>CM059428.1:65136743-65736743 GCA_030390025.1 Squalus acanthias | reverse complement strand
ATGGAGCTGGTTTCAGGAAACTAAACTTGGAGAGTCAGCTCCCTGCATTTCTACTGAAGAGTTCATTGGGATGGTTGTCAACTAGGAAGTTGCTCTTCCCAGACTGGAACATTAAGATTAGGCAATCTAAAAGCACTTGTAGTGTATTCAAGGAGATGTCAACATTCAAAGCTCGGACAAATCACCCTTTAGTTTTTGCCAACACTGCTAAATTTCATGAGTTAATGCCTACAAATTTTTAGTTAATCAAAAATTTGTTGTCAAAAATGGTCCCAGACGTATTTAGAAGATTTTACGCCTAGTGTACTAGATTTTTATAAATTAGAAGTGCATTGTTAATTAGATCTGTATTGAGTAAACAATTTGGCTAGAGAATTGGATGGGGGGGAATTAACTTCCTTTTTGGGAAATACAAACTGAAATAAACATGGTAGGTTTTATTTGTACAGTGACCAAAATTAGAGAAGACTGGGGTTTACCACTTGAGATGTAATTGTACAGTCTTCTCTACCTCCTTTTAGTGGATTTTTCTGAGCATCATTCTTTTAATTTTCTGTAAACCATTGACTTGAGAATCATCATTTGGGCAGCTGCAGATGTGCACTTTGATTTTGTTTTGAGACCTGTGTGTTGCATTGCCACTAAGGTTTATATATTTATTCCTCTTTGTAGATGCCATGCCGAAAGATTTTGAGCAGTACTACGGTCTCACCAAATTTTCACTAGGATTAAATGAACTGGAAGCTGATGAAAAGTCATACCTGCCACACACTGATACAAGATTTAGACCTGATCAAAGGTACATGTTTACTGAATGCAACTCTGCTTTGTTTACTTTCCCAACCCCCAACTTCACAGGTTACCCTGTGCAAGATAATTATGGATGAGGAAGGCCATTCAGCCCATCTTAGTTTATCAATCCAGAGAGTTTCTAATGCCCACCCCTATTGTAGCATCTAATTGTTTCTTAAATGATTCCAGAGCTTTTGCCTCCAATACTCTATCTGGAAATTTATTCCACATGTCTCCAAACCTCTGCCAGTGCTGTTTTGTAATCAGTTTCTCACATATATATATACACCATAATAGAGCAGTTTGAATTTTTTAATTTTCCTTCTCTTTGGTGAATGTCCGAAATCAGGAACTCATTCAAAACCAAGGTGGTTTCTCTGTCAATTTGCTGTTTGGTAAGCCCCTCATGGGTGGCGGGGGGCCGGCATCAACATGAGAAGAAAAAGCAAAGTAGCCTTTCACAGAGGGAAATATCCATGGACAAATTGTGATGGAGCTTATAGCAGCTGGTTACAACTTAACATTGGTCAGGCTTGGGAGCTGAAGTAAATGATGTTGGTAAAGAGACCCACATTGTGTCTCTGCTTGAGCAGTAATGAAAATAGTAATTGCTTCAGGTTCAATATTTTCATTTCTTTCAGTATGCAAAGCAATTTGCAAGCAGAGTAGATTGACAGTGCAATAGATGTAAGCATGCATCCTAACATTGTACTAAACTTCAAAACACAATGTCTGTTTGTTTTTATATCATTCTGTGCCTGTAGTGAACTCGAATCTGCCTCTTTTCCCTTAATTAAATTCCTTCTGTCACCTGACTTAAGATGGCCTCTCCCCGGTACATTTCCATTACAGCCAGCCTAGCCCAAAGACCACGCTTCATGGCATGTAACATGTCCCCTATCTCATTGGCTCCAAACTCTTAATTGGCCTGCTTTTCTGTTTTGCAGCTATATGTCCAATCTGGTTTCCAACTATCTAAAAAGCTCTTCTTTGGCAAGTTTCCCCCCTCCCTCCCTCCCCAGGTACAATGTCTGTCTTTTGTTCAATTCACTGTTGCTAACAAGCTTACACACACACTATCTTTAGATTATGATGTTGCACTATTGTCCCTAGCTCTATCAGTTAGACAGAGACTTTGCTTATCTTTGCTTTTAGCTTCCTACAAACTTTCTTTATTCAACAGTTAATGGAGACCTTGAAACTAATGCGGGAAGGTGGAGTTGAGGTAGAAGATCAGCCATCTTGTTGAATGGCTCGACGGGCCAAATGGCCTATTCCAGCTCCTATTTCTTTTCTTATGTAAGGAAATACTAATTTAAATACCAAGCTATTTGCCTCATAAGCTAATGCTAAACTAGCCTTAATTTCCCATCAACCTCTTTGCCTCTTCCTTCTCCATTTCCAACATGTCCTATGTTCCAACAGGAGCCACTTAACTGGCTGTCATCTACAGTTTCTGCCACGAGGGGGTGGAAGGTACAATCACACATTAAAGTGTCTGGAATAGTGGTTGATCAGAATTGATGAATTATTCACAGGCTTGACTTTTCCTGATATATTACCTCTTGAACAGTCTTGGTAATTGGTTAGAATTAGCCTTCAGCAAATGTGTTTGAGCAATAAATTATTGCAATGCTTTTAGAACACTTTTGTCTAATGCCAAAGTACAAATTTTGGAAAGTAAGTAAAACTGTAAAGTTAAGGCCCTAGAGAACCTTATCCTCCATATTAATCCAACTATATCATTTCTAAACAAGGGAGGTTTAATTAATTGTTTTGTACTAAATTTTACCAGGCAGTAGTTGGCCTCCCAATTTATGGTCACCATCTCGTTACATTTCTGAGGCCAAGGTGCTGAAATGACATTTTTCCTGTATCACACCACTTAAGCTTTTTAATAAAGCAGCAGGGTTGAGCACTGAAATGTAGGCCCCGAATTTTCCTCGTCAGTTCTAGCAGGCTCCTGCCATAGCCCTGGCAAGGGTCCAACAGAACATACGAGAAAAAAAGCAGAGACCCAGATACACCAGATCCTTGCTGAGTTTGAGTTCCCAGCTGGCCTCCCCCATACAAAGCCAATGATGCCAAAGGGACTACCCATGTTGGGAGCCCCCACTTCCCTGGTTCAGAAGAGACCTGGCATAATACTGGAGATCAGTATGCCAAGAGATATGAGGGAAATCAGCTACAAATGGGCCACGTAGGTTTGAAGGGGAAAGGCCAGGGAAGTGGCCTGGACCATTCCCCCCCCCGCGAAGGGATTTTTTTAAAGTTAATTCTGTTGGCCCCCTCAAACAGTGAGATATTGCCCTTTTGTGTGAAAAGGTACTTCCTGATTTTGCTCCTGAATGGCCTAGCTTTAATTTTAAGATTTTCCCTTTTTTTCTCGCTTTCCCCCACCAGAGGAAATAATTTCTCCATATCTGCCTTATCAAATCTTTTTAAACGCCTTGATCAGATCACCCCTCATTCTTCTATACTTAAAGGAATACAAGCCAAGTTTATGCAGCATGTTCTCATAATTTAACCCTCTAAGCCCCAGTATCATTCAGGTGAATCTGCACTGCACCCCCTCCAAGGCCAATATGTCCTTCCTGAAGTGCAGTACCCAAAACTGAATGTCGGACTCCAGATTGGGTCTGATCAAGGCTCGATACAACTGAAGGATAATTTCCTCGCCTTTGTATACCAGCCCCTTTGAGATAAAGGCCAACATTCTATTAGCCTTTTTAATTGCTTTTTGTACCTGTCTATTTGCTTTTAATGATTTTTGTACTTGGACTCCCAAATCTCTCTGCTCCTCTACAGTTCCTAGATCCTCACCATTTATAAAATACACAATTCTCTTTCTTGGGTGCAATGTGCTCTTGCCCACATTGAACTCCATTTTCTATTATTTTGCCCACTCACCTAATCTGTCTTATGTCCCTTTGCAACTTCCTGCTCCCATCTGCACTACTTACTGTCCCCACCCACCCCCAAACTTAGTGTCATCTACAAACTTGGATATACAACTCTCTCTTCTTTCATCAGTCATTAATAAATATAGTGAAAAGTTGAGGCTCCAGAACAGATCCTTGGGAAACACCACTTGTCACATCCCACCAATCAGAGTACGTACCCTTTATCCCCATTCTGTCTCCTACCTTCCAACTAATTTCCAACCCAAGTCAAAAGGCTACCTCCAATTCGATGCATTTTTGCTAATAATCTCTGTGTGGAACTTTATTGAATGCCTTCAGAAAGTCCATATAAGTAACATCTGTAGACATTCCCTTATCTATCTTATTAGTAACCTCAAAAAACAAAAATCAGACAACACTTTCCCTTAACAAATCCATTCTGGCTCTCCGATCCACTCATATTTGTTCAAGTGCTCAGTCACTCAATCACTAACTAAGGATTCTAGTAGCTTCCCCGGAGCTGACGTTAAAACAAAAATGTTGAATCATTTTGTACCTCTTGCATGTTTGAACATCCCTTTTGTTATATAGAAATACCAGGTGAATACCAGTTCCTCCACATAAGTTAATTTGCCTCCACCCATGTAACCAGAGCAACCACATATAAACACTAATATCGAGGAAAGGTATGCAATTTATTTGTAATCCTAGCATTTGTACCTCCCAAATACACACACTTCTGTAATTAAGTTGTTACTAATCCATTTTATAGGCACCTAGGCGGCAGTACCTTGCCTCATCCCACAATTACTATGATTAGCAGAGTCTGTAATGTTGGATTCACACAATAGCAACCGTTTGATTTGTGTCCAAGTAAATTTTTTAAATTGAAAGTAGAGATCGTTGTGAAAGAATTCCTTCCACTTGGGGAAATCATTGTGAAGTTATGTTGTTCGGTTCCAGCACAGAAAACCCCTCAACAGTCATAACCTGTAACGTCCTGAGAGAAACCGAGTGCATTGCGTTTTTGGTTTAAAAAAAATCTGGTGCCTTTGATGATTAAGAGAAGTTTTATTACTTCTATAATGTTGGTGTTCCTGCGTCACTATTTTTCCCTGTGGGTTTTCTGCGCACTCTGGTGGCTAATGCACCGAGAAAAATGTTTAGCAATAACAAAACTATCCCCATATTTTGTTTTAGCTTGTATTTTAATTTAAGCTTGTACTATAACCTTTATAATATTTCTTCTATTTGTTTATTTGTTGAGTCTATTAAATAAATGTCTCTAAGCAGCGATTCTTTTCTTTTTAAAAAAAAACCACAACAAATCAGCCCCAGGATGTGGGTGTTGCTCTAAGAAGGTGGTGGTGGGCTACCTTCTTGGACCACTGGTAGTAGTTTGATGCAACTAAGTGGCTTGCTAGGCTCCCCAATCGCACATTCCCACCCGACCCCACACCCAACCTCCCCCGGGAACAAAGGCTTTGCGATTATAGCCAGGAGAGTTGGATGAAGCAATTCAGATGGGATGTCAGAAAAACTGAAGCCATTCTGTTTGGCTGTTGCCCGCATTTATCAACTCCCTTGAATGCTCTCGAGCTGAGCCGAGTATTGTGTAAGATAGATCGAGTGAGAGAAATCATATAGTTGGAATTTCAAAGAGTGAATTAAAAAAAATTTTTTTTAAGTTCTATGCAGTATCAGGGAGTAAAACCCAGTAAAATATATAGAAATCCCTTTAGGGATATATTGGGAAGTAGAACCCCAGATGGCAGAGATGACTTTAAAATTTCTCCTCTTGCTTTTCTGTAGTTTAGCTCCACCTACTGGACACAAGAAATAGTTTTAACAAACAACATATTCAGGCAGCAGGTGGCGGGAAAAAATTGTGGAAAACTGAAAGGGGACGATCAGAACTAATGAAAAACTTCACAGGGAGCAATGTATATTAGCAATTGATATGAAGTGGAGTTGAGCTGTAGATGTGCATGATTTCACCATTCCAGTGTTGTGTATTTTATCCCATTGTGGGACCACAAGAGAAAACTTAGTTTCTCCAACTTTTGATTTTATATTTGATTTGGATTCTGAGGCTCCATTCGCTGTCATACCAGCAGGCTGGTGATGGTAGCATTGGTTCGAGAGGTTGTTGGGTGTAGGAATACTGGCACAAGAATCCAGTGGGTGAGGCTAGGATCTGGTGCAATTGGCAGGGAGGTCCCTGGAATCTGTGGGGTGGTAGGATGTGGGAGTACCATAGAAAGGGGTGTGTGGATTTGGGCTTTAAACCTTTATTAATTTCCCCCATTATAGCAGTGTCCCAGCACTGAGCTGGGAAGCCTGTTTTAGTTATCTGGAGCAGATAGTTCACGAGTACGGCAATTGCTTTAAATAATTCAAACACTGTGCCATTATGATTCTATGACTCTTCCCAACTCCGTGCCACCTGTTGGACATCAGCTTGCTACTCCATGCCTCAGGAACGTGATGATACGCCATTTGTACTTTCAGGAAAGGGTACTGGTGTTCAGCCAAGGGGCAGCAGCAGGAGATGTGGTCAAGAGGTTGCAGGCGCACACGGGAGGGTGGGATTAGAGTCTCCACCATTTCCAGGAGTTTCCGGTTTGCCTTGTAAAGGATGCAACTTCTGTCCGCCCCTTATAAGCCAAATGACTGGCTGGGGCAGGGCCATGGGTGGGGACTCCCTCAGCCAGAAGTTCTTGCTCCTGCTCTGGCATAGTACTGGCAGCTGGTACGCTCTGAGTTGAGGCATACCAGCCTCCACAATGGTACATGTGGGTCGCACCAGTGGAGTCGAGGCCCAGCATGTAACCTGGACCCCTGAAGAGGCACCAATTTTAAAATGTATATAAATAAACAAATTCCTGCATCACCCCCTTGCTCAGGAGCCAGTTGGACTAGTGCTGGAGCTGCTCCTTTATCTCCACCAAAGGGTGGATGAATGACCAAGTTTGCATGGGTGTGGGGCAAGTGGGTGCCAGAAATGTGCCCAAAGTGGCTCTTGTATCTGAACACATCCAAATGAGTTGCCCCCCCACTGACCCCATAAACGCTGGCGGGGGTCAGTGCTAGAGTGCACCGTCAGTTGCGATTCTGTTGGTTGCACTGGGATTGTGTCTCGAGGAATTTTAGAGTCGGCTATTCTTGTCATTTTGCTCTAATGTGTTTCATCCCAAGGTTAACATGTACAACTGTGCAGATATGTTCATGCACAGGTAAGACACAGTCCACATGTCTTATAACAATTGGACCACAATTTCCATGTTGTGACCAGTATTCTAATGAATAACTGACTGGTTTATCAATGATGTGTTTCTTATTGGTATATTCAGGCCCAAGTTTAAAGAGCTATTACTAGTTACATACGAACAATGATGGACAGGTAAAGACCCTCTGGTCCATTGAGCCTGTCCTGCACAATTGCAATACCTTGAGTATCACAATATATACACTCCACCCCACCCGAAACCATGATCTCCTGGGAGAGGCCAAAAAACAGATTAAAAACCCCAGGCCAATTTGGGGGGAAAATAAATCTGGGAAATTTCTCTCCAACCCATCTAAGTGATTGAAACTAGTCCAGGAGATCACTCTGGCCCTGAATTCCCTGCAGTACCTACCTTTTGTAAGATGTGATGTCTGCCCCAGCCAGAAACAGGTCCAGCTCTCACTTGAAGGAATTCAGCGAATCAGCATTTATCACATGAGATGGCAGCCTGTTCCAGAGGTCCACTATTCTCTGGAAAATGAACCACCTCCTGACATCTAACCTAGATCTAGCCTTATACAACTTAAATTTGTGACCCCTGGTCCTCCCTAACTTCTTTAATTGAAACAAACTGTCAACTGGAACACAATCTATTCCCTTCATTATCTTATAAACCTCAATCAGATCACCTCTAATTCTATGCTTCTCTAAAGTGTAGAGTCCCAACTCTTTTAGCCTATCTTGATAACTGAGCTACTTTAAACTGGAAATTAGTCTAGTGGCCCTCCTCGACACCCTTTCCAAAGAGGAGACCAAAACTGGACACACTATTCCAAGTACGGCTTGGCCAAGGTCTTGTACAAGGTTAATGAGAGAGTTAAAATTTTAGTGGTAGTAACTCTCTCTTTATACTCCATTTGTTATAGTTTTCAGACAGTACAATAAACGTCTTGTTCTCAGTAGAGCACTGGGAGCAAACATGTTGTCTTTGCCCCAATAGATATTTTTGCTACTCTTCCTCATTTCAGGTGATGAAGGCACAACTAAAGAATAATATGTTAAGAATATGCAAATATGTTCCTCAGAAAATGTTAGCTATTTATTGCAATATTATATTTGCTTCAGATCTTCTTTGTATTCAAGCAATAGTTCAGTTTCTTTGGCATTTGGTCTTTCAAACTGAAATAGGTGTCATCGCAATTAATTCTTAAGGGGGAATGAAATGGCAGTGTCACAAAAATGATCCTTAATACATCTTGGAAAGAATTGATCAAAGATGGTGATGAATGTTGATGTGCTTGAAGATATTTTCTAAGAACATTTTATCTTACTAATAAAATCATAGCGCTCTTTACAGAGCAATTTAAACCTTGGTCACAAATCCACAAAAAGGTTAAAAAGGTCATCGACCTGAAACGTTAACTCTGTTTCTCTCTCCACGGATGCTGCCTGGCCTGCTGAGTTTTTCCAGCGTTTTCTGTTGTTGTTATCAATGAAATTGTGTTGTATTGAGAAAGTACAACACAATTTTTAGTTCCAAACTTTTTATAAATTTTTATTTAAATGTTTCTTCAGATACCTGGAAGAAGGTAACATAGAGGCTGCAGAATCTCAAAAAGAAAGAATTGAACAACTTCAAAGAGAAAGGAGGAGAATTCTTGAAGAAAATAACATGACGCATCAACCTCGATTTTTTAGGTACGTTAGCCATCGTAAATTAGATTGATACCATTTGTCAATTTATCTTTAGCACTAATTCCAAAACACACTTTCACAAGATTTAGTTGAAATAAATTTTGAACTGGGTAAACACTTTGGGTTATCTTTGAAATGTATATAAATGAGGTTATGGCTTCTGTGAAATTAGAAAGAATATAGTAGTTTGCCTTTTTGTTGGTAACTACAAAATGCACTGCACAATTTTTAGTCTTCACCATTAAGCAAAAGGAACTCATTCAGGATATAGAAAAATGTGATCTGAAACATCTGGTTTATTCTAAGTGGGAATACCTCATAGCACGTGACAATGGATTTCTCATTTTGTTGGAGTAAATTTCAGTATTCCACTTTCTGTTATTGCCCGTTGCTTTTAACAATGGGTGTATGGATAAATTTGTTGAAAATTTTAATTGCAATCAAATGTTAAAGATTATTAATGCCATGCTTATTTGGGTAGAAATCTCATGCAATATTCATAACAAACAGATTAACCTCTTCATGAGTTTCTCTGTCTACTGTTTTAACAAAGATGTTTAATTCATTTAAAAGAAACTGGTTAAAGACTTGGTTAAAATAGTGAACAAAGGAATTTCATATGAACATGAAGTTTCAACCCAGTTGTGCCATGAGCTGCCCTTTCTTCAGTCTCAGCCTATTCCCAAATTTAAAACTTTAGTAAAATGAAACATTTGTGAGGTGGCCTTATTACCAAGTACTACTATCACAAACAAGTCATTGAAGTGGTATCAATATTTCACTTATGATCAAATTATTTGATCATATGAAAATTTGCCATGTACGATTATATGGAAAAGAAGTTGCTTTTGCCATTTCAATTCTGCACAGTAAATGCTACTATCATTGTAAAGTGTGTGAATATAGAAAATGTATGCCACTAGGTTGAAAGCAGTAATTTTGGTTATCGTGATGTTGTAATTTTGTATCACTTCTTTAATCTGATTTGTTAAAATATCTCTTGTACCAGCTCTACCAGCATCCTGGGAGTTTCCGCAGACCCTTGTGGTAATGGTGTTAGGTGGAGGATTTCAGGATTTTAGCCCTAGCAACAGTGAAGGAATGCTAATATATGTCCAAGTCAGGATGGTGTGTGATTTGGAGATGATTTATTTCTATGATGTTGCTACTCTTATCCTTCTTGGTGGTAGAGGGACTGGAAGCTGCTGTTGCTGCAGTACATTCAGTAGATGGTACACACCAGGCATAGTGCATCAGTAGTGGAAGGGTGGATATTAAGTTCAATGGTGGGGTATTGATCAAGCCGACTACTTTATCCTGGGTGGTGTTCATTGCATTTTGGGTGTTGCAGCTGCATCCATCCAGTTGAACGGTCATGTTCCTGACTTGAGCCTTGTAGATGGTAAGAGGCATTGAGAGGTCAAGAGGTAAGCCACTCATCAGAGTACTCAGCCTCTGCCCTGTTCTTGTAGTTACGGTGTTGATATGGCTGGTCCAATAAAGCTTCTGATCAGTGGTGACCCCCAGGATGCTGGTGGAGGAAGATCAAGGGGAGATGGTAGAGCCTTTTCTTGTTGGAGATGGTCATTGCCTGGCACTTATGTGACATGAATGTTACCAGCCACCTGTCAGCCCAAGTCCTGCTGTAGGCTGTCATGGGCTGCTTCATTACTGAGGAGTTGTGAATGGAGCTGAACACTGTCGAATCATTAGTGAACAGCCCCACTCCTGTGTATCGGATATAACTCCGCCTGGGTTGAGGATGGGATGGGGTGTTTATGAAGCAGCCTCCTGTTTGTTTACCATTCTTCACTAGATGTGGTGGAGCTACAGATCTTTGGACCACTTAGCTCTGTTTTAAACCTGTTTTTTGGTGCAGTCGGCTGTGTTACAGCTTTACTAGGTTGGTGCCTTTTTCTAAAGTTTGCCAGGTGCTGCTCCGCATTGAACCAGATTGATCTCCCAACTTGTTGGTGATGGTAATGGAGGAGTGAGGGACATTTTGGGGTGTGGGATACAATTCTGCTGCTGCTAATTACCCAAAACACTTCATGATGCACAGTTTCAGACTGCTAGATTTGTCCTAGGTCAGTTCCACTTTGAACGGTGGTAGTGCCACAATGGATGGTGTCCTCACCATGTTCATTTTTCTGGTGCTAGCCCACAATTACAAGATTTATTGAATTCATTTTCGCAACTTGCCATGGTGGAATATGAACTTGCAGTTGCTAGTCCAGCTCCATAATAATTCATGCATTTCTGTGTTCTTTTCAACTGCACACATTTTGAGAAGCCAATTCAATCTTACTTGCAGACAATCTCATGAAAGTGGAAAGGAATCGTGGATGAGCACAGAAACCTACTGGGATCTTCGGAAAAATCCAGGCTTCGACAAGCTTGACAATCCAATACTTTGGTGAAAGGTTATATTGACATTTTGACACAGATTCATTCATTCTTTGGTTCATGACTATTATCCTTTATTTATTACATACATCTGTAATCTTTATATATAAGTGGTTATTTCTCTTATTTTAAGTTTGTAAAGGCATTAAAACATGTTCTGAGTAGGTCGATGCCTTAACAAAACTGCTGGATCTAAAATCATGCAATTTTTGCTTCAAATATAATTTTATACACTGCAGGGTTTGGTTATTCATAAGAAACTTGGCACAAAACAGTAGGTGCATAACATATGCAAATATAAAATGTATTTATTGCTTGTAAAGAGAATGAACAGATGTCTCTATATAAACTAGTATCTAGAGATCTTATCATGCCTTTGCATTCCTTATAACTAAGGCACACAGAATGCTTCCAATATCGAATTTATTCAAAGCTCAGTACAGATAACTTTTGAATGGTGATGGTATGTATTCAAGATACATTAATAGTCTGGTGTATGTATTTAAATAATGTATCTGCTTTGAGAGTAGAGCACTCTAAGATCCTTCAAATAAAACATTTCTACAGTGAAATTTGTCATGAAGACCATGAACCCCTGTTACATTCAGACCAAATGCAGATGCCACAAACACACTCTTTCTGTCTTGCTGTCTTTTTCTTTCCCTCCCCTACCCATTGCCAGAAAATTATGCTTGGGCTTGTGGAAGAATGGAGGCCAGCCAAAAAGAAGCAAGGTGCCCCAACCTGGTAACTGCAGAGGAGGTTCAACGTATGCACCAATGTCTATTTATAATCTTGGGAAACCTAATCCTGCCCTTATCTTGGCTGAATCTTCGCAATTAGTGGCGATACTTTTTTAACGTACCTTATGATTTGCTGAGTGCACACTCAGTTCAAGTAATGTCTACACTCTCCGAATGCAGAGGCAAAAATATCAATATAAAATACAGGCTCAAGCTGTTGTATTTCATCCCTATTTTGTCACTATTTTTGCACTTAATTTTATAGATACACTTCTGTAGATACATGAGGCTGATTCTTCTGCTTGGTCACAATCACTAGTCTTTACTATGTTGATGTACACTTGATCCTATATTAAGAATTCACTTGTCTATTAGCACATAACTGGGTCCTGGGATTGTTGACAGGTTTCACTACTAAAAATGTTCAGGATTTTTTTGTACACATTCTACCTCTTTCAATAAAGCAGATAATTTTATCCCCCCGCTCTTAACGCTGCATATGAATCCTTTTTGCCTTAAAAACAAAACCACTCCTAGAGGAAAATGTGGCCTTTTTGATATGACATCAGGACAGGTCTTTGCACCACAAAATTGTCAAATGGGGAAACTGTTTGTCTATCTAGATTGCTCTCTCTAGCTATGAACTGAGCTGCAACCTGCTATCAGAGGGTAGATGGAATGTTGCTGCCGTAGATGTCTTCATGACGATGGTTAATGCCATGATTGTTTGGCAGGATATGTACTTTAACTGGGGCTAATTTATTATCCCAGATTTCACTGCTCCTTCTTTAGCTTCTCTTCCCCCACCTCCCAAAAACACAATTATGGGACATCTTGTGTGTAGAATGCCATCTAGTGGTACATTTACAAGCAAATAAAGTGTCTCCAAATGAGATTCTTGTTGGGCAATAAGTGTGAAATGGGTCAAAGATTTTAAGGGAGGTGTGCAACATTTAAGCCACAAAATATAATAATTAGAGTTAAGGTAATGGGATGTGGGTGTTCCTCGAATCTAAATTAAGTTTTGAGTATTTATCCCTTCCATTCTGTGTAATTAAAGATTATGATGCTGTTGAAATGCAGCAGGTTCTCAAAAATGTAGAGCTTTACAGCACGATGGACTAGCTGAAATGTGGACTTGAAGCTGATATGTATTGGTGCAAACAAAATGGGCTAGAAATTGGGTACCTTAGCGCCTCCGGGGGTGGGGGGGGGGGCCGCGGCGCGGCGAACGACTTTTTGCCCGTGCGCGGCACCGCTAACGACTCCCGCTAAATTTAGTGGTGGTGGTGATCGGTAGCGCCCTGCGCCGCTAAACTCATCATGTGCACAGCGCCCCGTTTTCGCCTGAACTGCAAAATTGACCTGCGCCCGTGAATCTGTGCCAGGCGATGACAGCGACCGATTCATCCGAGAGGGCAAAAAAGAAAATTGTGTGAGCATTCTGTAAGGGAATCACTTGCCCTCGTCACTCCCGCACATCCAGCTGTACTTAAATAGGTAAATTCAGTGAAGGGGATTAGGGTATTTTTAAAAAAAAACATGATCAGTTTGTGTATTCTGAAATTGGTGCATGAATATGAATTATGATGGCCACCTGAAGTCTTGAACACCTCTCAAACATGGTACAGTAATTAACTTTTTTATGGTTTTAAATTGTTTCTTACACTACACAAATCTGAAGATAATGACCTGTTCCCAGCCTCTCGCTAGTGCTGCTCCGTTCTTGAGCTCCACCAATTGATTTCTCTGCTTTTTGTTTTGTTCATTCTCCCCCAAGAAAGCTGATCAACTCTGCCTGACACTTTCTGAACCCTACTGATATCAGGAATTTGCAAACTAGGGAACTGGGGATAGACCTATGTTTTAAGTATTCAGTATTTATATAGGATGGGGATGGTTTTTGTTCTACATTTAATTTTCATCCCTTAAACCTATTCACCAAGAGTTAAACCAATAAGGATCAAGTTCAGTTATGCCTTTCGACAAAGTAGAGTTTAACGGCTCTCCTAGCATTCCCAGTTCTGGCAGTTGAATTTTTACTGGACAGTAGTTTGATTTTCAGACTTTGAGCACAAAATCCTAACTTGCACAACTCACGGTGATCTCAAAGCATTTTATCTTGTAGGAGAATAGAATACTATTGCACATGCCATTTTACAGTTGGAGGATATCAACCTGTCTCTTTCTATTGACAGATCACTGCCAAACTGCATTTTACTACAAAGTATTTTTGTTTTTGAGCTAACACTTTTATTTAGTAGTCACTCTTGCTGCTATTTTAAACATAAACATGATGTAACCAGGAACTCCACATTCTGTGAGAGACTTCATAAACACAGAGTGGTTTTCACCACACTACAGTGTGAGCCAGGCATTCGCATTTTCTTGGAAACTGAACGACACAGTTCCCTTGGATCTGGTGTATGTTAAAACTTAGTCTTAAAGTATCGAGTTCCACACCTTCTGAACTCATCCTGTGGATACTTGGGTTAGAAATAATTCATGGATGCACACTGTCCAAGACTCAACATTTTCAGAACCTGAGTCTCTTTATTACCTCTACTCTTATGCAGAATTCCATGATCATATAGGGAACAGTGTATAGGTATTCTGTAGAATATTTTAATCACGACTGAGAAACACAAACTTGAGAGGCAGTCACAAGTCCATTATGAAGAAATTCCTCAAACAGGATAAAAATAATATAACACTTCTCCATTAAGTAGTTTAATAGCATCTATTTTTATGTTAATCAGAATCCTTACAAGTGAATAAGGGTGCTTTTATATTTCCCAGTCATGTGAGCCAGCTGTGCCTCGCTCCACAAACGTATGGCCAACATATTTTAAATCCTCATACCAGGTGCTTAGATTAAATTGGGTAGTAATTAGCCCAGAGATCAGATGGGTCTAAAGAAAATTTAGCTTTGTAACTGAATATTGGCACAAAATTTTAGAAATGTATGTTCAAAATGAACACTGCATTTCTGAGTTAAATCTGGTGGACACTTAACTACCAGCATTTTTTATGTATTCAGTGTGGAGCAAAGCACTTTCTGTAGCTAACTAACGCCTATAAAGCTATTTTATGTTGTGTTGCAGCCAAAGTTGGTCAAAATAAATGATCCCATCTGAGGAATTTTCAATATGGCAAAGAATTACTAAGAGAGCGGGCAAACACAGAGCTTCTGTCAAGGTTCTGTGGCTAGCCAGCGAATAATTTAATCTGGAGCTGAAGGCCATTCCAGTTCATTGTTATTTCCATAGTGTTTTTGGTTTTAACCTTATAGTTTGTATCAGGGAGTTCAAGCTTCTAAGTTGTAAAGTTTATAATAATGTCATGCATCTATGTTGAGCGATCTCAAAATTGTATTATAGTGTTTAAGCCCTCCATTTTTAATTCTGAAAACAGTTAATGTAAAATGGACAATCTGTTATTCACCCAAAGTAGGGATTTACACATTTTTACAGTTTGTATTCCAGCATTTACTATCCAGATATTATAAGCCCCAAATAAACATGTTTGTAACTTGAAGCTTGTAAGGGGAGGGAGAAGAGAGGTGTATTTACTGAGTGATTCTGTTTGAAGGAAATAAAATCTAGAATCCTAGTGCATTTGTATGATGTAACTAATTCATGATGCTTTTGTAAGAGGAAGACTGCTACAATTCACTATATACTCTGTATCAAAGTAAAAAATAAACTGGTTTGACTGCCACATGATCTAATGTGTTCTGTATTAATGAGACTTTCTTTGCATGTCATGCTCTTTAATGGGATGTAACGTGTTAAATTGGTAGACATTCATGTGCAAAACCTTTAAATACTCCAATACAGGCATTGTTGTGTGATATTTCCACCAGAATAATCTACAGTAATGACTAATGCATATATAACTGAGTGAAAGTAGAAAAGTTCATTTTGTAAATGGACCAGAAATTCGGCTCTTGTCAGGTGAGTATGCGCTGTGTACTCACCCGTAAGGCCACCTGAAGTGCCGGTTTCCTGCATGCACTGCGCATGCGCGGGAAACCGGAACTTCCGTTCCCCTGAAGGGAGGGGTTCAGAAGTCGAACGCGTGCGCACACGCAGCGAACTTCAGGTTTTTTTTCAGGTTTCTCCGGGAAGGTAAGTATGAAGAAGCTGCGCTTTTAAAAAGGAGATGCAAGGCCTGTCTTTAACAAGGTAAGTGGTTAATTAATTACAATGTAAAAAAAATTTCAACAGGTTTATCTTTTTTAGATACTTTAAAGAAAGGTAAGTTTATTTTTAGCACCGTTAAAAAGTATAATTAATTTTTTCAAAAATTTAAATTTTTGTTTAAAGTAGTTAATTTATTTAACTTAGTTATTTTAAAAATGTGATTTAAAAAAAAAAATGTATTTGAAGTTTAAGTGGTTTTGGGGCCGATCTCTATTCATAGATTTGACAGGTCTTCCTGTCAAATCTATGAATGAAAATGCCCTGCTAGGATTGGCTCTCCATGGCCCACGTGATCCCAGGGGACGCTTCGAACTAACTGCGCCCCTGGGATACACAAGCACTGCACACCGGCAGCTGCAGGAGGCCCAGGACCCGAAGTCCTTGTGGGCCCAAAGCACAACTGCAGGCACGGTGGGCAAGTATGCGCGCGATGCTTGCACCCGCAGGAAGCCGGAAAGCCGAATTTCTGGCCCCTTAGGTGATTTTATTACTAGAGTTTTGAGTTGATATTTCTGTACTTCAGATATCCTGACTGACTGAATGGAGAGGCCAGTATGGTTAAGTAGAGATGTAGAGAGTTTAAATTAGGGATGAGTAGAAGGCTTTGCAGCAGGCAGGAGTATAAGCAATATGATAAAGACGAGCAAAAGTAACGAGAAAAAAACCAAGAGAAACAATGAAGGCAAGATTGCGGAGCACTCTTTTTAAAAAAAAAAAACAGTATTTAAAAATATTTATACAGTGAACAAAGGATGGAAAAAGTATTGCTCCACTTTAATGAAAATCTGGGGTCAAATAAATACAATCTTCCAACGACGTCCACATCCTGTGAATGAATTTTTAAAAATTGCAGAAGAGAAGCTAGAAATTACACATCAAGGATTTATATGGATGTAAAAAGGTTTGTTCTTAAACTACGTATTCTAGACAACTTGCATTCAAGTTTGAGATGAGCACTAAGATTAATAAAGCTTTAACTAACAATTTTGTAAACTTCCTAGATTCTGGAGTGGTTCCTGAGGATTCGAAAGTGACTAATATAACTTTTTTAGAAAAAGATTGAGGCATAGCTGGAATCTATAAGCCCAATTTTACCTCCTGGCAGGAAGCTGGCTGGAGCGGACAACAAGCCCGTGCTGGAGTAGTCTTCAGGGGCCTGACAGACTTTAACTGCCGCGCCTCATTTGAATGCTGCTGGGTATAGGCTCACCTGTTTTGGGCAGAAAGTTGCAGCTAGTCGGCAGGGGTGTGGGTAACGATGTTCGAGTCCAAGAGGCCGTCCGCCGGCACCAAGAGAAGGCTGCAGCAACAAATTAAGTCTGGGGGGTGGATTGTTGTAAGGGTCCTGCTGGTAGGGGCAGGGCCCCAAACTTTCCTTGTGGGCCCCAGAGGAGCACGCAACTCACCTTGGAGGCTTCGCTGGCTTCACAACAGCTTTACCTGGCGGGGAGGAAGGAGCGGACATGGCAGGCGGGGAGGAAGGAGCGGACATGGCAGGCGGGGAGGAAGGAGCGGACATGGCAGGCGGGGAGGAAGGAGCGGACATGGCAGGCGGGGAGGAAGGAGCGGACATGGCAGGCGGGGAGGAAGGAGCGGACATGGCAGGCGGGGAGGAAGGAGCGGACATGGCAGGCGGGGAGGAAGGAGCGGACATGGCAGGCGTGGAGGAAGGAGCGGACATGGCAGGCGGGAGTGTAAAATGCCATCGGGGTCCCACGTTGTCATAGGACCTCAAATTGCATTTATTGACTCAGCTCCCACTGGAGTCTGGTGGGAGCCACATTCGCTGCCAAATCAGTGGTTGCTCTCCTGCTCCTTTCCTGTCTATCTGGTAGAGTTGAAATTCCCCCTTATAGACCAGGAAGCTTAACAGCTGTTAGAGGAAAACCTTTAAAATGACCTCAAGCTACTGGGTGAATGCTTCTCTTCTGTGCCTAGTGGTACATGAGGCAACCCATTTCTTCCATTGCTTTTACATCCAGCAGACTCTGGAATTTAATGTTTCTCTTCATTTCACTTTTAAATGTTAAACTGACTTTGTGCCACCAGTGCAATTCAGAATCCAAGGTAGTTGCCATCAATTGTTACAGACTTCAGAAATACGCCAGGTATTTTCTGAGTGTTCATTCCCTTAAGTCATATCCTTACGATTAAAAATACTTTTATTGCCCAGTATCTAGTGCTGTGAAAGAATAGTCTTTAACCCACCCCTGGGCTTGTGGTCTGTGTGGTAACAATATGATATACATTCAGCCGTCCATTTAACTATCCTTTGCTTTCTCAAAGACAGAGGTCTTTGATCCATAGGAAATGAAGGTGTCTGGATTTCTGGAAGTGTTCATGTTTAACAGAAAGCATTAGAGCTTGTGGAGTATCTAGGCAATGACGATGATCCAATCTTGACTTGAGGTGGAGGATAAAAATGCTGGAATAACATAAAAAATGGGAATAGGATGGCTGATTTTTCTTCCCCTCCTGTAGGCAGCATCTGACCTTTGCACATTCCCACAAGTGTGTAACTGAGATTGTGCTGGATCACTGAGCCTGTGTCTAACCCATCAGTGACAGTCTATTGGTGCTTTAACAATATGCCACTGCAAAACAAGGCAATGGATACTTTTAATTATTTTTGTGTTCTTGAATGTCTTTTAAAACATGATACATGTGTTTTAATGCAGTGAAATATCTACCTGAAAGTAGAGGTTTTTTCTATTCGTTTATGGGATGTGGGCGTCGCTGGCAAGGCCAGTATTTATTGCCCATCCCTAATTGCCCTTGAGAAGGTGGTGGTGAGCCGCTTTCTTGAATCGCTGCAGTCCGTGTAGTGAAGGTACTGCCACAGTGCTGTTAGGGAGGGAGTTCCAGAATTTTGACCCAGTGACGATGAAGGATCGGCGATATATTTCTAAGTCAGGATGGTGCATGACTTGGAGGGGAACTTGGAGGTGGTGGTGTTCCCATGCGCCTGCTGTACTTGTCCTTCTGGGTGGAAGAGGTCACGGGTTTGGGAGGTGCTGCTGAAGAAGCCTTGGCGAGTTGCTGCAGTGCATCTTGTAGATGGTACACACTGCAGCCACGGTACGCCGGTGGTAGAGGGAGTGAATGTTTAAGGTGGTGGATGGGGTGCTAATCAAGCAGGCTGCTTTGTCCTGGATGGTGTCGAGCTTCTTGAGTGTTGTTGGAGCTGCACTCATCCAGGCAAGTGGAGAGTATTCCATCACACTCCTGACTTGTGCCTTGTAGATAGTGGAAAGGCTTTGGGGAGTCAGGAGGTGAGACACTCGCCGCAGAATACCTAGCCTCTGACCTGCTCTTGTAGCCATAGTATTTATGTGGCTGGTCCAGTTAAGTTTCTGGTCAATGGTGACCCCCAGGATGTTGTTGATGGGGGATTCGGCGATGGTAATGCCGTTGAATGTCAAGGGGAAGTGGTTAGACTCTTGCTTGTTGGACATAGTCATTGCCTGGCACTTGTGTGGCATGAATGTTACCTGCCACTTATTAGCCCAAGCCTCAACATCGTCCAGGTCTTGTTGCATGCGGGCATGGACTGCTTCATTATCTGAGGAGTTGTGAATGGCACTGAACACTCTGCAATCATCAACAAGCATCCCTATTTCCGACCTTATGTCGGAGGGAAGGTCATTGATGAAGCAGCTGAAGATGGTTGGGCCTAGGACACTGCCCTGAAGAACTCCTGCAGCGATGTCCTGGGGCTGTGATGATTGACCTTCAACCACCACATCCATCTTCCTTTGTGCTAGGTATGACTCCAGCCAGTGGAGCGTTTTCCCCCCGATTCCCATTGACTTCAGTTTTACTAGGGCTCCTTGATGCCACACTCTGTCAAATGCTGCCTTGATGTCAAGGGCAGTCACTCTCACCTCACCTCTGGAATTCAGCTCCTTTGTCCATGTTTGGACCAAGACTGTAATGAGGTCAGGAGCCAACTGGTCTTGGCGGGTCCCAAGCTGGGTATCCGTGAGCAGGTTATTGGTGAGTAAGTGCCGCTTGATAGCACTGTCGAGGACAGCTTCCATCACTATGCTGATGATTGAGAGTAGACTGATGGGGCGGTAATTGGCCAGGTTGGATTTGTCCTGCTTTTTGTGGACAGGACATACCTGGGCAGTTTTCCACATTGTTGGATAGATGCCAGTGTTGTAGCTGTACTGGAACAGCTTGGCTAGAGGCGCGGCTAGTTCTGGAGCACAAGTCTTCAGCACGATAGCTGGAATGTTGTCCGGGCCCATAGCCTTTGCTGTATCCAGTGCGCTGAGCCATTTCTTGATATCACGTGGAGTGAATCGAATTGGCTGAAGACTGGCTTCTGTGATGGTGGGGACCTCCAGGATTAGGCCGATTTGGATCATCCACTCGGCACTTCTGGCTGAAGATGGTTGCAAACGCTTCAATTGTGTCTTTTGCACTCACGCGCTGGGCTCCACCATCATTGAGGATTGGGATATTCATGGAGCCTCCTCCTCCCGTTAGTTGTTTAATGGTCCACCATTCACGACTGGATGTGGCAGGACTGCAGAGCGTTGATCGGATCCGTTGATTGTGGGATCGCTTAGCCCTGTCTATAGCATTCTGCTTCTGCTTTTTAGCATGCATGTAGTCTTGTGTTGCAGCTTCCCCAGGTTGGCACCTCATTTTTAGGTATGCCTGGTGCTGCTCCTGGCATGCTTTTATGCACTCCTTATTGAACCAGGGTTGGTCCCCTGGCTTGATGGTAATGGTAGAGTGAGGGATATGCTGGGCCATGAGGTTCCAGATTGTGGTGGAATACAATTCTGCTGCTGCTGATGGCCCACAGCGCCTCATGGATGCCCAGTTTTGAGCTGCTAGATCTGTTCTGAATCTATCCCATTTAGCACGGTGGTAGTGCCACACAACATGATGGAGGGTGTCCTCAGTGTGAAGACGGGACTTCGTCTCCACAATGACAGTGCGGTGGTCACTGCTACCAATACTGTCATGGACAGATGCATCTGCGACAGGTAGATTGGTGAGGACGAGGTCAAGTAGGTTTTTCCCTCGTGTTGGTTCTCTCACCACCTGTTGCAGGCCCAGACTGGCAGTTATGTCCTTCAGGACTCGGCCAGCTTGGTCAGTAGTGGTGCTACCAAGCCACTCTTGGTGATGGACATTGAAGTCCCCCACCCAGAGTACATTCTGTGCCCTTGCTACTCTCAGTGCTTCTTCCAAGTGGTGTTCAAAATGGAGGACTACTGATTCATCAGCTGACCTATGCTTGACCTGAAGCCATGAGACTTAATGGGGTCCAGAGTCAATGTTGAGGACTCTCCTTTCAGACTGTATACCACTATGCCACCACCCCTGGTGGGTCTGTCCTGCCGGTGGGACAGGACATACCCAGGAATGGTGATGGAGGAGTTTGGGACATTGGCTGAAAGGTATGATTCTGAGAGTATGACTGTCAGGCTGTTGCTTGACTAGTCTTTGGGACAGCGCTCCCAATTTTGGTACAAGTCCCCAGATGTTGGTGAGGGGGACTTTGCAGGGTCGACTGGGCTGGGTGTGCTGTTGCCGTGTCTGTAGCTGGTGCCGAGGTCGATGCCGGGTGGTCCGTCCGGTTTCATTTTATTGTTTTTCATAGCGGTTTGTTGCAACTGAGTGGCTTGCTAGGCCATTTCTGAGGGCAGTTAAGAGTGAGTCACATATAGGCCAGACCGGGTAAGGACGGCAGATTTCCTTCCCTAAAGGACATTCGTGAACCAGATGGGTTTTTACAACAATCCGATAGTTTCATGGTCACCATTACTGATGCTAGTAATTATTCCAGATTTATTTAATTAACTGAATTTAAATTCCCCAGCTGCCGTGGTGGGATTTGAACTCGCGTCTCTGGATCATTAGTCCAGGCCTCTGGATTACTAGCCCAATGACATTACCACTACGCTACTGTTTACTGTAATTATCTAAATATGCATAATACGTTTATTTTAAACTCTTGTGCTTGTTTGATGAGATTTTTAATGGATTCCCTTTTAACCTTACTTGCCAGTTAGGAACCTCAAGCCACTGCAAATCTGACATTAACTGTCTGCAAAATGAAGCTGAGTAGCAATCTCATTATCTAACTGCATTCTAACAGCATGTAAAGCAACTATCATCCTGATGGCACAAAGTAGACCCCAAGGGAGAATCTAGTTCTAATATTTATGGTAAAACCGAACAAGACATCTACTGAAAAAGGAAAGTTAGAAGGTTTTGTTTGAAATGTGAATTAGAGTTAAATATTTATGATGCATTTTTGAAAAAAAAAATTCCCTGAATTGTTCTCTCCTCCAATTCTGAATGAGCTGACTTCTGTTGCAGTTCAGTTTCACAGGTACTTCACCTGAGTCTACACAGCAAATGTCGGCATGATATTCAAGGGGAGCACCACAAACCTACACAATTCCATCCTCACATGATGTCCACAGGTGCACTCCCCAGCAGGAGTTGCTGGATACCAATCAGCAGCAGGAATCATCGCTACCTATTTTCTCCTCACTAACCCAGAGACGCTGCCACTAATTATAGCATTCTATTACCGCCTCAGCTGTGAGATCAGGGTGGAGAATTTCCATGGGGTTCTCGCAAATGATGTAAACAGTCATTTCTCTCAGGATTCTGTCGATCTTCCACAACAGATACGGCAGGAACTGAAGTAGGCCATTCAGCCCCTTGAGCCCATTCTATTAGATCATAGCTGACCTGCACCTCAACTCCAATAGGGTAATCACAATCTCCTAGTCTAATTAATTTTTCAAAACTGTGAAACATGTTACATCCCTCAGATCTTTCCTCCCTCTTACAATCTTCAGCCTTTTAAACCAAACACGGTGTTAGCAAACTACTATTTTTATATAATAGCAAAATACTGCGGATGCTGGAAATCTGAAATAACAGAAAATGCTGCAAACATTCAGCCGGCCAGACAGCATCCGCGGAGAGAGAAAGAGTTAACGTTTCAGGTCTGTGACCCTTTGTCAGAACTGGAAAAAGTTAGAGATGTAACCGGTTTTAAGCAGGTGCAGAGGGAGGAGAAGAAAGAACAAAAGGGACGGTCTGTGATCGGGTGGAAGGCAGGAGTGGTTAACTGTTGCAAATGGGAATGGCAGAATCATCAACAGCTGCCACGTGGAAAAAATAGGGGCAGAGGTTATAGTCTGAAATTGTTGAACTCGATGTCGAGTCCAGAAGGCTGTAAAGTGCCTAATTGAAAGATGAGGGGCTGTTCCTCGAGCTTACATTGAGCTTCATTGGAACAGTGTAGCAGGCCGAGGACAGAGGAGTCAGAGTGGGAGTGGAGCGGTGAATTAAAGTGACAGGCGACCAGAAGCTCGGGGTCACACTTACCGACTGAATGGAGGTGCTCCGCAAAGCGGTCACCCAATCTGCGTTTGGTCTCCCCAATGTAGAGGAGACCGAATCGTGATCAGCGAATACATTATACTAAATTGCAAAAGAAGTACAAGTAAATCGCTGTTTCACCTGGAAGGAGTGTTTGGGGCCCTGGACAGTGGGAAGGGAGGAGGTAAAAGGGTAGGTGTTGTATCTCCTGCACTTGCACGGGAAGGTACCGTGGGGAGGGGAGGGGCTGTTGGGTGTGATTGAGAAGTGGACCAGGGTGTCGCAGAGGGAGCGGTCCCTTCAGAATGCTGAAAGGGGAGGGGAGGGGAAGATGCGTTTGGTGGTGGGATCACGCTGGAGGTGGCGGAAATGGCGGAGGATGATACGTTGAATGTGGAGGCTGGTGGGGTGAAAGGTGAGGACAAGGGGAACCCTATAGTGGTTCTGGGAGGTTGGGGAAGGGGTGAGAGCAGAAGTGCGGGAAATGGAAAGGACGGGGAGGGCCATGCCAACCACGGTAGAGGGGAATCCTCGGTTGACGAAAAAGGAAGATATATCGGCTGCACTAGTATGGAAGACTAGTATAGGGGAAGAAGAGTCGGCCGATTGCAGAGATCCCATCGTGTGGAGGGAAGCTTGAGCAGGGGAGAAGGAATCCTGCTCCTCCTGGCCCACAAGCAGTGCTGTAACGGCACTTACCTGATGAATCCGGCCCTTCACACCTCCCTTCAGCTGCCAGGTTTCCTGAGGCTTGGGAAACCCGGCCTGCAGTCGTTAAAAATAAAAGTTGTTAAATTGGAGACACACATCCTCACTAAAATATTTTAGTAAACAACCTGACTCCTGAGAGCAGGTTGGTCACCCGCCCCCAACCCGCCTCTGATTAAATGGGCAAGTTGGGGTTAGGTTGCTCATTTTATTTTTAGAAGGTTGTAGGTTCATCTCACACTCCAGAGACTTGAGGACATAATATACACTAACAGTTCAATACAGAGCTGAGTGAGTACTACTTTATCAGAGGTGCCGTCTTTCGGATGAGACATTAAACTGAGGCCCCATCGGCTTCTCAGGTGGACGTTAAAGATCCCACAGCACTATTTGAAGAAGAAGACACTTCTCCCAGTATCCTGGCCAATATTTATCCCTCAACCAACACCTAAAACAGATGATCTGTTCATTTATTCCATTGTTATTTGTGGGACCTTGTGTGCAAATGGACTGCCATGTTTCCTACATTACAATAGTGACTACATTTTTCTGAAAAAGTACTTAATCAGCTGTAAAGCACGCTGGGACATCCTGAGGTTGTGAAAGATGCTGTATAAATACAAGTTCTTTCTAACAAACAGTACGATATAAATGCGCATTCTCTTTTAATTTCTGAACAATTTCTGAAGTGAACATTAGCCAACCTACTCTCTCCTCACCGTGCTTCCCCAGGGTGGCTAAATCTGCCTTTCTTTCTCCTACTCTAGTGGTTCTCCTAAGTGCAACCTGAGGGCAATATCATGAGAGGTGGTTGGCTTTTCTTGTGCTACTAAAGACTCATGAGTGGCCCTCCTCTCATGGCAGCTTGCTACTCCAGAGAGGGGCCACTGTTGGCTGCATCTTTGGAGCTTGTGCTGGGGTAGTTTGATGTTGTCCCCTACACGATGCTGGTCTGGTGCTCTGAAAGGGAAGCATATGTTGCTACCCTGAAAGATGGCAGCTTAAGCCAGGTTTGCCTCCACCTAGCACCATTGCACTGGCCTCTGGATCTGTGTCCCTGTTGATCAGTGGGCTGGCTAGTCTAATAGCAGCTGTCAGATCCTGAAAGCCTTGAGAGAGAGCAGCATGAATTCTAGTCCCAGGGTACAGTCTATTCTGTCTCCTACTGCCACTCAGAGCTGCAATCTGTGCTTCCATGGAGTTGGAGGCACCGACTGGTCCCTGGCGGTTTCTTATTCAGATTCCAATGGAGCTGCCACATGCTCCCTTGATGCCAGCAATGAAGCAAAATGTTAGTGTTGCCACAGATGTGAACTGTTGATTCTACTCTCATAGGCAATAATTGCTGCACATGCTCAGAGACTGAGCTCCGAGCCTGCCTGTACATCTTTCTTTTCAGATGAATACCCATGAGATCTGGGTTCCACAAATCTGAAGTCATAGGCAGCCTTCTCCTTGGCCTCAACAGCTCCCAGGTGCTCTGTGACTCACCAGGTGCCACAACCTCAGTAACATTGGCCAGAATTCGCTGAAAAAATAACAGCATATGAATGACGCACACCATTATTAATGTGCAAATCAGCCAGCAACTTGTGGTGAGGAAGAGATATACCCTGTGAATTGCGAATCACCACAAGTTGCTGGACGATTTGCGCCACTCCACTATTAGCTTCGCAAAAACGGCATCGCACACTTAACCTCACCATAAGTTTCATGATGTTGCTGCATTTGCACATTAATTGCCCATTAAACTCATCAAAGAATGTTAAGTCTAGTATTAAAAGCGTAAGTACCCTTTTAATAACTTGATCATTGTTAATGACTGCCAATGAACCGCGCTGGCCCAGAAAGTGAACAATTAAAAGTATGAAGTCTCATTCCTTCAGGTAGTGAATTGTTTTAGAGATCTTAAAAATGTTAATTTTTAATTGTTTTTCTTACTTTTCTGTCTCTTCTCTCTCTGAATTCAATCTCTCTTTCCCTCTCTTTATTTCTCTTTCTGTACCTGATTTGACATTGAATTTGCTCACTCTAATTTACCCACCTCCTCAGTCCTTCCTCTGTTTATTTCTCAATCCTTAAATCTCATTAGTTGATCCATCATTCACCAAGATCCCAGATGCCCTGTTGCCCTCGCTGTGCCATTATCAGCTCGCACTCCCAGCAACTTACAGGGCAAAAACATTTTGAGGTTTGCAGGAAAAAGGCTGACCACCATCTTTCAATCCTCCTCTGATATGGGAATGGAGCCAATGTTACACCACTATTCAAAAAAAGGGGAGAGATAAACCTGGTAACTACAGGTTAGTCAGTCGAATGTCAGTGGTGGGAAAACTACTAGAGACCATAGTCAAAGACAAAATTAATTCTCACTTGGAAAAGCATGGGTTAATAAGGGACAGTCAGCACAGATTTGTGAATGGCAACTCGTGTCTGAATAACCTGATTGAGTTAATGATGAAGTAACAGAGCGGGTTAATGAAGATAGTGCAGTAGATGTATATATGGACTTTCCAAAAGGCATTTAATAAAGTACCATATAACAGTCTTATTCGGAAAACAGAAGCACATGGGTTTAAAAGGAAGGTGGTAACTTGAGTCATAGTGTCATACGGCATGGAAGGAGGCCATTCAGCCTATCGAGTCCGTGCTGGCTCTCTGTAGAGCAATCCAGTCAGTCCCATTTCCCTGCTCTATCTCCGTAGCCCTGCAAGTTTATTTCCCTCAAGTGCCTATCCAGTCTCCCCTTGAAAACATTGAGTGTCTTCGCTTCCACCACTTCTGTCGGCAGTGAATTCCAAGTCCTCACCACTCGCTGCATAAAAAGTTTTTCCTCACGTCCCCCCCTGTATCTCTTGCCCAAAACCTTAAATCTGTGTCCCCTAGTCCTTGTACCATCAACTAGTGGGAACAACCTTTCCCCGTCTAGCCTTTCCAAACCCGTCATAATCTTGTACACCTCTATCAAATCACCCCTCAACCCCCTTTGCTCTATGAAAACAAATCCAGTTTCTCCAACCTGTCCTTGTAGCTAAGATCCCCCATCCCTGGAACCATTCTGGTAAATCTCCTCTGCACCCTCTCAAGGGCCTTCACATCTTTCCTAAAGTGTGGTGACCAGAACTGGACGCAATCCTCCAGTTGTGGCCTAACCAACGCTTTACAAAGGTTCAGCATAACTTCTCTACTTTTGTACTCAATACCTCTATTTATGAAGCCCAAGATCCCATATGCTTTGCTAACCACTCTCTCAATATGTCCTGCCACCTTCAGGGACCTATGCACATTAACTCCCAGGTCCCTCTGTCCCTGCACACTCTTTAAATCTGTGCTATTAAGTGTATATTGCCTCTTCCTGTTCCTTCTCCCAAAATGCATCACCTCACACTTCTCTGTATTAAATTCCATCTGCCATTTCTCTGCCCATTCTGCTAGCCTTTCTATGTCCTGTTGCAGTTGATTGGTATCATCCTCACTGTTTGCCACGCCCCCCAGGTTTGGTGTCATCGGCAAATTTAGAAATTCTACTCTGTATTCCAATATCCAGGTCATTTATTTATTTATATATATATATATATCAAAAAAAGCAGTGGCCCCAGCACTGACCCTTGGGTAACACCACTGACTACCATCCTCCAGTCTGAAAAACAACCATTTACCACAACTCGCTGTTTTCTGTCCTTAAGCCAATTCCTTATCCAAGCTGCCACTGACCCACCTATTCCATGAGCCTCAATTTTGTTAACCAGCTTTCTATGTGATACTTTGTCAAAAGCCTTCCGAAAATCCATGTCGACAACATCCATTGCATTCCCTTCATCAATCCTCTCTGTTACTTCATCAAAAATTCAATTAGATTAGTCAAACACGATCTGCCTTTTACAAATCCATGTTGGCTCTCCTTCATTAGCTTAAGCCTTTCCAATTACCCGTTAATTTTTTCCTTGATTATTGTTTCTAAAACTTTACCCACCACTGATGTTAAACTGACTGGCCTGTAGTTACTAGGATTGTCCTTACACACTTTCTTGAACAATGGTGTCACATTTGCCACTTTCCAATCCTCAGGCACCTGCCCCGCGTCTAGGGAAGATTGGAAAATTATGGCAAGCCCTTCCGCTATCTCCTCCCCCAATTCCCTTAGCAACCTGGGATGCAAGCCATCTGGACCAGGCGACTTCCCACATTGCAACAGTGACTCCACTTCAAAAGTACTTTATTGGCTGCAAAGCACTTTGAGACGTCCGGTGGTCGTGAAAGGCGCTATATAAATGCAAGTCTGTCTGTCTGACTTATCCACTCTAAGCATACCCAGCCTTTCTAGTACATCCTGTCTATCAATTTTCACCCCTTCCATTGCTTCTACCTTTTACACTTCTACCGATATTTTGTCAGCATCCACCTCCTTAGTAAACACCGATACAAAGTACTCATTGAGTATTCTAGCCTTGCCCTGCGCCTCTAAGCATATATCACCTTCTTTGTCTCGAATAGGCCCCACCCAGCCTCTTACTACCCGCTTACTGTTTACATGCCGGTAGAAGATTTTTGGGTTCCCTTTTATGTTGACCGCTATTCTACTGTCATCTTCTCTCTTTGCCAATCTTATTTTCATCTTCACTTCCCCTCTCAACTTTTTGTATTTGGTCTGGTTCTCCCTTGAAGAATTCACCAGACATTCATCATACACCCTCTTTTTTTGTTTCTTCATCTTCTCTATCTCCCTCATCATCCAAGGAGCCCTTGCTTTGGTTCCCTTACCCTTCCCTCTTGTTGGAATGTACCTAGCCTGTACTTGGAACATCTCCTCCTTAAAGATCACCCATTGTTCCATTACAGTTTTTCATGTCAGTCTTTGGTTCCATTTGACCCTGGCTAGATCCTTTCACATCCCATTGAAGTTAGCCCTATTCCAGTTTAGAAGTTCCACTCCAGATTGTTCCTTGATTCTCTCCATTGCTAATCTAAATCTTATGATACGATGATCACTCGTACCCAAGTGTTCTCCCACAGACACTTGGTCGACCTGGCCCACCTCATTCCCCAGCACCAGATCCAGCAATGCCTCCTTCCTAATTGGGCCAAGAACAAATTGGTCAAGGAATTTCTCCTGAACACATTTCAGAAATTCCTCCCCCTCCATTCCCTTTACCTTAGCATTATCCCAATCGATATTTGGGTAATTAAAGTCCCCCAATATCACCACTCTATAGCTCTTGCATATCTCTGCCATTTCCCTGCAGATTTGCTCCTCTACCTCCCTCTCACTATTTGAAGGCCTACAGAATACCCCCAATAGCGTGATCATACCCTTTTTGCTCCTCAACTCTAACCAAATGGATTCTGTCCTTGTCCCCTCAAGAACATCCTCCCTTTCCAACACTACAATGGCTTCCTTAATCAACACTGCCATCCCACCTCCCTTTTTTCCTTCCCTATCTTTTCTGAACACCTTGTAACCTTGAATATTAAGTGCCCAGTCCTCACCGTTTTTAAGCCACGTTTCCGTTATTGCCACACGGCTAATTGTATTCACCACACTTTGTGCGTTTATGTACATGCATTCTAAACCCATTTTTGAATTTTTCGTAGTCTTTCTTAGTCTGCTCCTATCTAATATGGTACTACTTCCGCCTCTAGTACTACTTTCTTCTCTAGTGCTATCCAACACACTCACTCTTTTATGCACCTTATTCCTCTTTTCTACTCCGATATGATGGTGCCCATTCCCCTGCCAAGCTGAGTACATAATTGGCTAAGGGATAGGAGGCGAGAGTAGTGGTGAATGGATGTTTTCCTGACTGGAGAGACATATACAGTGGGGTCCCCCAGGGGTCGGTATTAGGACCATTGCTTTTCTTATATATAAATGACCTGGACTTGTGTATAGGGAGTACAATTTTGAAGTTTGCAGATGATACAAAACTTGGCAATGTAGTAAATAGTGAGGAGGATAGTAGCAGACTTCAGGAGGACATAGACAGACTGGTGAAATGGGCAAACACATGGCAGATGCAATTTAATGTGGTTAAGTGTGGAATGATGCACTTTGGGAGAAGCAACATGGAGAGGCGGTATAATCTAAATTATACTATTTTGGGGGGGGTGCAAGAGCAGAGGAACCTGGGGTGCATATTCACAAATCTTTGACGGTGGCAGGGCAAGTTGATAAGGCAGTTAAGAAAGCGTGTGGGATACTTGGCTTTGTAAATAGGGGCATTGATTACAAAAAATAGGAAGTCATGCTAAACATTTACAAATCACTAGTTAGGCCTCAGCTGGAGTATTGTGTACCATTCTGGGCACCACACTTTAGGAAGGATGTCAAGGCCTCAGAGAGGGTACAGAGCAATGTTCTCTAATATCTGTGTGGCCGCGCAGCTCTCTGCTGGTCCCACGCAGCTGGTGAGCTGGCTTTTAAATAGAAAAAACGCACAGGCGCGGAATTTTGATTGGTCCACTCAGCCCCTTAAAGGGGCCGCACTGGCCCAAAAAGACTTGAGGGAACATTGGTACAGAGGAGGTTTACCAGGGATAAGAGACTTCAGTTATGAGGAGTGATTGGAAAAGCTGGATTGTTCTCTTTAGAGCAGAGAAGATTAAAGGGAGACCTAATAGAGGTATTCAAAATTATGAGGGGTTTTGATAGAACAAGTCGGGAGAAACTGTTTCCTCTGGCAAGTGGATCGGTAACCAGAGATCATAGATTTAAACCAATTGGCAAAAGAACTAAAGGGGAAATGAGAAATCTTTCACACAGAGCGTTGATAAGAGCTGGAACGCACTACCTGAAAGGGTGGTGGAATAAGATTGCATAGTAAAATTCAAAAGGTAATTGGACATGTACTTGAGGAAGACTAATTTGCAGGGTTAGGGGGAAAAAGCTGGGGTGTGGGACTAAATTGAACAGCTCTTTCAAAGAGCCGGCACAGGGCTGAATGGCCTCCTTCTGTTTCCTGCTCTTCCTCATCCTCTGTCCCCCATTGCTGTAGTGGAAGGAAAGGAGGGTAAAAGCCTGTGAATAGATGTGCATTACCCCCTTGGGATTAAGGAGACAGAGAAGTGTGTGGAAACATGTAGCTGCTTGCTGCTTCACAGAGATGCTACAGTGACTGTGCACGTGTTCAGTCACCATATGCACCTGGCCTCACTATCTCCCATGACAACAGCAGAGTGGCTCTTCATGAGCTCCATGGCCTGCACTTGTAGCACCGGTCCCCTGCTTCTCACAGACGTTGTGCACAAATTTCTCCTGCAAAAAGATTGAGTGATTTAGGTGAAGGCTAGCAATTCTCAGTTTACAGTTGATGTAAAAGATCTGCTGGTATCACCTTGTGGAAGAAGAGGTTTATGGTTTTACATGCAAGTAAGTACTGTTAAGGACCTGAGCAGTGGCAGCATCAGAGGAGGCGGCAAGATCTAAAACCGCGGGAGGTGAAGCAGCGCGGACCTGAGCGGCAGCAGCGGAGGCGGTATATCTCTGACAAATTCAAAAACAACAAAATAAACAAGGAGCGATGTCACCGGACAGCAGGTTGGTGATTGGTGGGTGAGTATTAACGTTTTTTCTCTCTAAGCTAGGACAATGTTTTAAACTAAGAGAGGGAAACTATAACGTACTTTATTAAATTTAAAAACTTAACTAGATAAATTAATTAATATAACTATAAATAATCATTGAATAAAGATTTTAACTAATTAAATAAATAAAACAAGGTTAGACTAAGATATGGCGGAGCAGGTTGTGTGTCTGGACTGCAGTCTGTGGGAGTTTGTGGACACCGAGACTCCCGAGCGAACACGTCTGCAGGAGATGTCTCCCTCTCAAATCTCTCCGGCTCAGAGTCATTGAGCTGGAGTGTGAGTTGGAGACACTCCGACACATAAGGGAGGGGGAAGAGTATCTGGACCGTTTGCTCCAGACTTCAGTCACACCTCGTAGAGAGGTGCAGGTTCAGAACAGGGTTGGTGTGACCAATAATGTGCAGAGTAAGGGGAACCCAGGTAAGAAAGGGAATGAGGATCCACAGAAACTGATCCTATCCAACAGCTACAATGTACTTGCTACCTGTGAGGATAAGGATAAAGACTGTCGGAAGGGCAGCCAGAATGCTGACCATGGCACTTTGGAGCAGGAGGCTGTCCAAAGGGGGGATGGAGGAGAGGAAGCGTCATGTGGTAGTTGTAGGGAATTCTATAATTAGGGGGACAGATAGTATCCTTTGTAAGCAAGATCGAGCATCCCACATGGTCTGGTGCCTACCTGGTATGTTGCTTACCTGGTGCCAGGGTGAGGGACATCTTGACCCAGCTTGAAAGGATTTTGGAGAGGGAGGGGGAGGATCCAGTCATTGTGGTCCATGTTGGGACCACCAACATAGGAAAGAGTAGGCAAGAGGTCCTGTTTGGGGAGTACTAGGAGCTAAATGAAAGAACAGGACCTCAAGGTTTATAGTCTCTGGATTATTACCTGAGCCACGTGCAAATTGGCGTAGGGATAAGCTGATTAGGGAAGTGAACACATGGTTGGAGCCTCCTCTGAGGAGTCATCTTCCTCTTCCTCCTGGACAGTGGGGGGTGGGGGGCTGCTCTTGATGGATCTGTGGGAGAGTAAAGAGATGAGTTAGATATGCCATATGAAGAATGGGTACACATACCATTATGCACATGGTGACTATTCAGTGGCTGATGATATCAGTCCCCATATGAGTGACTGCTGTATGCCATGTAGCTGTATGGTATGTAATTCTGTCACCAGGTTGCTGAGATGTCCCCCTCTCTCCGTCTCCCACCTCCAGCTGCTCGGCCACTCCCGATACTTCCATCGCAGCCTCCTCTGCTGTTGTGAGGGTGGCAAATGATGGAGGCCCACCTCCAGTTCTCTCCCTCTTATTGTGCACTCACTTTTCCTGCAAGGAGGGAAAGAAGAGAAGGCTGAGTGAGAGTGATGGAATGAGTGCAAGGAATGGATGGGTTACATTTTTAGAGGGAGACTATGATGGATTGGGGTGGCAATGCCAAGTGGCCTCCTTGCGTGTTGTTCGTTGGTATGATTGCACTAGGATGAGGGTGAGTGTGAGGGGTGGTTAGTCAGATGGGGATGTGATAATGTAGATATAGAGAGAGGGATGGGTGGAAGTGCAAGGTATGCTGGTGTGAGTAAGGATGTGCAGGAGTAGGGTTGGGAAGGCAGAGTGATGGGGATGTGATGAGAGGCACAGCAGGATGAAATTGAGTGTGGTTTTGTACTTACCTTTCCTGATCTAATGAGATCGTTGAAATGTTTCCAGCACTGCACCCAGGTCCTCCTGAACACATCCCTGCTGTTCACCTCCTCTGCAATTTGGAGCCAGGCTCTTTTTGTCTCCTGGGGCGGTCTCTTCCACCCATTCGAAGGGAAGAGGACCTCCCTGCATGCTCTCACTCCCTCCACAAACATATTGAGGGAGTCATCGGAGAACCTGGGTGCAGCCCTCTGCCTCTGTGCATTCATGTCTCCAAGTGTTTGGAGCAATCAAAGCCTCCAGTGCAGTGACTGCACACTCCTCGATCAACCTTCAAATGCAATATGGTGCCTTTAAATATCCCGGCTGAAAACGCGTCATGGATGATGTCATCAGACCCGCACCATTTAATAGGGCTGGGTAACGTGAAGAGCGTGCGTAATAGGCCCCATTAGCGCAAAGTCGATTTCTGCAGCGGTATGGAAGCAAGAACGGGGTCACGACCCGCCATGCTGACCCCCCCGCACCTGACCTGCCCAGTTAAAGAAAATTCCGTCCTAAGATTCTAGATTTAGGTAAGGCCGACTTCAACGGGATGAGACCGAGACTGTCCACAGTAAACTGGGCAAATCTGTTAATGGGTAAAATGACAGAAGATCAGTGGGAGATGTTCAAAAATGAATTCAAGGTGTTACAGAACCAGTTTATACCCCTGAGGGTCAAGAGCTCTACTTGCCAAAAAACCAGCCATGGGCGACTAAAGAGGTGAGGGACAGCATAAAACAAAGAAAAAGCATACAAAAATGCAAAAAATAGCATAGATCCTGGCGAATGGGAAAGATACAAAGAACAGCAAAGGTCACAAAACAGATAGTAAGAGCTACAAAAAGGGCATATTAAAGAAACTTGCAAGTGATTTCAAAATCAACACAAAGAATTTTTACAATTGTTAGGAAAAAGAGGGTAGTCAGGAGCAATGTTGGTCCCTTAAAAACTGAAAGCAGTGATATTGTCAATGATAAGGAAATGGCGGACATGTTGAATAATTAATTTGCATCAGTATTTACAGTAGAGGAAGAGGATAGCATGCCGGGAATCCTAAGGAAACTAATACTGAATCAGGGACAGGGACTCAATAAAATTAATGTAAGTAAAATAACAGCAATGAAGAAAATAATAGCCCTAAAGAGTGACAAAACCCTAGGACCAGATGGTTTCCATCCCAGGGTTTTAAAGGAAGTAGGTGAGCACATTACAGATGCCCCAACTATCATCTTCCAAAGTTCTCTCGATTCAGGAACCGTTCCTTTAGATTGGAAAATTGTGCATGGCACTCCACTATTTAAGAATAGCAAGAGAGGGAAACCAGGGAACTGTAAATCAGTTAGCCTAACATCTGTTGTCGGGAAATTGCTAGAGTCTATAATTAAGGATAGGGTGACTGAACACCTTGAAAATTTTCATTTGATCAGAGAGAGCCAGCATGGATTTGTGAAAGGTAGGTCATGCCTGACAAACCTGATTGAATTTTTTGAAGAGGTGACTAAAGTAGTGGATGGGCAATGTCTGTGGATGTTATTTATATGGACTTCCAGAAGGCATTTGATAAAGTCTCACATAAGAGACTGTTAACTGAGGTAGAAGCCCATGGAATTGAGGGCAAATTATTGACCTGGTTAGAAAATTGGCTGAGCGGCAGGAGACGGAGTAGGGATAAAGGGTAGGTACTCAAATTGGCAGGATGTGACTAGTGGTGTCTTGTAGGGATCTGTGTCGGGGCCTCAACTATTCACAGTATTTATTAATGACTTAGATGATGACATAGAAAGACAAATATCCAAATTTGCCGATGACAAAGATAGGCGACATTGTAAGCAGTGTAGATGAAAGCATAAAATTACAAAGGGATATCGACAGATTAAATGAATGTGCAAAACTGTGGCAAATGGATTTCAATGTAGGCAAATGTGAGGTCATCCACTTTGGATCTAAAAAGGATAGAACAGGGTACTTTCTAAATGGTAAAAAGCTAAAAACAGTGGAGGTCCAAAGAGACTTGGTGGTTCAGATACATAGATCATTAAAATGTCATGAACAGGTACGGAAAATAATCAAAAATGCTAATGGAATGCTGGCCTTTATATTTAGAGGACTAGAATACAAGGGGGTAGAAGTTATGCTGCAGCTATACAAAACCCTGGTTGGACCACACCTGGAGTACTGTGAGCAGTTCTGGGCACCACACCGTAGGAAGGATATATTGGCCTTGGAGGGAGTGCAGTGTAGGTTTACCAGAATGATACCCAGACTTCAAGGGTTAAGTTACGAGGAGAGATTACACAAATTAAGGTTGTATTCCCTAGAATTTAGAAAGTTAAGGGGTGATCTGATCGAAGTTTTCAAGATATTAAGGGGAACAGATAGGGTTTTTTTTTTAATTCTTTCATGGGATGTTGGCGTCACTGGCAAGGCCAGCATTTATTGGCCATCCCTAATTGCCCTTGAGAAGGTGGTGGTGAGCCGTCGCTTTGAACCGCTGCAGTCCGTGTGGTGAAGGTACTCCCACAGTGCTGTTAGGGAGGGAGTTCAAGGATTTTGACCCAGTGACTATGAAGGATCGGCGATATACTTCTAAGTCAGGATGGTGTGTGACTTGGAGGGGAACTTGGAGGTGGTGGTGTTCCCATGCGCCCTGCTGCCCTTGTCTTTCTAGGTGGAAGAGGTCGCCAGTTTGGGAGGTGCTGCCAAAGAAGCCTTGGCGAGTTGCTGCAATGCATCTTGTAGATGGTACACACTGCAGCCAAGGTAGCCGGTGGTGGAGGGAGTGAATGTTTAAGGTGGTGGATGGGGTGCCAATCAAGTGAGCTGCTTTGTCCTGGATGGTGTCAAGCTTCTTGAGTGTTGTTGGAGCTGCACTCATCCAGGCAAGTGGAGAGTATTCCATCACACTCCTTACTTGTGCTTGTAGATGGTGGAAAGGCTTTGGGGAGTCAGGAGGTGAGACACTCGCTGCAGAATACCTAGCCTCTGACCTGCTCTTGTTGCCACAGTATTTATGTGGCTGGTCCAGTTAAGTTTCTGGTCAATGGTGACCCCCAGGATGTTGATGGTGGGGGATTCGGCGATGGTAATGCCATTGAATGTCAAGAGGTGGTGGTTAGACTCTCGCTTGTTGGAGATAGTCATTGCCTGACACTTGTGTGGCGCGAATGTTACCTGCCACTTATCAGCCCAAGCCTGAACGTTGTCCAAGTCTTGTTGCATGCGGGCATGGACTGCTTCATTATCTGTGGAGTTGTGAATGGCACTGAACACTGTGCAGTCATCAGCGAACATCCCCATTTCTGACCTTATGTTGGAGGAAAGGTCATTGATGAAGCAGCTGAAGATGGTTGGGCCTAGGACACTGTCCTGAGGTTAGATAGAGAGAAACTATTTCTGCTGGTTGGGGATTCTAGGAGTAGGGGGCATAGCCTAAAAATTAGAGCCAGACCTTTCAGGAGTGAAATTAGGAGACACTTCTACACACAAAGGTGGTAGAAGTTTGGAACTGTCTTCCACAAATGGCAATTGATGCTAGATCAATTGTTAATTTTAAATCTGAGATTGATAGCTTTTTGTTAATCAAAGGTATTAAGGGATATGGGCCAAAGGCAGGTATATGAAGTTTGGTCACAAATCAGCCATGATCTCATTAAATGGTGGAACAGGCTTGAGGCCTACCCCTGTTCCTATGTTCCTAAGAAAGATGGCTACGCATACTGTAAGATCCCTAGTTTGTGCCCCCTTTAAGGAGCGTGCAATGTGAAGGGTTAGTTGTAAAGCTCTTAATTTTTGAGGATGAAGAGTGTGCTGTTGCCCAAGGAACATAAGGGAAAAGTAGCCAGTGTGTTTCTTTGTCTGTCCTGGTCAAGTCCTTTGAACTTGTGGCATTGGTCTACAGTTCTGGGGGAGGAGTTTATGGCTGGGGCTGGAAGTTTTTACAGAAGGTGGTCGTGGGTGAGGTAAAGTTGAGGGACAGTAATGGTGGTGAATATGAGAGGGGAAGAAGAGAATATGTTGAGCATGAAGACAGATGATGGTGTGGATTGGGTCGTAAATTAGACTGGGAGGAGGCTACTACTTTCCCAACTGTCTTTGTGTGGTGCTGCCATTTGTAACCTATCGTTTCAGGGAGGGCATAATGGATTTCCCATTGGGTATTCCCAGTATCTTTGCTTTAGCTAACAAGCGGCCCAGTCTTACTGAAGGTACATGTGAGTAATGTTAAAACACAATTTGGTTAACATCGTCAATAAAGCAGGTAATATCCTCCAATGCCTACTGGTCACAAAAGTCTTTGAGTACATCAGTGTCATTCTGCTCCAGAGCCACACAAGCATGCACCAGGGCTCAGAAGAGCAGCAAGCAGTTGGAGAAATCCTCCTCAATGATCCTATGTATCCTGGACCTGCAGACAGTGGATTTCACCAGGCCCAGTAGCAGACCGACCAGAAGGTGCTCCGATCTGCTCACCCCTTGGTATGATGCATGTCAGGTGAATTCTTCAAGGGAGAACCAAACCAAATACAATAAGTTGAGAGGGGATGTGAAGATGAAAATAAGATTGACATTGAGAAAATATTAGAGTAGAATGGCGGTTAACATAAAAGAGAACCCAAAAATCTTCTACCAGCATGTAAACAGTAAGCGGGTAGTAAGAGGCGGGGTGGGGCCTATTAGGGACAAAGAAGGTGATATCATTTAAGTTGTTAAGTTTCTTTTAATGAGTTTTTGTTAAGTTATAGTTTTATTCTTTTAACCAGAAGATGACCCCTAATACTGTCAGTGAGGTACTGTATTACTGTTGGTTGTGAGTGTTACCAGTATTATTGTCAGTTATCAGTGTAATTTCAGTTTTACTGTTAGTCGTTGGTGGAATCAAAGTTCCTTCCACCTCTGGTTTCCCCTTTGCGAATCGCTCCCGCCCTCGGTTTCCCTTTTTCGCCTGCTCGTCTTCTGGTTCTTGCAACTCTGGCACAGTAGCTGCTCGCCCCAAACCAGCAAAATGCTCAACCACAGCACTCTCAACCGTTATAAGGTAAATTTAATAACATCTGCTGACATCATGTGGTCAGAATGTCTCCAACCGGAGTTGGCAACCCTGCTTGTAGGGAGGGGACGATCCCCCGAATGAGTTTAGCGCCAGTTTGGAGCCCACAGAGAACCCCAGTGTGCCTGTTGCTGCTTGTGTCCCCCGGGTGGGCGCCAAACCACAATTGCAGCAACTTCTCCCCGGTGCAAGATCGGATTGTTCTGGCCTGTTGACTGAGTGCACTGTGATTTATCATCTGGTTGGCCCAATGCCGGCGGCGGCGGCGGAGCCCCGTCCCATCCCCGCCCATAAGCTGCAGTTCGCAGGGCCGCTCCTGCTCGTCACTGTCAGCCCTCGGCACTTCCGTCTCTTTGTGTCACTGCAGCGGGTCGAGCGGAGGTAGGTGTGGGTCAGAGGAGCTGGCGCCGTTCTCTCTCTCTGTCTCTCTGTGTCTGTGTGTGGACCGACTGAGCAGCTGTGGCCGTTGTCTGGCCCGGAGAGCCGGCTCCACAACCGGCTCCCACTTGGGATTTGTCGGGCTTTTCTAAAGGGCGCCGGGCGTTTTGCTTGTGTTTGTTATCGGGAGGTCCAGATGGATCCTGCGTGCTCTGTATTTCCACGTTTAACTACAATCGGTCATTATGTGGCGAAAGATTTGGAAAATAATTCGCGGTAAACCAGTTAGCGGGAGCTCGGGACCACTCGGCTCTGTTGGTTGGGGGATTTCACACTCTCGCATTTCATCATTGAGAAATGTAACTGTCTTAAACTATTCTCGTCCTTTCTGTATCCACTGAATTCCGTTTTGAGAATTTGCCGATTGGTTTATTTCCTGGTCTGAATATCAAACATCTGCCGACAGATCATTCTCTGTCTGACCAACTTGTGTCTTTCAGGAAGTTTTGTTTTGTGTTTTTGTTCATGTCTGATGTAAGAAGGATGTTTGAACCACACCCCGAATCCGGGCATATCTTGACAATAATAGTAGTTGGAAAAAGTGATCGTTATTTAGCTGTTACAGAACAGATTAAAAAGCCAAATCAGGGGGAAATGTAAACGCGCTCCACACGGTGAAGTCCTGACGAAGGAGCAGCGCTCCGAAAGCTTGTGATTTCAAATAAAGCTGTTTGACTATAACCTGGTGTTGTGCGACTTCTCAACAGGTTGTGACATTCTTTGGATGCGGTTCCACTTACAGCTGCAGCGTTGGGATGCGGTTTTTGCTCTGCTCGTGCAGCTGAATCAAGAGTAAGAGCCTAACTTGACACAGGAGTGGAGTAGACTCAGACACCACTTCATTTCGAAGTCAGTTCTGGACTTATTGGACCTGAATTTGCAGTCGGTTTGAAGGCGTACTCTGAGTACGCTGTCCTATGGCCTTTGAAATTGACCGCAAGTTTGGGATTTCCGCATGCGCTAAATCCCGAACTTGTGATCTATCAAGTTCTGAATAGACAGATGATCTGCTGTGACTTTCAAGTCCTCATTGAAATGATGTGCTGGCGAAAAGTTGGGCTAATTGCCCACCTACTGCGCATCAATTATGTTGGAAAATTTTATGGCTGGTGCAAACAGGCGCAGGAACCTGTTTGCACAGTGTAAGGGGAGGGGGGATGAGAAAATTGTATAATAATTAAAAACGAACACATAAAAGAACCACCAGGCAGCTGTAAAGGCTCGTTTGAGGATGAGATTGTTTTAATCTTAATCTTGCAGAGTCTTCCAGTGAATAACTACTTACTCCAAAGTATCCCTGTGCTTTTTAAAGACAAGTACTGTACTTGCCAAATAAATATAATTAGTATCAAACTGTTTAATTTACAAGTTCTTTGATGTCGAGTTGAAATGTTTCCTGATTGGCTAGTGAAAGGAGCACCGCCCCACGTGATCCTGGGTAATCTTACGCACAACGGTGTGCCCCTGGGATCAGTGGGCCACTATGCTGCGCACAACTCCAGTGTTTCAAAGCAACTTCTCGATCAGGGTTTGCAGCAGGTAAGTGCGGATTGCGTTCGGAGGCGTACTCCTTAACTACGCTGCCGACTGCAAATTCAGGGCCATTAACTTATTTACATTACACCATTACTGTAGCGTTGCGAATCTGAAACTACTTTGTACTGGACTTGTGTAATTATATCCTAAGAGGGTAATCAATGGGATGACAGATATAGCCTCATTTGATTGTTTGCATTGGGTATAATTTACATCCTTTGGCCTTGCATAAACAGTAACTTTTATTTAAGTCACAAGATAGTGAAATCAGGCACACTTTTGAATAAGTAAATAGCAAAATACTGCAGATGCTGGAAATCTGGCGTCTCTAATATCCAGTTCTGTCTGTTATTTGACTGAGGTAATCTGTGTAATTCCACCCATTATTCTTCTCCAGATTTTTCCTGTACACAGTATATTTAATTATTATCCCCTTTTTTGTTGATTATATTAATATGGCTGTTTGCCTCTTATTTTTCAGTTTTAAAGAAGGATCTGCATTCAAGATATTAACTAATTTTCTCTCTTCACAGATGGTAACTGACCTGTGTTTCCAGCATTTTCTGTTTTTGTACTTTCGGGTAAATTCTACTTTGTAGTACGGGATAATACCTGAAAGTTTTCACAGTTGAATCTTGAGGCACAGCATTATGTTTCACTACAGCCCCATTAAAATGCTCTGTTAAAGTGTTCTGTTTGAGCTGTCCAATCTGGGCCTCTTGTACTAACTAAATATTCAGATACTGTTGTTACAAGTCAGAATTTGCAGTGAATATAATTAAAACTTTCTAAAGTAAATAGTTAATTTTCAGTGTGCTATATTAAGTCACTGAAAAGACCATGGAACATTGAGTATTATCCTCGAAGACAAATGACTTGTTGTGTAAATGAGCCCTGCGGGGGAAAACAAAAGTTGTAGTATAATTAGGTACGCCCGGCCCAGCCTACATGCCAATTTGAATAACTCTTGGTATTTAGCTTTATTATTATACATGTTCTCATCGACCATGATGCAGAAAGGGGTTCACTGTTTAGCTAACTGACTGCATAATGGTAACTATTGTTAACATTTGTTAACACAATCCAGTGTAGACAAAATGCTTGTATATGTGGGATTGGATTGATTTAAAGCAAAATGAAGGAATTATCAGTTAGCACAATATGAGCTCTGGTATCTAATTTTATTTCAACAAAATGGCTAGTTTTCTACCTGTAAATAGTTTGACTTTTTTCTCCCAACCTATCAAAAATCAATCCAGAAAATAAGTGGTGAAATATGTAAGCAGGCCTTGCTGGCTCAACAAGTTTCCCCAGTGAGCAGCTGAGCCAGGCAGAAATTGAAGGTTCCACATTCAATACTTGATCTCTTCTGAGTTATCTGATCCCAGCCAGGGGGACGGTAGGGATACTACAGTTGGGATCAGTGGCCCTGAGGGAAATTAGCCACTTCTGATCCCGTGAGTCCTACTGGAAGTTTGCGTATGAACATGGATCAGGCTTGGTTGTAATGCTCCCTGCACTCAAATAAACCTTTGAAGGCAATTTGGGAAAGGGAGCAAAGGCTGATCAGTGCCTGTGGAATTATAACCCAGCAAGAAATCAATCAGGAGAGGGGGACGGGGGACATGTGTCCATTTGGTACGTCTAGTCTCGGATTCTAAAATCTGCCACTCAAAGTATGTTTTGCTGTGCTCTAAAGGAATTCTGGTACTGATAGTCATTTTGGGATAGGACATCACTGTGAGGTAGTCATTAATTAAGTAGGAGGAATGGACTTGATGGGTGAATGTGTTTTGTGTTTCATGGTTTCTTGCATTTTTGTAGTAATATAGTAACAGTTCAATCAAGAATAATGAAAGTGTGAGTTGTCACCTTTTACCAAGTCCAGAATCAAAATGGAATAGTATTGGGGCAGAGGGTGTTGTCCAGGGTGTAACTTTCTGAGCATGTACTGTGGCAGAGTAATTGGAAGATTATCCCTTAATGCTTAGTTTGCTGATAAATTAATTTAAAGTCTTATCAATATAATATTTTTAAAGATCTGTTGTCACATCTGATTGGTCTGTGCTAACTGTATGACTTTTCATCTGAGTGTTTCACAGTAATAATATCTAATTGGTCCTTGCTAAACACGTGATAATTTTTGTAGTTTGAAGGCCCTGCACGAGGTTGGAAGCCATCTAATTGTCAACCATTTCCTGAACCTTTAGTCAACTTGACAACTGAAACAGCGAAATGATTCTTTGCTTTTTAACACTGTTAGTAAAAATATTTGAACAGACAATAAACCTGTTTTACAGTTGTGAAGCTCTGCCATTGCAGTGGCCTCAATACGTTGGGATCATTGATTCCTTGGAAAAGTTGATTTTGTTTCATCATTGCTCTTATTCAAATACTGCGATATATTAAGTGTGATTTATAAACAACTGAATCCTTGCTGCAGTAATATACTAAGCTACATTAATTTACTTGAATGGTTTCATTACTTGAAATATTGATACAAAACTTGGGGCATCACTGCAAAAAAATTGCATTACTTTCACTTAATTACTTCAAAATAACTATTAAAACAAATTCATTACTACCTGATTTTTTTGAAAAAAAAGCCATTAGTGCCAAATATATGAAACATAATTAAAAAATTTGACCATTCATTTATTATTCTAGATAGCTATATATTTTTAAGAGAAAAACCATGAATGGAAAGTTCTATTAAGCCACATTACTTTATTCAAATGACTTTCATAACATGGAATATTATTTGATTTAGTAAAAAGTGACATTGGTGCAAAAATGACACTTTTTAATTTAAATTGAGCTTTTATAAATTATACTGCCTTGCACCTCAAAGGAACTGGTCTGTTGTATGTGTAAGGGCAAAAAATTATGCTTAGGAAGAATAAGGGAGGTAAAGGGTGTTTTAGAAGATTTAGGTTAAGGCTGAGTTAAGCAACTGGCAGGACATAGGTATAATCTCGCTCAAACTGGTTTTGTGCTGACAATAACCGCATTTGCTTGTTTCTCACTGAGTAGGGTTGCGAAATACCAACCTGTCACGCGAAACGGTATAGTAATATAATTAAGTTGTCTTTGAAAGAATGTGATTGAAGGTTGCTAAGGTACCGGATTAGCCAAAGAATTAATGTAATAACTGCTGATATCAGTACCTTTCCGTTTTTTTTTTACTGTATAAAAGAAGCTCGGCTGCCATTGTAAAACCGAGAAGAGGGTTATTAGACTGCGGAGATTTTTGAACCCTTCTCCCGAAGTGCTTCGTATAATAAACTGTGTGCCTTTACCTTAAACAGAGGAGAGTGAATTTATTTACACTAACATATGTGTAAATATAATCTGGCAATTTACAACTGAGCCAATATTAAACTATCTCCATAGTTTTGAGTCCTCCATCACATGGTTTGCAGTATTGGCAGGCAGGTAATACCCAAAATATATTAAACTAAATAATTTAAAAGTGCATTAAAGAAAAACATTAGTTTTGCACCAATTTATTTTTAACAAGCAAAATTGAACACAGGCTGGGCTAGATTTATCAGCCTGTTGCCTATAAAAGGGTGAAAATCTGGTCCTAAACTAAAGGGTATAAATCAAAACTGAGGAACCATCAAAACAAAATGGGGAGTAAACTTAAAAACTGAAGAAGATTAAACTAAAGTATAGCTGATTGAGGAAACAAAATTCATGATTTAAAAAATAAAATGACCATGAGCAGCACACTGGAGAACAGCATCTCCGTATCACAAGACTCTGGAATATACAGGACTGGAGAAGGCAATTGCCGTCCAACTAGCGCTTCCATTGTCTAGGAAACATGACTGATAATACCTTCTTACCCCTTTTATCACATTTTTGACAATCATTTATCCAGCGCGCTCTCGAATTTGCTGCACTATCAGTCCCCTACTGCCTCCCATTGTGTGCATTAACTACCCTCTGCATAACTGTCTCTTCAATCTCCCACTTCTAAGTTTGAGGCTATGCCCTCTTGTAGAATTTGACGGTCAAACATTTTTATCTTCCCTATTCCCTTTAAGATTTTATAAAGGGCGTATAAGATTACCCCCGCGTCTTCTCCAGTGTAAACATTCCCAGCTTCTGCACCCTCTCCTCATAACTCGGGTGCCCAATCCCAGCAATCAATTTAATTCTCTTCACTGCACCCTCACCAATGCCTGGATGTCTTTCTCAATATGACCAGCACTGTACAGAGTATTGCAGTTGGGACCAGACAAGCACTCTGTGAAACGCTTCTTGAGATTTGTGCTCTAATTCCTCTGGCTGTACAGGCCAAGAAACTACTTGCTCTCTTTACTGAAGTGCCATTGAAGTAAATGGAAACAATGGACTTCCAGTTTAAAAATCAGAACATTGAGTTTAGAAGTATCTGGGCACAGTCCAGTCCAAAGCTGGAGAAGTAACGATCCTTGTTCCCTATGGGATTTGTGTTCAAATCCAAGCAAAACAGAACAGATAAAATAAACTTCCTATGAGGTACGTAAAGGTCTTAATTGGAATTAATTAGAGCTGTTACAACCCAGTTCCTAGTATTTCTGAGTTCACAAATGAAACTGCCTGTAATTTGGTACCAAACAGACCACTTCACTGAAGTAATTGAGTGGGTGTTGTGGGAGATGATGTGGAATTATTACACGGTTATTACAGCATCAGAGGATTTTCTGAAATTGTAGTGGAGGCACATTGTAGTTGAAACTTAACCATATAACTAACGCGTGTTATACCTAGGGCACCGAATGCTCTGCAATTCTGTGGCCATGGAATCTACTGCCAAATCTTCCTGCCATATTGTCCCTCTTTCTCTTTCTTCTGAACCGTTTTCCCCACTGTAATTGTGCTGAAATGAATATCTGGTGTTCCAAGACCAAGTGGTGTCAACTGATCCCATTTGCTTTCCAATTTGTTCATCTGTTTGTGCTTCACACCTTGTGCACTTGACCTGCTAGGCAGTCCTCTCAAAATAACCCAAATTGATCTCGGCTACCTAATCAGCTATGTCTGCAGAAGTTCTGAATGCAATCTCTATTTTAAACTTGTCACTATTAACAAATTGCATTTCCTCGTATGGTGAGTGCAGCCTAGGACATGTTGTATTTAACAGTAGTTTGTGTATCTGTTAACAAAGTGCTGGGCTCATGAGCACTTTAAACATGGTAACTAGTGGGGTGCCACAGGGATCGGTGCTGGGGCCTCAACTATTTACAATCTACGTTAATGACTTGGATGAAGGGACCGAGTGTAATGTAGCCAAGTTTGCGGATGATACAAAGATGGGTGGGAAAGCAAGTTGTACAGAGGACTCAAAAGAATCTGCAAAGGGACATAGACAGGCTAAGTGAGTGGGCAAACATTTGGCAGATGGAGTATAATGTGGGAAAGTGTGAGGTTATCCACTTTGGCAGGAAAAATAAAAAAGCAAATTATTATTTAAATGGAGAGAGATTACAAAATGCTACAGTTCAGAGGGACCTGGGGATCCTTGAGCATGAAACACAAAAAGTTAGCATGCAGGTACAGCAAGTAATCAAAAAGGCAAATGGAATGTTGGCCTTTATTGCAAGGGGATTGGAGTATAAAAGCAGGGAAGTCCTGCTACAACTGTAGAGGGTATTGGTGAGACCACACCTTGAGTACTGCGTACAGTTTTGGTCTCCTTATTTAAGGAAGGATATACTTGCATTGGAGGCAGTTCAGAGATGATTCACTAGGTTAATTCCAGAGATGAGGGGGTTGACTTATGAAGAAAGGTTGAGCAGGTTGGGCCTATACTCATTGGAATTTAGAAGAATGAGAGGTGATCTTATTGAAACATATAAGATACTGAGAGGGCTCTACAAGGTAGATGCAGAGAGGATGTTTCCCCTCGTGGGGAAATCTAGAACTCAGGGGCATACTTTCAGAATAAAAGGTCGCCCTTTTAGAACTGAAATGAGGAGGAATTTCTTCTCTGAGGGTCATAAATCTGTGGAATTCTCTGCCCCAGAGAGCCATGGAGGCTGAGTCATTAAATACATTTAAGGTGGAGATAGACAGATTTTTGCAAGATAAGGGAGTGAAGGGTTATGTGGAGCGGGCAGGGAAGTGGCTTTGAGCCCAAGATCAGCCATGATCTTATTGAATGGCGGAGCAGGCTCGAGGGGCCAAGTGGCATATTCCTGCTCCTATTTCTTATGTTCTTATGCTTAGAGATGCAATGCTGTAATTTTAAACTCTAATTTGAAAAGTCGGTTTGAACAGTACTTATAATTGCTCGATTCTGCTCACCGTACTTGGGAGATATGATGTTGTAACGACCAGAACTTTAAACAAAAAAGTCACCAGTAAAGTTAGGTGAGACAGTTAGGTGTTGAACTGTAGCTATTATTGGAAATGACTGACCTAGTAAACTACTTCTAGGAACCAGATTTTTCAATACTACACTGTTCTGTATAGTCTCTTTAAAATATTATTTAAAGGGTATTTTAAAATATCTACATATTGATAGTGTATTTTAAGAATATTTATTATATTGAAATACCCCTCCCTTTCCCCAAACCTAGATAAACATATTGCAGAATATACATTTTCATGCTGCAGGATTTCATTTGGCTTGCCACAGAAATTAGTTTTGGGGCCTTGGTTCTGCCTAACCTGTGTATGTAAAAAAAAAAAGTGCATAATGCCCTTCTTGAGCCATGACCTGCTTAGGTTTTATAATTCTAGCAGCACTTGTTGCATTTTCTAGCCTCAGCTGGGTCAAACTACCAAGTGTGGATTTAGTTGCTTCTTGCCAATTATCTTTCTTTCAATAATGCAATAGCTGCTACAGCCATGTTAAGACATTGTCCTCAACAGCCTCGTAAAGATAAATTGGTTATATTGCCACCGTTTTATATGAATGTGGGTGTTTAAGGTCCATCTGGGGCTGTAGTGTATTTCGCAAATGTGTGCAGCTTTTATAGCATTGCAGTTGTAAAGCAGCTTGTATTATGTAATCTTAAAAACTGGTGATAAAAATTAAAACTATTTTTTAATAGACTAAATCATGTTTTTTTCTTAGGTTCATGGTTAATCCCTGAAGATGTTTGCAAAGGCAACCAGCAGTTTTGTAAAACAGATTGAAAGCAGTGGTGACCTGATTCCTGTTAGCAGCCTGAATGATTCTGATAAGCTGCAGCTTCTGAGCCTGGTAACAAAGAGGAAGAAGGGATGGTTCTGGCAGAAGCCAAAATATCACCCTTCTTCATTTAGCCTCCAAGACATATTGACTGGTGACACACCCATCAAACCTGGTACGGAATCTTTGTTCACTTATTAGTACTCATTGCAGAAACTTAGTAAAACGTCAAACATGAGGGTAGTGAGGCCTTTCTAATACTGCAGACTTTCTGAAATAAACATAACAGTTTGAGACCTTCAATTTCATTCATAGCAAAAAAAAAATAGAATAAATGCTCGAAAGAATTTAGTCTTATGAATATTGTTCTTGGGGAGAAAGGGCTGGGAAATGTTTTGGGAGGCTGTTTTTAAAATATGCAAAGTGCTGATTTGTTCTTTCCATGCTATTCTAGTACTCTCATGAGGTGTAAGGAGAAATCTGATTAATGGATGGGTATGATTAGACATGCCATAAACATTGGAAGTCAGTTCAAAATATTCAGTTGACCGGTGATTGGCACATGGCAAGAAATGTGACGACACCTGTATCAGCAAATAACCCATTTCCCTCCCTACCGCTAGAAGTAATCGATTTGTAAACACAAATGCCCAGTCCGTTTTTCAGAGTCAGCAAAGATTCGCTGAGCTTGCCAGGGATCTTTACCTACCCTGGTCTAGTCTTTCCCATCAGCCATCTTTGGACACTGATAGCACTAAGAGTCGGGTAGAGACTCTTTACTTTCTTCACTAACACCCCATCATTCCACAATCAGGCTATTTTTCCAGCTATTGCCCTTCACTCACTAAATGTTTCACCAAAAAATTTCTTTACAATATCATCAACTGTGAAAGCTATTCAAGTTAGTAATAAAATTGTGTTGAGCTAGTAAGTTAAGATAGTTTAGTTATAAAGGATATTTAATACGCAATGACTAGTGTCATCTGCCTCCTAATTTGTCCCATTTTTGTGATCATTAATAGGCTGTTGATCCAAAAACACATTCAGGTCTAGACTAAGCCATAAAAGAAATGGAAAATGAAATGAAAGCAATGACTATGTGTACTGTGAAATATTTACAACTGTCAGAGGAGGAATGCAGATAAGGGTACTATTACAATAGGTGTTAAAGTTTAAGGACAGGAGAGGGAAATTCACGAGAAGGACTTGGCGACTGAAAAGTTCATTTACCATTGGCTGACTGCAACCCAGTTGGAGACATCTGAGGTTGGGAAAAAGGACCAATAAGAGGTAATGCAAAATGGTAATATTGGGGAAGAAATAATGGAAGAAGATGCTAATAAAAAAATAATCTGGATTACTGTAAGGCAGGGTGGGGGATGGTCATAAGAAAGGCAAGAGTGATCGTTCAGAAATTGCTACGTGGCAACAGATACAGGAACTTAGGAATAGTTGATGCAAGGAGGTCATAGAAAGTAAAAAGATAGTATTGGGCCTGGTAGAGATGAGATGTATAAACCTCAGCTGAGCCACATGAGAACCGTTGTGGGGCAGCCAAACAAGGATAGTGGGACAAATTAAGAGGGAGATGATGCTACTGAGGAGTCAATGATTGGGAGTTGAGAAAAGGTGGAAGTAGATGTAGGAGGGTATGGTAAAAGATAAAAAGTTACACTACAAAACAGAGCCCAAACTCTGGTCCATACAGAAGAGGCTGCAGTACTCAGTACACCTACAATCAGCTTAGTCCAATATTAGTACTGTTTCCTTTGAGTTAGAAGATCAAGTGTTCGACTCCAGGACTTGAGCACATAATTTAGGCTGACAGTTCAGTGCATTGTCGGAGGTGCTGTCTTTCAGATGTCTGACTGTTCAGTTGGATGGAAAAGATCCAATTGTATTATTCAAGGAAGATCAGGGGAGTTCTTCTAGTGTCCTAGTCAACATTTCTCTCTCAACTTAACATAACCAAAATGAGATTCACTGCTGTGTGTGGGAACTCGCTGTGTGCAACTTGGCTACTGTGCTTCCCTACAAAATATCAGTGAAGCATATTGGGATGTCCTGAGGATGTGAAAGCTGCTATATTAATGCAGGTTTTTTCCTTATGATGTCATGAGATGGCTGGGTTAGGACAGGATTGAAGAGATGGTGGTAATGGGAGGCTCAATGCTTAGAGTGGATAGGCACCTATATTACAAGAAGAATTTGAACAAAATATTGAACTATCAATCTGGAGCTAGAGTTCCCCACAGTGAAGAGAGATTGTGGGCTGCTCGGTAGATTTGTTAGTAGATTTCCATATATGAGCAAGTGATTATAGGGAAATGTCATATTTGAGCCTTAAAGACAGACATGTTGGAATAAGTAGCAAATTGTGAAAGAGTGAGAATGTGATGAGATTCTTAGGCTTGGTTCCAGTGCTAGCCAAAGACACCAGGCCCTAGGCCTGGTGCACAAGGTACCAAGCTGATTCCTCGTGTTAGCGGGATGAGTTATGAAAAATAGCTTGATCAGCTTGGGCTATTCAGCCTCAAAAAAATTAATTGGAGGGGATTGGGGGTGGGCTTAGAGATATAAATAATACTTAACAAAATAAAGAATGTAAACCCAGAGCAATACTTTCAGATTGCCAGGGTGGCAGAACAAGAGGACACCAGATCAAGGTTATTTAGGGCAAGTTTCGGGACTAACTTCAAGAAGTATTTCTTTACAGCAATGGAGATCAATAATTCGGATGGATGATTGAGCCCAGGATTTAAGAAACTGCTAGATGCTATTAGGGAATGGATGTTCTTGCTTATATTTTTATAAGTTATTCCACAAGATAATCGGGTTCAAAGACATTTATTGGCTTTCATAGGAATTAGGCATACAGTGAAAACTATTACCAATAGCTACACATATACAATGATAACGATTACTAATAATAATCTCACACATTCTTGAGAGACTTGCGCTACCAGGTACCTGAGAATTCACCGTGTTACAGGTTTCAAGCTTGACAGGATAGGCTGGCCAAGCCTTGTTGAATTCTGAAGCATCTACATAAGAACACAAGAAATAGGAGCAGGAGTAGACCATAGGGCCCCTCGAGCCTGGTCCGCCCGCCATTCAGTAAGATCATGGCTGATCTTCAACCTCAACTCCACTTTCCCACCCGATCCCCGTATCCCTTGATTCCCCTAGAGTCCAAAAATCTATCGATCTCAGCCTTAAATATACTCAACGACTAAGCATCCACAGCCCTCAGAATTCCAAAGACTTACAACCCTCCTCTATTCTAACACTCCTCTTTTAATACCTTTCTTTCACTCTAGTGCAGATTCAAATGTTATCAAACGATTACCTCATCCCGTTATTCACTTAAAGAATTTTATTTTTAACAAGAATAATTCCCAAGCCTTCACTTTGACTGAACTGTCAATCAAGTCATTCAACTGGAGACAGTTGCAGAGAACAAAGGCCCTCTTCAGGGATGTTACACAGCTGTCCTCAAAGGAATCACTATCTAAAGCCATAGCTTCTTCACTTGATGGTCAAAACATGTCCATAGCTATCTCACTGCTGAGAGATCTATGGCCGCTCTCAAGGCTAAGCGAACAAAGACAGTTTGTAGCCTCTGCTTATCATCGAAAACACTGTCTGACTGGAATCCCTTTTACTAACTGAACATTGCTAACAGAAACTCACTTAAAAGCTAAAATTAATTTGAAGAATTTAACCGTATCCTTGCACTATAACAGGATGATGGTCAGTATGATTTCTGAAAAGATGAAATCAAATAGATTGAAGGGCTTAATTTGATCCCACTTTGTGTTCAAGTTTCACAGAATTTAAGATATCTTGTTGAACACTTTATTTAGAAAATAGCACATACTGGGAATCCTATTTTATCTAAATTGAATTGATTTATATAAAAAAAATTACATTGAAATTCAACAAATCTTTGAATATTTCCTGTGATCAGTCTCTGAGAATGAGCGGAATCAGTGTGTCCTCTTGAACTACACTTGCTTGCCACCTAGTGGCCAGTTACAAAGTGGCATTTGGAAGAAGCCTGAAAATTCTTTGTATTTACCCCAACCTTGGTGGCAGACCCTCTCATCAGATCCTGTATTCCAACTGAAAATAGATATACTACATTGAGAATATTGTGTATTTTATCTGGCCATACTTTTATAAACACATAATATGACCACAAACTTAGATCTTTCTAAATGTTCATCAGACCTCAGTAGAACAATTGGCTTAAGTACTGTTGATTTAAAGCATGCTGGGAACCAGTCACATGTTAGTAACTGTTATAATGCTCACTTGTCCTTTCAATAGTTGAACTGAAAAGGTTCTTGTTTTGCAGCTGTCACTGAATCCGTCTTTCTCAAGTATGAAGGAAAATTTGGAGACACTGTGGGGGCAAGTACGGAAACTCAGATTGCCAATTTAAGCTTCAGCCTGGAAGGTGAGGATTCTGTAGCACTAGAATCTTCCTTTGGAAACCTGAAGAAACAAGAATTTGATTTGCATCAACTTTTGAAAATAGCTGAGAAAAGGTAAATGACAGCAAGTATATAGCTCCTAGCTTATTCATGCTCACATGGAATAGGTACAGGGTCAAACAAAGACCACTTAACAGCTGGTAACAGGCAAAAATAACTTTCATTTTATTTTGTAGAGAAAAATGGTACAGAAAACAGTTCAAGCACGACCTAATTTTGAAAGGAAGGAGTGTATCTTTCCTAATTTAAATTTGTCGTTTACATGAGACTATCCAGTTGTTACCACTGACATGAATGCTTAATAGTACATGAGTTTCTCCCCATTTTCTCGTACTCCTAAACTTATCAGACATTATAATAAGCTTTCATTAGAATGCAACTGTAAAGAAAACATTCCTCCCCAAAGTGTTCTTTAGTCTCCCTTTAAAAGGCCTTTCACTTGCTGTCATAAATCATTCACATTTGTGCTTTTATTAATGTATTTTAAAAAAAAAACTAGCAGTATGCTTCCACACATTAGCTAAAAGGTGATGCATCTTTATTTATTTTTGTTCTTGGGAGACTAGATTAGTGAGCATTGTTCCCTCTAAGGTGTGCAGCCGCACACTGATCCCTGAGCTCCTGTGCACTTAACTTCAAAGGCCGCGCAGAGAACTGGACAGCTGGAATGGGTGAAGGGCCCCATACATTATGGCCCTGGATCCAGTCATAGAGTCATTTACCTTGTGTCCTCAGAGCTGATCCCAATTGGAGGAACGTGTCACTCAATGATTGGCATTGCAGCACGTGAAGTGTGTGTTCCGATGGTCGATGGGTTCCTGTGTAATGCCGGGAGGGGTTTGGTATTAACCCTTCAGTTCGTTCTGTGTCCAGCTGTTTCTGGTAGTATTACTGGGTCAGGACAGCTGTTGAATTTCTTGCACTTCTTTGAATAGCGGTAAAAAATATCTTTACCGACAGAGCCTCATTTAATCATCTCTTCTAAAACCTTCCGGCAGTTGTCGCTCAGGGTTACACTGAGCTGGGACACTAAGGGCATTCAATTAATTAAATCATTACTTTAAACAGAAAGCATTAGTCCCTCAAACATTCTGATACATTAGGGTGTCTGTACTTTAATTATTGGTTCACTCCTTGGTTTGATTTCTCTCTCCTGACCCGACACTGATTCTCTGTTTCTTCTTTTGCTCTGATGTTGGACAGAGCACGAGAGACAATGGCCCGAAAATTAAACCTAATACGCGAGAGTACGCACTGTGTACTCTCGCGTATTAGATCCCGAATTGCCGGTTTCCTGCATGCACTGCGCATGCGCGGGAAACCGGCACTTCGTGAATTGAAATGGGGGCGGTTCCTAAGTGAACCGCGTGCGCGCTACAGGCTGTGCGCACGCAGTGCACTTAGTTTTTTTTTCAGCTTTGAACGCGCAGGTAAGTGGTGAAGATTTTACACAAAGAAAGCAGGCGTAGGACCCCCTTTTAACAAGGTAAGTAGTTAATTAAGTGTTATTTAAAACATTTTTCAACAGGTTTATCTTTCTTAGAGACTTTAAAGAAAGGTAAGTTTATTTTTATAACTTTTAAAAAGATTTTAAATTTTTTCAAAAATTTAATTTTTTGTTTAAAGTGGTTAATTTATTTAACTATACTTATTTTATTAATGTGATGGCTTTTTAAAAAATTTAATTGAGGTTTAGCTGTTCTTTTGGGGGTTTGTAGTATTCATAGCTTTGACAGCTCTTGCCGTCAAAACTATGAATGAAAGATGGTGTGCTGCCATTGGCTCTAACTGAATCACGTGATCCCAGAGCTCGCACGAACTAATTGCGCCTCTGGGATACGCACACACTGCACGGTTGCAACAGAAAGAGGCTTTGAAACTAAAGTTCGTGTGGGCCCGGAGCAAAAAGGTAGGCGCGGAGTGCGATATCGCGGGGATCCTTACCCCCACGGGAACCATCGATGTTTAATTTCTGGGCCAATGTTTCCTGTAAGGTGCGCGGCCGCGCAGCACTCTAAGGTCCCACGCCCTTAAATTGGCAGGCCGTGCCGTGAGCTGGAGTGGGGGGAGGGGCCCAATACACACTGGCCCGGGAATCCTCACCGAGTCGTTTGTGACGTCCGAGCCGATCCCAATTGGAACTGCATTTGCTAAGATACAGAGTCCTGGAACCTGGCGAGTGTTGTCTCGGGATTCCTTCAGTACCTTTTTCTGTGGAGATGTGTTTACTCCGTTCCCGGGGACTGAGCGGCGGCTGCACTTTGGAACAGCCCAGGTGGAGGAACAGCACATGTGCAATGGCTGCTGGAAGGAGGCTAAAGCAAACAAGTTTTAGGCCCGCGGTGAAACAAAGATATAAGAAAAAAAATGTAAAAAATTCGGAAAATTGTTTAAAGCCAGAAAGTAATACAGGAAAGTGATGTTGAATGTCCCGCGGTAAGTTCCAATTAAATTTTGCCAGGTGTTGTCCCCTTTTCAAAGAGTTTATCAGGCTTGTTTAAATCATGTTGAGAGGGGAAAAAGTTTGTGCTCCCGTTTGTACCTCAGAGTCTGTGAGAGACGGAGGGAACAGTAGCAGAAAAAGAGGAAACAACTTCTCCAAAACCGATCCCAACTCATCGCCAAGGCGGAGGATAGATAACCTCCCCGCCTTCTTAGGAAGTTTAACCACTTTATTCACTTTCTCATTAGAGCGCCATTTGGAATTAGTTTATTTTTTGTTGTATGTTTAACGACAGCTTTGAAGAGGGAAAGAGAAACTTAGAGCAACTTCTTCTGTCAAAGCTGCAATGAGACTTGAAAGAATTTAAAGATTTTTAATGAACTTTTCACAAAAAATGAGTGTCAAAACACTTTGTTTTTCCCTCCTAAATTTCAAATACGATTTTCAAAGAAACACAAGCAAAATACAATTTTCCCCTCATCTAAACAAGTTTCAACCAGGTCTTGAAGTCCAAATGCTTTTAAAGAGACTCTGAAATGCTTAAAAAGTTTAAAAATTGATATTTCTCAATACAGTAAACTCTTTCGTATCCGGCACCTACAGGACCGGGATGGTGCCGGTTGATTAAAAATTCTGGATAACGGAGAGGAATAATTACCGAGATACGAGAGCCCCGTTACACGGCCACAGGTCCAGGAGTCCCGGTTACACGGCCACAGGTACAGGAGTCCCGGTTACACGGCCACAGGTACAGGAACCCCGGTTACACGGCCACAGGTACAGGAGCCCCGGTTACACGGCCACAGGTACAGGAGCCCCGGTTACACGGCCACAGGTACAGGGGACCCGGTTACACGGCCACAGGTGCAGGAGCCCCGGTTACACGGCCACAGGTACAGGGGACCCGGTTACACGGCCACAGGTGCAGGAGCCCCGGTTACACGGCCACAGGTACAGGGGACCCGGTTACACGGCCACAGGTGCAGGAGCCCCGGTTACACGGCCACAGGTACAGGAGCCCCGGTTACACGGCCACAGGTACAGGAGCCCCGGTTACACGGCCACAGGTACAGGGGACCCGGTTACACGGCCACAGGTGCAGGAGCCCCGGTTACACGGCCACAGGTGCAGGAGCCCCGGTTACACGGCCACAGGTGCAGGAGCCCCGGTTACACGGCCACAGATACAGGAGCCCCGGTTACACGGCCACAGGTACTGGAGCCCCGGTTACACGGCCACAGGTACAGGAGCCCCGGTTACACGGCCACAGGTGCAGGAGACCCGGTTACACGGCCACAGGTACTGGAGCCCCGGTTACACGGCCACAGGTACTGGAGCCCCGGTTACACGGCCACAGGTACTGGAGCCCCGGTTACACGGCCACAGGTCCAGGAGACCCGGTTACACGGCCACAGGTACAGGAGCAGCGGTTACACGGCCACAGGTACAGGAGCAGCGGTTACACGGCCACAGGTACTGGAGTCCCGGTTACACGGCCACAGGTACAGGAGCCCCGGTTACACAACCAGAGGTGCAGGAGCCATGGTTACACGGCAAAAGGTATGAGAACCCCTGTTACAGAGCCACAAATATACAGTAAAACTTACCTTTGGGTTCCTGAACCTACTCCTGAATTTTGCCGGTTATTAGAGAATTCCGGATAATTAGGTGCCGTTTAAACAAGAGTTTACTGTATTTGATTTTGAACGATCGACTGAAGTGAGTAGCTTTACACAAACATGCAATCATGCTGTTGAGGAGGGATGGGGAGGATTTGTAGTAGTTGCCTGTTACTTTTTATTGACTTTTTAAAAATATATCTTTAAGACGTTTAGGAAGAGAACCAAAAAAGGGGAAAAACGCAAACCTTTTTATTTTGTCTGTCGTTCTATAGTCCTAACACGTCCCAGGAATAATGTAAATATAGATTTCCTCTTAAACATTTAGTGGAGTGTTAATAGAAACACGTGTTATGGAATGATGTATAAAAATTGCAGGAAGCTACTTTAGAAGAAACTACTATTTGTTTATGCAGCTTGTGCAGCCATTGGTATAGTGACACGAGGAATGGGATAATATGTTGAAAACTTTAACATTAAAGAGATGCCTCTTTCAGTTCACCTTCGGCATTCTCCTGTCCAGGAAGAAAGATCAATGTTTATTTCTGTTAAATCATAGCTTTTCCAGGCTTTTTGTTTTTAATTCGGTGACGCAAATTGTGTATGTGTTTTTCTGCACTTGTGAATAAGTGCTGCATTTCTGACATGTTACATGGGGGGGTGCGCTGGTTCAAGAAGACAACATTTATTAATGGAAGTGATTGAAGTTGAAAATACGGATACCCATTTTTGTTCAATTCTTTTTAATACTAAGAACTACAGCACTTTATATTTGTTGGTTGTCTGGTTGCATTGTGATTAATATTCTAATTACATATGTGGACGTACAGCAAGTCAGCGCCATGGGAAAGCCGCTGCTTGTGCAGCCACTGCTATAGTGACATGAGGGATGGGCTAACGCGTTGAAAACTTTAAAATTAATACAAATTGCACGAATAGATATGCTTCCTTCAGCTCACCTTGGGCTTTTGAATTGTTTGTTGATGCATAACCGTGTAACTGAATGACGTTTCAGAAGTGTTAATGCATTATTATGCAGTTCTTTTATATCCCCGTCATTTCTGACAAGTAATTAAAAAAAAAAAATAGGTTGTACATGCAGAACTAAAAGCTTTTAATTAATTCTACCGTAAACAAACTTGCAGAATGGGCATGTAAATGACAAATTAATTTCAATATAGGTAATGTGAGGTGGTGCATTTTGGTAGGAGGAATAAGAGGCGACCTACTCCTTGGAAAATAAGAATCTAAATGGGGTAGAGGTGCAAAGGGATAGGGGTATGGATTATCAATCATTAAAAGTAGCAACGCAGGTTAAAAAAGCCATAAAGTGCAAATAAAGCACTGGGGCTCATCTCTAGAGGAATAGAATTCAAAAGCAGAGAAGTTATGTTAAACTTGTAAAGAACCTTGTCGGATTGTCTCATGATTTGTGACAGTGGGGTGTCAATATGGCATCACTGTATATATGCTTTTAAGTGGTTACTGTTGCTGTTGTTGTAAAATTTGCCCACGGACAAAAAGGTCACGCTCAAAGGAGTTCATGGCCCGCTCAGTACAAAAAAAATTACAGGGAACATTGTAACAGTGCGTAATGTGCTAACTTTAAATGCTTGGTCCTCTGTTCCAAAGTGTTAACAGGACAGGACTCTGTAACTTGGTCCCAGCCATTCAATTCCGGGTCAGGATTTATTTGAGTTTCTTCATTGCATAATATTAGAGTCAAATGTGGTTTAATTGTGTTGCCTACCAATGAAAGTAGGTCTACCATGGGTACCTTTGCAGATTCAGTGGTGGTAGTTGCTTCCTTAAGTGGTCTGGGTGTCTTGCAGGAATTGACTCGCACCCCCCCACCCCCATATCTACTTGTACAATAACATAACCCAGAGATATAACACTAGCAACCCCTTGTGATCTGGAGTGCATGTTCTTTCGCATGTTTATCTCTTCAATCTCTACAAAGGTGGAGAGTTAACACTATATGATGTGAAGCTTGGTTTCAATCGTAAAATGTACTGAGTGCATATATGCAAGATCAGAGTCGCTTAGTTCAAGTGGTACAACTTAAATTTCCACAATGGTACAAAATAAAGAACACAGAATGTTATCCCCACATCATTGGGTAGACTTACTTAATTTAAATTAAATAATCCTTCTGCATCCTGTCCAACAGCCCAGGGTAGAACGACTCTCCCTGCACTCATGTTTTTCACAGCTGCCGGCTGTGTGCCTGCCTGTGCAACCTCTTATTTCCAAAAGTCCAATTGCTTCTTTTTGTTTGTGTTCTATTCCTAAGCATCTTAATCTGTGTCAAAAACCTGTCCCTCTCACAGACCAATAGCATCAAAGGATTTTCTAACACGATGAGGGGTGTCTTCCCGAATACCCAGACATACCAATGAATCACTTGTGGTTTAGTCTCTGGGAGAAACAACTTCTGATTAGCATATTCACCAGCTTTTGTCTGGGTGCCTCTCCTTTTTTAAACTTGGGAACACTCAACTTGGTCAAAAAATCCAGAAATGTAACACAGCCATAGACTGGTCCTAAAGATATGCGTTAGTTAGTCTATTGCATTTTAGTTTAGTAATGTCTTTAAAATTTATCTGCTTTCCTTCTTTAAAGAAATTATTACATGAACAAGAGCCGGGTGTATCTGCAGATTCTTATGTTTTGCTAGATTCTGAAGACTGTTTGTCGTCGAGTTCCATGAAGTTTTGGCTTATGTGCCAGCTGTGACTCAGTGGTAGCATTCTCACCTCTTGATTCAGAAGGTCATGGGTTTAAGCCCCATTTCAGAGACTTGATCACATAATCTAGGCTAGCACTTCAGTGCAGTACTGAAAGAGTTCTACGCTGTTTGAAGGTGCCATCTTTCGAATGAGACTTTAAACCGAGGTCCTGTCTGCCCCCTCACATGGACGTAAAAGATCACACGGCACTATTCGAAGAAGCACAAGGGAGTTCTCCCAGTGTCCTGGCCAATATTTATCCCTCAAACACCACCTAAAAACAGATGATCTGGTCATTTATTTCATTGCTGTTTGTGGGAGCTTGCTGTGTGCAAATTGGCTGCCACGTTTCCAACATTACAGCAGTGACTACACTTCAAAAGTACTTCATTGGCTGTAAAGCACTTTGAGACGTCCTGAGGCTGTGAAAGGTGCGATATATAATTGCCAGTTCTTTCTTGCTGTTGTTTTGCTAGTCTGTCCCCTAGCCGACTACATTGGGCGTTATGTAATCTAGGATAAAGGCTTTCAGTAGTTAGTCATAAATGCAAACATGAATTTCAGACAAATAGTTATACCTTAATTGTTTACTTAGATGAGCATCATGCCTACTCACTGCAATAAGTAACCACTTTCCAGAACACCCAATAGATTAATGGCATCCTGATTGGTCAGACCTATATAAAGGTTTGTGATGATGAAAGGGTCAAACAGTCACCTCGTCTACTTGCTTACTTTTCTAGGGCTATACATTTGGACCACTCTTTCGTCCAGCAAACTTGTGAAAAAAGGAATGAAATTTTGTGTGTAGTAAATGAAAAAATTATCACATCCCAAAAGTGCTCTATTTCTGAACACTTGCAGATTGAAGAAAAGTGTGGTGGCACACTGGGGCTGAAAACAAAAATACTGAAGGTGCGTATATTGACTCCAAACAAGTTTGTTTCTCATTGTAGCTGCCATAACATTTTTGCTATATATAGCATGGATCTTGGGAGCTCGTCCCATATTTTACTCTGCATTAATTGTAACAGATCTATAAGTAGCCTGTTTGGAAATGTATTTACAAATTCATTAAAACAGTGGAAACATTAGTAAGTGATGTAATGGGCTGGATCGACAAGATGTAACTGATGTAAAATAGTGCTCCAGCTGTAGGGCCTTTCTATTTATTTTTCTGGCGGTGTAGATATGTTGATCCTTTTTGCGTGCCATGGCCTAAAAGCTAGATACTAAACTAAGGGGAAGCACTTCCGCTGCTTTCTTGCATCAGTGTACAAAAATTACATCTGGTCCCTGGAGAGGAAATGGCCTCATAAAACACACACAACAAAGGAGGTCACTTATTCAATGAGGAGTAGCATTAAATAAAGCTGTTGGGAATAGCAGACCTATTGGGTTGTGGTTTTATTTTTAAAAAGAAGGGTGTGCTACTTGGACTCCCCTTGTGTTAGTTAAAACAGTACTACCCCTTGATACAAGAATAATTGTACAGTAACTTTGTAGATCTGCCATATACAATGTTGCCCATATTCCCTTCAAGAGACCAATCAGTAAAAGCCACAGAGCAGCTGAGAGGAAAATGTTTGTGTATATCTACACAGTTATTGGGAGTATATCGCTTCCAACTCTCCCTCCCCCCCAGCTCTTCTCCTGAAAGTTGTCGTGCTAGCTATGGTTCCACAGACACTTGCTGCCTTCTGGTACTTCACCATGCAGCCATTCCTGCACATCATTGAAGTATCAATCTCCACACCTAAATTACCATCCCCTTATATGACCTTTTCAGCAAGATTGACCAGATAGTAACCAGGAGGCATGGCTTTTTTTTTCTCCTTTTCCTCACCCCAACCTGATCCCCCCCCGCCCCCCGCGCCCGCCAGGACAGTGAGGGAAATTGTTGCGCCTCATTGCTGCCCCAAACAAAATCTTTTAACTTGGCACACAGCAAGGACTGAAACTGGTCCCATTTAGCCAGGGAGAAGCCTCCGTGTAGGTCTGTTGGTTTAGGGAAGGGGGTTATAGCAGAATATGCAATATGACGCTAACACTCCAATAATGCACCTGAAATCCAAACAAGGAAGCCAGGCACACAAACATTAGCAAGATTCCAAAATGCAAGAAATACAGGGGATTTCAAATGATTGTTTGTGAGCAGCAATCTTGCAGTGTACTTCTAAACATTAGTATTCTGTCAAACAACCTTGCAGTCTCTGATGTGTGATAATTGGAACATTTTTCTAAACTGGTTTTGTTTTGTAGGTTTCAGCTACCGATGATGCTACTATATCCAAGGATACTGATATTGTGTTGGAGATCCCTCCTCGCACTGTTATTGCGTACAGTGTCACAGAGCTTTTTATAAACCAGAATGGGCAGTTTGGTATGCATTGGACTTGACACTTAAGCCAAGTAGTATAATAGGTCAGGTATAAGCTGGTAGTTTCATTTTCGAACAGCCGATTGTGCTTCCAATCTCTGACATTAGAAAGTACATATGGTACATAGTGTTTGCATTGGTCAAGTGAAATAGTAATGAGAGAACATAAATTAGTCACAAAAAGAATGACACAAAGGATGGTTAGAATGTGGAATTCTCTGCCATTGTTGAAGCCGATTCCATAAAGACTTTTAAAAGGGAATTAGGCTGTTTCTTGAAAAAGAGAAATTGTGATGAGTATGAAGAGCAAGAAGAAAAGTGGGATTAAACTAGGTGGCTCCTGGGAGGAAAAATGCCAGGACTGACTGTATTGGCAAAGAGCTTGTTTCTGTGCTGCAAAATTTTGATCCCATTACTGGTCTGTCACTTAATATTAAATTGAGAGGTCGCACAACACCAGGTTATAGTCCAACAGTTTTATTTTAAATCACAAGCTTTCGGAGTTAAAACTCCTTCGTCGGGTGAAGTGAGGAGATACAGAATCGTCAAAGCAAATCGTCAAGACGAAGGAGTTTTAACTCCGAAAGCTTGTGATTTAAAATAAAACTGTTGGACTATAACCTGGTGTTGTGCGACCTCTCAATTTTGTCCACCCCAGTCCAACACCGGCATCTCCGCATCATGACTTAATATTAAACCATTGTCCTGTTTTTTCACCCTTTTGCACGTTTGAGAGTGCTTTAAAAGAGTAGCCTCTGAGGGAATGTAAAATGAATTTTAAAAGTTAATTGGAGCAGAATGGTTGGAAGGTTTACAGATTTTTTTTTTTTAAAGTAGAAAGTTTATAAAGACATTAGTGAGAATACAATGACTGTGCGGTTGCGACTGCTACCAATACTGCCATGGACAGATGCATCTGCGACAGGTAGATTGGTGAGGACGAGGTCAAGTAGGTTTTTCCCTCGTGTTGGTTCTCTCATCACCTGTTGTCGCAGGCCCAGACTGGCAGTTATATCCTTCAGGACTCAGTCAGTAGTGGTGCTACCGAACCATTGAAGTCCCCCACTCAAAGTACATTTTGTGCCCTTGCTACTTTCAGTGCTTCTTCCATGTTCAACATGGAGGAGTACCGATTCATCAGCTGAGGGAGGGCGGTAGGTGGTAATCAGCAGGAGGTTTCCTTGCCCATGTCCGGAGTCAATGTTGAGGACTCCCAGGGCCACTCCTTCCCGACTGTATACCACTGTGCTGCCACCCCTGGTGGGTCTGTCCTGCCGGTGGGTCAGGACATACCCAGGGATGGTGATGGAGGAGTTCGGGACATTGGCTGAAAGGTATGATTCTGTGAGTATGACTATATCAGGCTGTTGCTTGACTAGTCCGTGCGACAGCTCTCCCAATTTTGGCACAAGTCCCCAGATGTTGGTGAGGAGGACTTTGCAGGGTTGACTGGGCTGGGTGTGCCGTTGCTGTGTCCATAGCTGGTGCCGAGGTCGATGCCGGGTGGTCCGTCCGGTTTCATTCTTATTTTGTTTCGTAGCGGTTAGTTACAACTGAGTGACTTGCTAGGCCATTTCAGAGGGCAGTTAAGAGTCAACCACATTGCTGTGGGTCTGGAGTCACATATAGGCCCGACCGGGTAAGGACGGCAGGTTTACTTCCCTAAAGGAGATTAGTGAACTAGATGGGTTTATAAGAACATAAGAAATAGTAGCAGGAGTAGGCCTTTCGGCCCTTTGAGCCTGCTCCGCCATTCAATGAGATCATGGCTGATCTTCTGCCTCAACTCCATTCATCGGTCCTATTGCCATATCCCTTGATGCCCTTACTAGTCAGAAATCTATCAACTTCTGTTTTGAATATACCCAATGACTGAGCCTCCACAGCCCTCTGGGGTAGAGAATTCCAAAGATTCACCACCCTCTGTGTGAAGAAATTTCTTCTCATCTCAGTCCTGAATGGCCTACCCTTTATCCTGAGGCTGTGGCCCCTGGTTCTAGACTCCCCAACCAAGGGAAACATTCTCCCAGCATCCACCCTATCAAGCCCTGTAATAATTTTGTATGCTTCAATGAGATCCCCTCTCATTCTTCTGAATTCAAGAGAATACAGGCCTAGTTTACTCAATCTCTTCTCATATGACAGTCCCGCCATCCCTGGAATCAATCTCGTGAACCTTCGTTGCACTCCCTCTATGGCAAGTATATCCTTCCTTAGGTAAGGAGACCAACATTGTACACTACTCCAGGTGTGGTCTCACCAAGGCCCTATATAATTGGAGTAAGACTTCTTTACCCCTGTACTCAAATCCTCTTGTAATGAAGGCCAGTATACCATTTGCCTTCCTAATAGCTTGCTGCACCTGCACATTCACTTTCAGTGACTCATGTACAAGGACACCCAGGTCCCTTTGAGCGTCTGCATTCCCCAATCTTTCATCATTTAGGAAATACTCTGCCTTTCTGTTTTTTCTACCAAAGTGGGTAACTTCACATTTATCTACATTATATTCCATCTGCCATGTTCTCGACCACTCACTGAGCCTGTCGAGATCCCCTTGAAGTCTCTTCACATCCTCTTCACAACTGACACTGCCACCTAGCTTTGTATCATCAGCAAATTTGGAAGTGTTACATTTAGTCCCCTCATCCAAATCATTGATAATAGATTGTGAATAGCTGGGGCCCAGGCACCGATCCTTGCGGTACCCCACTGGTCACAGCCTGCCATCCTGAAAAAGACCCGTTTATCCCTACTCTTTGTTTTCTGTCTGTTAACCAATTCTCAATCCATGCTAGTATATTACCCCCAATTCCATGTGCCCTAATTTTGTTCACCAACCTCTTGTGTGGGACCTTATCGAAGGCCTTCTGAAAATCCAAATACACCACATCTACCGGTTCCCCTTTGTCTACTCCACTAATTACATCAAAGAACTCCAATAGGTTTGTTAAACAGGATTTCCCCTAACCCTAACCCAATCTTACTATTAGTTTCTAAGTGCCCAGTTATTGCATCCTTTATAATAGATTCCAGCATTTCCCAACTACTGATGTGAGGCTAACAGGTCTGTAGTTCCCCGTTTTCTCTCTCCCTCCTTTCTTAAATAGCGGGGCTACATTTGCTATCCTCCAATCTGCAGGAACCGTTCCAGAATCTATAGAATTTTTGGAGATGACAACCAATGTGTCCACTATCCCAATGGCCACCTCTTTCAAAACCCTAGGATATAGGTCATCCGGTCCTTGAGATTTATCGACTTTTAGTCCCATTAATTTTGCAAGTACCATTTGACCGAGTCTGGTATCAAGGAACCCTAGTAAAACTGAAGTCAATGGGAATCGGGGGGGGGGGGAAAACTCTCCACTGGCTGGAGTCACACCTAGCACAAAGGAAGATGGTTGTGGTGGTTGAAGGTCAATCATCACAGCCCCAGGACATCGCTGCAGAAGTTCCTCAAGGCAGTGTCCTAGGCCCAACCATCTTCAGCTACTTCATCAATGACCTTCCCTCCAACATACGGTCAGAAATGGGGATGTTTGCTGATGACTGCACAGTGTTCAGCGCCATTCACAACTCCTCAGATAATGAAGCAGTTCATGCCCGCATGCAACAAGACCTGGACGATGTTCAGGCTTGGGCTGATAAGTGGCAGTTAACATTCGCGCCACAGAAGTGCCAGGCAATGACTATCTCCAACAAGCGAGAGTCTAACCACCTCCCCTTGACATTCAATGGCATTACTATCGCCGAATCCCCCACTATCAACATCCTGGGGGTCACCATTAACCAGAAACTTAACTGGACCAACCACATAAATACTGTGGCAACAAGAGCAGGTTAGAGGCTCGGTAATCTGTGGCGAGTGTCTCACCTCCTGACTCCCCAAAGCCTTTCCACCATCTACAAGGCACAAGTAAGGAGTGTGATGGAATACTCTCCACTTGCCTGGATGAGTACAGCTCCAATAACACTCAAGAAGCTTGATACCATCCAGGACAAAGCAGCCCGCTTGATTGGCACCCCATCCACCACCTTAAACAGTCTCTCCCTCCACCACCGGCGTACCGTGGCTGCAGTGTGTACCATCTACAAGATGCACTGCAGAAACTTGCCAAGGCTCCTTTGGCAGCACCTCCCAAACCCACGACCTCTACCACCTAGAAGGACAAGGGCAGCAGGCGCATGGGAACACCACCACCTGCAAGTTCCCCTCCAAGTCACTCACCATCCTGACTTAGATGTATATCGCCGATCCTTCATTGTTGCTGGGTCAAAATCCTGGAACTCCCTCCCTAACAGCACTGCGGCAGTACCTTCACCACATGGACTGCAGCGGTTCGAGAAGGCGGCTCACCACCACCTTCTCAAGGGCAACTAGGGATGGGCAATAAATGCTGGCCTTGCCAGCGACGCCCTGATCCCATAAGCAAATAAAAAAAAAACAATCAAGATTCATTCCAGCTAAATCAACAGGTTAAAGGATAAGTTGGGATGTAAAGTGTAGCATTGGGGATGAGTTGACACCCAGTTGCATTCAAGTCTGTCTTCAGTTGGGCTTGAACATACAGCTAATCACTGGAATCGGCATGTAGCTCATAAATATACAGTATCTTAATTGTTTGCAGTCTGATTTTAATAAATTCCGGTGCTGTTAATTGGCTATTGCAATTTTGTCATTAATAGTGCTGTTGTAGCCTAGATAGTTTTGATGCTGATGTAACTGTTACTAATCTTTTGTTTTATTTTTCTGCCAGAGTTGTGCCTGCTTTCAGAAAAATGTGGAGGTTTTGATAAAGTCCTGCTCGGCAAAAATAAAAAAGATAATGCCAGCACATCGTGCTCCTCTTTAACCTGTGTTGATGGTGCAAATAAAAGCCAGATGTGTGCGGTTAAGGCAGATGTCCCCAGTGAAACTTCACTAAGCATTTTAAAACCAGGTAAATGAACACCATTGTTTGACGGTAATTTCAAATAGTTGTCTGACCAGGTGTTGTACTGCAGAGCTTTCTGTCAGTGGCAACATTTGTCAAATTCAGCTTGCCCTTTTTAAAGATGCTAGTGAATTTTCTGTGGTAAGTTGCAGCTGTATCTGTGCTTTGTCTGCATTGTTCCAAATGGTATTGCTGTTTTCTTTTGTAGTTGCCTTTTTATGTTTTGTAGTTATCAGGCTGATATTTTGCTTTTATTTTTGTTTGTCTATTGTAACCTTTATCTGTTTCTGTGCTCCCATGGCTGGGAGAAGAATGTGGGCTATTGCACTTCGACTAGTTGTCTAACTGTTGCATCTTGTTGTTATCCCTGTTCACTTTTCTTGTGTTTTGCCTCCAATTGTTTGCCCTTGTTTGCCTTGGCCCATATACTGTGTTCTTTCTCGTTTGCCCTGTCTTTCAGTACTTCCTGTTTCTTATCACCACTTTCTTATTTCTGCTTTTGGGTGCTCTGTATTTTGTACATTACCCTTTTCCATTTCTTCCCATCCTTCTGACAGTTTTTCAGCTGCACCAATTGGTGATGTGCCTTCATGTCATGTCACATTCTACCATCTCCTTTGCCCTGAGTGAAATTCTTCCTTCATTGTGTATCGCTCCCTTAGACATATCCACTTTACTGTCCCTCTTTGTCGATCTGCGCGTACTGGTATCTCGACTCCCTGAGCCTTCCCTATTGCTCACCTTTCCCCAACATCCCTTCTCTTTTTCTGCTCATTCTTTTCTTTTGCCGTCACTGTTGGCTGTTTTGAGAGTGAAGGGCAGACCATCCCATTTTTTTCTGGCTGATATTTGCTGTAGACCTGCTGTTTATCAGCTCAGCCTGTGTGTGGCCATTGCTGTCAACTTGTTCCCCAATCCTGTTTTTTGTTCTGGCCCCTCATCTTTACTGTTAGTTTAATTTTCAGTCAATGAGGATGAGACAATAATTAAAAATAATTTGAGGACAAGTTACCAGCAACAAACACATACAGGCCAGACCAATACATAAGGCCTGTGGCAAAGACTAGGTTTTTTTAAATTGTAGGTAAAACTGCATGCAGTAAATATTAATATAAAAGAAGAACAAAATGGACAATGGGAAGTTGGGTGATTCGGGCCACAAAACAGGCCTGCAACTACTGTGTAACAGGCTACTGTTTACATAGAATTAGTCACAATAAATGTTTACATACAGATTTCCATTTATAAAATGTGTTCATTCCATACATGCATCACTCTCTCTGTAAAGTAGTTAAAATCTATACTGTCTTTTCACCCTCCCTCTTCTAATTTAGATATCCCCTATTGTAGAATCTGTAACTATGTTGCACATATTTATGTTGATCTGGCTGTACCCCTTAGGATTTTGAATATCTGTAGCATAATTATGACTTGAGTTGCAGTGTAACAAAGTACTTCCCAGCCATTGCTATCTTGCAGTATTTCCAATTCAACCATAAATTGTTTCCAGGTTCTCTGGCTTTCAATTTTCAGCACACAAAATATAACTATGAAATCCAACATAAAACAATAGCAAATTGATCCGGGATTATTTTTTTCTGGGAGGACAGTACCAGGTTACAGAAAACGTGCCCACTTACCATTGTATTAAAACTGACACTAGTGGAAAAAGGGTTTATTAATGTAAATTATCAGCTGATTTCTGGCAGAATTTTGGGCAGCATGGACCCTAAGAGAACAAAAACTGACTGAAAGGCTAATTGGCATCCAGATGGTAACATGAAAAAAGTTCTATGTTGTGGATTTCTGTCTTGTAAATGCAATTAAAACAGTTCTGCCTTGTGGAGGCCATGAACTGTAAAAAATCAAAAGGTTGGTGATGTGGTTTGGAAATAAAGCCGATACCTACCTGGCCTCGCTTCTGCTCGCATGTCAAAAATAGAAGATCAGAGGATAACTTGGGAATTCTGTCTCTGTGGCAGTAATTGATTCACTCCCGCATTTTTGCCAAGGGGAAAGTATTCTACCTGGTGGTAGCTGGGCCCAAGATTCTCTCAAAAATAGGTCAGTAAGCATGCTATCAGGATGCAAATCTAGACTCTAGATTTTGCTTAGTGTTCTTTTAATTTAATTAATTCAACAAACCAGTCCAGTTGCTGGGCTGTGGAACAATGATTTTTAAATTAGATTTTTTTTAGCCAGTTAATATAAATCCTGATTCAAGAATTAATGTTTCTCGGCAAGGTTTATTGATATAAAACTGTTGAGTTTATACATTAACTCCTGGTTTAATAGTTGCTTTAGTAGCAGATAGTTATAAAATGTTGAGGGCTTCGAAGGAGTGAAGCAGTGCGATAACCATAAATTGGAATTTATCTGTGCCTACGCAGGCATCAAGCATTAGTAATTGTAAAGAAGCTGGAGAGCCTATCATTTTTTAGGATCTCTAGTATATGTTGTATTATGGATCATATCCAGTTGTTGTCTCATTTGTTTTTACTGCAAACAGGAGTTTGTACTCTATTGCATTTTATGCTACAGACCATTTGATTCAAAAGTCCATTTGCTTCTGCTGAGGATACCTGTGATAAATTTTGAGCAGTCCGATTATGAAAAACAGGAGGCTAATGCCTGCTCTTTGTGGTGTCTATTTTAATTCCTATGTTATGGTCTGTATATTAAATGCACAAAGGATATCACACAGGTCCTTGTATAATGCATTTTTTCAATTAGCAGTGAGCTTGCTAAATATGCTAACATTCTCTATAATTTTTTTCATTTCAATGCAATGATTTGAAGTGCTTTATAGTCAAATATAAGCAATTATGAATTGAGTGCATATATTCTATGCAAACTGGTTTAACATTGACACGATGGTGAAATCAGAATTCATATCTTTAATATGTTACAGCTATTGAAGAGGCTAAGCAACAGCTCCAGCCATTCATTGAACTTTCAGAGGAAAAGTGTCAGCAGCTGTTTAAATTTTACTGTGAATTCTTGTATCATGAGGACGTGATTTCCCTTCTTGAAAATGTTGTAAGTAAATTATTTTGGCTGAATTGTGTCCTTTACAGTAAACCTCATCATTTTATGTAACAGTTTGGAATAGTGGAACATGCCTCTAATGAACCAAACCACATCCATCTGAGAAATAAATAATCTCAGCAATTGCTTTTCAGTGATGCCAATGAAAGTGGTTTGTCAAGTGTTGGTCTTGCAAATGAAATGGATCTCCTCTTTTCATTTGTACAGTACTGGATGATCTGTGGGCACTGTTAACTGCATAGTTGACCACACCCAAAATACTGGGGTAGCCAGCAATGGGGTAAAATTTAGTGCCTCTGTTTCTCCTCACCTCTGGAAATGGATGAGCCTGTGACTCTTGAATGTATTGGTCACTTGCAGGGAACAAAACACTTTGCCTGTGAATTTCTCCTTACCACCCCCCCACCCCCACCAAATCCCAATGATCAGAATGATCCGGTACTGAGAAACTTCAACATTGTCAGGAAATCACAATGTAAATGTCAGGAAATCACAATGTAAATGTATTATCCAGCACCTCATGTTCCTTCCTTTGAAGTAAAGTATCACTTAGTGCACTAGTCTTTTATAAAGATAGGCTGAACGACCTTCATCAATATAGACAATTGTTTATTTCCTCGAAGAATGAAATTTTAGATAAACCTATGTGAGGCTAGCAAATTAAGTAGTGAAGTATATCTTGTGTTACACTTGTGAGCAGTCGCACAACACCAGGTTATAGTCCAACAGCTTTATTTGAAATCACAAGTTTTCGGAGTGCTGCTCCTTCGTCAGGTCACTTCACCTGACGAAGGAGCAGCGCTCCGAAAGCTTGTGATTTCAAATAAAGCTGTTGGACTATAACCTGGTGTTGTGCGACTTCTCACATTTGTCCACCCCAGTCCAACACCAGCATCTCCACATCATTGTGTTACACTGACAAAGTAGGGTAAGACCCATCAAGGAGAGCAAGAGCTGACTGTCCTTGTACAGTGGCTACAGTACTCCAACATGTGGAGGGTCCCTCCAAAGATAATTAGCAAGGCTGCAATCTGGAGTAGTATGCATTCTTATTGTTCAGACTTGGCAAGCCCGGACAATAAACATAAACATAAACATTCATCACCAATGTGCTCAAAACTGGCCTGAAGAGAGAGGTCCTCGGTGTCACTATCAATTTCTGTAACACTGGTATACATTGATTTTTATATGAAGGGTGTAAGGATGTTCGATTACTTATTGGAGTGATGACCTTCTCTAATCTTTGAAAGAAGCTAAGCCTGAATTTCTTCCCACATCTCGCCCTTGCCACAGCTTAGCCATCATTTCTCTTTGAGTTGTTATGGCTTCAAGATGATTTTTTAAACCTATAGATTTGAGGGGTTTTTTAAATACAGATTTGCATTGTATTTGAATATCTTGGTGAAACACGGTGCGCATTTGGTCACATAGCAATCAGATTGATAGAGAGTCGGATGGATAACCCCACACAAGGATTGGAATGTTAATTTTCCGAAGGTGGTTGTAGAGTGAGCAGGGGCAGGCAGGATTGGAGCCTATCGTTTACTGGGTGTACCAAATGGGGGATAGATCTAAAGTTGCATGTGGAAAGGTAGTCTGTAGTTGATAACATCCTGCTCCTCCTGAGGTCTTGTTGGTCTGTCTTAAGTTCAGCATGAACTCAGTGGATTAACACAGCTGGCAAGGAGACTTGGATGGAATATGGCCAGACATGTAATAGCTTCCATACAGCACCTGTACCAGCTGGCAAATGTCTGAAGTGCTTTTCACACAGGTTTATTGCAGGAGCGGTAGAACCAGGCTATTGTTGGTGTACACTATTTTGCTGATGTCGGTGAGAACTACATGAGCAATGGTGTGGGTCTGAGGGAGGAATGAAATTAGTCATTGTCTCTGGCCTCTAAAGCCTCAGCCCAAAAGTGCTGCATCTGAAGGCAGGAGAGAAGGTGAATTGGAGTGTGCCCATTTGATCAGGGTCTCGCCATCATTTTTCCCGGTGGGATGGTGTGAGATTTCAAATAAGAAGTATGATTGTACCTATAGTAGGTAGTTAACATTTCATCCCATATATCACTGGTCAGAAAGTGTCTTTGTGTGACAACAGTTTTATTTGTTTGGTATTCTGCAGCTGGATGAGCTGTCTGCAGCAGAGCAGCCAAATCTAATGGGACTACAAGAGCTGGAGTCAACACAGGCCCAAAAGGTCAAGGATCTACTGCAGATTTTAGGCTACAGGTGCCCAAATGAAGATGGCTCTTCAAAAAACAAAGATGTTCCAACACCAGAACTATTTACAGCTGCATTCTACCTTTTTAGTGCTTTAGATGGTAAAGTAGGAAGTTTCATGCCTGGGAATATTTTCAAAATATTAACCAGTAACAAAAAAATATTCTCATTGTAAATGTTTTGCACAACGTATTTGCCTGGAATTTCTGTCGAGGTTCTCCAGCAGGAAATTGGCCGAACCCCTGGAGAAACTACATAAATGGTCATTTACCCTGTTTCTCCTGGGGCTCTGCTGAAGTTACAGTGGGAGATCAGGAGAACTTTGCAGAAATTCGAGGCTGTAATGTTGTAAATAATAACTCTCAAATTGAGTAAGTTGTCACAATTTAAACTTTGTCCATTGTCAGAACAAGTAGGTTTTTAGTTAAATACTTCTTTGTATTATTCTTGATAAACTTTTCATTGCATTTAAATGGGAATGTTTTGAATCTTATGCTAATGTTTAAACCAGTCACCTCAGTTTTTAACCAGATTATTTTTTGTTGGATTAATCACTAAAGCAAAGCTTTTATTAACAGGAATAGCATTTTCTTAAAGTAACCTTATAATTTTGTCAAATTTACCAAGCTTTGAATTTTTTTAAAGCTACAGCTTAAACAGTACAGGAAACTCTCTTTTAACCGGCACCCAAATAACCGGAAATCTCTCTTAACCGGCAAAATTCTTGAGTAGGTAACCGGGGTTTTCCTTCATCTCTCCTTTAAAAATAACTTAAAAAAACCCCCCGAGGCATTTGCCTTGTATCGGAGCATGTAGATTGGGAGGGGAATGTGCAGCCCGGGTAGGCAGCGAACACGACAGATGGTCAGCTGGCGGTCCCCGGGGAGACAGAGCTCCAAATGCAGGCGCATGTCAGTGTGTACGGGGCTCTCGTACGTTGGGAGATATAACTCTCCATTATCCGGACTTTTTGATTAACCGGCACCACGCCGGTCCCGTCGGTGCCGGTTAATAAAGAGTTTCCTGTATTTGGATTACTTTATATCTAAAGTACCTTTTTATTTGTTTAGGTATGTCTGAAGAAAGTCTTGCAGTCTTGGGTATTTGCTGTGAAATTCAAATTCTTCCAACATTGCATTATTTGGTAAGTTTCCATAACAAATGATGGGTGCAGTTTACATCATCATTTTTTTCATTTTTCCCCCCCCTCATACTTATGGACTCAGTCAGGGCATTGTTCTCTCGAGCATCATAAGCCTTTCAATTCCTCAGTTGCATTCGCAACTCCTCAGATAATGAAGCAGTCCATGCCCTCATGCAACAAGACCTGGATAACATTCAGGCTTGGGCTGATAAGTGGCAAGTAATATTCGCACCACACAAGTGCCAGGCAATGACTATCTCCAGCAAGCGAGAGTCTAGCCACCTCCCCTTGACACTCAATGGCATTACCACCACCGAATCCCCCACCATCAACATCCTGGGGGGGTGGCGGTGGGGGGGTCACCATTGACCAGAGACTTAACTGGACCAGCCACATAAATACTGTGGCTACAAGAGCAGGTCAGAGGATAGGTATTCTGCGGCGAGTGTCTCAGCTCTTGATTCCCTAAAGCCTTTCCACCATCTACAAGGAACAAGTCAGGAGTGTGATGGAATACTCTACAATTGTCTGGATGAGTGCAACTCTAACAACACTCAAGAAGCTCGACACCATCCAGGACAAAGCAGCCCACTTGATTGGCACTCCATCCACCACTTTAAACATTCACTCCCTCACCACTGGCACACTGTGGCTGCAGTGTGTACCATCTACAAGATGCACTGCAGCAACTCGCCAAGGCTTCTTCGTCAGCACCTCCCAAACCAGCGACCCCTACCACCTATAAGGACAAGGGCAGCAGGCGCATGGGAACACCACCATCTCCAAGTTGCACACCATCCTGACTTGGAAATATATCGCCGTTCCTTCATTGTTGCTGGGGAAAGTCCTGGAACTCCCTCCCTAACAGCACTGTGGGAGTACCTTCACCACAAGGTCTGCAGAGGTTCAAGAAGGCGGCTCACCACTACCTTCTCAAGGGCAATTAGGGATGGGCAATAATGCTGGCCTTGTCAGCGACGCCCACATCCCAGAATGATTTTTTTTTTAAACTCACTGTTACAAATTCAGGTATGCCATAGATGCCGTCTTTGGTTCAGTGGCGTCCGTTGCTCCTTTTAAACTGTGAACATCTTACTTTTATGGAAGTTAACTCTCAATGCCCTATATCTACTTGTACGATTGCATAACCCAGGGTGTACAAATACTATCCCCTCGTGATTTGGACCTTTTTTGTTTTTTGCATAAGCGAACAATTTCATTGCCTGACTGAACCAATTAGAATGCTCTTGAAGAGGCAGTTGCTGGGCTGGCATCTCCTTCAATGCCACTGCGCATTGAAATGCTGAAGAAAAGTGCATCTGCCTCATTTTCGAATTTTTGTTTCTTTTCATTTATTGACCATTTGCTACTTGTCCAGGAAGTCTAAAGGGTTATAATTCTTGCATTATGCAAACTGAGATTATGCAGAGGATCAGTTTACCAGTTGGATTTTAAGCATATTGCTCTGTGTAAGAGCACACAGGTTATATAAAGCACAAGTCACTTGTTGAAAGACTATCTCCTCTTTACAGATTAATAACATCTCTGATGATGGAATGCTTCCTGTTGATAATCCAGACCTCCTGCTCTTAAAAGAAGAGGACAACTTCTACGTTGCGCAGCGGCTATTTGCTTTATCAAATGTTTGCCTTGAAAGGAAAGAGTCATCCATCAAAGTTGTAACTGGTAAACAGCCTGGTATGCTTCCGGTGATTCTCTGCATAGTTCTGCAGGGATTTGCTATCCTAAGTGGGATCAAAAGGAGTAGAAGCAATCCAAGTCTGCAGGCTTGAATGAAGTTTAAAAGTATACTCAAGTCTTATTTAGTGTTTTAATACTTCAGTAATGTTCAATATAGTTGACACATTGTAAAGATAACTGGGATGTGATTAATATTTCATGAGCTAGATGGATAGCTCACAAGATTCCTGAATTATAGTTCATATCAGAATGAGATATACATCATGTCCCATTAGTCTTAATATATTCTATTCTGCAGAAAATTACGGAACAGAAATGTTGAGTTTCGTGTGAAACGGCATGCTGTCAGGAATTGTGGATTAACTCTGTAAAATTGTCCACTTGGAGAAATTGAAACTTCTCTTAGCTAGAGCTAGCATTATTGCTAATTAGTTTATTGTGAAAGCTAAATGAGAAGTTAATATGAAACATTATCTAAAAGTGAATTATCAGAGGAAAAAATTTGTAATCTGAATGTCTTCACCCTGAATTATGACAGGAAATGAGGTGAGAGTCATGTGGTATTAAGCTCCATATGCGGTTTGCTCCAATTTCAAAATCTGGAACACTTGTCTATCTCGCACATTCCAAGAGGGAAAATTAAGCTTGGACCAATATGATCTTTAGTTGAAAATACTAATCTGTATTGTACTTTTTCTGACTGATTTTAAAGAATAAGGTGCAATTCTACTAACAGTAAGTGTGGATTTCTAATAGGATTTTAAAAGAAGTTCTTCTACTGAATAGCAGTTTTCTATCTATGTAGGTACAAATATCTTAAACTCAACATTTCATGGTTTGAAAATCTAATTGTAATTTGTATTAAACATTTTATAAGGCCACAGATTTGTTTGTAAAAATAAAATTTGTTTGTCAATTATTAAATTTTGTACTTATTTACTTAGTTTAATAAAATTAACATCAGACAGATGAAATACTAATTTTAAAGGTCATTAACTTTGAACTGACGCATGCTAAAACTTGTTACTGGAGTACTGTGCTTTGTGCAGTTAATTTTCTGCCTCATATGAATTTAAGTACCTATTACAGATGAAATCTACGGTTACATGAACTGTTCTTGATGTTTATATTTGTATAGAATTCCCACTTAGTGGAAGTCCAAATTTTTTCATGAGGTTGAAAACTAACTTTCCTTACAACAGTAATTTTTTGAGAAAAAATTGCTTTCAGATTGTGCAGTGAGCCAGTACTTAATGCCATCCTAATATTTAGGCTGATTTGTCACATATATGTACACTGCTGAAAACTTAATTGTCGCATGTCTAGATGAAGTGAACCGATCAAAAGCAGACTCATTTGATAGCTTCTTAGATTTGGTGCTTAATAAAATATCTGCACTGCTGCTGCTGTGTGTGCTCCTTCTTTAAATAAAGAGGCCCAGATTTTGTGGTGTGTATGATGGCGTACTCTGAGTATGCCGTCGTATTGCCTTTGAAATCCACCGCAAGTTCGGGATTTCCGCATGCGCTGAATCCCAAACTTGCGATCTGTCAAGGTGCACCTTGACAGATCATCCGAACTGCATGGAAACTCAGTTTTGCTGAGGCAGAGTTGGGCTATGTGCCCAGCAATTACGCACGCAACGACGGCTTTTTGATGTCGAAAGAACCCGGAAGAAGACCTCGCAGTTCTCTCAGCGGATGAACTCCAAAAACATTTGTAAAAGCTGCAACTAAAGAAAAGGACAAGGAAAGCTTCATTTAAGTTTTAAACAACTTTTATTAATATTTGTTAAATATGTTAGTCCTGACCAGTCTTTTTGGATTTTAGTTTCAAAGAGAGGCCTCTGAAGTGTGGCAGATTATAGGCATTGGGGTGTTGAGGATTTACAGATGGGCTTTTGGAACTCTTGGTAAGCATTCTATTCAATTTGATTTCAGTTTTTTAAAACTTGAATGACCTGTTTAAAAATGAATTTGTTCATATTTACATGACTTTTTAAAATAATTATGCCAGAATATATGAATGTTTTAAATGTTAACATTTATATGCTGTTTAAAATGTTCACATCTATGTGCATGACTAAAAATGTTAAAAGTCCTAGAAATTTGTCTCGGGCGGTTATAATCAGTTCTATTGTACGAATATCAGGCACTGTGTATAACTGGCGGCTGATCCGATACTGCTGTTCTGTACCACCGCCCGAGATTAATTTCTACCTACTCACTTTATTAACATGACTTTTACAACTCTTTCCATTTTTTCCCCCACAGGTACTGCATCTAGTTAAGGAAGAAGCCTGTGAGGGAGAAATGTGCCTTTTGAGCTCTTTGCCCCGATCTTGTGTGTGATTTTGGTACAGAGACTCCAACATGTGAGGGAACAACAAAGAGTCAGGAACCATGACCGTCGCCTGATCAGGACTTTTACCCACCTCAGAGAGTGTATAGGGAGATGCAGTCTTTTGAGATGATATCGGGGAAGTTGTGTGTGAGGAGACTGCTTTAGTAAAGAGGCAATCTATGTGACATGTTAAAGGACGACCTTCAGACACGTTCGAAAACCTGCATTGCCTTGTCAGTAGCCATGAAGATAACCACAGCATTGAAGTTTTATGCATGGGGGTCATTTCAGTCAGGCACCGGTGACATTTCCAACATCTCCCAGAGCGCTGCGAAGGCCTGCATTCACCAGGTCACAGATGTCATATTCCGTGGGGCTTCTGACTTCATCGACTTTGACTGTTCCCTCGGCAGCAAAGGGAGAGGTCCCTTGCATTCTGCAGGACTGCTGGCTTCCCCCAACTGATTGGGGCTGCTGATGGAACCCATATTGCATTGAAGGCACCAATTGATACACCTGTTACGTATTTCAGCAGGAAGGGGTTTCATTCTTTAAATGTAATGATCGTCTGTGATGCCCAACTGCAGATCCTAAATGTGAATGCAGATCACCGGGGAAGTGACGCCTTTGTCTTCCGGCACTCAGACTTACATGACGCCCTCAGTACATTGTGTCCAGGATCTGCATGGATATTGGGCAACAAGGGCTACCTGCTGAAACCGTGGCTGATGACACCATACCGCAGGACCAATAATGAAGCAAAGGAAAGATATAACCATGCACATGTGTCCACACGCCAAGTGGTGGAGAGGACAATCAGGGTTCTAAAATCACGCTTCCGGTGCCTGGACAGGCCGGGGGACGTTGCAGTACTCGCCTCTGAAAGTGTCAAGGATTGTGGTGGCCTGCAGGAAGGACTGACCCATAACCCTGCAGACAAGATCCCCGTGGAAATGGACGACCTGGAGGATGCCAACATTGATGTCCCTGTGGTCAGGCTTGATGGGGAGGAACCAACTGCTGCAGAGAGCAGAGCTGCCAGGTTTCCGAGGTGCTGATCGTGTCGCCTCCTCCCTCCATCTCCCCCAGCAAGGCACAGAAAAAAACAGACATGCTTTAAAGTCAAACAGTGAACTTTTATTGCAGCAGCAAATACTTTTTGCAAGACTTTTGAGGTAGTTATTTGATGTTCTTAGTGCAAGACTTTAAATACAAATTGTTAACTAGCTATTGTCTACTTTGTAAACAGTTGTAATGTTAAATTGGTTGATAATAAAAAGAGTTAAACACTTTAAAGTGACAACAGACTATATATTCAAAACAAAATGGGTAATTACACTATCATTCCAAATAAATTTCAATAAATAACACAACACCAACATTTCAATAATAGCAAACATTAAAAAATTAACAGACATGGACTCGATGGGCCGAATGGCGGCCTCCTGTGCCGTTATGACTTTATGACTCTATCCCCTCGCATCCGTGCCTGAGGGTCGAAGGAGGTGGATTCTGCAAAAGGTGGCACCCTACTGTCTCCTGCGCCTTGCCCTTCCCCGTGATTGGACCCCTCTCATGCCAAGGGCACGACCCCTGGGTGCTATCTCTTGCCCTTCAGCAGTTGACTTGTGGCTGGGTTGCTGCTGCTGAAAGGCAATATTATCGCCGGAGCTGCTGGCTTGTGGGCCTGCACTGTGTGTGTGCTGGGAGCAGGCAAGGGTGGTTCTATGGGGGTCAACTGAATGACAGCCGAACCTGCTGTCTGCAACTGCAATAGTTGAAGGAGAGACTCGATAACCTGACTATTCGCCTGATGCATCAGGGCCAGAAATGCTCTGTGAACCAATGGCGAGCTGAGTAGCAATCATCTGTGTCGTTATGGCCAACTGATTAGTAATAGTCCGTATACCTATGGCCAACTGATTACACAGATTGCTCCCATGAATCTCAATCTGCTGCCTGATAGAGGCAAGAGAGTCAAGTTTCTTCTGCTGAGTGAGCATTGCTCACCTCAAGCCTTCAATCTGTTGCACCGGAGTGTCAAAATCAGCCTGCTGTGTTAAATGTGTTACTGCTTCTCCCACCTGCTCCGCAGTATCAGCTTGGCGGCTGGCTGTGGAAGGACAGTCATCTGTGCCTCGCACAGAGCCAGAGGGGCCAGAAGATGGAGAGGCGGTGATCAGCGTTTCATCATGGTCAAGGCCCCCACTTGGCATAGCTGCCCCCCCAGGGTCCACACCCTCCCCTTCCACTCACTGCCACTCCACAAATTCCTCCCCCCTTGCCTCACTTACCGTTTGCACTTGATCTGTAACCCCCTTCCCCAGTGCCCTCTCCAGGCCCCATGTGGACATCCTCTGCAGCCGCAGACTCGCCGCACTCTTGATCCAATGCGTGCAAAGACAGCTGTCCACCTGTGGGAAGGAAACAGTTAACATTTACAATGGTGAAGCACATTGATCTGGCACATAACACAAGCTGATATTCCGTGCACACCTTACAATTTTAAATATACAGCTGGACAGAACAACTCACCTTTCCTTACTCCAATGTCTGATTGGGCACCAGACACTGAACTGCCATCACTGATTTCCAGCAAGTGCGTGACCCTTTCCTCTTGCTCAGACAACTCCTTAAGAATGGCAATACCACTGCCTGTCATGGCACGCCCTCTGGCATTAGACGCCATTTTACTCTAAACAGAAATGAAAATTAAACTTCAGGTTTGGTTCATTGTTGGCTAAAAGAGACCAGCTGGCTGCTTTGGAGACAGGGTATTGTTCACAAATTGCAATTTTACACCTCAAATTTGTGGAGTACAGATAAGATGTTTACAAGCAAAATAGTATCTCTGACCGTCTCCAAAGCAATTGAACTTTGACTAGTTGACTGCATAATGAAGTCACATCACAACAGCTATGCACATAAACAACCTCCTGTATTTTGCTATAGTAAAGTTACATTTTACAAAATCTTACATTTAAAGTTTCTAATAACTGTATAAACCTTAGCAGATTGCGTTAAATCATTCAGTTTTTTCCGACATTGTTCTGCTGTACGTGGTACGGTGAAGTTCGCACTAACAGCCTGTGAAACTTCACTTCAAGCTAACAATTGTCCTTTGTGTGGCGCTCTGAACTTGGCAGTCCCGACGAGCCACTGGCGCTTCGCCTCAACTTCATTGAGTGTGTTCAGGTCATCTTCATTAAAGTTCTGAGCCCTCTTCATCATCTCAACTTACTTTGCTGTTTAATTAAAAGTCTTTAAAACTCATCTAAAAGTCTTTCAGAATGTTCTAAAAGTTTTTATAAACATTAAAAGCACTTACATTTAAGAAACACAGGTGATTTCAATTTTCTATCCTCTGCCGAGTGAAAGAAACTTCTGTGGGCATAGCTTATGCAAATATAGGTTTTTGACAGATTTTGTTTGGGTTTCTTCCCTTGCGCGTGAGGCCGTACGCTGCGCTCCTGGCCTTCGTGACATCATACGCTGCACAGAACTCTGCAGCACTGAAGGGGAACTCACAGGTCGGGGACTGACTGAAGGTAGGTGCAGATTCTCCGGAACTACGCCGCCGACTGCAATTTTTGGCCTGTTGCAAAATCTCAGATTATCTCAAATTTAGCCAAAATTTCCAATTGATTTCTGTTGCTCTGGGTGCCTGATTCCTGCTCGGTATGGAAAACTGTTAGCGCGTTCCTCCAAACAATTTAGGAATGGTCTGGAGAGCCTGGTGACTCTCAAATGAAGGGGTCCAGATTTAAAATTCCAGCCTGAACTAAATTTTATAATCTGCAAGTTTTCACTGGGTGATTTTATACAGTTCTGGATTGATGTGTATGATGGAACATTTTGCAGAGATAGCAGTATTAGTGCTGCCCTGCTTTCCATTGGCTGGTTATGAAGTAGCATTGATGGTTGCAATGATGATAATTCTAGACACTTGCCTCACACAAGATTTGCAGTGGCAGCAATAATAGACCATAACAGTTATATAGGAACAGGAGTAGACCATTCAGCCCCTCGAGCCTGTTCCGCCATTCAATGAGCTTGTGGCTGATCTGTATCTTAACTTCATTCAACCGGCCTTGGCTTCATATCCCTTAATACCCTTGTCTGACATTCTGCTGAAACTGTGCTGCACTCCTTCCAAGGCCAATATATCTCCCTAAGGTGCAGTGTCCAGAACTATACACCGTACTCCAAATATGGTCTAACCAGGGCTTTGTATAGCTGTAGCAAAACTTCCTCCCCTTTATATTCTACCCCTCTAGATATAAAGGCTAACATTCCATTAGTCTTTTTGATTATTTTTTGTACCTGTCTACTACATTTTAATGACCTGTGTACATGGACCCCTAAATCTCTTTGGACCTCCACTGTTCCTAGCTTTTCACCAGTTAAACAATACTCGGATCTATCCTTTTTTGGTCCAAAATGGATGATCTCACATTTATTTGCATTGAAATCGATCTGCCAGAGTTTTGCCCACTCATTCAATCTATCAATGTCTCTTTGTAACTTTATGCTCCCAACTACGTTAGTTATTATATTACCAATCTTTATGCATCAGAAAACTTGGATATATGACTCGCTATTGTGTTATCTAAGTCATTGATAAATATAATGAATAGTTGAGGCCCGAGCACAGATCCTTGTGGATCACCACTAGTCACTTCCCTCCGATTCATGTACATACCCATTATCGCTACTCTCTGTCTTCTACTGCTTAACCAATCTCCTAACCAGGTCAAAAAATTGCCTCCAATTCCATGAGATTTAATTTTAGCTGAAAGTCTCTTGTGTGGAACCTTATCGAATGCCTTCTGGAAGTCCATATAAACAACATCCACATTCCTCTATCTACTACTTCAGTTACTTCCTCAAATAATTAAATTAGATTCGTTAGACATGACCTAACCTTTACAAATTCATATTGGTTCTCTCTGATCAGCTCAAAGCGTGACCAAGGACTTGGTCACTCTACCTGTTCTAGATTCCAATAACTTCCCCACTACAGACGTTAGACTAACAGGTCTATAATTTCCTGGTTTCTTTCACTCACTTTTCTTAAATAATGGAGTTATATTTGCAATTTTCCAATCTAAAGGGGCAATTCCTGAATTGAGAGAGCTTTGAAATATTACGGCTAAAGCATCTGCAATTTATTCACCTACTTCCTTTAAAACCCTGGGGTGGAAACCATCAGGTCCTGGGGATTTGTCAGTCTTTAGTGCCATTATTTTTTCTATACTGTTTTCTTGCTCACGTTAACTTTAGTGAGTTCTGGTCCTTGATTCATTATTAATTTCATTGGAATGCCAGGTATATAATCCTCTTCCTCTACTGTGAAGACCGACACAAAGTAATTATTCAATAAGTTTGCCATTTCCTTATTTTCATTTGCAATATTATCCCCATCTGTTTTTAAAGGGGCCACATTACCCTTGACTACCCTTTTTCTTCTCATCTAATTGTAAAAACATTTTGTTACTCTTGATACCTCTCACAAGTTTCCTTTTTTATTCTGTTTTTGCAGCACTTACTATCTTTTTTGTCATCCTTTTCTATTCTTTATATCTCTCTTAGTCCCCTGGATCTACACTATTCTTTGCACTTTTTTATGCGCTTTCCTCTTTCCTTTAGTTTTATGTTATCTCTCACCCCTTTTGTTGACCATGGCTGTTCTATGTGGTAAGTAGAGCTCTTCCCCCTTGGGGGTAATATATTGATCCTGTATTAAGCTAAATTATTTTTTGAACACCTCCCACTGTTCATCTGTAGTTTTTACCTGATGACAGTTTTGACCAGTTTGCTGTCGTCCGTCTCTGTCTCATCCCGTTAAAGTTAGCCTTACCAAAATCTAGAATCTTAGGGGGCGATTTTGTTAATGGAGGCGCATTGGAGGCGGGACTGCTGCTTGGCAGGTCGATGTCCCGCCTCCATCGATTTGTGGCCAACCCACGCTATTTTCCCTTGATTGACCTTGTTAGGCCCGCCCAGCGGGCTTAGCAGGCTAATTAAGGGAAAGCCGGTTGCAGAGAACGTCAACGTATGACGTTTCACCTGTCAAAAATTTTTGACATGAATTGTCATCGTTTGACAGATCTGTGAAGCTGTCAAACACTGACATTCTCTGTAGTTTGATGAGGTCTTGAATTGAAGACTTCATGAAACTTCTTTCTTTTACAGAAATGAAATGATTCTTGCATCTGAGAATGCAACGGCCATCTCTCATCTGCAACACGGAGGTCCGAGACTCTCCGCATACACACCGACTAAAGCCTGCAGGAAGAAACAAAGGTAAGTACACTTTTACGTACACTTTGCACTTACCTCAGATACGCACCTCTACACTCTTGCACCCATCACTTACCTTCACAGCACACTTTTGCACCCCCCCGACCCCCGCAGAACCTGTTAACAGGCAGTTAATAGGCTTTAATCCCTTCCCGCCTCCAAGGAGACGGGACCCGGCTACCCGCCTCTTAGGAAGATGGCATGGAGGCGGTTTGGGGGTGAGTTGGGCACCCGCCCCCAAATTCTGCCATTTTCCCAGCAGTCCCGCCTCCATAGCCGCTCCCCAGGGCTGTAAGACTCTCCTTTACAAAGCTAACATTGAATTCGATCATGTTATGATCACTGTGTCTGCCCTGGAAAAAGCTCTCTCCCAACTCTCTTACAACTGCACTTACAAAATCCCAACTGTCCAGCCTTTGGCCCTCCATTCACCATGACATTTCTGCAGCTACCGATCTGCTCAACCACACCCTCACCACCACCTTTGATGTCCTAGTCCCTATTAATACAATTACTCTCTCTCACCCTGGCCGTTCCCATGGTATGGCCCACATCTTCACTCCCTCAAGCCCAAGGGACACAGACTTGAATGGATATGGTGGACAACTGGTTTAGCCATTCACTGCCAGATCTGGCTGGACCACATAAAGCATTATCGGGTCCCGCTCTCGTCTGCCAAAACTGCTCACTATTCCAGGATCATTCTGGAATGCAAAGATAACCCTTGGCTACTATTTTCTACTGCTAACAGTCTTCTTAAACCCCTCTCCCCTGTCTCCTCCACACTCACCTCCAACAACAAGTGCGAGGAGCTCATGGACTTTCTTGTCTCTAAGATTGAGACCATCTGATCAGCTGCCTCTGCCACTTCCTTTCCTTCCCCTAGCCCACCAGGGCCAAACTTCCTCTAAGGTTCCCCCCTGCCCTAGCCCTGAATTCGCATCTTTCTCCAGTTTCTCTCCGATCTCCCCTCTTGACCCCTCCTTGTCCATGAGTCCCACTTCCTGCTCCCTTGACCCTGTTCCCACTAAACTGCTGACCATCCAACTTCCTTTTCTGGCTCCCTTGTTAGCTGACATTGTTAACGGTTCACTCTCCTCAGGTACTGTCCCCTCTCCTTCAAATGTGCCACCATCACCCCTCCTCAAAAAGAATCCGCGACCCCTCCATCCTTGCAAACTACCGCTCCATCTCTAATTTCCCTTTCCTCTCCAAAGTCCTTGAACATGTTGTCGCCTGCCAAATCCATGCCCATCTTTCCGGGAACTCCATGTTTGAATCCCTCCAATCAGGTTTCCGCCCCTGCCACAGTACCAAAACGGCTCTCATCAAAGTCACAAATGACATCCTTTGTGACTGTGACAAAGGTAAACTTTCCCTCCTCGTCCTTCTCGACTTGTCTGCAGCCTTTGACGCGGTTGACCGCTCCATCCTCCTCCAACGCCTCTCCACCATCGCCCAGCTGGGTGGGACTGCACTCGCCTGGTTCCATTCTTATCTATCTAATTGTAGCCAGAAAATCACCTGCAATGTCTTCTCTTCCCACTCCGGCATCATTACCTATGGTGTCCCCCAAGGATCTATCCTTGTCCCCCCTCCTATTTCTCATCTACATGCTGCCCCTTGGCGACATCATCTGAAAGCACAGCGTCAGTTTCCACATGTACGCTGATGACACCCAGCTCCACCTCACCACCACTTCTCTCGACCCCTCCACAGTCTCTAAATTGACACACTGCTTGTCCGACATCCCATACTGGATGAGCAGAAATTTTCTCCAATTAAATATTGGGAGGACCGAAGCCATTGTCTTCGGGCCCTGCCACAAACTCGGTTCCCTAGCTACTAACTCCATCCCTCTCCCTGGCATCTGTCTGAGGATGAACCAGACTGCTAGCAACCTTGGTGTCATATTTGACCCTAAAATGAGCTTCCGTGGCATAACTAAGACTGCCTATTTCCACCTCCATAACATTGCTCGTCTCCGCCCCTGCCTCAGCTCATCCGCTGTTGAAACCCTCATCCATGCCTTTGTTACCTCTAGACTTAACTATTCCAACGCACTCCTGGCTGGCCTCCCACGTTCTACCCTACGTAAACTTGAGGTCATCCAAAACTCGGCTGCCCGTGTCCTAACTCGCACCAAGTCCTGTTCACCCATCGCCCCTGTGCTCGCTGACCTACATTGGCTCCCGGTTAAGCAACGCCTCGATTTCAAAATTCTCATCCTTGTTTTCAAATCTCTCCATGGCCTCGCCCCTCCCGATCTCTGTAATCTCCTCCAGCCCCACAACCCCTCGAGATATCTGCGCTCCTCTAATTCTGCCCTCTGGGACATCCCTGATTATAATCGCTCAACCATCGGTGGCTGTGTCTTCTGTTGCCTCGGCCCTAAGCTCTGGAACCCCCTCCATAAACCTCTCCACCTCGCTACCTCTCTTTCCTCCTTTAAGACGCTCCTTAAAACCTACCTCTTTGACCAAGCTTTTGGTCACCTGCCCTAATTTCTCCTTCTGTGGCTCGGTGTCAATTTTTTGTCTTATAAATGTGAAGCGCCTTGGGACGTTTTACTACATTAAAGGCGCTATATAAATACAAGTTGATGTTGTTGTTAGATAAATGTTCCCTTACTATTAGATTATTAACTAAGTATGGCGCATTACCAATATTCCTCCTCAGGCGAGTGGCCGCGCATCAATTGGGAGGTCCCGCGCAGGCCGCTCACAAGCTGGATGAGATACTGCGCATGCGCGGCTGGGCAGCAAATGTAAAGGGACCGTGCATGAAAAAAGAAATTAGCGGGAACATTGAACGTTGCTCATTACTCATTACTAAATCTAGCCTGCCCTCTTGTTGGTTCGAGAACATCCCGCTTCAGAAAACTATCCTGAATGCACTCAAGAACGTCACTACATTTCTGACTTGAGATACTCTGCTCTTCCCAGTCTATGAGAACTTTGCTTTTTCTACAAGCCTCACTAATCTCTGAATTAATACATTCATCCACTTCATTACTGCGATTAGGAGGCTTGTAGACAACGCCCATTACAGTTTTAAGTCCTCTCTTATTCCTTAATTCTAACCATAGAGTCTCTGCTAATTTCTCTCCCCTACATATATCCTCTCTTACCAATGTTGTTATAGTATCTTTAATCAATTAGTCTACCCCCCTCCCCCTCTTCCAGTTTCCCTATCCTTTCTAAAGACCATATAACCTGGAATATTTAAGTCCCAATTGTGACCAGTTTGCAGCGATGGGCACGATCTTGCCAGCCCTGGGAGGTGGGTTTGGAGGCGGGATTGCCGGGAAAATGGCAGAATCTGGGGGCGGGTGCCCATCCCGCCCCCAACCCGCCTCTGTGCCATCTTCCCGGGAGGCGGGTAGCTGACCCACGCTGGGTCCCGTCTCCTGGTTAACAGGCAAATAAGAGGATTATCCCCATTTTACCCACACAAGTGCGGGCTTCCCGAAGGTCACCGAGGCGAGCAGTGGGTCGGAGGGGTGCAAAAGTGCACTGTGAAGGTAAGTGACGGGTGCAAGTGTGGAGAGGTAAGTATGTGAGGTGAGTGGAAAGTGATATAAAATGTTTAATTACCTTTGTTTCTTCCTGCAGGCTTCAGTCGGTGGGTATGCGGAGAGTCTCGCACCTCACTGACAGAGATGACAGATGGCTGCTGCATTCTCCAATGCAACAACCATCTAATTTCTGCTCACAAAAGAGGTTTGATGAGTCTTGAATACAAGAACTCATCAAACAACAGAGAATGTCAGTGTTTGACAGCTTCAGAGCTGTCAAACGATGATAATTCATCTGTCAAAAATTTTTGACAGATGAAACGTCATATGCTGACGTTCTCTGTAATCGGCTTCTCCTTAATTGGCCTGCTAACATGGTCAATCAAGGGAAAATAGCTTGGGTTGGCCAGAAGTCGATGGAGGCGGGACTGAAACCTGACAAGTGGGAGTCCCACCTCCAAAAGCTCCCCATTGGCAAAATCCAGCCCCATGTCTCTGTAATGGCCACCATGTCATACCCTCTAAACTGTGTTTGAGCCTCTAATTCACTACATTTATTTCTTAATACTCTGTACATTAGTATATAAATCTCTTATTTGGGCATAAGTAAATGGGTCACTCGTAGATGTCTCAAGTTCTGGGTGATGCACGCAAAGATTTCATATCAGGGCTCCGTGGACCACATGACAGAGATAGCTAAGTATTTTTTTTTCAGAGAAAAATAAAACCAGTTCATTTATTATGTGGCCATGCAGTTTGTCATATGCTACAAATCATTATGGTACATTAGAACAGTTATGTTATGCTCATTCTGGGGACTATTTGAAGATCAGAATAATTTTACAATGTCCCTGGGATTTGATTGGATCGGGACAACAGTGGGTCTAGCAAATGTGGTGTTTTGTGTTCCAGGGTTGGGGCTGTGTCCTTTCATGGAGCACTAGGAAGGGATGATTAGCTTGTGGTTTCGCTTTGACTTTCTTCAAGCTGGGAAGTGTCTCAGTCAAGTCAGTTTCCAGGAATGGGGTCTAGACTGCCAGGTATTTTTAGAGTCCATGTGCATATATGATGGCGTATATGTCCGATAGATGTTTCATGCATGTTTGTGGGGAGGGTTATAGTCCCCCACAATAGGTCGTGTCTATTTGCAACACCAGATTTCTGATTGGTCCCCTTGGAGTACAAGACCCGATTTCTGATTGGTCTCCTTGGAGTACAAGCCAGACCCAGCAGTTTGTCTGGAATGTGTAATTAGATTCTGCTTGCCTAAGTAATCAAGAACTTTGCAATGTGTAATTCGAGCCATTCATTCCGACTGCCAGGCTTCAGACAGAGCTTACAGAACACAGACAGAGCTCACCCTCGCAGGTTAGGACATTCTCCCCGCCCCCCCCCCCCAAACAAGATCCTGCCCTCCCCAACAAGTTCCTGACCTCCCTACTCCCCCCCCCCCCCCCCCAAGTTGCTGACCCTCTCCCCCTGCCCAAGTTCCTGACCTTCCCCCCCGGGTTCCTGAACTTCTCCCCCCAACAATTTCTTGACTTTCCTCCCCCTGCCCCCCCCCCCGCCCCCAACTGTGTGTGGGTCACGGATTGTTAACAGGTTTATTGGGTATGAAGTGAATAGTGACAGTGTCATGACTTCCGGATTTCGTCCAGTCCAATGATATCTCTTGCCACACACTCACTGAGCTTTCCGAGAAATCAACCAGGTCTAAGGGGAGGAGAGGGAGAACGTGGTGCTCGTGTAAAGGGGGTGGGGTTGGAAGAACGTGATCCGTCTTCCCATCTGGATCATGTTCTCGCTCTCATCCCCTCCCCCTTTAGACCTGGATCATGTTCTTCCCCCATCCTCACTGTACTCTCCGTGCTCCTTACCCCTCCCGAATTCCTGAGCATCTCTCCCCCCGAGTTCCCGAGCATCTCTCCCTCCGAGTTCCTGACCTCCTCTGCCCCTCTGAGATCCTCTCTCTCTCCTCCTTCGATCCTCTCTCTACCCCCTCCAAGCTCTTCTTCCCCATTCTAGCTCCTCTCCGCCCTCTGAGCTCCTCTCCTCTCCCCCCCTTCGATCCTCTCTTCCTCCCTTCAATCCTCTCTCTTCCCCCCTTTGAACCTCTCTCCCCCTCCCCCTCTTCTCTCTTCCCCCCTCTTCTCTCTTCCCCCCTCCTCTCTCTTCCCCCTCCTCTCTCTTCCCCCTCCTCTCTCTTCCCCCTCCTCTCTCTTCCCCCTCCTCTCTCTTCCCCCTCCTCTCTCTCCCCCTCCTCTCTCTTCCCCCTCCTCTCTCTCCCCCCTCCTCTCTCTCCCCCCTCCTCTCTCTCCCCCCTCCTCTCTCTCCCCCCTCCTCTCTCTCCCCCCTCCTCTCTCTCCCTCCTCCTCTCGCTCTCCCCCTCCGATCTCCCCTTTCTCTCTCCGATCTCCTCTCTCTCTCCCCTGACCCTCTCCGCATGGAGCAGAGGAAAGCGTGGCCCACGGTGCAGGCCGCAACAGTTGGGTACTGCGCATGCACGGCTCCAGTATACCGCGCGCATGCGCAGAAGACCGCAAAGGTGTTCGTGCAAATAATCACAGCGTCCACAATATGGGATGCATCTTCTTGAAGCCAGCTGTTGCAGTAATCTATGTACTGCAGAGGGAGGGGTTTAATTTCTTTATTGAGTAGGCCTAGCAGGTATAGGCTTGGATCTGCGTGGATTATGAGGCTTGTCATGCTCTCTGCCCTTTTGGATTGCTGCCCAGAACAGCTGAAGGAGGGAGCAGGACCAGAACATGTAGAGCAGCGTGCTGCTCCAGCATTCATTCCCCAAACAGGGGTGGAATGTGTGAACCAGATGCGGGTTGTGATAAATTCGATGGATGATCTTAAGCTAGCCTTTTCACATTTTACTGCAGGTGGTCATTACTGTACCCAAACCATCTCCTCCACGGCATAACTAAGACCACCTATTTCCACCTCCGTAACATCGCCCATCTCCGCCCCTGGCCTCAGCTCATCTGCTACTGAAACCCTCATCCATGCCTTTGTTACCTCTAGACTTGACTATTCCAACGCACTCCTGGCTGGCCTCCCACATTCCACCCTACGTAAACTTGAGGTCATCCAAAACTCGGCTGCCTGTGTCCTAACTCGCACCAAGTCCCGTTCACCCATCACCCCTGTGCTCGCTGACCTACATTGGCTCTCATTGGCAGGATAGGTGCACCAACCTCAGTGTTCTTGCTCAGGCCAACATCCCCAGCATCGAGGCTTTGACCACACTCGATCAGCTCCGATGGACGGGTCACATCATCCGCATGCCCGATACGAGACTCCCAAAACAGGCGCTCTACTCGGAGCTCCGGCACGGCAAGAGAGCCCCAGGTGGGCAGAGGAAATGCTTCAAGGATACCCTCAAAGCCTCCTTGAAAAAGTGTAACATCCCCACCGACACCTGGGAATCCTTGGCCCAAGACCGCACAAAGTGGAGGAGAAGCATCCGGGAAGGCGCCGAATACCTCGAGTCTCTTCGCCGGGAGCAAGCGGAAGCCAAGTGCAAACAGCGGAAGGAGCGCACGTCAACCCAAGCCCCCCACCCACCTGCCCCTTCAACCACCGTCTGCCCCACCTGTGACAGAGACTGTAGGTCCCGCATTGGACTCATCAGTCACCTGCGAACTCATTTTTAATGTGGAAGCAAGTCATCCTCGGTTCCGAGGGACTGCCTAAGAAGAAGAAGAAGAACATTGGCTCCCAGTTAAGCAACGCCTTGATTTTAAAATTCTCATCCCTGTTTTCAAATCCCTCCCTGGCTTCGCCCCATCCTATCTCTGTAATCTCTTCCAGCCCCACAATCCCCCGAGATATCTGCGCTTCTCCAATTCTGCCCTTTTGAGCATCCCTGATTATAATCGCTCAACCATTGGTGGTTGTGCCTTCTGTTGCCTAGGCCCTAAGCTACGGAATTCCCTCTCTAAACCTCTCCACCTCTCTACCTCTCTTTCCGCTTTTAAGACACTCCTTAAAACCTACCTCTTTGACCAAGCTTTTGGTCATCTGCCCAAATTTCTCCTTATGTGGCTCGGTTTCAAATTTTTGTCTTATAATACTCTTCTGAAGCACCTTGGGACATTTTAATACGTTAAAGGTGCTATATAAATACAAGTTGTTGTTGTTTGTTGTAAAGGCAGTTTTGCCTGCCAATCTTTTGTTCCAATTTACCCAGGCCAGATCCATTCTCAACCCCTGAAATTGGCCCTCCTCCAATTAAGTATTTTTACTCTAGATTGCTCCTTGTCCTTTTCCATAGCTAATCTAAACCTTATGATACTATGATCACTGTTCCTTAAATGTTCCCCTACTGACACTTGCTCCATTTGACCCACCTCATTCTTCAGAACCAGATCCAGCAATGCCTCCTTCCTCGTTGGGCCAGAAACATACTGACCAAGAAAGTTCTCCCGAACACACTTCAGAAATTCTTCCCCCTCTCTGCCCTTTACACTATTACTCTCCCAGTCTATATTCGGATTATTAAAGTCCCCCATTATCACGCTATAGTTCCTGCACCTCTCTGTAATTTCCCTGCAGTTTGCTCCTCTATATCCTTCCCACTAGTTGGTGGCCTATAGAATACATCTAGTAGTGTAATGGCACCGCTATTGTTTCTTAACTCTAACCAAATTGATTCGGTCCTTGATCCCTCCAGGACATCCTCTCTCTCCATCCCCTGTAGTATTCTCCTTAATCAATAGTGCCACCCCACCTCTTTTCTTTCCTTTCTTATCTTTCCTGAACACCTTATATCCAGGAATATTTAGTACCCAATCCTGCCCTTTTTTGAGCCAGGTCTTCATTATCGCCACAACATCATATTCCCATGTGGCTATTTTTGCCTACAGCTCACCAATCTTATTTACCACACTTCGTGCATTCACACACATGCACTGTAAACCTATCTTAGACCTTCTTGTATTCTCTCTTAGTCTGACCCTACCTAATATCGTACTGTTTCTTACTCTAGTGCTATCTGTCTCTCCCAATCCTTTGTGCACCTTGTTTCTCCTTTCTAATGCTACATCCTGGTGCCCATCCCCCTGCCAAATTAGTTTAAACCCTCCCCAACAGCACTAGCAAACCCCTCCCCCCTCCAACCCCCACGAGGATATTGGTTCCGGCTCTGCTGAGATGCAACCTGTCCAGCCTGTGCAGGTCCCACCTCCCCCAGAACCGGTCCCAATGTCCCAGGAATCTAAAGCCCTCCCTCCTGCACCATCTCTCCAGCCACGCATTCATCTGCTCTATCCTCCTATTTCTATACTCACTAGCTCGTGGCACCGGGAGCAATATGGAGATTACTACCTTTGAGGTCCTGCTTATTAATCTCTTTCCTAGCTCCCTAAAATCTGCTTGCAGGACCTCATCCCTCTTTCTACATATGTCATTGATACAGGTATGGACCACGAACTCTAGCTGTTCACCCTCCCCCTTCAGAATGTCCTGCAGCTGCTCAGTGACATCCTTAACCCTGGCACCAGGGGGGCAACATACCATCCTGGAATCATGTCTGCGGCCACAGAAACGCCTGTCTGTTCCCCTAACCATTGAATCCCCTATCACAATTGCTTTCCCGATCTTCCTCCTCTCCCACCCCGTACAGCTGAGCCACCCATGGTGCCGTGGACTTGGCTCTGGCTGTACTCCCCAGAGGAACCATCGCTCTCACCAGTATTTAGAACTGAATACCAGTTAGAGAGTGAGATGCACTCAGGGGATTCCTGCACTACCTTGTCTGTCTGGCGGTCACCGATTCCCTCTCTGCCTGCACACTCTTAAGCTGTGGGGTGACCATCTCCTGAAACGTGCTATCTACGTAGCTCTCAGCCTTATGGATGCACCGCAGCTGCTGCTCAAGCTCCGAAACCCGGAGTTTGAGCTCTTCCAGCTGATGACACTTCTTGCACATGTTGTTGTCCAGGACATTAGAAGCATCTTGGAGTTCCCACATGGCACAAGATGTGCATTCCACAGGACTGAGGTGCCCTGCCATTCCTTTATTTAATAGACTATTACCTAACTTAACAGAAATAAACTCAAGACTTAAAAAAAAATCACAAGCTACTCACCAATCAGCTCCTTCCCTTGTGCTAACGTCACTTTTTTTTTTTACCTCGCTCCCTAATGCTTGCTCTCCCTCCAGGCTCTGGGCTCTTGGGCCTACCTTTATCTCTGGCAGCTCCTCTTGCTCTCCCGCAGGTCTGCTCTCGGGCCTATTAACGTAGAGTCCTTGGGTTCTGTGGCTCCATTCCTCCTTATCAGTTAGACATCTCAACTGCCTTCCTCTTCTCCACCAATTCCTGCTATCACCAAATACTTCCACTCTGCTTGTGATCCACTCCGATTGTGTTCACCCAGCTCTGTCTCTAAGCTCTGTGCTCAAGATCATTGCCATTCACCATGAAACAAGTGGAAGGGTGAGTTGGCCCTCGGTCTGCAATAATGGCAAGATGTGGAAGTGGTGCAATTCATTGCATTTTATGTAGCAGTATAAAAAAAGGAAACTTATAACATTTTGTCAAACACCCATGTGCATACCCTTGGTGAATTACAGTTACTTCAATTTACGCTTCCTACCACTTCTATGTGGTGCATCCCGTGTGGTTTCAACAGAGGTAGAGGCAGGTTGCTCAGATTCCTGCCCTGACGGCTGAGATACTTACGGCCTACATTCAGAGGGTGAAAAATTTGTCCCCTTAGCGCTGCCCGTTAGCACCAGTAGATGGTGCTAATGTGGCGTTGCGACCAGTGCAGACAGGGTGAGGCGAATGCAGCGCCGCATGCCAAATTGGGACCCCCCACAACACTACTGGGGGGTAACAGCTATCGCTGGGGACCTCAACACCAGGGAGATTGTGACATTAGTGAGTGTACAACGCTCACTGAACACCCTATTTACCAACTTGCTTTTAGCCACTGCCCGGAGTAAACACCAACAGGGAGAGCTGGCATGCAGCACCAGGAAGTCGGCTGCAGGGACGTTATTTAAAGGGATCATCAGTAATCATTCACATCTGTCAGGTTAGTGCAGTTTCAGTGGATTTTTGTTAGTTTCAGCTACTGCAACAGTTTCATTGAGTAATTTCAAGGTTCTTTTGTATCAGGAGTCTTGTGGCAAGTACAAAGTAACTACATTTATTCTTCAAAGATTCAAACTGCAACAGTTGATAAGATTAATGGGGGCTGTACTGGCATGCCACCTCGCCCTCCAGGATCTATGGTGGAGGGAACGTAGGCAGCGAGAAAGACGGGAACATGTGCGCTGAGGGAGTAGGACGAGGACAAGGATGAGGAGAAAGAAGACAAGGGGGAAGAAGACGAGGAGGAAGAGGACAAGGGGGAAGGAGATGAGGAACAGGAGGGAGGCTGGAGGCAGCGAGACAATCAGCCTTCTGGACGGGCAGTCCATGAATGACTCATCAGACTCTGATTAACATGAATGAAACCCCAGATCCCCGTAGCTCACCACATCCCCATCATACAATCCCTGTCTCATGGCATATCACAGTGTCCTCCTGAGTGCAAAGGTGAAATGAGAGAGACCACAAAATATTCCAAACAACATTAATAAATGTATCTATAAACATGATAACTAATGACGGTTGCCTACCATAGTTGAATAGCTGTCATTGTGTGCAAGGTGTGAGATGTAGGTGTGAGTGTTGCTCGGTAGAGATTGTTGGTGGGTGAGTGCTGGGGGTGTGGTGCATTTGGCTGTGTGTGAAGCTTGTGGTACAGATGGTGGTATGCAGCATTTGTTGAAGCCTTCACTCACCCTGACCACCCGTGTGAGGTCGTTAAACTTCTTCCTGCACTGTGTGGGGGTCCTGGGGAGCACAGTGCTGCCCATGACGTGGTGTGCCACCTCCCTCCACATAGTCCGGAAGACTTGTGGTGAGGGTCTCCTGCCAGTTGGTACAGGGCTGCCCGTCTTCTCTCTACTGCTAAAACTAATGCCTCCAAAGCTTGCTCGGAAAACACCCGGGCTCTCTCCCTGGGGAGGCGATCTGCAATCAGCATTTGTAAATAAGTGCTCCTTCTGTTTGTCCTCCTTCTTATGGTTGTTGAGGCAGCTGTACACCCAACAATGCTGAGAATGAGGTGCTGCAGCATCACTGAACCTCCCCTTTAAGTAGTGAAAAAAGCCTGTGGCGATCATTACTTGCATTTAGACCACACCCAATATTGGTCCATCTTTTCAGTGTAACGCCAATGAGCTTGAACTTTTAGACTAGATTTATGGCTTCAATCATTTTAATGAGGAGTAAGGACGAATTTTTCGCCTGGCGCTAATTCACCATTTTTAGTCTAACCGCTGCCCATTCCTTGTCTATAATGAATTTCTAGCCCTCAGGGTTTTGGAGCCCCTGAGGGCCCCACCAAAGACTGCTCCACCTGCTCCTGTGTAGGGGCAGACTCGGCCATCAGGAGACTTGGGATTGGGGGGCAACAGGTGAGAAGTGGGAGCGCTTTGAGTGGAGACCAGATTGGTGAAGATCAGTGACGCATTGTAAGGCCAAGGATAAGGTATCTGTCATCCTGCGGCAGACAAGTTGGCATCCAAAGTCTGCTCGGCTGTGGTCATAGCCTGCATGGATTCAATTGACAGCCTTGCCTGAAGCTCCATCGACGTGGATTTTATCTCCGTGGTAGACATTCTCGCAATTCCCTGTGTCACCAAACCACTCGCGATCAAGTTGGACTCTTCCATCCTCTCCGCTATTGTGGAGAGTGTGCACAGCACGTCTGCCAGTACCTGGCAAAGTTGCTGATGCACCTCAAGGATTCTACTTGTCAAGGATAGTCCCCCCGGGGTTCAGCATCTGTGTCCAGCTCAGCAGAGCTTGGGCAGGATTGTGCCCCCCCACCCCCCACCCCACCGATGCAGTCTCTCCACAGCTGTCCTTGCCACCAGTATCTGCTTGAGCTCACTTGTGAATCACCAGGTGAAAACCCAACTAACTCTCTTATTAGATGCACTGAAGTGTGAGTATCTGCGCTGATTCATGGCTGTATGTGCTGTGACGGTGCACCCTCAGAAGGAATGAGGTCCTCTGAGGAATCGTTCTCATGGATGTCCTGCAACACTTGCTGTACGTGTGAAGGCCCTGGAAGACAAAAGAAGGGATATGATTTAGTTGTGGCAAACTCATAATCTTGACAATCACCAAACTCCGTCTTCTGATCGTTCAGTTATTGATGAAATGAAGTCAGCACATGTGTGTCAGAGATATTTGTAATTCTGCCACCAGCTATCTGCGAGCTCCCTGTCTCTCCATCTCCAACTGAGAGGGATGCAGGTGTGTCACTTATCTCTAGGGCGTCCTCCTCTGTGAGCTGGACTACTTGTGGCAGCCCACCTCCAGTCCTGTCCCTCTCTCTTGCGCTATGCACTCTCTTCTCCGACAAGGAGCGAGGAAACATACCTGTGAGTGAGTGAAGGTGAGGTATTCACCCGATGGAAGCAGTGCATTCGGTGAGAGTGACTATGTGACATATGCATTGCATTGCATCAGGATTGGGGTGACTGTCAACGGTGGATAATTGGGGAGCTGATGAAGTGCATAGAAAGTGAAGGCTGGATGCTGCTGAAGGTTGATGGGTGTGAGGAGTGAAGTGATGGAGAACACTTAGCAAGACAGAGTGAAGGGGGGTGCTTAAAGCACAGGCTGTTTTTGAATCAGCAAATGTACTTACTTTTCCTGAGCTGGTTATGGTCATTAAACCGCTTTCTACATTGCATCCGAGAGCTGGGCAACACGCTCCTGCTGCTCACCTCCTCAGCTACCTCCAACCATCCCTTCTTGGTGAGACCAGCAGGTTTCTTCCTCCCATTGCTGAGGAAAAGTATGTCCCTGCTCCTGACTGGACCCAGCAGTAATTCCAGCGAGGCATCATTAAATCTGGGAGCTGCCCTTGCTCTATGTCCAACATTCATCCTGAACACCTGCAATTTACATTTGTGGACTGTCCCTTTAAATATAGCTGAGATCACGTTAAGCGGGTGTGCATTACGCCCACTGCAGAGCTTGGGGATGTGAAACCTGGAAGTCAAAGATAATTGGTTCAATTAAGTTGAGATTGTAGATTTTGTCGCGCTTAGTTGACTCGCGGATTTCCCCCCACGCAATTCCAGCTCCCCGCACGGAAGACGCCTTCAGATTAATATCGGGCCCAAAGAGAATGGCGCAAATCGACCAGCATATTGTGGCATTTTACAATTCAAGTGTTACCTCTTCCTCGCCACAAGTTGCTGGTCGATTTGCATATTAATAATGGCGGGCATTGTTCACAAGCCATTATTTTTTAGCTGATTCCGGTCCATTATGTCAGTGAGAAAAGAAAACTACTACTTCCAATCATAATGGAGATGGGGGAGATGAAATAGCTCCTGTTGTTAGTTTTATTAATAACATCATCATGAGTACCAAGCAGAATCCACCACTTAACATCCGACAGCTCATGCATTAACGTCATCTACTAATTACAACACTTGGCAACATTGGGTTACATTAGGAAATGTTTTTAAATTCAATTTATTTTTTAAATTGTCACTACTAGAAATAAAGCAGTTGCCTTTGAAATTTAATGGTATATTCAAACTGTCAGTCTGACAGTCGGCCAATTGGAATCCGAGTGGATGCTTAGAGCAGAAAAGATGTGCCTATACAAATATTCTGAACAGTGATTAGTGGCTAGTCTCAGACCAAGCTTACATCTATCTAAACAGTGTATGATCACTGTAAAAGGCTGCAGAGATCTAAAGGGGAACTATTTTGATCATGAAGACCAAAATGTTCGCATCTGTCTGGAATCATGTTGAATGGGTGCTGGGGCTGACTTTGTGCCAGCCCGTCAAAGTGAGTGTAACCGCAACAGATCTTGCTGGTTCAGGCTCATTACTATAACTTTGCTGGGCTCCTGGTGGTATATCTACTGCTGTTGGGTTGCCCATCTCTGGTGCCAGGGGGACAGGGAAGGGAAATGGTTGTACTGCTTACTACAGTGTAGAGTGACAGGTGACCCTGGCAGGAGAGAAAAAAAGTTACTTTTTTTTGTCTCTCCCACCTTGCTTAGTGCAATCAATCACTCTGCAATAAATTGCACAGGCAAGGCAGCTTTAAAGTTTAATTTAAATGCCCCTCTACTGCCTTAGCAATGCTGGAAGCCAAGAATGCACTGGCGTTCCTATTGCCTATAAAAATGCTAAGTTTTGTCTCTTATTTTCAGGAATATTCCCAGTGCCACATACTAGTGAGTATAGAAACAGGATGATAGTGCAGGTAAATGCGTGGCAGGAGAATTTGTGCAGGAGGGAGGGTTTCAGATTCTTGGGGCATTGGGACCAGTTCTGGGGGAAGGGGCACCTGTACAACATGGATGGGTTGCACCTGAACAAAGCCAGCACCAATATTCTCTCTGAGAGGTTAACTAGTACTATTGGCGAGGGCTTAAACTAATTTGGCAGGAGGAGGGGAACCAGGAAGTAACAGAGAGGGTCAGAAATGAGATCAGAGGGCAGAGAGATATAAACAGCAGTAACATTAGGAATATCCCAAAACGTGCAGAGACCAGATTGAGGAAAATAGCAAAAGTGACCAATTATATGTATCATGATGTGGAGATGCCGGCATTGGACTGGGGTGGACAAAAATGAGAAGTCGCACAACACCAGGTTATAGTCCAACAGATTTATTTAATTTTACAAGCTTTCGAAGCAGTTCGCTCCTTCGTCACCTGACGAAGGAGCGAACTGCTTCGAAAGCTTGTAAAATTAAATAAATCTGTTGGACTATAACCTGGTGTTGTGCGACTTCTCAATTATATGTAGATCAGTGTCAGCCGTGGCTCAGTGGGTGGCACTCTCGCCTCTGAGTCAGAAGGCTGTGGGTTCAAGTACCACTCCAGAGAGTTGAGCACAGAAATCTAGGCTGACAGTCCAGTGCAGTGCTGTGGGAGTGCTGCACTGTTAGAGGTGCTGTCTTTCAGATGAGACGTTAAACCTGTCTGCTCTCTCAGGTGGACGTAAAAGATCCCATGGCACTATTTCAAAGACAAAGCATTGAAGTTATCACTGGTCAATATTTATCCCTCAACCAACATAACAAAAACAGATCATCTGGTCATTATCACATTGCTGTTTGTGGGAGCTTGCTGTGTGCAAATTGGCTGCTACATTTCCTACATTACAACAATGACACTTCAAAAGTACTTCATTGGCTGTAAAATGCTTTGGGACGTCCGGTGGTCGTGAAAGGCGCTATATAAATGCAAGTCTTTCTTTAGTGTAACTAATAAGGTTGGTGAGCTGCAGGCACAAATCATTACATGGGATTATGACATTGCATTAAGATGGCTCAAACAAGGCCAGGAATGGATTCCTGGTTACCAATTATTCAGGAATGATAGAGAATTAAAAGGGGAGGAGGCGTGGCAGTCTTAAGGATGATGTTCCAGTTCTAAGTACAGTAAACTCTTTCTTATCCGGCACCTATGGGACCAGGATGGTGCCGGTTGATGAAAAATTCTGGATAACAGAGAGGTATACCTACCAAGGCAATTTTTAACACAAACAAAAATAAAAACCACTGACTAACTCGGCCACTGCGGGAGACTCGGACTCGGCAAAACGAGTGCTGGATGGATTCGGCAAGATTACCGGTTATCTATTTTGCCGATTATTAAAGTATTCCGGATGATTAAGTGCCGTTTAAACAAGAGTTTACTGTAGATAGGATTTACTAGCTGGTTCTGGACTGAATCTATAAAGAACAGAGGGGAAGCTGTTACACTGTTGGGAATTTTTTATCGAGCTCCAAACAATGAGAAGGAGATAGATGAGCAAATTTGTCAGCAGATTTGAAAAGCATGTAACAAAAATAGAGTAGGAGACATTAATTACTTTAATATAGACTGGGAAAAAACATAGTGCTCAGGGTAGGGAAGAAGAAGAATTTCTGATATGTGCACACGAGAACTTTCTCGATCGGGGGCCTAGCAATTCAATTAGGCCAGAAAACGGCCGGTGACTCCGCAGGCCAAGGTTAATGGCCGCCCGTAAAAAGAGCACAGGCAGCACCGGTATTTTGGTGCTACCTGCTGATTTACATGAGCGGGGCACAGAATCTCTTGTGCAATGCGCTCTTTCTGGCGCTAATCTCAGCAGGAGGCCGAAGCACTCATCTGAAGGATCGGTGCGGTGTTCTCGGGCAATGTGCTGTTTCGGATCATTTGGTGATGGCTCCTGGGTTTTGCTGGGTCAGGAGGTGCCGAGTTTGCTCATGGCCCTTGTCGGGTTGGAGCACCGTGCGTTGTGGTACATTAGGAAGCATTTGTTTGTCCTCGGCTCCCCTCTTACTTTCGCAGACATTTGTCTGGGTCTTGTGTGGGGTCCACAAATGGGTACCAGACTGCCTGGTACTCCCACCTTCATTGGCTGCCAGAGCTCCACAGATCTTTCACCCAGATGGTTGCTGTGTGGAGGTTTGTGTGGAGGTTTGTGCTCCACCATGGTGCTGGAGGGGGAGGGCGATGGGGAGGCACCGTCTTGCAGCTAGCAGAGACAGTGCACCAGCCTACATATCACATACGGGATTCACACCCTGGTGAGTGGGTCTTAAAGCACAGGTGCAGATCTGGAGGGATTGTGACTGGAAACATCACAAAGACATAGATGTCCTTAAACCGTTGCATGGAAAATCAATTGAAATAATTTTTTTTAAAAGGGGAACATGAACCTCTTGGTCAGGAGTTTACTGGTGTAAATCGTACAGAAGAGAATTCAATTAAATTTTTAACAACAGCAGACTTTTGAAGAACTCTTGGTAAGAATATGGTGTTAAGCAATGTTCCCTCTAATTTTGTTTGGCCTCACGCGGCCCCTTTAAGGGGCTGCTCGGGCCATTCAGAATATCGTGCATGCGCGGTTTTTGTATTGAAAAGCTGGCTGCGCGGTTTCCCTGAAGTGCTGCGCGGTTTCCCTGAAGTGCTGCGCGGTTTCCCTGAAGTGCTGCGCGGTTTCCCTGAAGTGTTGCGCGGTTTCTCTGAAGTGCTGCGCGGTTTCTCTGAAGTGCTGCGTGGTTTCTCTGAAGTGTTGCGCGGTTTCCCTGAAGTGTTGCGCGGTTTCCCTGAAGTGTTGCGCGGTTTCTCTGAAGTGCTGCGCGGTTTCCCTGAAGTGCTGCGCGGTTTCCCTGAAGTGCTGCGCGGTTTCCCTGAAGTGCTGCGCGGTTTCCCTGAAGTGCTGCGCGGTTTCCCTGAAGTGTTGCGCGGTTTCTCTGAAGTGCTGCGCGGTTTCCCTGAAGTGCTGCGCGGTTTCCCTGAAGTGTTGCGCGGTTTCCCTGAAGTGCTGCGCGGTTTCTCTGAAGTGCTGCGCGGTTTCTCTGAAGTGCTGCGCGGTTTCCCTGAAGTGTTGCGCGGTTTCTCTGAAGTGCTGCGCGGTTTCCCTGAAGTGCTGCGCGGTTTCCCTGAAGTGCTGCGCGGTTTCCCTGAAGTGCTGCGCGGTTTCCCTGAAGTGCTGCGCGGTTTCCCTGAAGTGCTGCGCGGTTTCTCTGAAGTGCTGCGCGGTTTCTCTGAAGTGCTGCGCGGTTTCCCTGAAGAGCTGCGCGGTTTCTCTGAAGTGCTGCGCGGTTTCTCTGAAGTGCTGCGCGGTTTCTCTGAAGTGCTGCGCGGTTTCTCTGAAGTGTTGCGCGGTTTCCCTGAAGTGCTGCGCGGTTTCTCTGAAGTGCTGCGCGGTTTCTCTGAAGTGCTGCGCGGTTTCTCTGAAGTGCTGCGCGGCCGCGTGGCTTACAGGCAGCACTGGCGTTACACCTTTTAAAATCAGACTTCCAAACTTTGCATCTTATTTTATCAGTTCCTAAACTGGAAAACCCAATTCATAAAATTTAAGGAAATGCAGCTTTGATTTTTTCCTGAGATTCTTACAACTGTACAGTATAGTTTAATGTAAAAGTATTTACCTCCTGTAATGTTTGACTGACCAGGGGGAGATTTGATGCATCTCATTGGAAGCAGTTTTCACTCCAACTACATAGTCTGAGCTCTCCATAATTACCAGTTATCTGTTTACTGTACAGGTTATAGCTCACCGCTGCTTTCTCCTGCCTCGCCGCACCGTCAATGGCTGCACGCACAGGCTTGCTTTGGAGTGGGCGGTAAGAGGAGCAGCAAGCTCCAAAATGGATCAGCATATGTCAATTTGGTGTTGCATGCTGATTGATGTCACACTCCTGCTAATTACAATACTTGCGGCGAGCAGAATCATTCTGGAATGCAAAGATAAACCCTGGCTTCTATTCTCCACTGCTAACCGTCTTCTTAAACCCCTCTCCCCTGTTTCCTCCACCATCGCCTCCAACAATAAATGTGAGGAGCTCATGGACTTCTTTGTCTCTGCCACTTCCCTTCCTTCCCCTAGCCCACCAGGCCAAACTTCCTCTAAGGTGCCCCCCTGCCCTAGCCCTGAACTCACATCTTTCTCCAGTTTCTCTCCGATCTCCCCTCATGACCTCTCCCCGCTCATCTTGTCCATGAGACCCACTTCCTGCTCCCTCGACCCTATTCCCACCAAACTGCTGACCACCCAACTTTCTTTTCTGGCTGACATTGCTAACGATTCTTTTTCCTCAGGTACTGTCCCCCTCTCCCTCAAATCTGCCATCATCACCCCTCTACTCAAAAAAACAACCCTTGACCTGTCTGTTCTTGCAAACTACTGCCCCATCTCCAACCTCCCTTTCCTCTCCAAAGTCCTTGAACGTGTTGTCGCCTCCCAAATCAATGCCTATCTTTCCCGCAACTCCATCTTTGAATCCCTCCAATCAGGTTTCCGCCCCTGTCACAGTACCAAAACGGCTCTCATCAAAGTCACAAATGACATCCTTTGTGACTATGATAAAGGTAAACTATCCCTCCTCGTCCTTCTTGACTTGTTTGCAGCCTTTGACACGGTTGACCACTCCATCCTTCTCCGATGCCTCTCCACCGTCGTCCAGCTGGGTGGGACTTCACTCGCCTGGTTCCATTCTTATCTATCTAACCATAGCCAGAGAATCACCTGCAATGGCTTCTCTTCCCGCTCCCGCATCGTTACCTCTGGTGTCCCCCAAGGATCTATCCTTGACCCCCTCCTATTTCTCATCTACATGCTGCCCCTTGGTGACATCATCCGAAAACACAACATCAGTTTCCACATGTACGCTGACGACACCCAGCTCTACCTCACCACTTCTCTCGACCCCTCCATGGTCTCTAAATTGTCAGACTGCTTGTCCGACATCCAGTTCTGGATGAGCAAAAATTTTCTCCAATTAAATATTGGGAAGACTGTAGCCATTGTTTTCACTCCCCGCCACAAACTCCGTTCCCTAGTGACTGACTCCGTCCCTTTCCCTAACATCTGTCTGAGGCTGAAACATACTTTTCGCAACCTTGGTGTCATATTTGACCCTGAAATAAGCTTCCGACCACATATCCGTGGCATAACTAAGACCGCCTATTTCCACCTCCATAACATCCGCCCTTGCCTCAGCTCATCCGCTGCTGAAACCCTCATCCATGCCTTTGTTACCTCTAGACTTGACTATTCCAACGCACTCCTGGCTGGCCTCCCACATTCTACCCTACGTAACCTTGAGGTCATCCAAAACTCGACTGCCCATGTCCTAACTCGCACCAAGTCCCATTCACCCTGTGCTTGCTGACCTACATTGGCTCCTACAAATCCACAGATACCGCCCTCGGCCCCCCACCACGATATATAGACCATGGTGTTCCTCCCTCCACCTCACCCAGGAGCAGTACATGAGGAGCTCCACATCACAAGGGATGCCCTCAAATTGACACATACTACAACCTGACCTGCAGACTAACTCCAGCACACCTGCTACATGCCAATGACTGTTAAGGTCACCACCATACTGAGTGTTTCCAGGAGCCATTTGAGGGACAGTGCTTCAGTTGTTGGAGGTTGTCCAGTGGAATCAGAGGGCTGAAATGGAGTGGAGAGTCAACCATAAGCCAGCCAGGTTTGTTCCAGGGGTTTGTGGTGGCATCAGGTGTTAGCAATGTGCAGCAGTAGATCCGGTGTACCAGCAGAGCAGCAGTAGCAGTGAAACCCAAGGACCAAGAGCAATGAATTGTAGCGTCTATTTCTTAGGCAATATGAGGCCTCCTCATGCATGAAAATGGCATCTGCAATGCAAGTGCACACTTCCAACGGGAAGTGCGACGGATGCCATCTTGGTAAAGGGGTTTGCGCGTGCATGTAACGACCACCGGCAGGGCCAGCCTTAGGGGAAATGGTGCCCTGGGCGATCTTGTATTTTTGCGTCCTTTCTTTGAGTTTAAGTATGTAGTTGTATTAGCGAAAGTTTCAGAAATAAAGCTGTAATCTCAAAAGTTTTTTATAATTTCAAAATAAACAATATGGGGGAAAAATTCACTATTGCCCCATTTGGGGCACTAATTTTTAAAAGTTTGAAAAGTTAGTGCCAGGCGCTAATGATTTCAAACTTATGAAAAATTTGCCATTTGCGCTCCAAGAAGGAAGTGGAGCGCTTGATTTAGGCAGCAGGCGGGGCGAAGACTTCAGCAGCGCTGCACACTGGGCCGTGCAGCTTTGCCGCGTTCAAAGGCTCCTTCCCTCCCTTAAAGGGAAGGGCCCTCGCTGCAGGCTCTGCAATAGAAAAAGTACCTACCTGGACTGCCAAGGCAGCCGTGATCCCACGCGATCAGCACGGCACTCAAGCCGAGTGCCGGGCTGATCGATCACGGGCAGGAACCCGCGAAAAAAACTGCAACAAGAAAGGTCATTTTTTTTTTACTTAACTCAGTCACATCGGCTTTAATCATCGCCCCCGAAGTGGCCGGCCGCCCGATGCACGACTCCTGCAGCTGTTGGTGTTTTCAACCGGCGCTGCTGCAGGGGGCGGAAGTCAATTTCGGGTCCGGGGCACTACCGGGCTGATGTGCACAACGATCATGTCACGATCTCCAGGTGAAGGAGATCGGGGCGCAATGCCGTAGCACCGCTGCAAAACACTCGCCATATCGATGACAGCACCGCGCCTGGTCGCAAAGCCATTTGCGCCGCTAACGGGAGGCGCAAAGGCACCCAATTTCATCCCCTTTAAGTCATAAAAAATAACATTATAGCTAAGTGACAAATATACAAAACATTAAATTAAAAACTAAACTAATAAATAACAACACGTAAAAACTTTGTTCACCAAGATATTTTGAGCCACATTATTCTCGACAGACTGGATGGCCAGCGAAGGTAGCCTGTCGTCTCCCACGGTCGATCGCAATTATGTTTTTATGAGCTTTGTAAGGGGTTTTTGTCTCGGGCTTATTTGTAGGTCAGCCAGTTATGTTTTCCTGGACTGTCCTTGCCCGCTGTGCGGTTGCGAATCGCTATCCCCTTATTAGTTCTGAGCCCAGGACTTATCGAGCGGCGATAAGGACAAACGAACAGACCCGTGGATTGGTGCGAGGAAAACCAATGTTTATTTAACAGAGATGAAACATAACATGTCAATCTTAACTTCGGTATAAATGAGGGAAATGACAGTAGAACAATACCTCACCCCTCCCAACCCCACTTTACTAGCTAAGTTAGACTCTTGAGGACCAGGGATCATGCTCACCAAACGAATCCTTTGACAGTTGAGATATGGTTTAAAGTTCTTTTAAGTAAAACGTTTCATAAGACCCTTGTGCCTCGAGGTGTTTGATGGTCACTGGAACCGTTGCTCTGGTTTCTTGCGTGTCGGTCTGTTTCTGGAGCTGCTGGCCTTCTTTGTTGAACGGTCTTGTTTCTCTTGAACTGTGTACTGGAGAACTCCTGTGCTTCAGCTGTCCTGCTTGTAGCCTGTCTGTCTAGCACTCCTGCTTGTTCCAGCATAGGTCTCTGTAGCCCCTGGCTTGTAAAACTCGTCTCTCCAGCACTCCGGCTTGTTCCAGTCTAAAATTATACTGTTCGATTGTTCCTTATTTGCCAGCCAAATCTTCTTTGTTTAATTCTGGTGGGCTTGTTAAGGTAGTTAACTTTAATGGCAGGATGGCCTTTAACGATATTAAATATTTGTTAAGTGGAGGATGATTGCTGGTCTGATGGTTGTTCATTTGTGTTGCCTTTACTTCTTTGTATAAATGCTAAACAGTTTGATGGGGCTGGAGATAGGTCGAATATACAACATTGTCTGTAGAGGCCAGCCCCGCCTCCTTTGGCAGCCTCTGAGGTCTGGGACACATCTCATTGTCTTGGCTGTGCTCTTAGTGTGTCTTTGATGTAGGGAAAGATTTGAATAGATTTTTTCTGTGTTTATATTGTGAATTCTGGGAGATTCTCTCACAGCTACCCTACCTGAAGAAGGAGCGAACAGCTCCGAAAGCTTGTAAAATTAAATAAATCTGTTGGACTATAACCTGGTGTTGTGCGACTTCTCATTTTTGTTTAAAAATGTTTTAAAATGTCCCTGGTCCAATACACTCAATTGGTTTTAAAATGTCCAAAGCCCCTTTTTCTTAGGGTCTCTCTCTTTTCCTCTGAGTCTTTTGGGGGTCTGGGAATTTTGAAACTCTCTTACAGGCCCAGGCATGTCACCTGGCCTGCTGTTTTTGCAGGGCCCTGGTTTCTGTTCAATGTCGCAGGCTTCTGCCACGAGGTCTAGAAGCCACTTTGTCCAGGGTACCCCTTATTAATAACTCTGGGGAATGTGGGAATTTTGAGAACCCTACACTCCCCCCTGTGATACTAAAACTCGCTTTAAGTATCATACCTACGAAGGTGAGCAAAATTCCGACCCTCCACAGCCAACTTTCCCCGTAATTATCTGTCTATAGTCCCAAAACAACATACATTTCCCTATAGTGTACTTGTTCCAAAAATACAGATACAGGTAAGAATTCACTTCAATACATTCACATCCAAGCACGGAGGGGGTCCAACACCTCTGCACCACTTGGAAAATACATACATAGAAACTTTATTCTCAAAATCGATCCAGGCTCGTCTCATGCTTTCCGATTTCCTCTCTGTAGGGACACACAAAACAGATAGCCATGTCCCGAGAAGGTTCTCTGGCTTGACAAGTGATCGAGTCTTGAGAATTTAAACTTAACTCACTAAAAATCCTTAAACTACAAAACCTATAAAAGTTTAAATCAAAAGAAACTATATACATTCGCCGTCCGTCTCTGGACGGCTAGCCTAACTCCTGTCAGGACTGTGGCAGGCTGCTCCCTGCAGCGTGTCTGTATATACCCTTACTTCTGGTCCCTCACAGCCTGCGACTGTTGGCTGGTGACCTTTATCTTTTAACTTAACTTTTGCTCGGGAGGTCGCCCCTTTAAACTGGAGAGTCGGCGACCATGCCTTCCTAGGTTGGGGTGTCCGAGGGGACCTCCTAGGAAGTGCTATAGGTGGGGCTACGCAGGTGAGCGGACCCATGCCGTGGGTCGCAGTCCTCGCGGGCTGGGGGCTTTTCCCCCGTGGCTCCTCCCCTCCCAAGTCTGAGCTGGGGACAAGCAATCCCTCGCTGCCTGCTGCTGTTGGCTGAGAGTCCTCGCCTCCAGAACCTTCAAAACCTGGGTCGGGGGCGGGGCTATCTGGTTCAGGCTCCTCCTCCTCCCCACCTGAGTCCCAGAAGAGAGGGGGGGTGGTTCGAACAGGGGCCCTGGTGACTCCTCCCTCAACGCACACAACTGTACCTGCGTGTGTTGCCTGTGAGCTGAGACTTGCTGGCTCCTCCCCTTTGTCAGGTTTAAACAGTTTGCACTGGTTAATGCTGCTAACAGCCTGCCAGTGAACCTGTTTTAAAACCTTGTCCATTGCCTCAAACGGACATTCTAGGGACTCCCCATTCTCTCTCTTTACCAGGACGGCCTTAAGGACAGGATCCTGGGTTTGGACCTGCTTTAAGTCCGGGGCCAAAGCTACCTCCTGTGTGCCTCCCTTGCCCCGGATTGCGGCTACCGGACCTGCTTTACGGGGATCCCAGAACTCTCCTTCCCTGGCCCCCTGCTTGGCCAACTTGCCGGCCTTTTGGTTACCCTCCCACATGGTATGGAGGGATCTTAAATCTATGTCCAAAGGTTTGGACATTGCCCCAGCCTGCTTGTTCCCTGTGAATCCCATTAAACTGTACGGGACCCTGTTAGACCTGGGTGAATTGGTCGGGTCTTCCGAATGGACCACCGTGCTGGAAGCTCCGGTGTCCACTAGATGTCTCCCTTGCACTTTCTCCACCCCCATCTTACCATCGTATCCCGGGGAACACAGGTGGACAGGCTGCGCTGGTTCTAGTCATAGGTCTGCGTTGTATGGGGCTGATGGGATCAATGCGCCAGTGGCTGTAGCTACCTTCCCCGGACTGGTCAGGAGAACCCGAAGTGATTCTAGAATGCTCTCTACTGTGGGGGTCCCAGTGTCTACCTTTGGGCCTGGAGCTGTGGAGCTCTTTCCCTTGGTGTCCTTCCAGGGGTTTTTGCAATCTTTGCGCCAGTGGCCGTCCTTCCCACAGCCATAGCAGTTTAACTTATTCTGGGAGGGACGGTTTCCCTCCTGGTGCCACTCTTTCTTATTCTGGCCCCCAGGTTTAACCTCGTGGACTTTCCCTTTGGACTGGGGTGTCTCAATTCCCCTCCCGTTATTTCTAAATGCTACCGTGAGCTGGCGGATCACCGTTTCTTCGGTGGTCTGGGGGTTTCGGGGGTCAAACCAGGCCACAGCCTGGGCTCGGATTTGGGGCAGGCAGTTTGTCATGAGACAACGAAGCCAGTGGGCCGATTGGTCTTCTTGAGGAGACCTACAGTCCGCTGGAAGCAGACTTTGGAGATTGGCAAGTTCTTCACAGAAGTCGACGTTGTTGATCTCAGACCCTCTTGATTTCAGCACCCCCCTGACCACGACACCCTGAGCGGTTGCCCATGTCACCCACCCGTAAGGCCAGCCCTGACCGTCAGCAGCATGCAGAGCAGGCAGATTTGATGCCAGTGCTGCCATTTTTGAACGCCACACTCCAGCCTACGCTCTGTCTTAACCTCGCATAGCTGAACATGACGTTAAACGGCATAAAGTACCCCCCATCAGCGCTACTTAAAGGGAGCATGAACTACTGACAGGTTAGTTGCTGCAGTATTTCTTCTGGCTGCTGGTACAATTGTACACGTTTTGAAGCTTTTCTATACTTGTCTAAAGTTTCAATAGTCTACAGGAGTCGGTCTGGCTGCTGCTGAAGTACTTTTTTGTTGATTTAAAAGCTTTTGCTGAAACAAGTTGCTTCCAGACATGGGTGGCCTGGTCGGCCTTCTTTTTGGAATTGAGCATGACTGGGCGAATAAAGAGAGGCAACGCAGAGCAGGACAAGCTTCTAGAAGAGGGAGGAGGAAGAGGAGAGAGAAGAGTGCTCAGCAGGAGGCCATATATGCCGATTTTACAAAACAATTCTCTTATCTCATCTTTAGCGATGACCAATGCCTGAGACGTTTTCACTTCACTAAAGAGGTCGCGACTCAAATCTGCCAACTGCTGCAGCCACAACTGCATCCTCAAGGCAGGACAAGGACCTCATTGCTTATGACTGTCAAGGTGGTCATGGCTCTCAATTTTTATGCATCTGGCTCCTTCCAGGCTGTTGCTGGAGATATAAGCAACATCTCGCAGCTTGCAATACACTACTGCATAAGGGAGGACACTGACGCTCTCTATATACAGACGACAGCTTCATCTCATTTCCTCTTGCCAGAGAAAAGCAGGCGGAGCGAGCACGAAGATATGTTTGGATCGCAGGCTTCCCCTTGGTGCAGGGTAACATTGACTGCATGCACATTGCCCTGTATGCCCCTCATGTGAACTCTGCAATTTTCTTGAACCGAAAGGGATTCCACTCCCTCAATATGCGGCTGGTGTGCGACCACAGGCAGTGCATCATGCAGGTCAATGCTCGTTATCCTGGCAGTAGTCACGATTCCTTCATTCTGCAGCAGTCCTCTGTGCCACCTGTAGTTGACCCACCACAGCAAGTCAATGGCTGGTTACTGGGCAACAAAGGTTATCCACTCATGACATGGCTCATGACTCTAGTCCGGATCCCACACACACATGCACAGCAGGCCTACAGTGAGAGCCATGCTGCCACAAGGAATATTATAGAGCACACCATCGGCGTCCTCAAGCAATGCCTGGACCGCTCTGGAGGAGTCCTGCAGTACTCAGCTGAGCAGGTATCAAGATTTGTGGTAGTATGCTGCACAACTTGACCATTATGATGGAACAGCCCTTGCCACCACCTATCAGGCGAGAAGCTCAGGAGCAGGAGCAGGAGGAAGGGGAGGAGGAAGAGGAAGTGGAGGAAAAGGAAGAGGAAGGGAGGCTACAACGTGGACAGCCCCTTTCTGCCCAGGCTCTACCTGATGAAATAATTAATGAGCAATGCCAGTAACTTCAACCACACTTCCCCATTCACCAACACGATTTTTATTTAAAATTTAACCCAACTCGGGATCTCACAATTCAACAGCTAAATCTCGTTTTTTTCCCTCCGGGAATGTTGTATGTGTGTGTGTCCGTGTCTGTCTGTGTGTATCTCTGTCTGTCTGTGTGTGTCTCTGTCTGTGTGTGTATCTGTCTGTGTCTGTGTGTCTCTGTCTGTGTGTCTCTGTCTGTGTGTCCGTGTCTGTGTGTGTATCTGTCTGTGTGTCCGTGTCTGTGTGTGTCTCTGTCTGTGTGTGTATCTGTCTGTGTCTGTGTGTATCTGTCTGTGTCTGTGTGTCTCTGTCTGTCTGTGTGTCTCTGTCTGTGTGTGGACCGACTGAGCAGCTGTGGCCGTTGTCTGGCCCGGAGAGCCGGCTCCACAACCGGCTCCCACTTGGGATTTGTCGGGCTTTTCTAAAGGGCGCCGGGCGTTTTGCTTGTGTTTGTTATCGGGAGGTCCAGATGGATCCTGCGTGCTCTGTATTTCCACGTTTAACTACAATCGGTCATTATGTGGCGAAAGATTTGGAAAATAATTCGCGGTAAACCAGTTAGCGGGAGCTCGGGACCACTCGGCTCTGTTGGTTGGGGGATTTCACACTCTCGCATTTCATCATTGGGAAATGTAACTGTCTTAAACTATTCTCGTCCTTTCTGTATCCACTGAATTCCGTTTTGAGAATTGCCGATTGGTTTATTTCCTGGTCTGAATATCAAACATCTGCCGACAGTTCATTCTCTGTCTGACCAACTTGTGTCTTTCAGGAAGTTTTGTTTTGTGTTTTTGTTCATGTCTGATGTAAGAAGGATGTTTGAACCACACCCCGAATCCGGGCATATCTTGACAATAATAGTAGTTGGAAAAAGTGATCGTTATTTAGCTGTTACAGAACAGATTAAAAAGCCAAATCAGGGGAAATGTAAACGCGCTCCACACGGTCTGTATTTGAAAACCAGTTAGTGGTGAGCCGTCATCAGAACCGCTACACGTTAAAGCGCAATTCAAACCTGGATTCCTTCCAGTCTCTAATGAGAATTTCTGCTTATGCAGAAGTGCTACTTAATAGATTATAAAGTAATATCGCATTTCACTAACAAATGATTGAATACAATTGTGATTGGGTATCCTGTATTATGGCACCATGACACAACAGGTTTGGACATTCTTTGGATGCGGTTCCACTTACAGCTGCAGCGTTGGGATGCGGTTTTTGCTCTGCTCGTGCAGCTGAATCAAGAGGAAGAGCCTAACTTGACACAGGAGTGGAGTAGACTGAGACACCACTTCATTTTGAAGTCAGTTCTGGACTTATTGGACCTGAATTTGCGGTCAGCGGCGAAGCAAAAACGTCCACAGCTGACCCCGAAGAAAGCTGCCCACAGAGAACTCGCGATCTGTGTGGCGAGAAGTTTCCCTTTTTCGACGCGTAACTGATTGCAGCGTTCTGTAGTGCGAACCCTAGCTGTGACGTCAACAGGTGAGTCCAAAAATACATTTTGCATTTTCAAAACAAGGTCTTTGTCTGGTTAATGCATGAAAGGAAGCAAGCGAATCAAGCAAAATTACGGTTTATATCACGTTAAAACAATTATATAATTATGTCTCGATTTAAGACCATAAACATGAGTGAGATATGTCAGGTACTCCATTTAAATAAGCAAAAGATCTGTAAGCATGCTCCAAACATACATGTTTTGATTTTGAAATATTAGATATCTAAACATATTTCTTGCCTAAGTGCCCGCAAGTTCCGGGTTTCCGTGTGCGCTGCGCCTGCGCGAAAACCCGGAACTTGTGATCTGTCAAGTTTCAGCTTGACCAATCATCCGCATGTGCAGGAAATGGACATTCGCTGGCGGAGAGTTGGGCTATTTGCCCAACTACTGCCCAGCGAATGCCCACGAAACTCATATGCCTGGTAAAAGCAGGCATAAGGCCTTCTTTTACTAGCGTAAAGGTTTAAATAATTATTAAAATAATTTTTAAAATCATTTAAACATTCAAAAACCTTTAAAATTAGCTTAGATTATTTTTGGCCCCTTGAAAAATGTTTACAATTATTTTTCAAAAAATTACATTTTTGTTTTAAATGTTTAATTAAATTGTATTTTAATTAATTTTAAACATGTGATGATTTATTTTTATTTAAGTTATGTGAAAATGTATTTTTTAGGGGATTCTTATTATGCTTATGGAGATACCGTACATAAATGGAATCCCCATAAGCATATGGGAATCCCCCTTTGTCAGTGGTTGGGTGGCCCACGTGATCCCAGGGAGGTTTGTGAACCGCATGTGCCCCTGGGATACGTGGGCCTTTACACAGGCCTGCAGGCCCAGGAGCGCGAGTTTTCGTAGGTCCAGAGGCAGCAGGTAAGTGCGGATTAACATAAGAATATAAGAAATAGGAGCAGGAGTAGGCCATTTGGCCCCTCGAGCCTGCTCCGCCATTCAATAAGATCATGGCTGATCTGATCTTGGCCTCGACTCCACTTTCCTGCCCGCTCCCCGTAACCCTTGATTGCCCTGTAGCTCAAATATCTGTCTATCTCTGCCTTGAATATATTCAATGACTCCGCCTCCACAGCTCTCTGGGGTAGAGAATTCAAAAGATTCATGACCCATTGAGAGAAGAAATTCCTCCTCATCTCCGTTTTAAATGGGTGACCCCTTATTCTGAAACTATGCCCCCTAGTTCTAGATTCCCCCATGAGGGGAAACATCAGGCAGAATTTTCATTGACCCATGGAGGTGGGTTTGGAGGCATGTGGGGTGGGAAAATGGCAGATTCGGGGGTCCCGAACCCATCCCGCCCCCAACCCGCCTCCATGCCAGTTTCGCTGGAGGCGGGTACCCAACCTGTGCTGGGAGCTGCCTCCCTGAGGCGGGAAGGGGATTAGTGACAATTAACTGCCTGTTAACAGGTAGTTAACAGGCAGTTTGTTGCCTAATCCCTATTTTTAGCCCTGAAGTGTGGGCTACCGACGGCTCCAAACCACGCTGTTTTAGCGAGGCGGACCGTGGGTCTGCAGGGGTTGCAGGGGTCGATATGTCCGGTGGGCAGGTGAGTGATGGGTGCATGTGTGCAGAGGTAAGTGTGCAAGGTAAGTGTAAAGTGTGGGAAAAAGTTTAACTTACCTTAACTTCCTCCTGCAGGTGTCAGCCCTTCAGGTCTCGGGAGTCAGAAATCTCACCGGCACAGAAAGCAGAATGGCCGTTGAGCTGTCAAAAGCTGCAGCCTCTGCTTTTTGTTCTGCAGAGATCTCTGAATCAGCCTGAGAGGAAGGAATTAACTTAGAGGACAGATTGTCAGTGTTTGACAGCTTCAAAGAGCTGTCAAACGCTGATATTTCATCTGTCAAAAGTTCTTGACAGATGAAATGTCAATCTGTGATGTCACCTGTTGTCGGGTGGCCCTTAATTGGCCTGCTGAGCCCGCTGGGCGGGCTCAACAAGGTCAATCAAGGGAAAATCAAGTGGGTTGGCCACAACTCGATGGAGGCGGGACTACAACCCCAAAAGTGGGAGTCCTGCCTCCTGCTCGCCTCCATTGATAAAATCCAGCCCATCCTCTCTGCATCTACCCTGTCAAGCCCCCTCAGAATCTTATATGTTTCAATAAGATCACCTTTCATTCCTCTAAACTCCAATGAGTATAGGTCCAACCTGCTCAACCTTTCTTCATAAGACAACCTCTTCATCTCAGGAATCAACCTAGCGGACCTTCTCTGAACTGCCTCCAATGCAAGTATATCCCCCCTTAAATAAGGAGACCAAAACTCTCCGCAGTACTCCAGATGTGGTCTCATTAGCGCCCTGTACAGTTGTAGCAAGACCTCCCTACTTTTATACTCCATCCCTCTTGCTATATGGGCCAACATTCCATTTGCCTTCCTAATTACTTGCTGTACCTGCATGCTAACTTTTTGTGTTTCATGTACGAGGACCCCCAGATCCCTCTGTATCGCCGCATTTTGTAGTCTCTCTCCATTTAAATAATAATTTGCTTTTTTATTCTTCCTACCAAAGTGGATAACCTCACATTTTCCCACATAATACTCCATCTGCCATAATTTTGCCCACTCACTTAACTTATCTCTATCCCTTTGCAGACTCTCTGGGCTGGATTTTCATTGACCCGTGGAGGCGGGTTTGGAGGCGTGTGGGGGGTTAAAATTGCGAAAACTGGCGGGCGGGCACAAGTCCGCCTCCATCCCGCCTCCATGCAATTTTCATGAAATCGTGTCTGCTGGTCCCGACTGCGTCCCGCCTTTAAGAGATGGGATAGGCTGTTAAGGCCCTTAACAAGCACTAAATTGGCTGTATAATGTCATTTTGAAAGGCCTTTGTGATTTTAACCCTTGTTCTTCTCTCTCTCTCTCAGTGGTGGTGTAAAAATATCTGGGAGCAGACTTCGGGCTGCTGCTGCTCATTTTGCATCCAGGTCCTCTCACAGCAAAGGCCAGGCAGACTTTCAATGCAGCAGCAATGATGACATCATCAGAGGCAACTTTCAGACTGATAACACTAATTGGTTCATGGGTTCCCACATGCTGGAACTCAATTGCCCAATTAGGTGAAAATTGCATCAATCTCCCACATCAAATTGCAGTCGGGTGGATAACACGACCCCAACCCACCCCAGTATCAAAATCCAGCCCTTTGTGTCCTCCTCACAACTTGCTTTCCTACCTATCTTTGTATCATCAGCAAATTCGGCTACAGTACACTCAGTCCCTTCATCCAAGTCATTAATATAGATTGTAAATAGTTGAGAACCCAGCATTGATCCCTGTGGCACCCCACTAGTTACAGTTTGTCAACCTGAAAATGACCCATTTATCCCGACTCTCTGTTTTCTGTTAATTAGCCAATCCTCTATCCATGCTAATATATTACCCCCCAACACCATGAGCTCTTATCTTGTGCAGTAACCTTTTATGTGGCACCTTATCGAATGCCTTCTGGAAATCAAAATACACTACATCTACTGGTTCCCCTTGATCCACCCTGCTCGTTACATCCTCAGAGCACTCTAGTAAATTTGTCAAACATGATTTCCCTTTCATAAAACCATGTTGACTCTGCTTGATTGTATTATGATTTTCTAAATGTCCTGCTATTAATTCCTTAATAAGGATTCCAGTATTTTCCCAATAACAGATGTTAAGCTAAAGGACCTATAGTTTCCTGCTTTCTGTCTCCCTCCTTTCTTGAATAGGGGCGTTACATTTGCAGTTTTCCAATCCGCTGGGACCTTTCCAGAATCCAGGGAATTTTGGTAGATTATAACCAATGCATCCACTATCTCTGCAACCACTTTTTTAAGACCCTAGGATGCAGGCCATCAGGTCCAGGGGACTTGTCAGCCTTTAGTGCCATTAGTTTGCCGAGTACTTTTTCTCTAGTGAGAGTGATTGTTTTAAGTTCCTCCCTCCCTGTAACCCCTTGATTATCAATTATTATTGGGATGCTTTTTGTGTCTTCTACCGTGAAGACCTAATACAAAATATTTGTTCAAAGTCTCTGCCATTTCCTTGTTTCCCATTATTAATTCCTCAGTCTGGTCCGGGGACTTGTCGTCTTTTAGTCCCATTATTTTACCAAGTACTATTTCCTTAGTGATCGTGATTGTCTTTAGTTCCCCCCTCCCTGTGACCTCTTGATTATCCATTATTGGGATGTTGTTAATGTCTTCTACCGTGAAGACAGATACAAAATATTTGTTCAGAGTCTCTGCCATTTCCCCATTCCCCATTATTAATTCCCCAGTCTCATCCTCTAAGGGACCAACGTTTACTTTAGCTACTCACTTCCTTTTTATATACCCGTAGAAGCTCTTACTGTCTATTTTTATATTTTTTGCTAGTTTACTCTCATAATCTATCTTCTCCCTCTTTATTATTTTTTTTACTCATCCTTTGCTGGTTTCCAAAAATTTCCCAATCCTCTGGCCTACCACTAATCTTTGCAACATAAGTTTCTCACCCTCAAACTGAATTTCAAATTCTATCATGCTATGATCACTCTTCCCTAGAGGATCCTTTACTATGAGATCATTAATTAATCCTGTCTCATTACATATTACCAGATCTAAAATAGCCTGCTCTCTGGTTGGCTCCACAACATATTGTTCTAAGAAACCATCCAGATTACTCTCTATGAACTCATCCTCAAGGCTACACTTGCAAATTTGATTTGTCCAATCTATATGAAGATTAAAATCGCCCATGATTATTGAAGTACATTTCTTACAAGCCCCCATTATTTCTTGATTTATACTCTGTCCTACATTGTAGCTACTGTTAGGGGGCCTATAGACTACTCTCACCAGTGACTTCTTTCCCTTACTATTTCTTATCTCCACCCAAACTGATTCTACATCTTGATCTTCTGAGCCAATATCATTTCTCACCACTGCACTGACCTCATTCTTTATTTTATTTGTGGTTTGGAGGCATTCGCCCACGGGAAGCCTCTGACCGCAATTTCAGATACAATATCTTATCTGTCAATCTCAAGTTTTAGACTTATTGTGAGACATGGGCCCAGAAATTAAAGACTGAGTGTTGACGCGGGGGTAAGGCTTCCCCGCGATCTCTCACTCCGCGTTGGCTTTTTCAGATCCAGCTCACACGAACTTGATGTTCCAGACATCAGCTGGGCAGTGCTTGCGTATCCCACCGGCGTAGTGAATTCGTGCGAGCTGTGGGATCACGTGACTCAGTTAGAGCCAATGGCAGCACACCATCTTCCATTCATAACTTTCACATACGTGCTGTGAAAGCTATGAATCTTACACCCCCCCAAAATAACAGCTAAACCTCAATTAAATTTAAAAAAAAAACCATCACATTAATAAAATAAGTATAGTTAAATAAATTAACCATTTTAAATAAAAAATTAAATTTTTGAAAAAATTTAAAATCTTTTAAAAAGTTATAAAAATAAACTTACCTGTCTTTAAAGTCTCTAAAAAAGATATACCTGTAAAAAAAAATTCAAAATAATACTTAATTCACTACTTACCTTGTTAAAAGTGGGTCTTACTCCTCCTTTTTTCATTTCTAAAATCTTCCGTCCTTACCTGCGCGTCCAAAGCACTAAGTGCACAGCGTGCGCGCAGCCTGTAGCGCGCACGCGGTGCACCGAGGAACCGCCCCCTTTTCCAAAAACCAAGTGCCGGTTTTCAGCGCATGCGCAGTGCATGCAGAAAACCGGCAATTGGTGACAGAATACGCGAGAGTACACAGTGCGTACTCTCGCGTTGCGGGACTAATTTTTGGGCCATGGTCAACTGACACACAATCTGCTTTATCTATACATTTAATAAAAACACATGTGGTGGGCTGCTATTCCATAACAGTTCAATAAAAATCATGCAAATGAAAGAGTGTGGAGTGTGCTTCGACTGAAAGCATTATCAGGAGTGAGATGATGCGAGTAGGACTTGCCACCCCTTCAGAGATGAAAGGATACACTGTGAATGTCAGGAATGTGAATCAGAAATGGTAGAAATACTTAACTATACTAACTTGAAGTTCACCACATTAGACTGTTTCAGGAACTCCTTGGCGGCTTTGTCGAACTTATTCTGCAGCTTTGGAGTACGTGGTCTGAAGCTCTGGAAATACTGAGCATGCACAGCAAGTCAGTGAGCATCTTACATAGTAATACTTTGTTCATTGAAGATGGCAGAGGCAGCTGTTGGTGCTGTGATGGGAATGGTAAACAGTCTATAGGGCAGACAGAGAGCTGCGGAGTGGGTCTGTGGCTGTCACTCCAGGGACTGGCCTGTGTACCAAGCCCACAGCGGCCTGAGCCCAAATATCACCTACCATCAGACCCCACATCAATATCATTAGCACTGTCACACGCCTCACTCACTGGGTCTTTGAAAAACCGAGCATTACAAAGTCTTAATTTTGTTTAGAAAACAATAATTTCACGCTTGATTTCCTGATTTATGAGACGGTGGGGTTGGCATTACTGGATCATATAATTCATTGGAGATTTAAGCTGGCTCTGATCACAAGCAAGGGAAAAAAATCTTATCCTAGCTGAAAGCCTTGAAGGGGCTTTGAATTTCCTTGGAGCTGCTCTCACTCCACCTCCGAAATTTCACCGGATATGTGCTGGAAACCCCGGAGCAGGAACAGCACCATGAACATTCCAAGTCAAACAATATGAATGCTGGATTGCTGCAGAGAGAACAGAAACTGAGTTCACTGGAAATGAGGGTATAAGAATGTGGCAGCAAGTAAAATATGAGTGATAAAAGGCACGATTTCAGTAAGACAACGGGAAGAGTCTACTTGCCAATGCAAGTAACGAGAAAGAAAGAACTTGCATTTATATAGCGCCTTTCATGACCTCAGGACATCCCAAAGCACTTTACCGCTAATTAAGTACTTTTGAAGTGTAGTCACTGTTGTAATGTATGGCATTTAGCTTATTGACAAAGTGAGGGGAAAATAGAAAAGGATCAAAAACATAGAAACTAGCCAGATGGCCCTTCACAAAGCTGCTGCCAATTTACATTGTTGCAGACTATTAAATCCTCCACTCCCAAGTGGTTTACTGCGTATTTATATAGGATTTCTGTTCCTGGGCTACTGGAGACTTTAAATGATTTGACACCACAAAGTTAGTGATGCATGTCACTAGCAGGCAAAATTTCCAACACTCCTGTATAATTTATTTTTGGAATATGGGCAACACTGGCATGGTAGTATTTATTGCCCATCCCTAGAGCCAACCACATTGTGTGAGAGTAGAGTCATATGTAGACCAGTCCAGCAGAGGTGGCAGGTTGCATTCTCTGAAGGACAATAGGAAACAGTTGGGTTTTTACAACAATGTGACAGCTTTCAGGGTGATTTTATGGTTTCGGCTGAGATATTACCAGATGTCAAGTTTAATTTCTCAACGGGATGGGATTTGAACTCATGGGCCGGAATTTTCTGTACCTGGTCGGGTGCAGGTGGTCGCTGTGGTGGGTCGCGACCTCGTTCTTCATTCCATCCCGCTCCTGAGATCGACTTTCCGTTAATGGCGCCTATTAAGCCCACCCTGCTCATTACCCGGCCCTATTACATGGTGCGGGTCTGATGACGTAATCGATGACGCGTCTTCAGCTGAGTTATTTAAAGGAGCCATGGCCACATTTCATTTGAAGGCTCATCTAGGATAGTGCAGGGACTGCACTGCACCATTGGAGTGTTGCAAAGAGTGGCAAACATGACTGCACAGAGACAGAGGGCTGCACCCAGGTTCTCAGATGACTCCCTCCATATGCTTGTGGAGGGAGTGAGAGCACACAGGGAGGTCCTCTTCCCTGCCAATGGGCTGAAGAGACCTCCCTATCAGGCCAAAAGAGCCTGGCTCCAAATCGCAGAGGAGGTCAACAGCAGGGATGTGCTCAGGAGGACCTGTGTGCAGTGCTGCAAACGTTTCAATTATCTAATTAGATCAGGAAAGGTGAGTGCAAAGCCACACTTAACTTCATCCTGCTGTGCCTTTCATCACATCCCCATCACTCTGCCTTCCCAACCCTACTCCTGCACATCATTATTCACACCAACTTACCTTGCACGTCCACCCATCCCTCTCTATCTACATTATCACATCCCCATCTGACTAACCACCCCTCGCACTCACCCTCATCCTAATGCAATCATACCAACTAACAACACACAAGAAGGCCGCTTGGTATTGCCACCCCACTCCATCATAGTCACCCTCTAAAGATGTAACCCATCCATTCCTTACACTCATTCCATCACGCTCACTCAACCTTGTCTTCTTTTCCTACTTGCAGAAAAAGAGAGCCCACAATGAGAGGGAGAGAACCAGAGGTGGCCCTCCATCATTGGCCACCTTAACAGTAGCAGAGGAGGTTGCCTTGGAAGTGTCAGGAGAGAGAGCACTGCAAAACAACTGGAGGTGGGAGATGGAGAAAGGGAGACATCTGATCAACCTGGTGACAGAATTACATCTCATACAGCCACATGGCATACAGCAGTCACCCATATGGGGACTGATATCAGCAGCCATTGAATGTTCATCATGTGCATAATGGTATCTGTACCCATTCTTGATATGACATATCTAAATCATCTCTTTACTCTCCCACAGGTCCATCAAGAGCCCCGTCACTGTCCAGGAGGAAGAGGAAGACGACTCCTCAGAGGAGCCTTCAGCCTCTGAGGGTGCACCGTCACCAGTGCACCAAGCACCAGCGCAGAGACACACACCTTGGTGTCTCACAACTCACAAGTGAGCAAGAGCAGTTGGTGAAGACAGGGACAGCAGTGGAGATTCCTCGCTGGAAAAAAGAAAGACTTGCATTTATATAGCACCTTTCACAACCACCGGACGTCTCAAAGCGCTTTACAGCCAATGAAGTGCTTTTGAAATGGAGTCACTGTTGTAATGTAGGAAACGCGGCAGCCAATTTGCGCACAGCAAGGTCCCACAAACAGCAATGCGATAATGACCAGATAATCTGTTTTTGTTATGTTAGTTGAGGGATATATATTGGCCAGGACACCAGGGATAACTCACCTGTTCTTAAACATAGAAACATAGAAACATAGAATCTAGGAGCAGGAGTAGGCCATTCGGCCCATCGAGCCTGCTCCACCATTCAATACGATCATGGCTGATCATCCAAGTCCAGTACCCTGTCCCTGCTTTAATCCCCACAGTACACATATCCCCCCATAACCCCACGTATTTAATTCCCCCTAACATATCCCATCCTATCCCCATAACCCCACATATTTAATCCCCCCCTAACACTAAGGGTCAATTTATCATAGCCAAATCAACCTAACCTGCACATTTTTGGACTTCTTCTTCAAAATAGTGCCATGGGATCTTTTACATCCACCTGAGTGAGCAGACAGGGCCTCGGTTTAACATCTCATCTGAAAGACGGCACCTCCGACAGTGCAGCACTCCCTCAGCATTGCAGTGGAGTGTCAGCCTAGCTTAATGTGCTCTGGAGTCCCTGGAGTGGGACGTGAACCGACAACCTTCTGACTCAGAGGCGAGTGTGCTACCAACTGAGCCACAGCTGGAGGGCGCAGGACGCTCCAAGCTCTGCTCAGCTGCATGCAGACACTGAGCCTCAGGCGCCATCCAGAAAGTGGGAGATCCTGGAGGTGCAGCAAGAAGTGCAGAAGGCTTTGACAGGTTTTGCGACCGCGATGTCTGCAAATGTGCAGAGAATGCAGGAGCCCATCTCCAACATGAGCACCACCGTGTTGCAGGCGATGGCGACTGTAGGCTCTTCCATGGAAAGGATGGCCACCTGCATGGAGCAGCTAATGTGCCACTCACAGGAGCACATGGTCTCTATGGAGAATAGATGGCTATATATGGAGAATAGATGGCTATTTTTTGGAGAATAGATGGCTATCTATGGAGAATAGATGGCAGACGATCATAGACTTCCTGTCTAGGAGTGATGTCAATGTAGTCTTGGGTCCTCATGGTCCCACTGCTGTGCAGCAAGGTGCTCTCCAGCTCCTTGCCAGCAGGGATGTGCGGGTGGCCCACGAGAGGAATGATGGTGAGAGGGGACATGGAAGTGGGGGCTCCTCTCAAAGCGGTCAGACTTCTCCACTGTTGCAACTCCCCCCACCACCGCCCCCCTCCATTAGTCAGAGCCCCAGATGGCTCCTCAGATCGCGATGGCCGAGTCTGTCCCTGCACAGTCGCAAAAGGAGCAGACTTTGGCGGGGCCATCACAGGCTCCAAAATCCAAAGTCGTCCCCAGAGGATGTCCGCCAAAAGTGTCTATGCAGTCGCAACAGGGAAGGAGCAGGCTGTCTCTACCTCTGCTGAAGCCATAGGGGTAGCACCTCATAGAAGCACGCAGAAGAGAAAGATCAAATACAAGTAGATGCATAAGGGTAGCCACTTGGATGTTTTAATAAATGTTTCTGAAAAGTTTCCGTTAAGGTAATGTCACAGATAAAAATATTTATTTTCACCACTTTCCGCTCAGCGACAAATTTGGGTGGAACTTTGGAAGTGACTTAGTGAGTTGGAATGAATGGTGAGACAGAATGATACCTCCAGCAATGGTGGTCAGTGAGAAAGGAATGTCTTGGTCATTGTAGGACTCTTTATGGTGTTGCTGTGGGGTGGTGCCAACCTGGCGCAGCATGTGGCAGCCATATGGGTATAAGCCATATGGGAAAGTGACCAGCTGTAAGGTTGGAGTTTTTATTGTACTTTTCATGCTGTGCACTAATGAGCTGGATCAACAGCCACTCAACTTCCAAGTCAGGTTCAGAGATGTGGTTCCTGAGCTGCGTGATGTTGTAGCATACTTGCCTTTAGTTGTGGATTCAAGTGTCACTCGAGGACTTAAGTACATAGTGTAGGCTGACATTGTAATCCTGAGGGAGTGCTGCATTGTTGGAGGTGCTGTGTTTTGGGTGAGATGCCTATTCAGGTGCATGTAAAAGGCCCCATTGCACTACTTGAAGCAATGCAGGAGAGTTTTCCTGATGTACAGGCCAACATTTTTCCTTTAACCATTTAAACCAATTGGCTGCTGCATTTTCCTACATAACAAGTCACACACCATCCTGACTTGGACATACTGTATACTGTTGTTCCGTCATTGTTGCTGAGTTACCAAAAGTCCCTCCATAACACCATTGTGGGAGCACCATCACCACAAGAACTGCAATGCTTAAAGAATAAAGCCCAGCACCACCTTCTCAAGGCAACTAGGGATGGGCAATAAAAGTGCAGTTTGGCCACATCCTGGACCAATAACTAACAACAACTTTCATTTATAGAGAGCCTTTTTTGTAGAAAAAGTATCTCAAGGCACTTCACAGAGGCGTAAGGAAAAATCCAATGCCGAGCTAAAGAAGGATATGTTAGGATAGGTGCTCGAGGTTTAAGAGTTGGATTTTAAAGAAGGTCTTAAAAGAGATGTTGAGGGGTTTAGGGAGGGAATTCCAGCACGTGGGACGGGCTCTACAACACGCAGCTAATCCACTCCACCAGATTACCGATCAGGCAGTGACGATGAGGATTTACCTCTTAATGTCTTCAGGAAAGGAGGGAAAGGGAGAAACTTGATGAGAAAAATTTGCGTTTGTGGTGTGAACTTCACTGCACATTCCATCACTTAATGGCAGTGTTGACATAAAGCTGGTTAATTTCTTCACAAAGAATCTAGCCGAATGGCATGTTAAAATATATGCAATGTTTGGGCCCAATGTAATCTCCCTTTCTTTTCACAGCTTTCATGTGGGAAGTGGCTGTGGTGATCCAAATGTTTTTACTCAAGCTATAGCAGAAGCACGTCTTGTCTTTGACATGGGAGTAAGTATTACGTTTTCTTATCTTAATGCTTTGCTTATTTTTTCCCCTTCTTTATTGGAGCTTCATTCTATATAGTTCTGCAGTCAATCCCTGCAGCTGCTTTCAATACAATTGCTGTTCCAATGGTTGCTAAGCAGGAAGCAGACTCAGGCAACAGTCATGAGGCCTTTATTTAAGGCAATCCACTGTATTCCCATTATTTGACCACAAAGTAAAGTGCAAGGTTGGCTCCCAGGAGGCCAGAGTTACCCTTTACAGCTCTGGATCATGACACCTCTACAACAGCCATGTACACTTGTTGAGCACAGGTATAATGAAGTGAGGGGATTTACCAGAGTCGTTAGTTAACACAGATGTCTAGTCAGACTGTGGAGTACTGCAACAAAGCCCAGTCAGTCTCCTGTGCAGTGGAAATCTGCTGCATGCAACATTGTTGCAATATAACAAGACAGTGCCGTGGAACAGCTGGAGAAAGAAGATAACAAACAGCAGCAAGGAGACAACACAGAGGAGACGGAGGAGGCTGAAGCAGATGTTAACCACTTTTCACAGATACTAGAGCCGTTCAACAGGCTCTCATTGATGACACCCTCTAATTATCTTCTCCACCCATTCCATGAAAGGTTCTTCCCACACCTTCAACATGCCATCAACAAATTTGCCATCACCAACTGTCTTCACCTCCTATTGAACGGCTAAAGATACAAGTTCTATCACCTGCTGATACAATATCCAATATTATAAGAACAGTTTCTGAGGGCAACTTCAGGGCAAACAATCTATATGTAAACTGAGTAGATAACTGATGTTTGTACTTTGGTGCTTCTCTGTGGTGACTGATGTGTTCTCGAACCACATCTTGAGCTTCTTTCTGTGCTTCCCAGTGGCAGGAGTGCATGAGGCAGCTGTGTGGATGTGAGAGGTTCTTGAGACTGAGATGGTCCTTGACCTCTGTGAACAGGGCCCTCAGATGGCTCAGCTGCAGGCTACACCATTCTGCAGCAGAGGGGCAGCCTAGTCCTGCTCGGTTTCTCACACATGTGCAGTCAACAAAGGGCGTGGCTGGAGAGCTGCCATGGGGGGTGCGGGGGTTGGGATGGGAATGGGGATTGGAGTGTCAGAGGCAAGTGTCCCTGCAATTACCACTCATTTCATGGTGGATTGCATCAACACAGCACAGATGTAGGTAATGGACTCATCAGCCCTGTGACTTAATCCTGGCAATTTTAAATGTCACCTATTTTACCTTGTTTGCAGAAGACTTTGCCCAACAGAAGGAGGGAAAGCCCTCTCCCAGCCTCCCTCCGCTATCCCCCAACCTCTGTCCACAGCTCAGGGTTTGTACTAAACTGCTGCAGCTCTTTTGTCTCATCCTATTGTAAGATTCTCAAAATTCACAGATCCCCCAAAACTCGAAGACAAACCCTAAGGAAAAAGACTTTGGAATCTTTTCTAACTATTACAGGGTGGTGAAGTGCATTTGGGCCTAACCTAAGGAAGTTAAGACCAAAAACCAAGTTTTGGCATTTTAAAAACATGTCTGGGCCTGTAAAGGGACAAGAAGGTGGGTTCGACCTCTGTACAAGCAGTTTGGCTATTGCAGTTAATTACACTGTCTGGGGAACACTCAAAACCCCAGCAGATTTTGGCCCAAAAATTAGTGAGGGAGCCTTCGTGCGAGGGTAAGGCTTCCCCGCGATCTCTCACTGCGCGCTGGCTTTTTCATTCCCAGCTCGCACGAACTTGATGTTCTGGACAGCAGCTGTGCAGGGCTTCCGTATCCCACAGGCGCAGTTAATTCGTGCGAGCTGTGGGATCACGTGACTCAGTTAGAGCCAATGGCAGCACACCATCTTTCATTCATAGCTTTCACAACAAGTGCTGTGAAAGCTATGAATCTATACCCCCCCAAAAGAACAGCTAAACCTCAATTAAATTTAAAAAAAAAAAACCATCACATTAATAAAATAAGTATAGTTAAATAAATTAACCATTTTAAACAAAAAATTAAATTTTTGAAAGAATTTAAAATCTTTTAAAAAGTTATAAAAATAAACTTACCTTTCTTTAAAGTCTCTAAAAAAGATATACCTGTTGAAAAAAATTCAAAATAATACTTAATTAACTACTTACCTTGTTAAAAGAGGGTCTTACGCCTCCTTTCTTTATGTGCAAAATCTTCCATACTTACCTGCGCGTTCAAAGCACTAAATGCACTGCATGCGCGCAGCCTGTAGCGCACACGCGGTTCACTTAGGAACCGCCCCCTTTTGAAATCACCAAGTGCCGGTTTTCAGCGCATGCGCAGTGCATGCAGAAAACCGGCAATTGGAGACAGAATACGCGAGAGTACACAGTGCGTACTCTCGCGTAGCAACACTAATTTTTGGGCCATTAACATTTTGACAATAGACCCTGGGAGAAGGCAGTCCCACCCAAAACACAGGCCCCATCAAAACCTATCACAGGACCCATCAAAACCATGCATAATTCAAATCACTCAGACCCATTCCATAGAAAACCTGGGCTCAGTCAAGAAAACCAAACACAAGAACAATCAACTACACTTAAACAACAGATCGACAGGATGGAGCTATCCCCGAAACCACTTCACACATTTACAAACCAGTTACTGTTAAAGAGCCCTCCAAATTCTTACAATGATAAGGAAGCTTCAATGGGTATAATTAAAGGCCCGTTCTCAACAGTTCAAGTTCGAGTTCTCCAGTAGAGTTACACGGCAGTTCAAGGAGACAAGCAGTTCAACAGTTACACAGCAGCAAGGAATTCAGCAAGCAGTCCGGCAGAAGGCAGTTCCACAGTTCTGCAAGAAGGCAGTTCCACAGCTCTGAAGAAGACAGTTCAACAAGGCGAGGGGGCAACAGAAAGAAGTTCAACAAAGAAGGCCAGCAGCTCCAGAAGCAAGCCGACACACAAGAAGAAACCAGAGCAACAGTTCCAGTGACCATCAGACACCTCGCGGCAACAAGGGCCTTACATAGAAACATAGAAACATAGAAAATAGGTGCAGGAGTAGACCATTCGGTCCTTCGAGCCTGCACCGCCATTTAATGCGTTCATGGCTGAACATGATACCTCAGTACCCCATTCCTGCTTTCTCGCCATACCCCTTGATCCCCCTAGTTGTGAGTATTATATCTAACTCCCTTTTGAATATATTTAGCGAACTGGCCTCAACAACCTTCTGTGGTAGAGAATTCCACAGATTCACCACTCTCTGGGTGAAGAAGTTCCTCCTCATCTCAGTCTTAAATGGCTTCCCCTTTATCCTTAGACTGTGACCCCTGGTTTTAGTTTTCCCTAACATTGGAAACATTCTGCCCGCATCTAATTTGTCTAAACCAGTCAGGATTTTAAACGTCTCTATAAGATCCCCCTCATTCTTCTGAACTCCAGAGGATACAAGTTCAGTTGATCCAGTCTTTCTTGATATGTCAGTCTGGCCATCCCAGGAATCAATCTAGTGAACCTTCGTTGCACTCCCTCAATAGCAAGAATGTCCTTCCTCAAGTTAGGAGACCAAAACTGCACACAATACTCCAGGTGTGGCCTCACCAAGGCCCTGTACAACTGTAGCATCACCTCCCTACTCCTGTACTCAAATCCCCTTGCTATGAAGGCCATCATGCCATTTGCTTTCTTGACTGCCTGCTGCACTTGCCTTCCCACCTTCAGTGACTGATGTACCATGACGCCCAGGTCTCGTTGCACCTCCCCTTTCCCTAATCTGCCACCATTCAGGTAATAGTCTGCCTCCCTATTTTTACCACCAAAGTGGATAACCTCATATTTATCCACATTGTACTTCATCTGCCATACATTTGCCCATTCACCCAACCTGTCCATGTCACTCTGTAGCCTCCTAGCATCCTCCTCATTGTTCACACTGCCTCCCAATTTAGTGTCATCCGCAAATTTGGAGATATTACAATTAATCCCTTCGTCCAAATCATTAATATATAATGTAAACAGCTGGGGCCCCAGCACCGAACCCTGCGGTACCCCGCTGGTCACTGCCTGCCATTCTGAAAAGTACCCATTTACTCCTACTCTTTGTTTCCTGTGTGCCAACCAGTTCTCAATCCACGTCAACACATTACCCCCAATCCCATGTGCTTTAACTTTGCACACCAATCTCTTGTGTGGGACCTTGTCGAAGGTCTTCTGAAAGTCCAAATACACCACATCTACTGGTTCCCCCCCGTCCACCCTATTGGAAACATCCTCAAAAAATTCCAGAAGATTTGTCAAGCATGATTTCCCTTTCACAAATCCATGCTGACTTGGACCTATCATGTCGCCACTTTCCAAATGGTCTGTTATGACATCTTTAATAATTGATTCCATCATTTTACCCACCACCGATGTCAGGCTGACCGGTCTATAATTCCCTGCTTTCTCCCTCCCTCCTTTTTTAAAAAGAGGGGTTACATTAGCCACCCTCCACTCCTTCGGAACTGATCCAGAGTCTAAGGAATGTTGGAAAATGATCGTCAATGCATCCACTATTTCCAAGGCCACCTCCTTAAGTACTCTGGGATGCAGACCATCAGGCCCTGGGGATTTATCAGCCTTCAGTCCCATCAATTTCCCCAACACCTTTTCCCGACTGATAAGGATTTCCCTCAGCTCCTCCCTCTTACCAGATCCTTTGATCTCTTTTATTTCCGGAAGGTTGTTTGTGTCCTCCACAGTAAACACCGAACCAAAGTACTTGCTCAATTGATCTGCCATTTCTTTGTTCCCCATTATGACTTCCCCTGTTTCTGACTGCAGGGGACCTACGTTTGTTTTTACTAACCTCTTTCTTTTTACATATTTATAGAAGCTTTTGCAGTCCGTGTTAATGTTCTCCGCAAGCTTCCTTTCATATTTTATTTTCCCTGCCCTAATCAAACCCTTCGTCCTCCTCTGCTGAGTTTTAAAGTTCTCCCAGTCCCCGGGTTTGCTGCTACTTCTGGTCAATTTGTATGCCACTTCCTTGCTTTTAATACTATCCCTGATTTCCCTTGTTAGCCATGGTTGAGCCACCTTCCCTTTTTTATTTTTACGCCAGACAGGGATGTACAATTGCTGTAGTTCATCCATGCGATCTCTAAATGTCTGCCATTGCCCTTCCACTGATAACCCCTTAAATATCGCTTGCCAATCTAACCTCGCCAATTCACGCCTCATACCCTCAAAGTTGCCCTTATTTAAGTTCTGGACCATGGTCTCTGAATTAACTGTTTCCTTCTCCATCCTAATGTAGAACTCCACCATACTATGGTCACTCTTCCCCAAGGGGCCTCGCACCACAAGATTGCTGATTAGTCCTTCCTCATTACACAACACCCAGTCCAGGATGGCCTCCCCTCTAGTTGGTTCCTCAACATATTGGTTTAGGAAACCATCCCTTAAACACTCCAGGAAGTCCTCCTCCACCGTATTGCTTACAGTTTGAGTAGCCCAATCTATATGCATATTAAAGTCACCCATGATAACTGCTGCGCCTTTTTTGCATGCACCTCTGATTTCCTGTTTCATACCCTCCCCCACCTCACTACTACTGTTTGGAGGTCTGTACACAACCCCCACTAACGTTTTCTGCCCTTTGGTGTTCTGCAGCTCAACCCATATTGATTCCACATCCTCCAAGCTAATGTCCTTCCTAGCTATTGCATTAATCTCCTTTTTAACCAGCAATGCTACCCCACCCCCTTTTCCTTTTATTCTATCCTTCCTGAATGTTGAATACCCCTGGATATTCAGTTCCCAGCCTTGATTGTTCTGGAGCCACGTCTCTGTAATCCCAATCACTTCATATCCGTTAACATCAATTTGCACAGTCAATTCATCCACCTTATTACGGATACTCCTTGCATTAAGACACAGAGCCTTTAGGCTTGTTTTATTAACACCCTTTGTCCTTTTAGACTTATGATTTAGTATGGCACTTTGTGTTTCTTGCCTTTGTTTACTCGGATTTCCCTTATTGTTTCTCACCTTCTAACATTTGTTTCTGACTGCATATTACTTCCCCCTGTTTCGCTACACAGGTTCCCATTCCCCTGCCATATTAGTTTAAATCCTCCCGAACTGCCTTAGCAAATATTACCCCGAGGACATCGGTTCCAGTCCTGCCCAAGTGCAGACCGTCCCTTTTGTACAGGTCCCACTTCCCCCAGAACTGGTTCCAATGCCTCAGGTATTTGAATCCCTCCCTCCTGCACCACTGCTCAAGCCACGTATTTAATCTCGCTATCCTGTTCATGCTACTCTGATTAGCACGTGGCACTGGTAGCAACCCAGAGATTACTACCTTTGAGGTCCTACTTTTCAATTTAGCTCCTAGCTCCCTAAATTCTGCTTGTAGGACCTCTTCCCGCTTTTTACCTATATCGTTGGTACCGACATGCACCACGACAGCTGGCTCTTCACCCTCCCTTTCCAGAATGTTCTGCAGCCGCTCCGAGACATCCTTGACCCTTGCACCAGGGAGGCAACATACCATCCTGGAATCTCGGTTGCGGCCACAGAAACTCTTGTCTATTCCCCTTACAATTGAGTCCCCTATCACTATAGCGAAACCTTTTACTCAAAAGACTCTAAACCCTAACTATCAACTGTCAAGGATTCGTACATTGTTGAAGGTGTGTCTTTAGGATGAGATGTAAAAGATCTTATTGCTATTTGAAGAAGAGCAGGAAGTTTTTCCCACAATTCTGGACAACATTTATCCCTCAATTAAGACCAACAAAATTACTTTAACTGGCCAGGGATCTCATTTGCTGTTTGTGGGATCTTGCTGTGCATAAATTCGCTGCTGCATTTGTCTATGTCTATGTAACAGTGCGACACATCATGCAATTGTACTGCATTGGTTGTGAAATGCTCTGGGATGTCTGAGGATATGAATGGCACTATAATCCAAGTATTTCTTTCTCTTTCTGTCTATCTTTCTATTTCTTTCTCTCTCTTTGTATAGACGGAGGAGGTTAGCATAAATCTTTTGTGGTATCCATACTAAAGCTAAAGTGCTAGCAATCTGACATTAACATCTAATTGTTTTGCCTGTTGCAGATAACAGCAGTGATCAATCCTGCACTGAACATTTACTTTCCTGAAGAAAGTGGAGTACAGATAATTGCTGAACCTGGCCGTTATTGTGTGACATCATCGTTCACACTGATTGTGAATATTATTGGTAGAAAAATTATTCAAAATGCTCAGTCCGGCTCCAATGGTAATTTTTGTCATTATCGCAGCATATTTCATTGGGAAGCAATGAACAGTGTGTGATTCAATTCATCTTGCATCAAACACGTCCAAATGTCTAGTGGCCATTAGCGAGCATTCTTACAACAGATCGCCTGCTTACTCTCTCAGGTGGGAAGTAGTGCGTATACTGAGGTGAGCAAAATTGGAGAAGAAAAGTGTTCAAAAATGGGGGAAAAAAATTCATCTGTTGGACAAGATTTCTTTGATTCTCCAAATTATAAACATATATCGGAAGAACATATTTAGGATTTTCCAACAAATAGTCAACAGAGAAAACCTTTGCCTTTTGTGGTCATTTATTTTATGTTTATTTTCTTTTTTAATTATTGCAGTGCCATATTTGCTGAATCTGTTTGTGGATGTTATTAAGTTTGTATTTATCATTTCTAGATGAGGAGGCTGAGAATAAGAAGACTGTTATGTATTATTTAAATGATGGAGTGTTTGGAGCATTGACCACGATAGGCCAAATATATGGCACCTTGAAGCCAATCATATACAAAGTAAGCAACTTGATTTTTAACATATTTATTATTAGTACTAGCAATAGCTCTGTTGTGCAAATGCCAATACATTAAATATATTATTACCTACTTAGCATTTTAAACATAACTTCCAATATAAAGAAACTTATCAAATTAATGTTGTTTAGTTGTCAATGCTTTACTCCAGCTAAACCTTTTGTAACAAAGTTTCAGTTAAAGCAGTGGTTCAATCTTAGAATCATAGAATCATAGAAATTACGGCACAGAAGGAGGCCATTTGACCCATTGGGCTGGATTTTGTCAATGGGAAACTTTTGGAGGCGGGACTGCTGCTTGCCGGCTTTCAATCCCGCCTCCATCAGCTTCTGGCCAACCAGCAGGATTTTCCCCTGATTGACCTTGTTAAGCCCGCCCAGCGGGCTCAGCAGGCCAATTAGGGGGAAGTCACTGACAGAGAACGTCAGCGTATGATGTACCATCTGTCAAGATTTTTTGAAAGAAGAAATGTCAGCGTTTGACAGCTCTGTGAAGCTGTCAAACACTGAGATTCTGTGTAGTTTGATGAGTCCTTGTCAGCAGGGTCATCCTCCATGGATCCATTGCCACTCCCCCGAGGCAGCGCCTTAGCAATCCTAGTAATCTGCTGGACTGCTGTGACACCCTGCAAGCCCCTTTCAACACTGGTAAACCCAGCCTTGATGGCAGCAGTCTCTGCTTGCATAACTTCAGTCTGAGCTTCCATTGCAGCACTCAGACGTTGGGTGGCTTGTGCTTGTGCTGCAATGGAAGCGGAGACTTCGCCCATCAGCCGCGGCATGATGGTTGGGCCCAGAAGTGCGTTAATAGATCTGCCCAACCCTTCCACGCTGGAAAGGATGGGCTCCAAGCTCTGCCCAAAACCCTGTGCAAGGCTGAGCTGCACTCCTCCATGTTCCTTGACATTACATTCAGGCTTTCTGGCAAGCCTGCCAATGCACCAAGCATTTCAACTGTGAGCCCGAGTTCTAGATTTCATGAGGGGAAATATCCTCTCTGCATCGACCTTGTTGAGCCCCCTCAGTATCTTATATGTTTCAATAAGATCACCTCTCATTCTTCTAAATTCCAATGAGTATAGGCCCAGCCTGCTCAACCTTTCCTCATAAGTCAACCCCCTCATCTCTGGAATTAACATAGTGAATCGTCTCTGAACTGCCCCAATGCAAGTATATCCTTCCTTAAATAAGGAGACCAAAATTGTACGCAGTACTCAAGGTGTGGTCTCACCAATACCCTGTACAGTTGGAGCAGGACTTCCCTGCTTTTATACTCCAACCCCCTTGAAATAAAGGCCAACATTCCATTTGCCTTTTTGATTACTTGCTGTACCTGCATGCTAACTTTTTGTGTCTCATGCACAAGGACCCCCAGGTCCCTCTGAACTGTAGCATTTTGTAATCTCTCTCCATTTAAATAATAATTTACTTTTTTATTTTTCCTGCCAATGTGGATAACCTCGCACTTTCCCACATTATACTCCATCTGCCAAATGTTTGCCCACTCACTTAGCCTGTCTGTATCCCTTTGCAGATTCTTTGAGTCCTCTGCACAACTTGCTTTCCCACCCATCTTTGTATCATCCGCAAACTTGGCTACATTACACTCGGTCCCTTCATCCAAGTCATTAATGTAGATTGTAAATAGTTGAGGCCCCAGCACCAATCCCTGTGGCACCCCACTAGTTACCGTTTGCCAACCGGAAAATGACCCATTTATCCTGACTTTCTGTAAGGGGGCGTGTCTCAGACGGTGCTGGTGCGAGGTTAGGCCTTCGTTGCCTATACTATTGCTTGCTCTGGTCTCCGGCCAGCCTTTTTGCAATAAGCACCTGTGAGTGGTTCGACCCACTCGCCCTTACGGTTCTAACACTGGACTTAGGTGCAGGGAGCAGTAATGCAGAGAAAAACTCAAATAGACCCCGTTGAATAGCACGAAATGAAAATCTTTATTGCATGGCGTCTAAAATCATGAAATACATGTCATAGGTGCAAATCAAAGATAGTACAAGTATACATACATTCATAAAGCTTGGTCTATGGAAATGGAGAACACACGGCACATCATAGAAAGGGGAACACATTATATCTTAACCTTATTAAAACCATGATGTGGAGATGCCGGCGTTGGACTGGGGTGGACAAAAATGAGAAGTCGCACAACACCAGGTTATAGTGCAACAGATTTATTTAATTTTACAAGCTTTCGGAGCTGTTCGCTCCTTCCTCAGGTAGGTTAGCAGTGAGAGAATCTCCCAGAATTCACAATTTAAACACAGACAAAATCTATTCAAATCTTTCCCTACATCAAAGACACACTAAGAGCACAGCCAAGACAATGAGATGTGTCCCAGGGGGTCCAACGTGTCAAACCACCTGCTGGCTGCATATCCTGTCAATTTGTGTTGGTTCTTGTGTTAGTCTTTTTAAAAAAAAACACCTGGGAAGACCGGCCATGATGTCAAGTCACGTTCTGTATCGTGACATGAACCCGATATCGCGATTGAGGCCATCCTCATGAGTGCGGAACTTGGCTATCAGTTTCTGCTCTATGATTTTGCGCTGTCGTGTATCCCGAAGGCCGCCTTGGAGAATGCTTACCCGCAGATCCGAGGCTGAATGCCCCTGGCTGCTGAAGTGTTCCCCGACTGGGAGGCAACCCTCCTGCCTGGCGATTGTTGCGCGGTGTCTGTTCATACGTTGTCTCAGTGTCTGCATGGTCTCGCTGATGTACCATGCTCTGGAGGCGTGGGGATGGCCTTAGCAAGGTGTTCGTCGTCAAAAAACTACGCCATGTTCTTCGCAGCCTTCAACATGTCATCGATGACGATGAACACCTTGCTAAGGCCATCCCCACGCCTCCACTACTCGCCTTCAAGCAGCCGCCTAACCTCAAAAGTACCATCGTTCGCAGCAGATTACCCATCTTTCAGGAGAACAGCAACCACGACACCACACAACCCTGCCACGGCAACCTCTGCAAGACATGCCAAATCATGGACACAGATACCATCATCACACGTGAGGACACTACCCACCAGGTACACGGTACATACTCATGTGACTCGGCCAACGTTGTCTACCTGATACGTTGCAGTAAAGGATGCTCCAGAGCATGGTACATCGGCGAGAAGTTCAAAGAAGAGTCTTCCTGTGCTCGACACAGGTTGTAGTCAGTAGAACTCAAAGAAGAGTCCTGTATTTATATTTTCGGGCGCGGTCGGGGTTTACTGACCGTGGCGGCACGTGGAATTTCTTCTCGTCGTCTTCTCGTCTTGTCTCCTCGGGCCTCCGGGTCCAGACACCGTTTACCGACACTCGGGACGGTGTACCCTGTTACTTGCCCTTGTCGGGGCGGCTCGTACCGATTGAGCTCCACCCAACACTCGAATAACCGACCAGTGCGGCTAAGAGTCAAGAGTGAACAAAGTCCAGAGAAACACAAAGTCCAGCCCTAAGGAAGAGCTTCAGCAAGGGTCCGCCGAGAGATAAGAGAATAAGAGTTCAGCCCGAGTCAAGAGAGCGATGGACATTTGTCCTCTATAGTTATAGTGCTGTGTCCAATTATCTCCCGCTCAAATCTTAATGTTTATCCTTTGTGTAATATTGGCGCTCAAAACTCCCAGCATGGGGCGATTATCTTCTTTAACGGGTTTCGGTAGCACCTGAAACTGGCCAACTATCCGTTAATGTTTTCCCCATTGTTGGACCAGCCAGGATGTGTATGAATCGTCTCCCTGACTGGTTTTGGGGGCCCCCGAATACCGACTTAATCACCCGTCAATGTCTCTCTCATTGTAGAGCCGGGGGGGGTATTTGTGTATTGATGTGTCTGGATGGGCCTTCGATTGCCCAGTACAATGATCCTTACTGTGCATAGGAAAACGATTCCAGCACTTATATCTTTGCTATTGTTCCAAATGCAAATGGGTTGCATCCTGTCTTTATCAGTGTTTACCGAGTATGATCCAATCTTATACTGAATGTATATTCGACGCCATCTTGTCTGCCCACTGTGTTTCTGGAAGCTTCTGCCACGATGCTCGGCGGCCATTTTACAGGCTTCTGTGTCCTTTATAATCAGGACAGCATTTCGTTTAATAAAACTGATCAAACGAATCTGCTTCTCTTATGTTATTTTGAATCGCGATAATTGCGAAACTTTACACTCTCTGCTTTCTGTTAGTTAGCCAATTCTCTATCCATGCTAATATATTACCCCCAATTCCGTGAGCTCTTATCTTATGCATTAACCTTTTATGTGGCACCTTATCGAATGCCTTCTGGAAATCCAAATACACCACATCCACTGGTTCACCTTTGTCCACCCGACTCATTACATCCTCAAAGAACTCCAGCAAATTTGTTAAACATGATTTCCCTTTCATAAAACCATGCTGACTCTGTTTGACTGCATTATGATTTTCCAATTGCCCTGCTACTGCTTCCTTAATGAAGGACTCCAGCATTTTCCTAATGACAGATGTTAGGCTAACTGGTCTATAATTTCCTGCTTACTGTCTCCCTCCTTTCTTAAATAGGGGTGTTACATTTGCGGTTTTCCAATCCGCTGGGACCTCTACAGAATCCAGGGAATTTTGGTATATTGCAACCAATCTCTGCAGCCACTTCTTTTAAGACCCTGAGATGCAGGCCATCTGGTCCAGGGGACTTGTCATCTTTTAGTCCCATTATTTTACCAAGTACTATTTCCTTAGTGATAGTGATTGTCTTTAGTTCCCCCTCCCTGTGGCCCCTTGATTATCCATTATTGGGATGTTGTTAGTGTCTTCTACCATGAAGACAGATACAAAATATTTGTTCAGAGTCTCTGCCATTTCCCCGTTCCTCATTATTAATTCCCCAGTCTCATCCTCTAAGGGACCAACGTTTACTTTAGCTACCCTCTTCCTTTTTATATACCTGTAGAAGCTCTTACTATCTGTTTTAATATTTCTTGCCAATTTACTCTCATAATTCATCTTCTCTCTCTTTATTATTTTTTTAGTCATCCTTTGCTGGTTTAAAAAAATTTCCCAATCCTCTGGTCTCCCACCAATCTTGGCAACATTGTATGCCTTTGTTTTCAATTTGATACCATCCTTTACTTCCTTAGTTAGCCACGGATGGTGCTCCCTACTCTTAAAATCTTTCTTTCTCACTGGAATATATTTTTGTTGAGAGTTATGAAATATCTCCTTAAATGTCCACCACTGCATTTCAACTGTCTTACCCTTTAATTTATTTTTCCTGTCCACTTTAGCCAATTCTGCCCTCATGCCATCGTAATTGCCTTTGTTTAAGATCCCCCATTTTCTGTTGCACTCTTATTTTTAAACATTCTGTCCCTTCCTGTCACATTCTGGTTATTATTTCCCCCATCTCAATCCTGTTCTATTGCTTTCTCATATCTCATTGACGTTTTAAATTCCCGCTCACCTGGATCCTCCCCCCCACTATTTAGTTTAATGCCCTCTCTACGGCCCTAGTTATTCGATTCGCCAGGACTCTAGCCCCAGCATGGTTCAAGTGAAGCCCGTCCAAACGGAACAGCTCCCTCTTATCCCAGTACTGGTGCCAGTGCCCCACAAATTGAAACCCATTTCTCCCACACCAGTCTTTGAGCCACTCGTTCATTTCTCTGATCTGATTTACCCTATGCAAATTCGCTCGTGGCTCAGGTAGTAATCCAGAGATTATTACCTTTGTGGTTCTGCTTTTTAATTTAGCCCCTAGCTGCTCATACTCCCTCAGCAGAACCTCTTTCTTTGTCCTACCTATGTCATTGGTGCCTATGTGGACCATGACAACTGGATCCTCCCCCTCCCACTCCCAGTTTCTCTCCAGCCCAGAGGAGATGTCTTTAACCCTGGCACCGGGCAGACAACACTGCCTTTGGGACTCATGCTCTTGGCTGCAGAGAACAGTATCTATCCCCCTAACTATACTGTCCTCTATCACTACAACATTTCTTTTTACTCCCCCCACTTGAATGGCTCCCTGTACCACGGTGCTGTGGTCAGATTGCTCATCGTCCCTACAGTCCCTGCCCTCTTCCACACAGGGAGCAAGAGTCTCGTACCTGTTGGACAAGGCCAAGGGCTGAGGCTCCTCCATCACTACCTCCTGGATCCCAATACCTGCCTCGCTTGTAGTCACACCCTCCTGTCCCTGACCATGGGCCAAATTGGAAGTAATTACTCTAGTGGGTGTGACTGCCTCCTGGAACTTAGTTTCCAGCTAACGCTCCCCCTCCCTAATGTGTCGCAGTGTCTGAAGCTCGGACTCCAGCTCATCAACTCTGAGCTGAAGTTCCTCGAGCAGCCAACATTTGCTGCAGATGTGGTCGCCTTGGACCTCAATGGTGTCCACCAGCTCACAAATGCAACAACAACAACAACACCTTGCCTGGTCTCCCATCTCAATTAATTAATTAATTAGTTTTAAAATTTGGAGCACCTATATCTTTTAATCTGCACCAAGGCACTTAAATTTAGACGCCCAAGTTTGGAAAAAAAGCGAGAAATATAGAAATACTCACCAACCAATCCCTTACCTACTTTCTGGTGACATCACACTTCAATTACTTTTTACTTCTTTACACTCACCGGTCTGTTGTAGCCGCTCTCTCCTGGGCTCCCCCTGCTTTAAGTACTGTTGCGATCTCGCGCTCTCCTGGGCTCCCACTGCTTTAAGTATCGCCGAGATCTCGCGCTCTCCTGGGCTCCCGCTCCTTTAAGTACTGTCGAGGTCTCACGCTCTCCTGGGCTCCGGCTGCTTTAAGTACCGCCGAACTCTCGTGCTCTCCTGGGCTCCCTCTGCTTTAAGTACCACCGAAGCTATGAATGTGAGTTCTGAGTCGTGTTTGGTAAAGATTGTTGGTAGGTGATCGATGGGGGTGTGGTGCATTGAGCAGTGTGTGAGGCTAGTGGTGCAGTTGGTAGTGTTTCTGGTGGGCCTTCTGCTCCACGGGAGGTTTCTATCCTCCCTGAGCTCGCCTTAGCACACCTGCGATACAGTGTGACAGGTGTACCGCCCCAGTCAAACTCCCCACCTGCCACTGTCCTCCGAGCAGGTTGTGGTTGAAGATGCATTCACTGACCTTGGCCACTCGTCTGAGGTCATTAAACTTCTTTCTGAACTGGACCCACGTCCTGGGGGGGCGATACTGCTGGCAGTGACCGCCTCGGTGATCTTGTCCCACATCCTTCTTGCAGTGTTTCTGGAGGGCCTCTTGGACCCCTGTGGGTGAGGAGCTCTCTTTGAGTTTTCACCCCCTGCTGCATCTGAGACCCTGGGTGCCCTTTCCCTGGTCTGTTGAGCCATTTTGGTTTGTGGTGAAGCAGTTTTAAAATTTTTGATAACCAGAAAGCAACTCAGCTTGAAGAGTTGCAGACTGCCTTTAAGAGGCGCAGGCTAGCTTTAGCCTTTAAATAAAGCTAGCCTTGCGCGAACATCGCAGACTTCGGCCCCCTGCTAAGCGCACAGCCAGTCAACAGTGCGCTCAGAGCTGGGCTGTGCGCTGCTATCATGCAAAGCAGCAGGCAGCACAAAGATTACTCCTTTCAACGGGTGCAGGCCGATCGCGCATCGTGATCCCCGTGCCTGTTTTCGGACCTAATCCAATTTCACCCCTTTAATGTTAGACGGAAAATCTGACAGCACAGAGCTGGTCATGAGGTTGAGGGAAGTAGCATAGAAACAGAGCTGGGTACCAGTGTCACATGTGGAAGGTAACCTCTGTGATGTCACCAGTTGAGGAAGAGGCCAAGGATGAATCCTTAAGAAATTCTGGAAATGACCATGGAAGATTTGGAGGAAAAGCCATAGCTGAAAATGTGCTGGCCACCTTGGTACAGTTCCAAACTGGTGCAATATGAAGGAGAGATGATGGAGGAGGATGGCATAATTGACCACATCAAATGCTGCAGAATGATTGGGAATCTTGACCAGGCAGTCTCGGTGCTGTGTGCTGGGCGATAACCAAACATACAATTGTGGGAGAGGTGAACATGCAGCTGGGAGGTGACAACATATTCAAGAAAGGGAGGTTAGAGATTGGGTGGTAGTTGTAGGGGACAGACGGGTCAAGGGTAGGGTTTTTGAGGAGTCTGGTAATGATAGAAGTTTTGAAAGGAAGAGTGCTTGAGCAGAAAGAGCCATTAACAATGTCAGCAAGCATTGGAATCAGGAAAGGTAGTTAAATGTTCAAAAAATGGATCATATGAATAAATGCAATAATATATATTAGAATATAAGTACCTCTGCCCATATTTATAATGCAAACTATGTAAGCCTGTCATGCTGTAATTACACCCTCCTGCCAGTAGTGATGCTGTAACATAAGAACATAAGAACATAAGAAATAGGAGCAGGAGTAGGCCAATCGGCCCTTCGAGCCTGCTCCGCCATTCAATAAGATCATGGCTGATCTGATCCTCACCTCAAATCTAAAGAACACAAGAAGTAGGAGCAGGACCCGGCCACTCAGCCCGTGGGCCCGCTACGCCACCCACAGGGCCTTGACCGATCCGAACTCAGCCTCATGTCCAATTTCCTGCCCGCTCCCCGTAACCCCTAATTCCCTTTACTTCTAGGAAACTGTCTATTTCTGTTTTAAATTTATTTAATGATGTAGCTTCCACAGCTTCCTGGGGCAGCAAATTCCACAGACCTACTACCCTCTGAGTGAAGAAGTTTCTCCTCATCTCAGTTTTGAAAGAGCAGCCACTTATTCTAAGATTATGCCCCCTAGTTCTAGTTTCACCCATCCTTGGGAACATCCTTACCGCATCCACCCGATCAAGTCCCTTCACAATCTTATATGTTTCAATAAGATCGCCTCTCATTCTTCTGAACTCCAATGAGTAGAGTCCCAATCTACTCAACCTCTCCTCGTATGTCCACCCCCTCATCCCGGGGATTAACCGAGTGAACCTTCTTTGTACTGCCTCGAGAGCAAGTATGTCTTTTCTTAAGTATGGACACCAAAACTGTATGCAGTATTCCAGATGCGGTCTCACCAATACCTTATATAACTGCAGCAATACCTCCCTGTTTTTATAATCTATCCCCCTAGCAATAAAAGCCAACATTCCGTTGGCCTTCTTGATCACCTGCTGCACCTGCATACCAACTTTTTGATTTTCTTGCACTAGGACCCCCAGATCCCTTTGTACTGCAGTACTTTCCAGTTTCTCGCCATTAAGATAATAACTTGCTCTCTGATTTTTCCTGCCAAAGTAACACCTCAGTTTTGCATCTCCTCAGCCCGCACTGCAGGGAAACTCCTATGCTCTAAAGTTTTTTAACTATCAACAACAAAATAACAAGAACGTATTATATTAATAAGGACAGAATGTAGGAATTTACGGTGGGGACTGAATTGTATCTGCATGTGCTGGTCCAATTATCTCCCAGCTCCTAAGCCCCTTGCACCTGAAAACTACACTTGGTCTTGAGTCCCTGTGTGCAACAGGAGATCAATGTGTATATTTAATAGATGGATAAACATAAATATAGCATAGTGATTAATACAAAAGAATAACTTAAATGCTCAAGTATAACTGCTGTTAAAGTTAATAAAACTGATCTGATCTCCTTCATATACAAACAGAAACACTGCTCTGACCAACAGCTGTATAACACAAGGGTTTGGGGACCCACCTGTGCTGAATTAGATCATATCAGTGATCAGTGGAACCTGCCTGAACTGGAGATTGGAGACTGGCTGATCTTCAAAAATAAGGGAGCGTATACTATCAGTTTTTCAACTCATTTCAATGGCTTTCCTAGAGCCCAGATACATTATGTGATGTCCAAGGTGCCCTGGTAAGAAAAAAAGAATTCTTCCTTTACCTAATTCAGAAAAGCGACACTGAATAGCAATGTTTACTCTGTGGGGATATTTTCATGCATTCAAACTGCCAGCAGGGTGTCTCACCTGTTGGCAGCGAAAGATCAGAAGTTCAGTCAGATGTTGCACAAAATTTTCCAGCCATTGAAAAGGGAAAACAAATGAGCATTCCCCAAAGAACAATAAAGACACCTCATGAATCCTGACAAGAAAGTATACGAATTACACAAGTGAGCAAAGACAAAGCATTAATAATGTTCACAACCTCGGAAACCCATTGTCGATGGTGAGGAACTACCCAAAAACCTACTGAAGCAAAATGACCACCCTGTTACCCCTCCCATCAATTCATATACGGACACACCCCACCCCTGCTGAAACAAATTCACCCTTGACCCTTCCCCTGTGCTCTCATTTCCACTTACCCCACTCCCTCTCCCCAATCCTCCTCCTCTTTCCCTTCCCAACCCTTCTCACGCCTTCTGTTCCCTCCCCATCCCATCCCTTCCTTCCTTTCTCACCCCTATCCGCTCTATCTTCCATCTCTCCTCTTATCCCTTTCCCATCCCTCCTCACCCCACTCCTTTCTACAATCATTCCCCTTTCCTCCTCCATACTCTTCCCTACCGCTCCCCTTCTAACCTCCTCTCCTCGCCTCTCCTTTTCCCCTCTCCTCCCCACCTCTCCACTCCCCTCCTCTCCTCTCCTCTCCTTTTCTTCCCTCCTCCTCTCCCTCTCCTCCCCCTCCCCATCCTATGTCCTTCCTCCTGTCTCCTCCTATCCTCTCCTTCATTTCCCCTACTTCTCCTGCCTCATTCCTTCACCCCTTCTCTCGCGCTTTCCGCTCCCACTTCCCCTCCAATCTTTCCCCACGTCCCCTTCACCTCTTCATTACGCCTCTCCCTTTTTTCCCTCCCTTTTCACCTTCCATCCCCTCCCCGTTCCTCCCTCTCCACTTCAGTCTTTCTCCCTTTTCCAGCTGCTCTCTCCCGTCTCCCTTAGCCTGTTTTCCCTCTCTATCTCCCCTTTTACTCCCTTCCCTTCTTCTATACCCCTCCCATTCTCTCTCCTATTCTCTTTTCTTCTTCTCCTCTCCCCTGCTTTTTCCCGTGTCCTTTCTCTCTTGTCCCCTATCCACCTCTCTTACTCTCCTCTCCCTGTCCTTCCTTCCCCTTGCATCTGCCTCTTCTCCCATCCCCCACATTGGCTCAATTAGCTTCCCACAAAGGAAGATGGTTGTGGTTGTTGAAGGTCAATAATCTCAGCTGCAGGACATCGCTGCAGGAGTTCCTCAGGGCAGTGTCCTTGGCCCAACCATCTTCAGCTGCTTCATCAATGACCGTCCCGCCATCATAAGATCAGCAGTGGGGATGTTCGCTGATGATTGCACAGTGTTCAGTTCCATTTGCAACTCCTCAGGTAATGAAGCAGTCCATGCCCGAATGCAACAAGACATGGATAACATTCAGGCTTGGGCTGATAAGTGGCAAGTAACATTCGTGACACAAAAGTGCCAGACAATGACTAGCTCCAACAAACGAGAGTCTAACCACCACCCCTTGACATTCAACGGCATTACCATCGTTGAATCCCCCATCATCAACATCCTGGAGTGGCACCATTGACCAGAAACTTAACTGGACCAGCCACATAAACACTGTGGCTACAACAGTAGGTCAGAGGCAAGGTATTGTGCAGTAAGTGTCTCACCTCCTGACTCCCTAAAGCCTTTCCACAAGGCACAAGTCAGGAGTGTGATGGAATACTCTCCACTTGCCTGGATGAGTGCAGCTCCAACAACACTCAAGAAGCTTGATACCATCTAGGTCAAAGCAGCCCACTTGATTGGCACCCCATCCACCACCTTCAACTTCACTCCCTGCACCACCAGCGCACCGTGGCTGCAGTGTATACCATCTACAAGATGCACTGCAGCAACTCGCCAAGGCTTCTTCGGCAGTACCTCCCAAACCTGCGACCTCTACCACCTAGAAGAACAAAGGCAGCAAGCACATGGGAACGCCATCACCTGCATGTTCCCCTCCAAGTTACACACCATCCTAATTTGGAAATATATCACCGTTCCTTCATCGTCACTGGGTCAAAGTCCTGGAACTCCCTCCCTAACAGCACAGTGGGAGTACCTTCACCACACGGACTGCAGCGGTTTAAGAAGGTGGCTCACCACCACCTTCTCAAAGGCAATTAGGGATGGCCAATAAATGCTGACCTTACCAGTGACGCCCACATCCCAGGAATGAATAAAAAAAAACCTTGGTTTTGACTCCCTGGGTGCAATACCATGAGAGATCGAACGGTGCTTTTGTAAAAAGGCAAGGCATGTCTGAGAAATTTAATAGAACTCTTTGAGGAAATATTGGACTGTATTGATAAAGGAAATGCAGTGTATGTTGTGAGATTGGATTTTCAAAAGGCATTTGATGAAATGCTGCAATGGAGGCATGTTGTAAACATTAAGGCACCCAATGTTAAAGGGAATGCAGCAACATGGATAAAAGTTGGCTAAAAATCAGAAAGAGATAGCAGTGATTAATGAATTTCTTTCAGACTGGAGAGATATAAACAATGGTGTCCCCAGGAGCAATGTGCTTCTCTCTCTCTCTACCTTTCTCTCTCTCTCTCTCTCTCTATCTTGCTCTCTCTCTCTCTCTTTCAAGATGCGGAGATGCCGGTGTTGGGCTGGGGTGGACAAAAGTGAGAAGTCGCACAACACCAGGTTATAGTCCAACAGTTTTATTTGAAATCACAAGCTTTCGGAGCTGCTGCCCCTTCGTCAGATGAAGTGAAGGAATACGAATCGACAAAGCATATATAGACAGAGAACAATGCATGTGTAGCGTACAATCTCAGACGACTACAGTTAATCTATCTGACTGCCTTTCATCACACCTCGGCAGAGAAACAATCAGGTCAGCCAGGAAGGCACCACATCAAAGACATAGCAAGATACAACTGAGACAATGAGGTGGGGTCACAGGGGGTCTAATGTGTCAAATGCAGTCTGTATGAAAAACCATAAACTTTAAAATTTTTACTTTTTTACTGGAAATCACATCTGTGAACAAGCCAACGACGACTCGAGTCTGGATGACTCTACGTCGTGTAGCGTGACATGAACCCAAGATCTCGGTTGAGGCCGTCCTCATGGGTGCGGAATTTGGCTATCAGTTTCTGCTCGATGACAACGCTAAATCGTCCTTCAGCTCAAAACATTTTTCCATGTAAGTTGCTGGAAGTGCAAGCTGATAATGGCATGGCGAGGACAACAGGGCATCTGAGACATTGGTGAACGATGGGACCAACAATGTATCTCCTTAGCCAATGAGATTTAAAGATTGAGAATTAAACAGAGTAAGGACTGAGAAGGAGGGTGTAAGGGGGCGTGTCTCAGACGGTGCTGGTGCGAGGTTAGGCCTTCGTTGCCTATACTATTGCTTGCTCTGGTCTCCGGCCAGCCTTTTTGCAATAAGCACCTGTGAGTGGTTCGACCCACTCGCCCTTACGGTTCTAACACTGGACTTAGGTGCAGGGAGCAGTAATGCAGAGAAAAACTCAAATAGACCCCGTTGAATAGCACGAAATGAAAATCTTTATTGCATGGCGTCTAAAATCATGAAATACATGTCATAGGTGCAAATCAAAGATAGTACAAGTATACATACATTCATAAAGCTTGGTCTATGGAAATGGAGAACACACGGCACATCATAGAAAGGGGAACACATTATATCTTAACCTTATTAAAACCATGATGTGGAGATGCCGGCGTTGGACTGGGGTGGACAAAAATGAGAAGTCGCACAACACCAGGTTATAGTCCAACAGATTTATTTAATTTTACAAGCTTTCGGAGCTGTTCGCTCCTTCCTCAGGTAGGTTAGCAGTGAGAGAATCTCCCAGAATTCACAATTTAAACACAGACAAAATCTATTCAAATCTTTCCCTACATCAAAGACACACTAAGAGCACAGCCAAGACAATGAGATGTGTCCCAGGGGGTCCAACGTGTCAAACCACCTGCTGGCTGCATATCCTGTCAATTTGTGTTGGTTCTTGTGTTAGTCTTTTTAAAAAAAACACCTGGGAAGACCGGCCATGATGTCAAGTCACGTTCTGTATCGTGACATGAACCTGATATCGCGATTGAGGCCATCCTCATGAGTGCGGAACTTGGCTATCAGTTTCTGCTCTATGATTTTGCGCTGTCGTGTATCCCGAAGGCCGCCTTGGAGAACGCTTACCCGCAGATCCGAGGCTGAATGCCCCTGGCTGCTGAAGTGTTCCCCGACTGGGAGGCAACCCTCCTGCCTGGCGATTGTTGCGCGGTGTCCGTTCATACGTTGTCTCAGTGTCTGCATGGTCTCGCCGATGTACCATGCTCTGGAGCATCCTTTACTGCAACGTATCAGGTAGACAACGTTGGCCGAGTCACATGAGTATGTACCGTGTACCTGGTGGGTAGTGTCCTCACGTGTGATGATGGTATCTGTGTCCATGATTTGGCATGTCTTGCAGAGGTTGCCGTGGCAGGGTTGTGTGGTGTCGTGGTTGCTGTTCTCCTGAAAGATGGGTAATCTGCTGCGAACGATGGTACTTTTGAGGTTAGGCGGCTGCTTGAAGGCGAGTAGTGGAGGCGTGGGGATGGCCTTAGCAAGGTGTTCGTCGTCAAAAAACTACGCCATGTTCTTCGCAGCTTTCAACATGTCATCGATGACGACCACATTATATCTTAACCTTATTAAAACCACCCTCCCTTATCAATACCTACACTACGTCTAGATTTGTAGGATCGGAAATCATGCTCACCACTCGTTTTACTTCGGAGATTTTAAAGTGAGGCACTCAGCTCATTTTGCTGCAGCGCCTGACTGTCACGTGCCTGGAAGGGTCTCTGCACCCCACTTGTTTACTTTCGCTTCTGCAAAAAGCAGGCCAGACTCCCTGTTGTCATGAAGAACTCGACGGAACTCGGATACAATTCAAAGAAGAGTCTTCCTGTGTCCGACACAGGTTGTAGTCGGTAGAACTCAAAGAAGAGTCCTGTATTTATATTTTCGGGCGCGGTCGGGGTTTACTGACCATGGCGGCACGTGGAATTTCTTCTCGTCTTCTTCTCGTCTCGTCTCCTCGGGCCTCCGGGTCCAGACACCGTTTACCGACACTCGGGATGGTGTACCCTGTTACTTGCCCTTGTCGGGGCGGCTCGTACTGATTGAGCTCCACCCAACACTCGAATAACCGACCAGTACGGCTAAGAGTCAAGAGTCAACAAAGTCCAGAGAAACACAAAGTCCAGCCCCAAGGAAGAGCTTCAGCAAGGGTCCGCAGAGAGATAAGAGTTCAGCAAATGAGCGAGTCAAGAGAGCGATGGACATTTGTTCTCTATAGTTATAGTGCTGTGTCCACTTATCTCCCACTCAAATCTTAATGTTTGTCCTTTGTGTAATATTGGCGCTCAAAACTCCCAGCATGGGGTGATTATCTTCTTTAACGGGTTTCGGTAGCACCTGAAACTGGCCAACTATCCGTTAATGTTTTCCCCATTGTTGACCCAGCCAGGATGTGTATGAATCGTCTCCTCGACTGGTTTTGGGGCCCCCCAAATACCGACTTAATCACCCGTCAATGTCTCTCTCATTGTAGAGCCGGGGGGGTATTTGTGTGTGATGTGTCTGGATGGGCCTTCGATTGCCCAGTACAATGATCCTTACTGTGCATAGGAAAACGATTCCAGCACTTATATCATTGCTATTGTTCAAAATGCAAACGGGTTGCATCCTGTCTTTATCAATGTTTACCGAGTATGATCCAATCTTATACTGAATGTATATTCGACGCCATCTTGTCTGCCCACTGTGTTTCTGGAAGCTTCTGCCACGATGCGCGGCGGCCATTTTACAGGCTTCTGTGTCCTTTATTATCAGGTCAGCATTTCGTTTAATAAAACTGATCAAATGAATCTGCTTCTCTAATGTTATTTTGAATCGCGATAATTGCGAAACTCTACAAGGGTCAATTAGAATGGGTGAATTCAATGTCAAATCAGGTACAGAAAGAGGAATAAATGGGGGAATTTTAACTCTCAATATCGGGTAGGTTGGGAGCAGGTAGGGGGTAAAAATTATTGATTTTTAGAGGGAGTGCAACCCGGCTCCAACACGCCCACTTCCGGGGTTAACTGAATGTGAAACATAACAAATGAAATCCCACGGTGTGCTCCACCAACAGCACCAACCCCCCACCCTGCCCCAACAGCACCAACCCCCCACCCTGCCCCAACAGCACCAACCCCCCACCCTGCCCCAACAGCACCAACCCCCCACCCTGCCCCCTTTGTGCTAAACAGTCCTTCAACCACTCATCCACCCATTGCACATTCGGCCAATGGGACCCAGCATGTATTGACATTCATAAGAACATAAGAACATAAGAAATAGGAGCAGGAGTAGGCCAATCGGCCCCTCGAGCCTGCTCCGCCATTCAATAAGATCATGGCTGATCTGATCCTAACCGCCAATCTACTATCTATCACAGAACCATCTCCTGCATCTAACAGAATTGCACACACGAAATAGGAGCAGAATCAGGCTACACAGTCCCTGGGCCCGCTCCACTACCCACAGGGCCATGACCGATCCGAACCTAGACTCATGTCCAAATTCCTGCCCGCTCCCCGTAAACCTTAATGCCCTTTACTTCTAGGAAACTGTCTATTTCTGTTTTAAATTTAATTAATGTTGTAGCTTCTACAGCTTTTTGTGGCAGCATATTCCATGGACCTACCACCCTCTGAGTGAAGTAGTTCCTCCTCATCTCAGTTTTGAAAGAGCAGCCCCTTATTCTAAGACTATGTCCCCTAGTTCTCGTCTCACCCGTCATCGGGAACATCCTCCCCGCATCCACCCGATCCAACCCCTTCACAATCTTATATGTTTCAATAAGATCGCCTCTCATTCTTCTGAACTCCAATGAGTAGAGTCCCAATCTACCCAACCTCTCCTCATATGACCACCCCCTCATCCCCGGGATTAACCGAATGAACCTTTTTTGCACTGCCTCGAGAGCAAGGATGTCTTTCCTTAAGTAAGGACACCAAAACTGTATGCAGTATTCCAGGTGCGGTCTCACCAATACCTTGTACAACTGAAGCAATACCTCCCTATTTTTATATTCTATCCCCCTAGCAATGAAAGCCAACATTCCATTTGCCTTCTTAATCACTTGCTGCACCTGCATACTAACCTTTTGAGTTTCGTGCACCAGGACCCCCAGATCCCTTTGCACTTCAGTACTCTCCAGTTTCTTGCCATTAAGATAACAAATTGCTCTAGGATTTTTCCTGCCAAAGTGCATCACCTCACACTTTCCAGTGTTGTATTCCATCTGCCAAATCTCTGCCCACTTACTTAGCCTGTCTATGTCCCCTTGCAGGTTTTTTATGTCCTCCTCATTCACTACTTTCCCTCCCATCTTTGTATCATCTGCAAATTTTGATATGTTACAAGTGAAAGGGCGAGTTGGCCCTCGGGATGCAATAATGGCAAGATGTGGAACTGGTCCAAATCATGACATTTTACGTGGCATTATAAAAAAAAGGAAACGTAACAACATAACATTTTGTCAAACACCCACGTCCATACCCTTGGTGAATTTCAATTTCTTCAACTTACGCTTCCTACACTTCTACGTGGTGCATCCTGTGTGGCTTCAGCAGAGGTAGTGGCAGGCTGCTCAGATCCCTGCCCTGACTACAGAGATGCTTTTGGCCTTCGAACTCTGGGTTTTGGAGCCCCTGAGAGTCCCGCCAAAAACTGCTCCACCTAAACCTGCAGAGGCAGACTCGGCCATTGGGAGACAAGGCTAAATATCGGGTGCTGGCTGAGGGTTGGTGGCGGGGGGGGGTGCATCAGGTGAGAAGTGGGAGCCATTTGAGTGGAGTTTCCACTTCCATGTCCCCTTTCGCCATCATCCCTATCCTGGTCCAGAGCCACATCACTCCTACCACTCTGCTGCAGACCAGATTGGTGAAGATCAGTGACGCGTTATAAGGCCAAGGATAAGGTATCTGTCATCTTGTTTAAGGTGGCAGACAAGTTGGCATCCAAAGTCTGCTCCGCCGTGGTCATGGCCTGCATGGACTCATTTGAGAGCATTGCTTGAAGCTCCATGGAGACAGACTCTCTCTGTGGCAGACATTCTCACAATTCCCTACGCCACCAAACCATGAGCGATCGAATTGAAATCCTCCATCCTCTCCACTATTGTGGGAAGTGTGCATGGCACGTCTATCAGTACCTGGCAAAGTTGCTGATGTTCCTCTAGCATTCTCCTTCTCAACGATAGCCCCCGGGGTTCAGCATCTGTGTCCAGCTGAGCAGAGCTTGGAGAAGATTGCGCCCCACAACGCAGACTCTCCACAGCTATCCCTGCCACCAGTGTCTGCTTGTGCTCACTTGTGAGGTGTGTATCACCAGGTGAAAATCCAACCAACTCTCAGAGTGGACCCACCAAATAGCAAGTATCTGTGCTGCTGCATGGCTGTAGGTCCTGCGATGGTGCACCCTCAGAAGGAATGAGGTCCTCTGAGGAATTGCCTTCATGGATGTCCTGCAACACTTGCTGTACGTGTGAAGGCCCTGGAAGACAAAAGAAGGGATATGATTTAGTTGTGGCAAAGTCATAATCTTGACAATCACCAAACTCCGTCTTCTGATCGTTCAGTTATTGATGAAATGAAGTCAGCATATGTGCGTCACAGATATTTGTAATTCTGCCACCAGCTATCTGCGAGCTCCCTGTCTCTCCATCTCCAACTGAGAGGGATGCAGGTGTGTCATTTATCTCTAGGGCGTCCTCCTCTGTGAGCTGGACTACTTGTGGCAGCCCACCTCCAGTCCTGTCCCTCTCCCTTGCGCTATGCACTCTCTTCTCTGACAAGGAGCGAGGAAACATACCTGTGAGTGAGTGAAGGTGAGGTATTCACCCAATGGAAGCAGTGCATTCGGTGAGAGTGACTATGTGACATATGTATTGTATTGCATCAGGATTGGGGTGACTGTCAATGATGGATAATTGGGGAAGTGATGAAGTGCATAGAAAGTGAAGGCTGGATGCTGCTGAAGTTTGATGGGTGTGAAGAGTGAAGTGATGGAGAACACTTAGCAAGACAGAGTGAAGGGGGGGCGCTAAAAGCACAGGCTGTTTTTGAATCAGCAAATGTACTTACTTTTCCTGAGCTGGTTACGGTCATTAAACCGCTTTCTACATTGCATCCGAGAGCTGGGCAACACGCTCCTGCTGCTCACCTCCTCAGCTACCTCCAACCATCCCTTCTTGGTGAGACCAGCAGGTTTCTTCCTCCCATTGCTGGGGAAATGTATGTCCCTGCTCCTGACTGCACCCAGCAATAATTCCATCGAGGCATCATTAAATCTGACTGCTGTCCACCATTCATCCTGAACACTCCCAATTTCATTTGTGTACTGTCCCTTTAATTACAGCTGAGGTCACGTCATGCGGGTGTGTATCACGCCCACTGCGCAGCTTGGAGACGTGAGAATGGTTAAGCGCGAGATGCCATTTTAGCAAACATAATGGCGGTGCGCAGCAAATCGTCCAGCAACTTGTGGTGATTTGCAATTCACTGTTTATATCTTCCTCGCTACAAGTTGCTGGCCGATTTGCATATTAATAACAGCGGGCATTGTTCACAAGCCATTATTTTTTAGCTGATTCCAGTCCATTATGTCAGTGAGCAAAGAAAATTACTGCTTCCAATCGTAATGGCGATGGGGGAGGTGAAATGGCTCCTGTTGTTAGTTTTATTAATAACATCATCATGAGTACCAAGCAGAATCCACTCACCTAATGTCCGACAGCTTATGCATTAACCTCATCTACTAATTACAACACTTGGCAACATTGGGTTACTTTAGGAAATGTTTTAAAATTAAATTTATATTTTTTAAATTACCCCTACTAGAAATAAATCAGACTATAACCTCGGCCCCTATATCTTTTTTCTTATTTTTTTTCTTTTATCTCTCACATGGCAGTTGTTGATGATTCTGCCATTCTCATTTACACCTCATCTAGACTCATCTTTTGTTTCTTAACTTGTCTCATTACCATCTCCTTTTGCCTTGCTCCATCATCCCTTTTGTCATTTAATCTCTCCTGCCTTCCAGCCTATCACAGACCTTCCCTTTGTTCTTTCCTCCCCTCCCCCCTTTCCCTGCCCCTGCACTTGCTTAAAAATCTGTTACTTCTCTAACGAAGGGTCATCGACCTGAAAGGTTAACTCTGTTTCTCTCTCCACGATGCTGCCTGACCTGCTGAGTGTTTCCAGCATTTTCTGTTGTTATTTTAGAAATAAAACAGTTGCTTTTGAAATTTAATGGTGACCATGCCTTTGGTGATTTATTCGTAACTTCTAATTTCTTCTGTGCGCTGTACAGCAGGTGCAATTCAAACCGTCAGTCTGACAGTCGGCCAATTGGAATCCGAGTGGAGACTCAGAGCAGAAAAGATGTGCCTATACAAATATTCTGAACAGTGATTAGTGGCTAGTCTCAGACCAAGCTTCCATCTATCTAAACAGTGTATGATCACTGTAAAAGGCTGCAGAGATCTAAAGGGGAACTATTTTGATCATGAAGACCAAAATGTTTGCATCTGTCTGGAATCATGTTGAATGGGTGCTGGGGCTGACTTTGTGCCAGCCCGTCAAAGTGAATGTAACCGCAACAGATCTTGCTGGTTCAGGCTCATTACTATAACTTTGCTGGGCTCCTGGTGGTATATCTACTGCTGTTGGGTTGCCCATCTCTGGTGCCAGGGGGACAGGGAAGGGAAATGGTTGTACTGCTTACTACAGTGTAGAGTGACAGGTGACCCTGGCAGGAGAGAAAAAAAGTTACTTTTTTTTGTGTCTCCCACCTTGCTTAGTGCAATCAATCACTCTGCAATAAATTGCACAGGCAAGGCAGCTTTAAAGTTTAATTTAAATGCCCCTCTACTGCCTTAGCAATGCTGGAAGCCAAGAATGCACTGGCGTTCCTATTGCCTATAAAAATGCTAAGTTTTGTCTCTTATTTTCATTACAACATATACAACATATAATGAAGACACGACTTTAAATTTCAAACAAGGTTAAGATTCTTGTATGATAGCAAAATACTGCGGATGCTGGAAATCTGAAATAACAACAGAAAACGCTGGAAAAACTCAGCAGGCCAGGCAGCATCCGTGGAGAGAGAAAGAGAGTTAACGTTTCAGGTCGATGACCTTTCGTCAGAACTGGGAAGAGCCGGAAATCAAATAGATTTAAGGCCAGAGTAAAGCTGGGAAAAGGGGGAGGGGATAAAAGAACAAAGGGGGAGATGAAGAGACATTAAGAGACATTAAGAGATATGCAAGGCTAGAGGTGGTGTTAACGTGACAGATTAAGGCTGAAAGAAGTGTGAAATCCACTGGCAGAATGAAGGACAGCTGCCAGCTTCTAGGAGGAAAAAAAAGTTGGGGGGGCAAATAAAAGGATGGAAAAAATAAAATATAAATGTGATTGGAGCTAAGGTTATGATCTGAAATTGTTGAACTCGATATTGAGTCCAGAGGGCTGTAGCGTGCCTAAACGAAAGATGAGGTGCTGTTCCTCGAGCTTACGCTGCGCTTCCGTGGAACAGTGTAATAGGCCGAGGACGGTGAGGTCAGAGTGGGAGTGAAGCGGTGAATTAAAGTGACAGGCCACCGGGAGCTCGGGGTCCCCCTTACGGACTGAACGGAGGTGTTCCGCAAAGCGGTCACCCAATCTGCGTTTGGTCTCCCCAATGTAGAGGAGACCACATCGTGAGCAGCGAATACAGTATACTAAATTGCAGGAAGTACAAGTAAATCGCTGTTTCACCTGGAAGGGGTGTTTGGGGCCCTGGACAGTGGGAAGAGGGGAGGTGTAAGGGCATGTGTTGCATCTCCTGCGCGTGCACGGAAAGGTGCCGGGCGAAGGGGAAGGGGTGCTGGGGGTGGTAGAGGAGTGGACTAGGGTGTCGCGGAGGGAGCGGTCCCTGCGGAATGCTGAAAGGGGAGGTGAGGGGAAGATGTGTTTGGTGGTGGGATCACGCTGGAGGTGTTCTCGTTCCACCTGGACCCCTCCCTCTGGCCTCTTACCCTCTCTAGATCTTTTCATTGCTAACTGCCGCCGTGACATCGGCCAGCTCAATTTCTCTGCTCCCCTCACTCACTCCAACCTACCTCCCTCTGAACTTGCAGCACTCCATTCTCTCCGATCCAACCCTGACATTGTCATTAAACCTGCTGACAAGGGTGGCGCTGTTGTTTGGCGAACCGACCTCTACCTAGCGGAAGTTGAACGCCAACTCTCTGACACCTCCTCCTACCTCCACCTGGACCATGACCCCACTACTGAACATCAAGCCACCGTGTCCAAGACCGTCACTGACCTCATCTCCTCTGGAGATCTTCCCCCCCACGGCCGCCAACCTCATAGTTCCCCAACCGCGCACAGCCCGCTTCTACCTCCTTCCCAAAATCCACAAACAGGACTGCCCCGGCAGACCCATCGTTTCAGCCTGTTCTTGCCCCACGGAACTTATCTCTTCCTATCTCGACTCTATTTTTTCTCCCCTTGTCCAGTCTCTTCCCACCTACATCCGCGACTCTTCCGATGCCCTCCGCCATTTTAACAGTTTCCAGTTTCCCGGCCCCAACCGTCTCCTCTTCACTATGGACGTACAATCCCTCTACACCTCCATTCCCCACCAGGATGGCCTGAGGGCGCTCCGCTTCTTCCTTGAACAGAGGCCCAACCAGTCCCCATCCACCACCACCCTCCTCCGCCTGGCTGAACTTGTTCTCACATTGAACAACTTCTCCTTTGACTCTACCCATTTCCTCCAAATTAAAGGTGTTGCTATGGGTACCCGCATGGGTCCTAGCTATGCCTGCCTTTTCGTGGGATATGTGGAACACTCTTTGTTCCAGTCCTACTCGGGTCCCCTCCCTCACCTCTTTTTCCGGTACATTGATGACTGTATCGGTGCCATCTCCTGCTCTCGCCCTGAACTAGAACATTTCATTCACTATGCTTCCAATTTCCACCCTTCCCTCACCTTCACATGGTCCATCTCCGACTCTTCCCTTCCCTTCCTCGACTTCTCCATCTCCATCTCTGGGGATAGGTTATTGACTAACATTCACTACAAGCCCACTGACTCCCACAGCTACCTGGACTACACTTCCTCCCACCCCGCCTCCTGTAAGGACTCTATTCCATTCTCCCAGTTTCTCCGTCTCCGCCGCATCTGCTCTGATGATGCCACCTTCCATACCAGTGCTTCCGACATGTCTTCCTTTTTCCTCAACCGAGGATTCCCCTCTACCGTGGTCGACACGGCCCTCGACCGTGTCCGTTCTATCTCCCGCACTTCTGCCCTCACCCCTGCCCCTCCCTCCCGGAACCACGATAGGGTTCCCCTTGTCCTCACCTTTCACCCCACCAGCCTCCACATTCAACGGCTCATCCTCCGCCATTTCCGCCACCTCCAGCGTGATCCCACCACCAAACACATCTTCCCCTCACCTCCCCTTTCAGCATTCCGCAGGGACCGCTCCCTCCGCGACACCCTAGTCCACTCCTCTACCACCCCCAGCACCCCTTCCCCTTCGCCCGGCACCTTTCCGTGCACGCGCAGGAGATGCAACACATGCCCTTACACCTCCCCTCTTCCCACTGTCCAGGGCCCCAAACACCCCTTCCAGGTGAAACAGCGATTTACTTGTACTTCCTGCAATTTAGTATACTGTATTCGCTGCTCACGATGTGGTCTCCTCTACATTGGGGAGACCAAACGCAGATTGGGTGACCGCTTTGCAGAACACCTCCGTTCAGTCCGTAAGGGGGACCCCGAGCTCCCGGTGGCCTGTCACTTTAATTCACCGCTTCACTCCCACTCTGACCTCACCGTCCTCGGCCTATTACACTGTTCCACGGAAGCGCAGCGTAAGCTCGAGGAACAGCACCTCATCTTTCGTTTAGGCACGCTACAGCCCTCTGGACTCAATATCGAGTTCAACAATTTCAGATCATAACCTTAGCTCCAATCACATTTATATTTTATTTTTTCCATCCTTTTATTTGCCCCCCCCACCTTTTTTTTCCTCCTAGAAGCTGGCAGCTGTCCTTCATTCTGCCAGTGGATTTCACACTTCTTTCAGCCTTAATCTGTCACGTTAACACCACCTCTAGCCTTGCATATCTCTTAATGTCTCTTAATGTCTCTTCATCTCCCCCTTTGTTCTTTTATCCCCTCCCCCTTTTCCCAGCTTTACTCTGGCCTTAAATCTATTTGATTTCCGGCTCTTCACAGTTCTGACGAAAGGTCATCGACCTGAAACGTTAACTCTCTTTCTCTCTCCACGGATGCTGCCTGGCCTGCTGAGTTTTTCCAGCGTTTTCTGTTGTTATTTAAGATTCTTGTATAATGGAATCATTTAAACAAAAGTTAAGGTCTTGTTCCGCTGTAACTTCCCCACAGAAATGCAGAGTTAATGGTGGAAAATATGCTGGATGATGTGTTTCTGTCATTAATGCATGATTTGATATGCCAGTCCATATTTGCAATTCAGCGTGTCTGCAGAACAGCAATCTCCTGTCCCCAATACACTACTGCCAGGTGATAAGTGCACAGAAAATCCAGCCCAATGCGCTTTCCTTGTTCAAAATCTTTTGAAAGCAAATCTTCCATTTATTTAGTGCCTTCCATTGACTTTAAGAAATATCTCAATACATTCTACATCGGTGAATTACTTTGAAGTGCAACTATTGTTCCCTTTGGGTCCCCCAAGGATCTATCCTTGGCCCCCTCCTATTTCTCATCGACAAGCTGCCCCTCGGCAACATCAACCGAAAACAAAGCGTCAGTTTCCCCATGTACGCTGACGACACCCAGCTCTACCTCACCACCACCTCTCTCGACCCCTCCATTGTCTCTCAATTGTCAGGCTACTTGTTTGACATCCAGTACTGGATGAACAGATATTTCCTCCAAATAAATATTGGGAAGACCGAAGCCATTGGCCGGAATTTTCTTTACTTGGGCGGGTCAGGTACAGGCGGTCCGCGTGGTGCGTCGTGACCCCATTCTTGCTTCCATCCGCTGCAGAAATCGACTGTGCGCTAATGGGGCCTATTAAGCCCGCCCTGCGCGTTACCCGGCCCTCTTAAATGGTGTGGGTCTGATGATGTCATCCATGACGCGTTTTCAGCCGGGATATTTAAAGGAGCCATGGCGACATTGCATTTGAAGGTTGATCGAGGAGAGTGCAGCCACTGCACTGGAGGCTTTGATTGCTCCAAACACTTGGAGACATGAATGCACAGAGGCAGAGGGCTGCACCCAGGTTCTCCGATGACTCCCTCCATATGCTTGTGGAGGGAGTGAGAGCACGCAGGGAGGTCCTCTTTCCTTCGAATGGGCGGAAGAAACCTCCCCAGGAGACAAAAAGAGCCTGGCTCCAAATTGCAGAGGAGGTGAACAGCAGGGATGTATTCAGGAGGACCTGGGTGCAGTGCCAGAAACATTTCAACGATCACATTAGATCAGGAAAGGTGAGTACAAAGCCGCACTCAACTTCATCCTGCTGTGCCTCTCATCACATCCCCATCACTCTGCCTTCCCAACCCTACTCCTGCACATCCTTACTCACACCAGCATACCTTGCACTTCCATCCATCCCTCTCTCTCTATCTAATTATCACATCTCCATCTGACTAACCACCCCTCTCACTCACCCTCATCCTAATGCAATCATACCAACTAAGAACATGCAAGGTGGCCATTTTCAAATCCCTCCATGGCCTCGCCCCTATCTCTATAATCTCCTCCAGCTCAACAACCTTCCTAGATATCTGTGCTCCTCCAATTCTGGCCTCTTGAGCATCCCCAATTGTAATCGCTCCACCTTTGGCGGCCGTGCCTTCAACTGCCAAGGCCCTCGGCTCTCGAATTCCCTCCCTAAACCTCACCGCCTCTCTACCTTTCTTCCTTTAAGATGCTTCTTAAAACCTACATCTTTGACCATCTTCCCATATATCTCCTTATGTGGCTCAGTGTCAAATTTTGTGTGCTAATGCTGCTGGGAAGCACCTTGGGATGTTTTACTACATGAAAGACACTATATAAATACAAGTTGTTGTTGTTGTTATGTAGGAAAATACAACAGCTAATTTTCACCTGCAGTATCCAGTTCAGATGGTTTTACGCACACTGAAAATGGATGGAGTAAAAGCCCTTGCAGTTCATGTGTGGGACAATCCAGTGTGCAGGAACAGATTGGGCTATTTGGATGCCATCAATGACACCCTGGATTTTTAAGAATCCTGCCATTCGAGAAAAAAGAGGCCAGGGCGCTTCCTGTTGTCCATGGAGAAAGTGATGTACCTGATTGCTCTGGCAAACAATGCAGTCACCTGATTCATGCAGCGACACACTGCAGATTGATTTATGTTACTGATGTCCACAGTCGTCCCCTGGAAAGAACCAAAGGCAAAAAAAAAATTGCTGTCATCTTCACTGCCACTAGTACTGCTCAGCCTGCCCTGAACTGGTATATAGTTAGCAGAGTAAGAGCAGATAGGAGCCCTTCCCACACATCCAAAAGTTCTTCCTGTTCATCCTCCTCTTTCTCCAAGTAATGTATGTCCAGTAGGATTGAATGGGACAACCACTAGGCTTAAGGGAATGGCAAGAGCAGAAAACTGTGTGAAACTGCCCAACTGCCCTTTAAAAGCTGCTGGACACAGTGCACCCCAACTGCTCCCTAACTTTGGTCTCCTAACTGCTGGAAAGTAGACTTGCTAGCCTCAATACAAATTATTCATGTCTCTATGCATTTCAGATGCAGCCCAGTAACTGAGAGCACCCAGTTTATACAGACGCTAGTAGCCCATGGCCTGAGATAGAATCATAGAATCATAGAAGTTTACGGCACAGAAGGAGGCCATTTGGCCCATCGTGTCCATGCTGTGGATAAAGAGCAATCCAGCCTAATCCCACTTTCCAGCTCTTGCTCTGTAGCCTTGTAGGTTACAGCACTTTATCCAAGTACTTTTTAAATGCAATGAGGGTTTTGTCTCTACCACATTTTCAGGCAATGAGTTCTAGACCCCACCACCTGCTGGGTGAAAAATTGTCCTGAGAAATTGAACGTGTTGGGGGATGGTGAGCCAATGTATGTTAGCGAGGACAGGGCAGGTGGGTGAGCTAGACATAAGACAAGCTTCTGCAGAGGGATTTGAACAAGTTGGAGTTTATGGAGGGTGAAGAATGGAAATTGGCAAAGGGAGAATTGTAGAGCAGTCGAGTTGGGAGGTAATAACAGGCATGCATGAGGGTTTGAGCAGCAAAGAGGCTGAGGTAAGGGTAGAATCAGGCAATGTTGTGGAGGTGGAAGTAAGCAGCCTTGTGATGGAAAGCATATGGGGTCTTAAATCAAGCTCAGAGACACCAAGGTTGCCTGGTTCAGTGTGAAACAGTGGCCGGGGAGAGGAATAGATCTGGAGGCAGGAGAGTAGCATTTGTGGCGACGGTGAAGACAAGGCTGAACACAGGCATTTGCAGGATAAGAGGATTTTAGGATGAATATGAGGAAAGTTCCAAAGGGAGGGGAATGTGGATTGGGTGTAAGAAAGACTGAAGAGATGGTATAAGGCCTCAGTTCATACAGTGTTTTAAAAGCTACAATGCAGAATTCAATACTGAATTGGAAAATTCAGGACACCGCTGCACTCCCGCATCCTCACATCCAAATACAAGCATGTGGTGAAATGCATGAAGATATAAGCCGGTAGAATCTTTAATCGCTGCATTAATAATAAAGAAAAATATTTCATGCTTAAATGAAACTGCCCCCTGGTGGGGCCCCCGATTTGGCTGAGGCCCCATAGGCCTGTGCGTTAATCTGCCCCTGCCATTCAGTACTACTTAACACTGATTAACTGCACTAAGCAGCCATTTAAACCCCTGAAATAAGGAGATGCTGCTCAGGACAGCTGTTTACTCAGCAATTTTCCTCAATGAGAGAGTCTAGCCACCTCCCCATGACATTCAACAGCATTACCATCGCCGAATCCCCCACCATCAACATCCTGGGGATCATCATTGACCAAAAACTTAACTGGACCAGCCACATAAATACTGTGGTTACAAGGGTAGGTCAGAGGCTGGGAATTCTGTGGCGAGTGACTCATCTCCCAACTCACCTCCTGATCCCCCAAAGCCTTTCTACCATCTACAAGGCACAATTCAGGAGTGTGATGGAATACTCTCCACTTGCCTGGATGAGTGCAGCTCCAACAACACTCAAGAAGCTCGACACCATCCAGGACAAAGCAGCCCGCTTGATTGGCACCCCATCCACCACCTTCAACATTCACTCCCTCCACCATGGCTGCAGTGTGTACCATCTACAAGATGCAATGCAGCAACTCACCAAGGCTTCTTCGACAGCACGTCCCAAACCTGTGACCCCCTACCACGTAGAAGTGCAAGGGCAGCAGGCACATGGGAACACCACCCTCCAAGTCACGCACCATTCTGACTTGGAAATATATCGCTGTTCCATCATCGTAGCTGGCTCAAAATCCTGGAACTCCCTCCCTAACAGCACTATGGGAGTATCTTCACCACACGGACTGCAGCGGTTCAAGAAGGCGGCACACCACCACCTTCTCAAGGGCAATTAGGGATGGACAATAAATGCTGGCTTTGCCAGCGACGCCCACATCCCATGAACGAATAAAAATAAGGATGTTTCCTGTACAGAAGAAGCACAACTCATTGATCAGGTGCTGAATGCAGTTCTGGAGGTGAGAGAACACAGGGACAGAATTTGTGCTGTTTGACCACAATCCCACTAAAAAAATGCCTGGTGCAGCAATCATAGAAAGAAATAGTAGAAAGATCCAGAAACCAAAATATCTAAGACAGTAGAGTGCTGGTTGCCTGATTGGGCATGCTCGGGGTGGATTGACCGCTTTCACTGAGTGCTGGTTGGGAAAATGTGGGCCTGCAGCCCCTGAATTTCATAAGATCATTGGATCTTACAGCACAGAAGGAGGCTTTTCAACCCATTTTCGGCCCACCTGTGCCGGCTCATTGAAAGCGCTATCCAATTAGTGACGCTCCCGTGTTCTTTCCCCAAATCCCTGCAAATCTTTGCTTTAAATAATTTAAATAAGTTCCCAACCTGTGCTCCCTGCGAGGGCTGTTACTTGCCAGGAATAACCGATCATGCAATCAGCCCCAAGAATTCAGCTGTAAAGAAATTTGTGCAAAACAACTGCCACAATGAGAAACACAAGAAAGTCTGCCCTGTCAAACTTTGACCGAGACTTCCTGAGTTCTATTTGACTGTTTTGGGTGGGTCTGGGCTGGTGGTGTTGTAAACTTGAGTGGGGACATTTAACTCTGCATATGGCCATGAAAACATGATATTCCTCCCCATCCCCCCAGCCTCCATCCTTGCATGGATACTGGGCAGGCACAGCATTGCTGAAGTATACGCTGCCTCTCTAAGCCTCAGAGCACCTGGCAGGGCCGTACCCTAGGAAATGAGGGTGTGAACACGGGCACAGAGGTCACCAGGCCCAGAGATTCTTCGGAAGCCGACAAAAGAAGGCACAACTTACCTTTTCCTGTTTCGCTTGCCTTGCTGCCTGTCCCTTCAGATCTGAGGAGGTCCCAGGAGCCTTAACAGCAGCTTCTTTGGGCATCCACAAAATGGGAGTCTTCTGTCACACCCAGAGGAAAATGAGGTACAGGCCCAGGTCTGCATCTCTGGAACAGTCCTAAATACTACGGAGAGGAATATCGGGGCTGTAGTTTTTGAATTCCTGATGACAGCAGTGGTAGGAAGAGCTCTGCCAAAGGGGGATGAGATGCTGTTGACTATTTCCTCTAATTAGGGAGTCAATGAGGAGGAATCATCAAGTTAAAACAATTACTATGAAATGAAGAGAAAGGTTTGGAGGAATGTCTTTACACAGTGGGTTATTGGAACATGAAATGCTTTGCCATAGGAAATAGTTCAGGCAGAAACTATTGGATTTTTTAAGGGAAATTGGATAAATATTTGAAGCAGAGTAAGATAGAAGGCTATGGGGCAAGAGCCAGTACAGACACGGTGGGCCGAATGGCCTCCTTCTGTGCTGTAAACTTCTATGGTGCTATCCATAATCAGATACGGTCAACCATGAGCCAGGATACATAGACATCATAGCTGTTAAAATTGCTTCTCTTAGCCACATCAGTGGACATTTGAAGGTGTGCCTAGGCACAGTGGCACGCCTGTCGTACTGATAGATCAGGCTGCTGTTTTGAAGCTGACAGCAGATCGGGCCCATCAAGCTTCCCTGAACAAGTGATGGTACAAGTGCTAGAAAGCAGGCACAATCAAACAGCCACTATAACAACAGTGATGGTGGACTCAGATGCAGGGCCATTGCAAATTCACATCACAGGAGGTGTCGTCACTAGAATCCAGACTGGCAGTGAAATGCTGGAGCCAGTGAATGCATTTGCTCCTTTCAGGCCAATACGAGGACATCTGTGGCTCAGTGGGTAGCACTCTCTAGGTAGGAGGGGCTAGGAGTGAGCAGGTGCTGCTGGGTGCTTGATTACTGCAGGGAGTTGGAGTGAGTTTGTAAAATGTTGGTGGTGGGATTTTGGTTTGTTTCCAGGTTTTAGGGCCTTTATGGGGTCCCTGGAGCAAGCCTTAATAGCAGCTTCTTTGATCCTTAAACTGCAGCCAGATGGCTGCTGAGGGGCCTGGAGTGCCAAGCCCCTCAGAGGACAACATTCCCAGGATAAATTTAATCAGGGGAGAAAATGTTGGGGGAATGGAGAAAAAAAGGCCCAAAGATTTGGGCAGGGATCCCAGGAGGTTTGGAAAAGAAAACATAGTGGTGATTCAGTGCGAGGATAAGGAGATATGAGCTTGGGATATTATCCAGGCAGTACATGAGGACTGCAGCGAGGGAAGCTGCTTTGCCTGCAGACCAAAGCCGAATGTTGGGTTAGAGGTGACGGTCAGTGGCTGAGAGGAGTTGAAAAGACTTTTACTGAGTTTGAAGGTTGGAGATAAGTTCTCTGCTATATTCTGAAGAGGTGGTGGTCTCATTCTTAGACCTGCCAGTTTATATTGATGATGATGTGCTAATAAAAAAGTTGGAGTCGTGGGACATTAAAATTTGCTCGGCAATAAAGAGGAGATACTATCCAGGAACGCGGGTAGCAAATGGAACCCGTTACGTAAAGGTGCAGTTCCCAGAGGGGGTGAAATCATTGCCATATAGCATGAAATTCGAGACAATGGAAGGAATGCAGCACTTCCGGGTACTACATGATAACCAGGTGAAGATTTGTTATTATTGTCTTGGACATGACCATCTTGTAAGAAGCTGTCCAGACTTGTACTGTTATAACTGCGGCGAGTCTGGACAGATCGCTCGGAGCTGCAAGGCAGAGAGCTGTGCGGTCTGTCACAAAGGCCCCACCAGCTATGAGTGTGAGGCAGAAGGAAGCCCCTTGAGTGACAAGGAGATGGAAGAAGGAGAAGGAGCAGGAACTGTGAGTGGAGCGGCTGGAGGAACGGAGCAGGCGGAGGACACAACTGGTGAATGGAAGGAGAAAAAAGTGCAGGAAGAGGCAGAAAATTGCAGAGCAGAGAACAGGATGGAGATGGTGGTAAACACACCAAGTATGGTGGAAAAGGACAAAGACAGCAGTGGGCAGCACAGGTCGAGGGCAGAGTCGAGCCATAATACGGTGAATCTGGTGTCCACGGGGGGAGAGGAGGCGGGAGCGGGGTGCGGGGTAAATGAAAGTACTCCAAAGAATGATGGGCAGTTGGACATCTCGGGGAGCAGGAGGGGGCAAGACAAGGACAGGGTGCAAGAAGCAGGAGCCTTAAAGGGGCAGCAGGATGGGAGCGGGGAGACAAAGACGCCAGAAGGGAGCAAGATAGGTGCAGATGTGTCATTGTCCAAGACAGAGAAGAAACGGGGAGCAAAGGTCAGCGTTGGAAATGAGGCCGAAGGGAGTGGCACTATTGGAGAAACCGTGATAGCAGGAAGACTCTCTAAAGGAGATCATGGGCTGGATTTTGTCATTGTAGGCAGGCTGGGGGCGTGTCAGGTGGTCATTGTGTCAGGATCCCGACTCCGATGTAAAGTGGGACAAAAGTGCGATTTTGCCCTAATTGGGCAATTGATTTCCAGCGTGTGGGAACCCCTGGCCCAATGAGCCTTTTCATACAGAAACTCGCCTCCGATGATGTCATCAATGCTGCTGGGTTTAAGGCCTGCAAGCAGCCTTGCTTCTTTTTCAGCCTTTCAACTTTGTGACCATTGTTCTGAGTGATTCCTTGTGCAAGTTTGTCCAGCTCTAGACCAAAGTGTGCACCTAGATTTGATGAGGCCTCCCTCCAAGCTCTGGTGGAGGGAGTAAGAGCAAACAAGGAGGTGCTCTTTCCTTCCTCAGGCAGGAAAAAGCCTCCACAGCAGACTAAAGCTGTGTGGCTGCAAGTGGTACAGGAGGTCATTGCTATTTCTTTATACAACAGTACCTGACTGCAATGTCGAAAGAGCTTTCATGACCTTCTCCGCACAGGAAAAGTGAGTATTACATTCCCATCACCCTCAATCTGATCCCCATTGCCTCTCATCACCATCACTTTGTCACGCTCCTCCTGCACATCCCACTTCACCCTTACATCCCTGCACCATTACCCATTCCCTTTCTCTCTATGTTCACATTCACTGAACTATTCGACTATGCAGTCCTCACACTCCCTATCACTGTGATGCAATGCCAACAACTTACAACACACAGGGAGGGCCCTTGGTCTTGGCACCTCACTCCATCTTTTTCTCCTTCTAAGCATCTATGCTATGGATTCTCTACACTCACTCCTTCATTCTCACTCAAACTCCACTTGTGTCCCTCATTGCAGGAAAAGAGAGCCCACAATAAGAGGGAAAGGGCGAGGACAGGAGGAAGGCTACCCTCAATAACCCAGCTCACCAATGCAGAGGAGGCGGTCCTGGAGATCGTGGGAGTGGAGGATGATGCGCAAGTGGGGGACGGACAGACGGGCGCATCACAGCAAGCTGATGACAGAATAGTTTTGCATCTCTCTTATTGACATTGCATGAATGACTGATAATGATTCTGATGCTCTAACAGATTGACTTATGATCATCTGCACAATTCAATGTGCATGCAACCTTTATCTCATATATCTAACTCTTTCCTTTACTCCCCCACAGTGAGTGACACTTGAATCCACAACTAAAGGCAAGCATGCTACAACTGAGTTAAGATAACCAACAGAGTTAGATGGTGTGCCGTGATGTTACTGCTCTTGTCCTTCTTTGTGGTAGAGGTCACGGGGCTGGGAAGTGGTTGTATGTATGATTTCTTGTAACATTATTGGTGGACTGCTCGAATAGTGGTTGGGATTTTGAATCTGTCTTGGGAACAATAAAAGGTTAAAGACAGAACCCGTGTGTCTGGTGTAATTTCTCATAAGTCTCAAGGCCGAACTCTATAACCTGTTGGACGGGGCGAAGGGTAATTCCGCACGTCTTACACCCTCCACGATCTCCAGCCTTCGACCCCCCGATCCATCCCTCCTCTCTGTGGCCTGATGCCTCAGGCCTACCCGTCCGACAGCCAGCCTCTCCATCTGGCTGGCTGCCTGTGGGAAACTGAGAAGCTAAATTTTAATCAGGCCCTGCTGTTAAGTTCGGCAGGGCCTTAGAGAAACCCATTCTCATGGCATTCCCACCTCATTGCAGCCCCCCAGCTCACTACCCACCTCCAACATAAAATTACGGCCAGAGTTAACGTTTCAGGTTGATGACCTTTTGTCTGGCGGAATTTTCCTTACCTCGGTGGGTCCGGTGCAGCCGGTGTCCATGGTGGGTCGCGACCCCGCTGCTGGCTCCATCCTGCTGTAGAAAATGAACTTACCTTAATGGGGCCTAGTAAGCCCACCCAGCGCATTACCTGGCCCAATGAGATGGAGCGCGTCTAGTGACGTCATTCATGACGCCTTTTAAACCGGGATCCTTAAAGGGACCCTGGCCACATTAAATTTTAAGTTTAATCTAACATAGTGGGTGTTGAATCTTTATCCTACAATAATATACTAAAAGTTATATATGAGTGACAAAGAAATATTTAACTAATATTATCATTAAGTAATATGACGCCATCTACAAATACGATCAAGAACATAATTAAAAAAGTACATTAATTGGGAAGTTATTGGTGCTTTAGTCACAAATCTATAGACTTTTGTATCAGTAAATGGTACAAATAAAAGATGTGTGTGTTTAGGTAAGACATAAAATTAAGCAGATTTTAAATGGAATTGTAAAGCGTGGATTTACGATCTTATGCAAGTTCAGTGGAAGAGCTGCGGAATCCCTGACAAACAGTGTAAGTGGTGCTTACAATGTGTTTCTGGGATTTCTGCAGCTCTTCCATTGAAGTTAACAATGGATAAGTGAGAGAAGCTCTGCAGAAATTCACCCTAAAGTCTCAGACTGAAAAATTAAATTAGTCTTATTCAAGGACTGAAAGCAAATTGAACCAGTGGAATGAGCGATGAGAATGAAATTGTTACAGTTGATGACTTGATTTAATGTGTAACTGGACAATCACAATATTACTGTGAGAAAAACCTGACCAGAAACAACACAAAGATGTATTTAAATGATATATGTCATTTTTTACAGTGCAGATCAATTCACTGTAATTACTGTTGAGTTGGAAGGCAACAGCCGAGAATGGCCAGTGAAAAATGTATTTCCCTCATCATCCAGGGTAGCACTTGCATCCCTTCAGGAATTTCTGAATTAACATTTAACAGTAGCTTTTCAAGTAGAACAGAATCTCCATCAATCAGTTAGCTGATGTAATCAACATGCTTTTATTTTGGTTTGTTTTTCATGCTGTCAAGTAATCAGCTGGAGCAATGGCTACGGAACTCACGCCTCAGGTTGACAGACGTGGTTCCCGAGCTGCGTGAATCCCGTGGCCATGCAGGGAAATATAAAAAGTAGGGGGAAAAAGGCTCTTGTAGAGATTCACGTATCTCTGGTAAACAGGATCGAGTGCAAACCAATATGGTGGGTATATTGTGTTTAATCAGAGTTTAGGACGGAATACAACACACTAGTAATACAGCAAAAACATACGACCGTAACAAGCAGCTTGTACCGGACCCAATCAGACAGACGGCTGGCATGCGTGAACAGTTCTCTGGCTTCTGGCCCCCTCTCTCTCTCTCTCTCTCTCTCTCTCTCTCGGGCCTTCGATGGTGAGCATGGGATCACTCTCAAAAGAGCGTTCGACCAGCCCAACTTCTCTTTTTAACTTCTGTTTGGCTCTCCCTTCCACCGTCTGTGTGCAAGCCCTTGGGGTGTCACTTTTTATTCTCTTTTTAGGGGTGGGCCTGAGGCCAAGTTATTGACAAGACCATTTAACCTATAGCGGTTCCTCCAAAACTTCATCAACCAATGACAGCTTAAGTTCTTTGTCTTGGTGCTTGGATGAAAGCCAAGAGGGTCTCATTACTTCATCCAATTTATCTTTCTTGTTTTTACATTTTGAAGGTTCATCCATTGGAATCCATCTTATCTCTTTTTACTCTCTCCCCCTTAACCCAGCAAATACAAGGCCCCAGTCCGAACTGTCGCACATTAACCAGTTGCTATCCCACCGTTCTGACCTTCACAAGTAAGGTCTATGATTTACTCCCTTTTTCTGCTGTGAACTTTTCTCTCAGAACTTTTACATTCCCATGAATTACGCTGCTTTCAGTGTTCAATAGCTGTTGTTTTATACCTTTTTTTCCCTTTCAAAATACATCTGTGGAGATTATAATATGATTATTAGTAATGATGGAAGAAACATAGGTTGGGCCTTTACTGGCCAAATTAAAGATACATTAACAAAGTCAAAACCCTAACTTACAAACAACAGATAACTAGCCTGGCAGGACCATCCTATGGGCCCCCGTGTGGAATGTTTATGTTTCATCTAGTCTAACTGATTAAAAAGACTGTCTCAAATTCTAATGCAAGCTTTCCAGGAAAACGAAACTTATCATTTAAACACAGTATTTTTAGGCACCCCTAGTTTCTAACAGTCCCCACCTTGAGAAGGAGAAAAACTCTATTTCGACCTCTCATTTACGAACCTCTACCAACCATGCCAACTCCAAATTATTGGTTCGATGGTTCAATTCACTGTTCCGGTGTTCCAATTCTGCCCCGCCTCGGGTATCCTCTGTTTCTTCTATCTTTCCTGATCTAACCCCGCCTGGGGTCTCCTCTACCTTGCCTCTGATTTTCATCCGTCATTAATTCATTAGTACAGTTAGTCATACTTATAGATACACATTTGGCTTATGAATCAAAGTCTTACTACACAGGTTACATATATCAAATACACTATCATTACAAGTTGGAGAACGACCAGAGCATGTGAAATAATACAAATCTAAGGGTGTGCTGATATATCAAGCCCAGTATCCCACCAGTGTGAATTGTCCTCTATGCTGTCAATTTCATTATTTATTCTCGAGTTGTCTTGCTCCAAAACATAAAAATGCTTTAGGGAGGAGTTCAGTAGCATCACGAGCTCACTGAATTCCTCAGACAACAGGAGAATGTCGTACCTGAATTGTACCACATAACTGTGCAGCTCATACTGGATCGTATTGGCTTTTCCCATGCTCTGTTACCTACAAAACACAATTATTACAGTCACAGTTATAATTCAATCTTACAATCATTAGCACATCCACGAAGTACATACATTTCAAGCGACAATGATACAAAACAAAGAATACAGAAATTGTGAAGAAAGCTACAGTTTATCATCTAACCAGGAATATTTATTCTTTCAGTTTTCAACTGATTGATATGGTACCATTTAGCCACCTTGGCCCTCCCCTTTTTCCCAGGGAATTGGACCAGATAAACCGAAGGACTGGCCCTGTCAATAATCGGGAAGGGGCCATTCCACTTTGGTTCGAAGCAATGTTGCTTCTTCCCATAGTTCAGCACCATTACAACATCTCCCACTTGATACTCAAATGGTCGGACCTTCTTGTCGAAGTATTTCTTTTCCTGGTTTTTTGATTTGCCTGTTTGTGTAGCTACAAACATGTTACGGTAGTTTGTTCTATGTTCTCTACCACCATTTCAAGCCATTTTTGGTTGGCAATTCTGTAAGGGATTCCCTGACCCTGCGTGTCTCGTAGCCTGTGAGATTCACGCGGCTCTGTGCAGCCTGTATGTCAGTGCGGGTCTAGGCCTGGTTGCCTGTTCTGGTCTCCAGCCAGTCTGGGAACACTAGACACACCTGTGAGTGGTTCGAATCACTCTCCCTTACGGTTCTAGACACTGGACTTAGATGCGAGAGCAGTAATGGAGATAAAACTCATGTAGACTTGGTTTGAATGGTACGAAATGGAAAATCTTTATTGCATGATACTTAAAATTATGAAATACATGTCATAAGCACAGATTAATGACAGTACAATCTTACAAACAGTTATATAGTCGATCTTAGGGAAACGAGGAACGAACGGCACAACGTAAATAGGGGCACACATTACAAATATCCTTAATCTTTAAACCCTCCCCTATCAATATCTATCCTAAACTAGCTTCGTAGGATCTCGAGACTCATGCTCACCACTCGTGATAACTCGGAGAAATTCCGAATAGCTGATCGGATGTTTTTCACCGCAGCACCCACGTGTCGGTCAGGAGATCTCCTGGTCCCACTTGTTTACTTGCTTCTGCTGCTCCGGCTAGTAGGCTGGACCGTCTGCTGTGATGAAGACCTCTGTTGGTGGGTTTCACAGATTAGTCAATATCTCAAAGGAGAATCTTCCGGGGTCTGTCCTTTAAAGTTCAAAGAAGTCTTCCTGGCAAGGAGAAACTTGGCTGATCGACCTACAGGCGCGGTCGGGATTTACTGACCGTGGCGATGGATATGGTCTTCTTCTCTTCTCCTCTCATCTCATCTCATCTCGGGCCTTTGGTTCCGCTGCCAGTTACCAACATAGGTCTTCGTTACGCGACACGAGGTAGATCCGTACGGATCAGAAAGTTCAACAGTCTTTTCAGAAGAGGCAACAGGCACGCAGAAGCCCAACTACGAGTACACAGGAGCAGCCACGAGGTTACGAATCGACCGGATAAAACACAGGAGCAAGCGAGCGAACGCAGGAGCACGAACAAGAGCACGAGGCAAGAGGCAAGAGAGAGAATGGACGGTTTGGAGCCTGTAATTATAGTGCAAAAATCTTCCGTTTCCCGCCCAACTATAATGTCCATTCTTTTGTTTAGGGTTTGGCGCCCAAATGTCTTGTATGGGTGATCTCCGTTCTTAATGGGTTTCGGGGCTACTCATGAATGTTTGAGTACCTGTTAATATTTCTCCCATTGTTAAATCGGTCGGTGTTCTCCCTGGAGGGGTTTGGGGCTTCCAAGTGTCATGTATAACTACCTGCTAACGGCTCTCTCATCGTAGAGTCGTTGGGAGTTTACATATTAATGTCCTTTGGATGGGCCCTTGATTACTCGGTACAATGGCTTTCCTTTGTACCTGGGAGACCGATTCCAGTATCTATGTTTATACTGCAAACCCATAATGTCTCGTGTATTATCTTCACTGTGCTGAATCGTTATCGATCTTGCACAAATGTTTAATGGAACGCCATCTTGTCTGCCTGTTGAAAAGTCTAGAATGTTCTGTCACGAGGTGCGGCGGCCATTTTACAGGCTGCTTGTGTCCAATTTAAACCTGCCAGCATTCTGCTGAAATAAAAGCTGTTTGAACGAAACTTTGTGTTTTCTCCTTATTAATCAAATCGCGATATATTGCGAATTCTACAGTCCCTCCTGTTGATGCGAATAACTCCGCTTATCGTATCAAAAATCACAGTGGTGAGCAATCTTATCTCGATTTCACTCCAAATCCAGTAAATTAATCCCATAATTTTTAACTTAACTAGGGTCTCTGTGTCGTCCTTATTTCCCAAGAAAATCACATATTATATCACCGTAGGCATCATTTGCCCTTAAACTTACACCACTTGTTTTCCTTCCCGGCGTAACCAGGCCGATACCTCACGCATCACCTGTATATTTGTCTTTTATTCAGGGAAAGGAAAAAACAAAACCCAAAACCAAACAATCAACACCATCACCAAAGTAAACAAATCCCAACTCTTAAACATGTCGAGTTTCCAACGTATTTACAATGAGTACAAACTTCCGCGGCGCACGTGGCGAGCGGGAGTGACGCCATTTTCCGATTACACGGTGCTCTCATCGTGCACGCGCACGTAACGTTCTCGCCACTCTCCCGTGTTTTCATGCTTGGTGAGGCGCTTGTCTCTTTTACAATGTATGACCAATAGGTACACTACAATAAACACTTGACAGACGACTAAAATGTGGGAGGCTATTCTGATCCATGAAGGCACTTCAATATTGGTGAACAGATTCCACCACGGTGGAACCACTATGTCCAAAATGTCTGTTCCTATTTCGACAGTTTTCTGCTCTAATGTATAAAAATGTTTCTGTGATACCGCGACGGCTTTCAGAAGTTTGGTTAAATGCTCAGGGAGAGGGGGAATGAGGTATCCAAAATGCGCGACAAATCGCTGCAAGTCGGTGAAATTCTCTTTTACTGTGAGATGAACAGTGGATGGTTCAGGGATTGGGATAATTCGCTGTTGTACTACTTGAACTTCAGCCCTGGGTTTAAAACAGAAACTGCTGTCACTCACCGGACACCGGCTACGGTTTCCATGCTGGTAGTGTTGCGCTGCAGTGGTAACACAATATGTTCCACCCCCGATGTATGCTACCTGCGGAGGCACATGATCTTGTGCCATTGCCTCCATGGTGCAATTCATGGACTTGGCGCCAGCCGTTCTGAACCCGCACTGTGGTGTTAAAAAGGCATTCAAGTGCTGGGGGCACAGTATTATGTGTGCTCCCCTGCCACGACAACCAGAGAGATCTGTACCTGTCATCGTTTGCTCCCAGCGGATGACGTAAGGTGGAACCGCTGCATAACGAATGTGGGCTCCCCCCTGAATGACACCAATGTTCTCTACCCGATATACCGGGGCGGGCTTTGCTGTGTTGCCCAAAACCGGCATGCGTAATACTATTCCCATAATAGTATGGTTTGAACGTCCGCAGTCCACGGGGACTGGGTAAGCTTCTGAAGCTAGCCTGAGCTGGCACGGACTTAATGCGTTCTGAAAAGGGTGGAGCGCCCGTAGGTGTTTGTTACTTATCCAGGACGGAACCAAACCTTGTTTTAAATCCTCCAAATTACTGCGGCCCTCGCCCAGTAACCACGCCCCGTAAAGCACGCACACCTCGTTCTGCGCAGCTTGATCGGATGCATTCCGATCTTCCCTGATCAGGGCATTTACCGTACGCGCATGTTTCTCCAGCTCTGCTATAATTTCCTTTAAATGGAGAGTCATGGCTTGGTCCTCGTGTAGACCTGACCCTACCACTTTATTCTCATCTGTTAGAATGTCTTTTAACTGTGTTTTTAAACCATTAATCTGGGTCTGCAGCTCCACACTGTCTAGAGCGTTGACCACAGATGTCCCTGTGTTAAAAGCAGTGAACGCATCGTTCACCAAACCCCTTCTTTGCCTCCCTACTTGATCCAAAACTTCCTGCGGTGCGGTGTACAAACTTGTCTTATCAATTTCTGCAAAATCAAACTCGTAAAATTGTCTGAACATCTTGGTCAACAGGACCTGATACAACTGTTCCGTCTTTTTGGGGCACCACTCTGGTAACCGTACCTCAGTGAGATTTAAAATCACCGAGGCCACCGCGTAATGTACCCCCTGAAATAGTATCTGGTCTGTGGGGACCAGTACCAAACCGTTTCCGGGTCCCTTACTAGTTTTAGGGCACCCTTCTTCCTCAGCTAGAACCACCGGAATCGTGGGCGGGGCTTTGCGTGGGCGCGTAATGAGTTCAGTGGCATTTACTGGGATCGGGGAGAATGGGGCTCCGCACCCCCTGGTGCTCGCATCCCACCTCATCCCCTGTCCGTTATCCTGCCATTGATTAATAAAAAATATGGAGATGCCTTTGGGGCAAACGTACTTTGACCCCCACATACATACATAAATCCCCTCATCCGGTTCCCACCATTTGTCCCAACAGACTTTCACTTGTCCGTCTGTCCCCGTAATTGTCCGATGGGTATTATTACCCAGTCGTTCCCACTCGACCGAAGAGTTTCTCATAGTTTTGCTCAGCTTTCGCAGCCACCACCATCGGCTCAATGGGACATTCCCACTACAGGTCAAACAAATCCGTTTGCCGACGGTGACGCTGATCCTGGGTGCGATGATCCTTACTTTGGGGCACATTAAAGAAGTCTCTTTGTAGGCGAACCCCGATGTGCTGGAATACTCCGTTGAGTTCGTTCCCAGCCATCCTGGCCACCTTCCCTTGTGGAAATAGGTGCTGGTCCCCTCTGCCTTCCGTCTTCCGGTCCCATCCACCGCGATGGGGGCCGTGTCCCCGGAACATCCAAACACCACGACATCCTTGGTGTGGCCTCGATAGGCCAATCCACATCCGATTGCCACGAGCAATACTAGAATTCGTTCCATCCTTCCTTGGTTCCTGTGATCAGATAGAATGAGGTAGCCAGCCTCGCAAAAGTCTCTGGCTTTTGTGAAGGGTGAGCGGGTCCCCTGACCTCGCCTCACGTAAACTTCAACGTTTGCTGAATAGACTTCCTCTAAACCTAGCCTTAAAACTCCCATCATTTTATCGTTTTCTGTTAAAACACTACAAACTTAGCCTTATTAAAACTTAAAACTTAACCTTGACACTACAAACTTAAACTTGACCTTGAACTATAAACTTAAAACTTAAAACTAAAACTTTACAGTGCCGCCCGTTCTCAGGGCGGCCCCTTTAAATTCTGAGAAGGCTGCTGCGAGCTCTTCCCGACGGTGGGAGGGCACTGACCCTTCCCTCTGATCTGCCGCAGCCTGTTGCTGCGCTGACCCTTTCCTCTGATCTGCCGCAGCCTGTTACTGCGCTGACCCTTTCCTCTGATCTGCCGCAGCCTGTTACTGCTGCGATGTGGCCTGTCTGTACCCGGGTTATCTTAACCTGAAGTCTACGCCTTGGGGCAGTCTGGGGACATGACCACATCCTCCTGGGCTGGGGTTCTCTACTTGACCTACGGGGAGTTGCTATGGGCGGGGGTTCCGTGACGGACGGACCGGGTTCCGAGACCTCCAACGGGATGACCTGGGGTTCCATCACAGTCGCCGGCTCCGCCTCCGCTGACTCCGCCTCCCTAACCTCGGGGCTGGCAGTTCGTGGCTCCGCCCTGCTCGGCCCAGCAGGCGGCCCTTCACTCGTGATCTCTGCCTCCCCTGAGGACTGGACGTTCAAAGCGGGCGGCCACATCTCTGGGAGCCACATTGGTACTCTCTGTGCTCCTATAGCGGCTGGCCCTGCCTCCTCTAGCTCCTCCCTCCTGTCCTCGGGACCTGCAGCTTGTGTGTCCACCCCGTGTGGATCTCTACCTATCGGCCCCATTCCCCCCAGACCGTTCCTCAGGAACCACCCGTCATCATCACTATGCTCATCTGCACTATCCTCATCTGACCAGGGTACCCTGGGTTCTTCGTCATCTAACCCCCAACTCCAGAAAAACGCTGCATGATCGTCCGGGATGTCCCTTCCCCTGATGCAAGCTGCTATGCCTGCCTGTGTGCCTTGTGGTCCTACCTGGGGCTGTGCTTTCCCATTGGCGGGATTTACCCCTGTAGTTTTCCCCTGCGCACCCGGCTGGTACAGTTTGCATTGGTTTGCATCCTCATACTCCCGGCTTTTGGCTACCCTGTAGGCTGCTTTTATCTCACTAAGCTGCGCTTCTAGCCTGAGCACGTCTAACTTTCCCATTGCTCGGGCGTTCTCCTCCCGCAGGGCCTGCTCTCTAAGCTGCCCTTCCAGCCCATCTATTTTCCCTATTAAGCGGGCGTTCTCCTCCCGCAGGGCCTGCTCTTTTAACCTGGCCTCCTCACCGCAGACCCCCTCCTGTGCGTGTCTTTTAAAAGGACACAGGTAGGCAGGCTGCGTGGGCTCTAGTCATTGGGTACTATTAGACGGTCCTGCGGCACCTACGGGGCCGGTTGCGACCGCCACCTGTCCACGCGCATTCAAGACCAGCTTGCGCATGGCTCCTAACACTGCTTCGAGGTCGTCGGGAGGGGTGGGTGCCTTGGCTTCCTTAGCCGGGACAGGCGCCTGGGCTCGGACCGCGGGATTTTTATCCTTGGAATCCTTCCAAGGGTTCCTGCAGTGCTTGCGCCAGTGCCCTGTCTTCCCACACCCGTAACAAGCATTACTTGCCTGTGGGGCGCGATTACCCTCCTGATGCCACTCTCTTTGATACGGGGCTGCGGGTCGTACCTCATGTACTCTTCCCTTAAAGGGACGTGTCGTCATACCCCTTATATTACGATAACCTAACGTGAGTCGATTCAAGACCGACTCTTCCGTAAGGTTGAGGTCATTGGGATCGAACCAGGCTTTTGCCTGCTCTCTAACGGCTGGTAAACTGTTGGCTATTATGCACCTAAGCCAATGAATTAAAGCGGCGCCTTCCACATCTTCGCGCTCGGGCGCACCTAGACAGCTGCGCTCATATACTGGCCACAGCCTGTCGGCAAAAACCTTCGGGGGTTCTCCCTCCATCTGCACTGTCTGTCCCACTCTAGCAAACGGACCTCCGTCGTTCGCCCCCAACACTTCTAGGACCTCATTTTTTAATTCCTCATAACTTTTGTTTCCCCTCTTGCTCTCGCCTGAGAGACACTGAAGGACCGAGCTGTCTAATGAGAACAGCAGCATTTTTGCTGTCTCCCCATCATCGCAGCCGTTAATGGCTGCGGCTTGCTCAACTTCTCTGAAATGTACGGAAGGGTCGTCTATCTCGGTCAGCTTCCGTACGTGGTTTATCATAGCTCTCAGCTGATGTGAACTGTGAGGCAACACCAGCTGTCCGAGGAGATCCCCCGGTTCTTCCCCACCGTTTCTGCTTGGGCCCCTTTTAATACCCGTTACTGGATACAACGATCCCTTTTCTTCTTCCTTTTCAATGGGCTTTTTCGTTTCTTCCATTGCTTCCTCCCTAACCCAGGTTTCTGAATAGCTGGGTGGCGCGGAGGGCGCAGTGGCTACTACTTCTTCTGCTTTACTTGGTGGGGATTTTCTAAATCTCTCATTTACTAGCGGCTGGTGCGCCGACGGATTGATAAGGCACACCATGCCGTTCGCATTGTTCACGGCCTTTTTGAGGCTCTCTATCTCCCTTTGGCAGGCGCTATGGTCGGCTCCCTGAAACTTATCCTCAAGGGCCAACTTATACGCCGACCTAACCCCCATTAAGCTCTCTTCTTGAGTTCTTATCTGGGCAGCTTGGCGGTTGCATCTTTCCTTTAACCTACTCTCATTCAATTTTGCTTCAGTGACCTGGCACTCGAGATACTCTATCCTTGTTTTAAGGTGACTGGAGACTTCCTGGCTTTCCTGGTGTAACTCATTTAAATTCTTAATGAGCACCTCCCCTCCAGAAACCTTCTCCTCCATTTCTCCCTCTAAATGGCTGATTCGAGCTGTTAGCGCTGTAATGGTCTGGTTTGAAATCTGAACCTGCCTTTTGTAGCACATAAGCCAGACTGCTTTCTCAACTGTCTTTTTATGTTCCTTACTATCTGTCCACCTTTCAGCTGCCTCTAGTGGGCTCTTATCCGCTAACAATTCACTTATCCACTTCTTAGTTAGATTAACCTTTCCAAACACATAATCCGCTATCTTTTCCTGCATAACATTTCGTACAGTCATTCCAAAATCTAACACACTACCCTCTCGCTGCCAGTGTCCTGCCGCGGTCGCCATTTTCTGTAAGGGATTCCCTGACCCTGCGTGTCTCGTAGCCTGTGAGATTCACGCGGCTCTGTGCAGCCTGTATGTCAGTGCGGGTCTAGGCCTGGTTGCCTGTTCTGGTCTCCAGCCAGTCTGGGAACACTAGACACACCTGTGAGTGGTTCGAATCACTCTCCCTTACGGTTCTAGACACTGGACTTAGATGCGAGAGCAGTAATGGAGATAAAACTCATGTAGACTTGGTTTGAATGGTACGAAATGGAAAATCTTTATTGCATGATACTTAAAATTATGAAATACATGTCATAAGCACAGATTAATGACAGTACAATCTTACAAACAGTTATATAGTCGATCTTAGGGAAACGAGGAACGAACGGCACAACGTAAATAGGGGCACACATTACAAATATCCTTAATCTTTAAACCCTCCCCTATCAATATCTATCCTAAACTAGCTTCGTAGGATCTCGAGACTCATGCTCACCACTCGTGATAACTCGGAGAAATTCCGAATAGCTGATCGGATGTTTTTCACCGCAGCACCCACGTGTCGGTCAGGAGATCTCCTGGTCCCACTTGTTTACTTGCTTCTGCTGCTCCGGCTAGTAGGCTGGACCGTCTGCTGTGATGAAGACCTCTGTTGGTGGGTTTCACAGATTAGTCAATATCTCAAAGGAGAATCTTCCGGGGTCTGTCCTTTAAAGTTCAAAGAAGTCTTCCTGGCAAGGAGAAACTTGGCTGATCGACCTACAGGCGCGGTCGGGATTTACTGACCGTGGCGATGGATATGGTCTTCTTCTCTTCTCCTCTCATCTCATCTCATCTCGGGCCTTTGGTTCCGCTGCCAGTTACCAACATAGGTCTTCGTTACGCGACACGAGGTAGATCCGTACGGATCAGAAAGTTCAACAGTCTTTTCAGAAGAGGCAACAGGCACGCAGAAGCCCAACTACGAGTACACAGGAGCAGCCACGAGGTTACGAATCGACCGGATAAAACACAGGAGCAAGCGAGCGAACGCAGGAGCACGAACAAGAGCACGAGGCAAGAGGCAAGAGAGAGAATGGACGGTTTGGAGCCTGTAATTATAGTGCAAAAATCTTCCGTTTCCCGCCCAACTATAATGTCCATTCTTTTGTTTAGGGTTTGGCGCCCAAATGTCTTGTATGGGTGATCTCCGTTCTTAATGGGTTTCGGGGCTACTCATGAATGTTTGAGTACCTGTTAATATTTCTCCCATTGTTAAATCGGTCGGTGTTCTCCCTGGAGGGGTTTGGGGCTTCCAAGTGTCATGTATAACTACCTGCTAACGGCTCTCTCATCGTAGAGTCGTTGGGAGTTTACATATTAATGTCCTTTGGATGGGCCCTTGATTACTCGGTACAATGGCTTTCCTTTGTACCTGGGAGACCGATTCCAGTATCTATGTTTATACTGCAAACCCATAATGTCTCGTGTATTATCTTCACTGTGCTGAATCGTTATCGATCTTGCACAAATGTTTAATGGAACGCCATCTTGTCTGCCTGTTGAAAAGTCTAGAATGTTCTGTCACGAGGTGCGGCAGCCATTTTACAGGCTGCTTGTGTCCAATTTAAACCTGCCAGCATTCTGCTGAAATAAAAGCTGTTTGAACGAAACTTTGTGTTTTCTCCTTATTAATCAAATCGCGATATATTGCGAATTCTACAATTCCCTGTACTCAGGGTGTGGCTGAAGGGGTTAACAGATGGGCTGGCATTCACATTAGTCGCCCGGTCATAGCCTGGTAGGGTGAGATATCTGTTGTGCTATGCGGGGTGGACCTAATAGCCGTTAGACACTTTGGCAACATACTGGACCATTTGGTGGGGTGATCTGCACAAAATTTGTTGAACATAGTTTTCAGAGTTCGGTTTCCTCTTTCCGCTACACCAGATGATTGTGGATGATAGGAGATGTGAAGTTTATGCGAGATACCCATTATCCGTTGCAATTCGGTAAAAATTTGGGCAGTAAAGTGAGATCCCTGATAACTATCAACTTGAATTGGCACTCCCCACCTGCAGATCACCTCACCCAATAAAAGGCGAGCTGCTGTCAATGTGGTGTTAGTTTTACATGGAAAAGCCTCCATCCATTTAGTAAATTTATCAACTATAACCAGACAATGCTGCAGGCTTCTCCCAACGGTGGGAGGGCACTGACCCCTCCCTTTGATCTGCCGCAGCCTGTTGCTGCTGCGCTGTGACTGGGCTCTCCCTGGGCTGCCTTAGCCTTGAACCTACGCCTTGGGACACTCTGGGGACTTGACCATATCTTCCTGGGCTGGGGTATCCGACTTGACCTACGGGGGGCTACCGGGGGCAGGAACTCCAGGACCGACGGACCGGGTTTCGAGACTTCCACCGTTGCGACCTGTGGTCCCACCACAGCCGCTGGCTCCACCTCCCCTGACTCCGCCTCCCTGAACTCGGGATCTGCAGCCTCTGGCACCGCCCTACTTGGCCCAGTAGGCGGCCCTTCACTCGCAGTCCCTACCTCCCTCGAGGGCAAGACTTCCAAGGCGGACGGACTGGGTTCTGAGGCTTCCATCGCCACGTCCTGTGGTCCCACCACAGCCGCTGGCTCCGCCTCCCCTAGCTCCGCCCCCCTGAGTTCGGGACCTGCAGCTGCTGCCTCCACCCTGTGTGGATCTCCATCTGCAGTCCCTATCTTCCCTTTACCTGAATCGGGGGCGACCCTTTTGTCCTCCGATTCCAGCTCCTCTTCGCTTGTGTCACTATCTTGGTCGAGCTCCTTGAACTCTTCCTCATGTGACTCCCAACCCCAATAAAGGATCCTACATTTTGCTAGGATGTCCTCTCCCCTGATGCAGGCTGCTTTGCCTGCCTGTGTGCCCTGTGGCCCTACCCGGGGCTGCGAGTCCCCACTCGCAGGTTTGGCCCCTGTGGTTGGCCCTTGCGCACCCGGCTTATACAGTTTGCACTGATTTACGTGGAACCACTTAGTGCGCCGAGGTACCTTTACGGCGTATACCATGGGACTCGCCTTATCTACAATGCTGTAGGGTCCCATATACAGTGGTTCCAGACCCCCTACTCTGGCATAGTTTCTGACCATGACCTGGTCTCCTACTTCCCACTCCTGTTTCTTGCGGGGTTCCAGCAACAGGCGATTGCCCTGATGCTGCCTTCCCATGTTCCCAGCCGCCTGCTCATAAACCTGCTTCAGGCGCTCCAAGAGGGTCTGGACGAACTTGTCCCTGCTTACCTCTTGGAGCTGACCCTCAGTGAGCACCGGCGCTAGCACATGGGTGGGGGTTCGCATGATCCTCCCAGTCATCACCTCGTGCGGGGAATACCCCGTACTTTTCCCATGAGGACTAGAGGCAGAACCTCCGCCCATTTTTGGGGCGAGTTCATAGTCTCTTTCCTCAATTTCTCCTTCAGGGTCCGGTTCATGCGTTCAACAATCCCGGATGACTGGGGATTGTGCGCTACGTGCCACTTCCCTTCAATGCCCAAAAGCATGAGGGTGTTCTGCATCACCTGGCCGGTGAAATGACTCCCTTGGTCTGACTCCACGAAACGGGGGAGTCCCCACCGCGAGAACACTTCCCGGACCAAGATTTTTGCAGTACCCAGCGCCGTAGCTGTTTTACAGGGGAAGGCTTCTACCCACTTGGAAAACACATCCACCAAGACAAGGCAGTATTTGTAGGCTCCCTGGGTGGTAGCCAGGGGCCCTATATAGTCGATCTGTATCGACTGCCATGGTCCCTCCACCCTCCTGATGTACCCCATGGGCACTTTCCTTTTCTGGGGGTCTGGGTTGTTTGCAGCGCACACGAGACAGCTAGCACAGAACTCGCGGACCTGCTCCCTGAGTCCCGGCCACCATCCCGCCTGCTCTACCCGTTGCCAGGTAACGTCGGGCCCGGGGTGCCCTGCCCCTGGCCCCTCATGAGCCAACTGGAGGAATTCCCTCCTGTGCTGCTGCGGCACAACCCACTGCTCCTCGCGGAACAGCATGCCTTCTTTAACGGAGAGGGTTGCCGTACTGTACGGACCCTCTACCTGCTTGCCCTCAGCAATGGTTCTGAGAACTGCTTTTAGGGCGGGATCCTGGTTCTGGACGGTCTTAAGGTCTAGGGGCAATGCTACCCTGGTGTTCCCGGGATTCCCGTCCCTGCCTTGGATCGCTGCCATGGGTCCGAGCCCATAGGGGTCCCAGAAAATGCCATTACGGGCACCCTCCCTGGCTAGCGCATCCGCCCGCTGGTTGCCCTCCCCACGGGGCTCTGTGGAGGAGCGAGCCTTCACCTTATGGATGAAAATCTCCCCTTCCTCCCCTACTGCTGCTAGGATCTTTTCCAGCAAGGGCTTCACCGTTAAATGTTGCCCGTCCGCGGAGGTGTATCCACGGCGGGACCAAATGGCCAGGTATTCCGTACACGAATTGCATGTGAACATACTGTCCGAGCAAATCGTGTATGGGGTTGGGAAAGTTTCTGGGTGGGTAACAACATACGCCACCGCAGACAGCTCAGCCTGCTGCGCGCTCATGGTGCTGGGGAGCTTAATCGCCAGGGCAAGGTTTGCCGCAGGGTCATAAACTCCACACCCTGTGAGTCGTTCGCCAGCGGACACTGTGCTGGAACCATCAACATAAATCTCGCGACCTGTGGGATGTATCCCGGCCCGCAAACCTATGTTGACTTCCCACACCCCTTCCACCGAACACTGGTGGGCTGTACCGGGGTATACCAAATTGGCCGCTAGCCTGGGCTCGCAAAGACCTTTAACTCTAAGATCCATCTGGGAAAGGAGAAGGGTCCAGCGTGCAATTCGAGCGCTGCTTACGGTCCCATCCTTAATCCTCCCATCTAGAAGCATCTTAGTTGGTGTGTGATGGGTGAGGAGAGTGATGGGAGAGAGCCCTGTGAAGATCGCTGATCTTTTCACGGCCCAATGCGTGGCTAAAAGATGCCTTTCGCAATTGGAGAAACTCCTCTCCACATCCGTTAACACCCTGGACGAATAGACAACCGGCCTCAGCTTGCCGTGGCGCTCTTGGAGCAGCACAGCGCTCAAGCTGTCTCCGCTGGCAGCTACCTCCAGGAAAAACTCCTTCCCCCCATCTATGGCCCCTAAAGCTGGCACGGTCTGCAAATTCCTTTTTAACTTCTTGAAGGCTGCCTGGCAGCCCTCGTCCCAAGACCACTCCACTCCCTTATGGAGGAGTCGGAGCAGCGGCGCTGCTGTGGCCACATAGTCTTCAATAAAATCTCTGCAGTAACCGGTCAGTCCCAAAAAGGACCTCACACCCCTTATGGTGTTGGGAATCGGTAACTCTTGCACCGACTCCCTCCTAGCCTTATCTATGGCTCTTTCCCCAGCGCGAATGGTCAGCCCCAGGAATTTTACTTCCTGCTGACCGATACGTGCTTTCTTAGGGTTCACTTTAAAACCCTTTCTCGCTAGCAGCTCCAATAACTCGGCCAGCAGTGGTCCATGCTCCTCCCTTGAGTCCGTAAATAGGAGCAAATCATCCACGTACTGCACTATCTGATTGGGCTGACTAAACTCCTTTAAACTTCCTGCCATACACTGATGGAAAATACTGGGGCTGTTGTGGAAACCCTGTGGCAAACAGTTCCATGTGTACTGTTGTCCTTTGAAAGTAAAGGCAAACTTGTACTGGTCCTCTCGCCGCAGCGGGATGGACCAAAAACCGTTCGAGATATCCAGCACCGTGAACGTGGTCGCGGACGCTGGGATACTCCCTATTAGGTCAGCAACTGCTGCTACCGTGGGCGCGCAGGCGGGGATGTTACTGTTAAGGACTCTGTAGTCCACCGTGGCCCTCCACGAATTATCCGGCTTCCTAACCGGCCATAATGGGGAGTTCACGTGTGTGGCTATCGGCCTCAACACGCCCTGCTGCACCAAGGAGGACATTGCTGTCTCCATATCGGGTTCTGCTTCTTTGGGGAAGTTATACTGCTTTTGGGGCCGGGTCATGGGGTCCCCATCTACGCTGACCTCAAACCCGGTAACCCTCCCACAATCGTGTTTGTGGGTTGCAAACGCGTGCATATTATCTGACACGTACGTCTGCATGTCCGTTGGGACATCCGCGACCATAAGCCCGAGGTCGTAGCCTCCGGATGGCTTCATGGTACACAGGGCCCCTTTACCTTCCTCCCCCGGGATTACCACTACCTTGCCTTTTCCACCCTTGGCTCCCCAGAGACAGTGATTCCTAAGGTCCACGAGGATCCCGTGCTCCGATAGGAGATCTGATCCGAGGATGCCTCTCCCACCCCCCTCTTGCCATTTCATCAGTATGCACTTCCACGTGGTGTGGAGTGCTCCTAAATGAATGGAGAGCGGAATGGAGAAAGCGCCAGCCTGCTCTTTTCCCGTGAACCCCGCTAATGTGTATGGGACCTTGGTAGACAGTGGTGAGTCAAAGGGGCTATCCGTATGAATCACGGTGCATGAAGCTCCCGTGTCCAACAAATAACTACCCTTCTGCTTCTCTACCTCCATCTCCACCAGGGGTCGTTTCCACGCATCATAGCTGAGCGGACACAGGTAGACGGGCTGTGCGGGCTCTAGTCATTGGGTACCGGCGGACGGGGCTGCGGCATCTGCGGGGCCGGTAGCGACTGCCACCCTTCCTTGCGAAATCATGAGGGTCCGCATGGCTCCCAGCATTGATTCTATCGCATCGGGATGGATATGCACACCAGCTCCCTTATCGGGGGCAGGCGCCTGGGCTCGGGCTGCGGGATTTTTATCCCTGGACTCTTTCCAAGGGTTCCTGCAGTTCTTGCGCTAGTGTCCTGTCTTTCCGCACCCGAAACAAGCATTACTGGCTTGTGGGACGCGATTTCCCTCCTGATGCCACTCCTTTTGAGCCGGAGCGGCGGGCCGTGCCTCATGCACCTTTCCCTTAAGGGGACGCGCCCCCGTGCTCCTTGTGTTACGGTACCCTACCGTGAGTCGATTTAGGACCGACTCCTCTGTTGTGGCAGGGTTAGTGGGATCAAACCACGCTTTTGCCTGCTCCCTGACGGCTGGCAAACTGTTGGCTACTACACACCTGAGCCAATGAGTTAAACCGATGCCATTCAAATAGGCGTGCTCTGGTGCACCTGGGCAGCTACGCTGGTATACTGGCCACAGCCTGTCGGCGAAAACCTTCGGGGGTTCTCCCTCCATCTGCACTGTCTGTCCCAATCTAACGAACGGACCTTCATCGTCCGCTCCCAACACTTCCAGGACCTCGTCCCTCAATTCCCCATAGGTATGATCTCCCCTTTTACTCGCGTCTGAGAGACACTGAAGGATCGAGCTGTCTAATGAGAACAGCAGCATTTTTGCCTTTTCTCCATCGTCGCAGCCGTTAATGGCTGCGGTCTGCTCTACCTCCCTGAAATGTACGGAAGGGTCGTCTGACTCGGACAGCTTCCGTACGTGACTGATCATAGCCCTCAGCTGGTGTGCATTGTGCGGCAACACAAACTGGCTGAGGAGATTCCCCTCTGCCCCATTGGCTCCCTCCGGGCCCCTCTTGATACCTGTAAGCGGGCACAACGGTCCCGGCTTCACTACTACTTCAGGGGGCTGTACTACCTCGGGGACCGCTTCCTCTACTTCTACCACTTCCTCCCTTACCCAGGTTGCCGAATAGCTGGGTGGCGCGGAGGGCACAGTGGCAAATGCCTCCTCTGCTTTGTTTGGTAGGGATTTTTGGAATTCCCCACCCACCGGCGGCTGGTGTGCTGACGGGCTGATAAGGCACACCATGCCGTGCGCTTTATTCAGGGCCTCTTTAAGGTTCCCTATCTCTCTTTGGCAGACTCTGTGATCGGCCCCCTCATGTTTATCCTCGAGGGCCATCTTATATGCCGCCCTAACCCCCTTTAAGCTCTCTTCCTGGGCTTTTATTTGAGCAGCTAGGCGGGCACATCGTTCCCTTATTCTGCCCTCATTTAATTTTGCCTCAGTGACCTGGCACTCGAGGTAATCTATTTTCGCCTCATGGTGGTTGGCGACTAACTGGCGTTCCTGATGCAACACATTTAAGGACGCGATGAGCTGCTGCCCCCCCGCGACCTTTTCCTCCATCTTCACCACCAAACCCGTGATCTGAGCTGCCTGCGCTACGATGACCTGGTCCGAAAGCTGGACTTGCCTTTTATAACACATCAGCCAGACCGCTTTCTCTACCGATTTTCTGTGTTCTTTACTGCCTGTCCACCTGATGGCTGCGTCTAGCGGACGCTTATCCACCAGCAGGTCACTTATCCATCTCTTAGTCAAATTAACTTTTCCAAATACATAATCTGCTATTCTCTCTTCCATAACATTTCGCCCATTCATACCAGGGTCTAACACATTATTTTCTCGCTGCCAGTGTCCCTTCGTGGTCGCCATTTCCTGTAAGGGGTTCGCGTGGCTCTGTGCTTAGCCTGGGTGCTAGTGCGGGGTTAGGCCTTGTTGCCTGTTCTGGTCTCCAGCCAGCCTGGTAGCACTAGACACCTGTGAGTGGTTCGACCCACTCGCCCTTACGGTTCTGACACTGGACTTAGGTGCGAGAGCAGTAATGCAGAGAAAAACTCAGATAGACCCGGTTGAATAGTACGAAATGGAAAATCTTTATTGCATATTGTTCAAGATTATGAAATACATGTCATAAGCACAGATTAATGACAGTACAAGCTTACATACATTTAGGAAACTAGGTTTAGGGAAACGAGGAGCGCACGACACATCGTAAAAGGGGACACACATTATAATTATCCTTAAAACAAAAACCCTCCCGTATCAATACCTGTCCTAATCTAGATCTGTAGGATCGAGACTCATGCTCACCACTCGTGATAACTCGGAGAATTCCGAAACGCTGCTCGGATGTTTTCGCCACAGCACCTGACTATTCACGTGTTGATCAGGGGTCTCTGTACCCCACTTGTTTACTCGCTTTGCTCCGGCTAGCAGGCTGGACCGTCTGCTGTCATGAAGATCTGTGTTGACCTCGGAACTCTGATAAAACTCAAAGAAGAGTCTTCCTGTGCCCGACACCAGTTAGCCGGTAGAATTCAAAGAAGAGTCTTTCTGGACCGACACCAGTTGGCGGTAGAATTTGTGTGGTAACCTGTAAACGTGTGGTAACCTGTAAATGGTCTTTATAGTTCGGGCGCGGTCGGGGTTTACTGACCGCGGCGGCACGCGCAGTCGTCTTCTTCTTCTTGTCTTGTTTCGTCTCGTCGGGCCTTCGGGTCCCTACACCGTCTACCGACCCTCGGGATGGTGTACCCGCTTACCGGCCTTCGCAGCCCAGCTCTTCACAGATCTTCGTGGCAAGCCACGAGGTTGACTCCCAGAAGATCAGCGGACCAAGAGCTCGGTGTGCCGCAAACGAGAGCCAGGGGTCGAATCAAGAGAGAGATGGACGTTTGTTTACTACAGTTATAGTACTGTAATTCTTTATCTCCCGCCCAATCTTAATGTCCATCTTTTGTCATGTTTTGGCGCTCAAACTTCTTGTATGGGGTGGTACTTGTCGTTAATGGGTTTCGGTGATACTTGTAACTGTCTGAGTACCCGTTAATATTTCTCCCCTTGTGGAACCGGCTAGGAGTCTCCCTGGAGGGGTTTTTGGGGGCCTCCGAATTCTTGCTGTGAGTACCCGCGAACGGCTCTCTCATCGTAGAGCCGTGGGGAATTTGCGTATCAATGTCTTTGGATGGGCCCCTTGATTGCCCAGTACAATAGCTCTCATTTGTGCATGGAAAACCCGATTCCAGCACTTATATTCCTTGCTTGGGTGTTAAAATGCAAAACGATCTCGTCTTGTCTTATCTCAATATGCTGAGTCCTGTCTGATCTTGCTGAAATGTTTATTGAAACGCCATCTTGTCTGCCTACTGAAAGTCTAGAACCTTCTGCCACGAGGCGTGGCGGCCATTTTACAGGCTGCTTGTGTCCGTTTTGAAACCTGACAGCATTTTGCTGAAATAAAGCTGTTTTTACGAAACTGTATGTCTCTATCTCGTTATTTCGAAATCGCGATAATTTGCGAATTCTACAGTAGGGGCTTGCCAAGGTCACCATTAACGGCGGTGTCCTTGGCAGCACGATCTGCCTGTGAGTTACCCTGGGTATGTACATCTGAAGAACGTAAATGGGACTTTACCTTACCAACATAGACAGGGGCTGATCGTGAATTTAAAGAGTCCCAAAGGGAAGCAAAGAGGTCTGCATGGGGCAGGGTCTTGCCATCAACAGTATAAAAATTATTCCTAGCATACAGCGGTAAAGATAACAAAGTGTTAATCGCATAGGCACTATCTGACCAGACATTAACAGGTATGTCATGAGTAATTTGAATTGCTGTCACCAGGGCTGCAACTTCAGCATATTGGGCAGAGTGGGGAATGCATTTATACTTAAGTTCTCGGTCAGGCATGACTACTGCAAATCCAGTAAGGGGCTTTCCGTCCCTGTGATAGGATGACCCATCAATATAGACGTTCTGGGCGTCACTTAGCGGAGTAGGAGAGACGGGGTGACGGTCGAACTCCAGTGGTGGAAGGGGGCACTCATGGCTTCCCCCCTCATACAGTAGGAGCTGAGGTAGTAGAGTTGTCTGCCTTGGCGTTATTTCCAAATCTCTCTGAGATAACAGAAGTGTCCAGTGACTGAGTCGGGCAGAGGAGACCAAAGTGTCCCCTGGTTTAAGTAAAAGATTCAAAGGGGTGTGGGGGCTATGTATGATCATTTTGTTCAGCCCAGTAATAAACGTGAAGTGTTTGACTGCCCAAAAAGTGGCCAGCAGATGTCGCTCACACACAGTGAAATTCTTTTCCACGCCAGTCAAAATACAGGCGGCGAATGCGATTGGCATAAGTTTACCCAGTAGCTCTTGGCACAGAACAGCAGCAAGACTCTGATCGGTGGATTCCACCTCCAGGTGGAAAGGCTTCTCTCGGTCAGGGCTTGTCAGGCATGTGGCTTGCATAACAGCAGTTTTAAGGAGGGACACAGCTGTTGTATGTTCTGTGGTCCAGTCACGGGCCACAGTGTCCTCTTCACCCTTTAACAGTTCATATAATGGTTTGGCTAGCTCCGCAAATCTGGGGATAAATGAGTGCTGGAATCCCACTAGGTCCAGGAAGGAACGAAGTGCGGTTTTGGATGCGGGCAATGGTAAACGCTGAACCACCTCAATCTTATGCTGGTCAGGGCTGAGTCCCTTTTGTCCCACAGAAACCCCTAAAAATGTCACTTCTGGCTGTAACAGTTGTACATTTTTGGGGTTAATTTTCAGCCCAGCTTTTAGAAAAAGGCCTAATAGCTCTTCCATTAATTTAATATGAGTCTGTTTGTCAGGCGTTGCAAGCAAAAGGTCATCAACATATGGCAGCAGGCAGTCGGGTCTCGAAAAAGGTTTCAGTGCCTGAGCCATCCGTTTGTGGAATATAGTTGGGGCGTTGTGAAAGCCTTGAGGTAAACATGTCCAAGTATAACTTTGATCTTCAAAAGTGAAGGCAAACTTGTACTGATCCTCTGACTTAACAGGAATACTCCAGAAGCCGTTTGAAATGTCAAAGGTGGAGAAGTAGCAGCTACCTGGTGGAATCTGGGACAGGAGAGTGGGGGTCTCCCGAACAACAGGGGCGTAAGCTGGGGTTACCGAATTAAGCTTGCGATAATCAATTGTTAGACGCCAGCTATCATCTGGTTTCTTAACTGGCCAGGTTGGAGAATTAGTGGTAAAAGTGCCAGTGCGGATAACACCCTGCTTTAACAATGAATTGATAGTAGACCGAACATAAGGGGCTGGATTTTGATACTGGGGACGTGATGGAGGCGGGACTCCCACTTTTTGGGTTGTAGTCCCGCCTCCATCGACTTGTGGCCAACCCACTGCATTTTCACTTGATTGACCTTGTTGAGCCCGCCCAGCGAGCTCAGCAGGCCAATTAAGGGCCACCCGGCAACAGGTGACGTCACAGATTGACATTTCATCTGTCAAGAGCTTTTGACAGAGGAAATATCAGCGTTTGACAGCTCTGTGAAGCTGTCAAACACTGACAGTCTGTCCTCTAACTTGAGTCCTTCCTCTCAGGCTGAGTTAGAAATCATTCCAGCACAGAAAACAGAGGCTGCAGTTTTTGACAGCACCACGGCCATTCTGCTTTCTGTGCCGGTGAGATTCCTGACTCCCGAGACCTGAAGGGCTGACACCTGCAGGAGGAAGTTAAGGTAAGTAAAACTTTTTCCCACACTTTACACTTACCTTACACACTTACCTCTGCACACATGCACCCATCACACACCTGCCCACCGGACATATCGACCCCTCCGACCCCTGCAGACCCACGGTCCGACTCACTAAATCGGCGTGGTTGGGACCTGTCGGGAAGCCCACATTTCACGCATCAAAATAGGGATTAGGCAAAAAACTGCCTGTTAACTACCTGTTAACAGGTAGTTTATTGTCACTAATCCCCTTCCCGCCTTGGGGAGGCGGGTCCCAGCACAGGTCGGGTACCCGCCTCCAGCGAAACTGGCATGGAGGCGGGTTGGGGGCAGGATGGGTTCGGGACCCCCGAATCTGCAACTTTAACCCCCCACACGCCTCCAAACCCGCCTCAACGAGTCAATGAAAATCCAGCCCTAGGTTTACTCTCAGCCGGAATGGAATACTGCTTAACAGGAGGGTGGGAGGGTTCATTAATCTCCTCATCTCCCGACATCCTACCACAATCATGTTTGGACTTAGCAAAAACCTCTGAAAATTTATGAATTACTGTATTAACCATGGGGTCTTCAGTCCCGGGAAGGGTGAAATCCTCGGGGTTTTTAATTGCATATACCGAATGGGCATCTGAAATAGGTGTCGGTGGTCCCTCATTAAAGTGCCACCAAAGACAATCATTAGCGTTGTCGAGGACAGCACAGTGTTTATGCAGCGTCTCACTTCCGAGGATACCTTTCTGGTCATGGGTGGCCATATATACAGGAGAGGGGACATCGACGGAATTCCCATCAATGGACAAGACTGTGGAGCTCAATCCCTGATTAACTAACTGAGTAGAAGCATTAAAGACAGAGAGGTTTAGGGCGGTGCCAGAATGGGAAAAGGGAGCGGGGTCATGTAAAATAGTCACGGCAAATTGTTGTAGGTGCATGAACTCTTCCCCTCTCAGGAAAGTTCCAGAAATCCTGGGGCAATATAAATGGGGTGGAGCTCAGAATGACAGGTCTTTTTCTCTATTTCCTGTGCTTTTCCCCAGACATAATAACAAGAAAATCAGCCCCATTAAATAGCAATTATTACATCTATCCATGAAATTAAATAATAGAGGCAATTTAATGTATGTGCCATCAACCCTATTTACAATTCAAATATGTAATGGCCATCAGTGTTTAAATAAAGGAGATTGGAGGAAAGTCTTCCTTGAAGATTTTTCTGTTGAAAAGCTAATGGAGTAGAAAGTGGTACATATTGTGCCCGTTTTCTGGGTGCAAAAGCCGCATAAAGCATACCAAATTAGCAGTGGGACGGCCTGCACTCAATCTGCACCGGCATTGGTGCCACTGCTAAATTTGTGGGAACCTTTTTATAGGTGTCACAAGCAGATGCCTAAAAATGGCATTAGCCCCCTTAAATATGCATTTCCCACCCTCTCACAACCGTGCTGCCGTGAAGTGCCTGCTTGGTGCCCACAGCGGAAATATTTGAAAGTGTAGGACTTTGTGTGGTGGGTGGGGGAGACAAACAGGCAGTGGTGAAGTGACTTTACTTGGTGTTGCAGCTCTTAAATTATCGAGCTACGAGTTGTCTCCTCGTTTCTCTTTCTGCTGGCTCTCCTGTTCCATATTCTCTCCTTTGTGTGCACCCTCAACAATATAATGGGATTGGAGGTCCTTTCCCATTGTCTGCATCATCATCCCATTCAGCTTCTGGAAACAGCAATCCTTTCTTCATTATGAGATTATGTAATACACAGCAATTTACAATGATTCTGGAGACTTGCAGCTGCATTGTAGGGCTCCACCAGATTTATTCAGGCACCTAAAATGAGGCTTCACAATGCCTATGGTCTGTTCTATCACACTGTGTAAGGCCAAGGCCAAGGCCAAGGCCCCGAGATGGAATGAAATGGCCGGCCGGCCGGAAATCGCATGGACGGTGAACGGTCGGACAGACGTCGATGAATGTTGACGGATGTCTCTGTCTGCAACAACGGTCACTTCTGTTGGATCTCTCCTCGAGCTGTCGGAGGTGTTAAGCTAGCATTTCATCCACTCCGAGGAAGCCCTTCCTCTTAACAGCGAGCTTCTCTCTCTCTCTCTGGCCTATTTTTATATCTTATTTCGGTGGGCTGGGATCACAGGTGTCTATCATTTTTCATTCACCTCATGACTTTTATTACCAGGGCAAAGGTACTTCCTGACCATCTTATTCCCTGAGCTGGAATTCAGTTATTTCTTACCTTTTTGTGTTAAATGTTTTATTGTGGTTCAGAATGTTTTGCTTATTCGGCTGACTGATTCCCTGTCTCCCTTATCAGACTTGCTATGTCTGTTTGGGAGGCCTGCTTGTACTTGTGTTGACCTAAGGTCTCTCTCTGTTCTTATCTGATGTGATTGGAATTCTTTCTGGGTAATTAGTCAGTTGGTTCGCAGATCTATTTCCTACGGAATCATTAAGTGCCCTATAACTTGCAACTTTCTTTAGGATTACATGGTTCTTACATGGGTAAACATTTCCGATAATTTTTAATGATTACTGTTTTGTACCTTCCATATTTACTTTCAAGTTACAAACCCAACTTCCCTCATTTTCTATAAATCCTTTGTCTATCTTACATCACTGAGATTCAGATAATATGAGACTTCAGGCAAGCAGAGTCACCACATTCAAATGCTGAATGACCCTGTCCAGTGCTAATGCACTGACATTGCACTGCTCACACACAGCTGATATCCCAGTTGCCTAGATCAGTGGTTCTCAAACTTTTTTGGTTGAAGGACCCCTTTTCAAATGGATTAGTAATCACGGACCCCCCCTCTAAATTATAATACGATATAATGCTCATAATATTGAAGTGCTGCATGTAAAGAGTGTTTTAATAATGCTTTTAAGGAAACAGGTACTTACTTACAGATATCAGTGAGATGGGTATGCCTGCTTCTCACACCAATTCTAGGCACTCCGCAGCAACCGATGGCCACTATTAGCCACTTAGTGCTGGACAATTTTTAAAGCAGTCAGCAGGCTGGCCAAAGTGAATAAGGGCACGAGCACCCATGCACATGCTGGGATGCTGCTGGAAGTATGACTCACTGCCACACTGTCCCACTGACATGTTCTTTAACAGCTGCACTGTGGAATTGTACGTGTTTGCGTGCACGTGTTCAGACGCGTGTTTGAAGGGCCCCACAGGCGCTCTGTTCACGTGTCAGGAGGATGGCACAGGGTTGCAGTGCCAGGGAGACGAATCGGCTCGACCGGCAGAGAGTACTCGTTGTAAAGTGAGTGAGAGCTGTGGGCCTCTTTGAGGAGGCGGGCCCAGCCATTGAGAATAATTCACAAGAACTGAAGCAGTGTTGGTTTTATAAAGAGGATTCGGCTTGAAATTACCTCCAGCCGCCTCCGGTCATGGACACCCTGGAAAGTCTCTACGGACCCCAGTTTGAGAAACACTGGCCTAGATGTGTATGACCTACTTCAAAGGGTACTTGACCTGACTGGATGCACATTACTTGTTTCGAAGGCACTGATTCCAGGTTTACTCAGTTCACCTTCAGGAAAGGTATGTTTTACTTTGTGGGGGAATTTGAACTCTGATTATTGGTGCACTTATTATGGGTGTTTCATTAAAGGAGTTAAATCCAGTCCAGCGAGGATCTGACCTTGTTACAAAAAGGTTTTGCTACCCGTTCCTGCAGTTTCCTTTACAATTTTGTTGATTATGGTTATTGAATAAAGCCCTTAATGCCCACCATAATTATGTGTCCTGTGCTGCTATTGGTGGATAAATCCCAAATCCATTAATAGCATGAGCAAAGAACAACCCTTTTCAAACCTCCAGATCAAGGAACTCAAGTTAAAATCAGCAAAGCCAGAAATAGAAGCAGCAGCACCGTGAGACAGGAGTGCAAATTTGCATCTTAAATTTGCAAAGTTACAGAAAGTGCAAATTTGCGACAGAATGTCCACGTGTAGCAGACATTGCGTGTTTGAGTGCAGAGCCACAGTTTGCCTGGTCAGTGAACAACACAGAGCAGGCCAAATAATTCAGCTCAACAGCTTCACATTGCTCTAAGTTGTTACATTACCGATACTCGTTTGGGATTTGAAACAGGTCCAAAAGAAATTAAAACAGGAAACAATTATTCATACAGTGAGGAAGCAACATTTAATTTCCCCATATGATCATTCAAAGTGGTGGTAGGAGGCTCGTGTGGAGCATAAATGCCGGCAAAGACCAGTTGGGCCGTATGGCCTGTTTCTGTGCTGCAGACCCTATGGGCTGGATTTTGAATGACCCACGGAGTCGGGTTTGGAGGCGTGTGGGGGGTTAAATTTGCGGGGTCGGGGTTTCCGACCCCATCCCGAGTCCATCCCACCTCCACGCAATTTTGAAAAAATCAGTCGCGGGGTTCCCGACTCCGTCCTGCCTCCAAGAGGCGGGAGAGGCCATTAAAGCCCTTAACAAGCTCTAAATTGGCTCTGTAATGCCATTTTGAAACGTTTTAGCTAGTTTAACCCTTTTCTGACGTGAAGTACGCCTGGTGTGAAACGCTCCAGTGAAACCTGGCGGGAGCACAAGTGGACAGCTGACTATCAGCTGCAGGTCCACTATTACAACGGAGATGTGATGAAGGTAGTAGTAGTATTCGGTCTGAAAGTTGCCGCTGCTGCATTGAATGTGTTCAGAGACTGCCTGGCCTTTGCTGTGAGAGGACTTGGATGTAAAAAAAATTCTCATTCTCTCTCTCTCTCTCTCTCTCTCTCTCTCTCTCTCTCTCTCTCCCCCCTTCTCCCCCCTCCCCCCCCCCCCCCCCCATATTTTGCATCCAGGTCCACTCACATCAAAAGCAAGCCAGGCAGGTCCTCTCTCACCAACAGTCTCTGAGACTAGGCAGTCAGCAATGATGACATTATCAGAGGCGACTTTCAGACTGAAACCACTAATTGGTTCATGGGTTCCCACATGCTGGAACTCAATTGCCCAATTAAGTGAAAATTGCATCATTCATCCACATTAATCTGGAGTCGGGGGGGGAAACACGAAATGCGGATTACACGACCCCAACCCGACCCCAAGACAAAATCCAGCCCTATCTAACTCTTTGGGGGAGAAATTGAGTCGCGCCCCCTTTGGGGCGCTAACTTTGCCAGGGCTGGAAAAATTAGTGCCCACGCGGCCGAAATTGAGTGGTAGCGCCCAAAGAGGGAAGCGGGGCGTTACTTTTTTTGTCATTGTTTTACCATTTTTTGCCAGTAACAGGTGGCGTTAAGTCACCGAATTTTTAGCCCTTCAAAGTCTAAAAATACCTGAAATATCCATTAGAGTGCGCTACACCTTTATATGCTGCACTGGAGTATTATTCAATACAAAGCTTTTACAACAGCATTATATAGCACATTTAAAAAACAGCAACTTGTGTCTATATAGTGCCTTTAAACGTCCCAAGGTGTTTCACAGGACTGTTATCAAACACCGAGACACATAAAGAGATATACGGATAGATGATCAAAAACTTGATCAAAGAGTGTCTTAAAGGAGGAGAGAGGTGGAAAGGCGGAGAGGCTTAAGGAGGGAATTCCAGAGATTAGGGCCTTGGCAGCTGAAGGGACGGCCGCCAAGGGTGGAGTGATGAGAATTGGGGATGTGCAAGAGGCCAGAATTGGAGGAGCATAGAGATCATGGAGGGTTGTAGGGTTGGAGGAGGTTACAGAGATAGGGAGAGGAGAGGCCATGGAGGGATTTGAAAAGATAGACGAGAATTTTAAAATCCAGCCGTTGTTGGACTGGGAGCCAATATCGGTCAGCGAGCACAGGGGTGATGAGTGAGCAGGACTAGGTGCAAGTTAGGATATGGGCAGCAGAGCTTTGGATGAGCTCAAGTTTATGGAGGGTGGAAGATGGAAGGCTGGCCAGGAGAGCATTGGAATAGTCAACTCTAGAGGTAACAAAGGCATGGATGAGGGTTTCAGCAGCAGATGAGCTGAGGCAAGGGTGGAGAGAGGCGATGTTACAGATATGGAAGTCTTTGTGATGGAACAGATATGTGGTCGGAAGCTGATCTCAGGGTCAAATAGGATGCCAAGATTGTGAACAGTCTGGTTCAGCATCAGACGATGGCTAGGGAATGGAGTTTGTGGTGGGGACTGAAGACAATAACTTCAGTTCCCGATAGTTAGTTGAAGGAAATTTGTACTCATCCAGGACTGAATATCCAACAAGCTGCAGGATAAATCAGAGCCAGTGGAGGGGTTGAAAGAGGTGGTGGTGAGGTGGAGCTGGGTGGCATCAGAGTACATGTGGAACCTGATGTGTTTTCGGATTTTGTCGCCAAGGGGCAGTACATAGATGAGAAATAGGAGGGGGCCAAGGATAGATCCCTGCGGGACTCCAGAGGTGCAGGAGTGGGAAGAGAAGCCATTGCAGGTGATTCTCTGGCTACGACTGAAAAGATAAGAATGGTACCAGGCGAGGACAGTCCCACCCAGCTGGACAACGGAGGATAAGGTGTTGGAGGAGGATGGTGTGGTCAACCGTGTCAAAGGCTGCAGACAGTTCTAGTGGTGAAACATCCCAGAGCTGAGTGATGGGGGAATGACGTGGATACCAAGTAGGAATTAGGAGAAAATTTAAGGAAGGTGACTGAAGAAGTGGATGAAGGGGTAGATTTTAATGATCCTTTTAAAGGTGGGGATTGATGATGCAATCTGTTTAGGAAGCGACCAGGACTGTAATGATTGAAGGCTCCACCAAGGTGGGGATGATCAAGCAGGGCGGATGGGGTGGGGATGGGGGGTGGAAACACAGCAATCCAGACTTAGAGGAACCTGGGATGCTGGACTGGAGGAGATTGCAGGTAAGGACAAGGATTTTGAAGTCAGTGCATTGGGGGATGAGAAGCCAGCAGAGGATCACAAGATGATAGGTGAGCGCAACTTAGTGAGGTACAGTCTGTACCTCAATGTTGAATTGGATGATCCATCTCGGCCTCCTCCCGAGGTCCCCACCATCACAGAAACCAGCCTTCAGCCATTTCGATTCACTCCATGTGCTATCAAGAAATAGCTGAGCGCACTGGACACAGCAAAAGCTATGGGCCCCAACTAAATCCCAGCTGTCGGCGGAAGACTTGTGTTTCAGAACTAGCCGCAACTCTAGCCAAGCTGAACTAGTACAGCTATAACACTGGCATCTAACTGACAATGTGGAAAAATGCCCAGGTATGTCCTGTCCACAAAAAGCAGGACAAATCCAATCTGGCCAACTAACGCCCCATCAGTCTACTCTCAATCATCAGCAAAGTGATGGAAGGTATCGTTGACAGTGCTATCAAGCGGCACTTACTTACCAATAACCTGCTCGCTGATGCTCAGTTTGGGTTATGCCAGGACCACTTGGCTCCCGACCTCATTACAGTCTTGGTCCAAACATGCACAAAAGAGCTGAACTTGCCAAGGCTTCTTCGACAGCACCTCCCAAACCCGCGACATCTACCACCGAGAAGAACAAAGGCAGCAGGCGCATGTGAATACCACCACCTCCAAGTTCTCCTCCAAGTCACACACCATCCTGACTTAGAAATATATTGCCGTTCCTTTGTCATCGTTGGGTCAAAATCCTGGAACTCCCTCCTTAATGGGAGTAACTTCACCACACGGACTGCAGCGGTTGCAAAAGACAAGGCTGAAGCATTTGCATCCATCTTCAGCCAGAAATGCCGAGTGGATGATCCATATCGGCCTCCTTCTGAGGTCCCCACCATCACAGAAGCCAGTCTTCAGCCAATTCGATTCACTTCACGTGATATGAAGAAACGGCTGAGCGCACTGGATACAGCAAAGGCTATGGGCCCCGACAACATCCCAGCTGTTGTGCTGCAGATTTGTGCTGCAGAACTAACCGTGCCTCTAACCAAGCTGTTCCAATACAGCTACAACACTGGCATCTGCCCGACAATGTGGAAAATGGCCCAGGTATGTCCTGTTCACAAAAAGCAGGACAAATCCAATCCGGCCAATTACCGCCCCATCAGTCTACTCTCAATCATCAGCAAAGTGATGGAAGGTGTCGTCGACAGTGCTATCAAGCGGAACTTACTCACCAATAACCAGCTCAATGATGTTCAGTTTGGGTTCCGCCAGGACCAGTCGGCTCCAGACCTCATTGCAGCCTTGGTCCAAACATGGACAAAAGAGCTGAATTCCGGAGGTGAGGTGAGAGTGACTGCCCTTGACATCAAGGCAGGATTTGACCAAGTGTAGTATTAAGGAGCCTTAGTAAAATTGAGGTCAATGAGAATCAGGGGGAAAACTCTCCACTGGCTGGAGTCATACCTAGCACAAAGGAAGATGGTTGTGGATGTTGGAGGTTAATCATCTCAGCCCCAGGACATCGCTGCAGGAGTTCCTCAGAGCAGTGTCCTAGGCCCAGCCATCTTCAGCTGCTTCATCAATGAATTTCCCTCCATCATAAGGTCAGAAGTGGGGATGTTCGCTGATGATTGCACAGTGTTTAGTACCATTCGCAACTCCTCAGTTAATGAAGCAGTCCGTGCCCGTAGGCAGCAAGACCTGGATGACATTCAGGCTTGGGCTGATAAGTGGCAAATAACATTCGTACCACACAAGTGCCAGGCAATGACTATCTCCAACAAGCGAGAGTCTAGCCACTGCTCCCTGACATTCAATGGCATTACCATCGCCGAATCCCCCACCATCAACATCCTGGTGGTCACCACTGACCTGAAATTTAATTAGACCATCCACATAAATATTGTGGCAACAAGAGCAGGTCAGAGGCTGGGTATTCTGCGATGAGTGTCTCACCTCTTGACTCCCCAAAGCCTTTCCACCATCTACAAGGCACAAGTCAGGAGTGTGATGGAATACTCTTCAGTTGCCTGGATGAGTGCAGCTCTAACAACACTCAAGAAGCTCGACAACATCCAGGACAAAACAGCCCGCTTGATTGGCACCCCATCCACCACCTTAAACATTCATTACCTCCATCATTGGTGCACCGTGGCTGCAGTGTGTACCATCTAAGAACATAAGAACATAAGAAATAGGAGCAGGAGTAGGCCAATCGGCCCCTCGAGCCTGCTCCGCCATTCAATAATATCATGGCTGATCTGATCCTAACCGCCAATCTACTATCACAGAACCATCTCCTGCATCTAACAGAATTGCACACACGAAATAGGAGCAGAATCAGGCTACACGGTCCCTGGGCCCGCTCCACTACCCACAGGGCCATGACCGATCCGAACCTAGACTCATGTCCAAATTCCTGCCCGCTCCCAGTAACCCTTAATGCCCTTTACTTCTAGGAAACTGTCTATTTCTGTTTTAAATTTATTTAATGATGTAGCTTCTACAGCTTTTTGTGGCAGCATATTCCATGGACCTACCACCCTCTGAGTGAAGTAGTTCCTCCTCATTTCAGTTTTGAAAGAGCAGCCCCTTATTCTAAGACTATGTCCCCTAGTTCTAGTCTCACCCGTCATCGGGAACATCCTCCCCGCATCCACCCGATCCAACCCCTTCACAATCTTATATGTTTCAATAAGATCGCCTCTCATTCTTCTGAACTCCAATGAGTAGAGTCCCAATCTACCCAACCTCTCCTCATATGACCACCCCCTCATCCCCGGGATTAACCGAGTGAACCTTTTTTGCACTGCCTCGAGAGCAAGGATGTCTTTCCTTAAGTAAGGACACCAAAACTGTATGCAGTATTCCAGGTGCGGTCTCACCAATACCTTGTACAACTGAAGCAATACCTCCCTATTTTTATATTCTATCCCCCTAGCAATGAAAGCCAACATTCCATTTGCCTTCTTAATCACTTGCTGCACCTGCATACTAACCTTTTGAGTTTCGTGCACCAGCACCCCCAGATCCCTTTGCACTTCAGTACTCTCCAGTTTCTTGCCATTAAGATAATAAATTGCTCTAGGATTTTTCCTGCCAAAGTGCATCACCTCACACTTTCCAGTGTTGTATTCCATCTGCCAAATCTCTGCCCACTTACTTAGCCTGTCTATGTCCCCTTGCAGGTTTTTTATGTCCTCCTCACTCACTACTTTCCCTCCCATCTTTGTATCATCTGCAAATTTTGATATGTTACACTTGGTCCCTTCCTCCAAATCGTTAATATAGATTGTAAAGAGTTGGGGACCCAGCACTGACCCCTGTGGAACACCACTAGTTACTGATTGCCAGTCTGAGAATGAACCATTTATCCCAACTCTTTGCTTTCTGTTAGATAGCCAATCCTCTATCCATGCCAGAATATTACCCCCAATCCCGTGATTTTTTACCTTAAGCAATAATCTTTTGTGTGGCACCTTGTCAAATGCCTTTTGGAAGTCTAAATACACTACGTCCACTGGTTCCCCTTTATCCACTCTATATGTTACTTCCTCAAAGAACTCCAGCAAATTTGTCAAACATGACTTCCCCTTCGTAAAACCATGCTGACTTTGTCCTATTAAATTATGATTATCCAAATGTCCTGTTACTGTTTCCTTAATAATGGACTCCAAAATTTTACCTACCACAGATGTTAGGCTAACCGGTCTATAGTTACCAGCCTTCTGTCTACTGCCCTTTTTAAATAAGGGTGTTACATTAGCAGTTTTCCAGTCTGCCGGGACCTTAGCGGAATCCAGGGAGTTTTGAAAAATTATTACCAATGCATCTACAATCCCTACCGCCACTTCCTTCAAGACTCTAGGATGTAAGCCATCAGGTCCAGGTGATTTATCCGCCTTGAGTCCCATTATTTTACCGAGTACCACTTCCTTAGTGATTTTGATCGTGTTTAGCTCCTCCCCCCCTATTTGTCCAGTGTTGGGATATTCTTAGTGTCCTCTACTGTAAAGACTGATACAAAATATTCATTCAGTGTTTTGGCCATCTCCATATTTCCCACCATTAATTTCCCGGTCTCATCCTCTAAGGGACCAACATTTACTTTAGCCACCCTTTTTCTTTTTATATAACTATAAAAACTCTTACTATCTGTTTTTATATTTTTTGCTAATTTACTTTCATAATCTATCTTCCCTTTCTTAATCAATCTTTTTGTTATTTTTTGCTGCCTTTTAAAGTTTTCCCAATCCTCTGTCCTCCCACTAGATTTCGCTACCTTATATGCCCTTGTTTTTAGTCAAATACTATTCTTAATTTCTTTACTTAGCCACGGATGACTGTCCTTTCTTTTACACCCTTTTCTTTTCAGTGGAATATATTTTTTTTGGAAGTTGTAAAATAACTCCTTGAATGTACACCACTGATCATGTGTCGTCTTACCCTTTAATCTATTTTCCCAATCCACTCTACTCAATTCTGCTCGCATACCTTCATAGTCTCCTTTATTCAAGCTTAGCACGCTTGTTTGAGATCCAACCTTCTCACCCTCTAATTGAATATGGAACTCAACCATGTTATGGTCACTCATTCCAAGGGGATCCTTTACTAGGACATTTTTAATTAATCCTGTCTCGTTACACAGGACCAGATCTAAGGTTGCTTGCCCCCTGGTCGGTTCAGTTACATACTGCTCAAGAAACCCATCCCTAATACACTCAATGAACTCATCCTCAAGGCAGCCCTGCCCCATTTGATTTGTCCAATTAATATGATAGTTAAAATCCCCCATAATTATAGATGTTCCCTTATTACATGCCTCAACTATTTCCTGATTGATACTCCGTCCAACAGAGTTGCAACTGTTCGGAGGCCTATAGACTACGCCCACTAGTGTTTTTTTCCCCTTATTATTCCTTATCTCCACCCAAACTGTTTCATTATCATGATTTTTTGACCCAATATCATTACTCTGTATTACAGTGATTCCTTCCTTTATTAACACAGCCACCCCACCTCCCCTTCCTTCCTGCCTGTCCTTCCTGATCGTTAAATAACCTGGTATGTTTAATTCCCAGGCATTGTCACCCTGCAGCCATGTTTCTGTAATGGCCACAATATCATAACCATATGTAGTTATTTGTGCCATGAACTCGTCTATTTTGTTACGAATGCTACGTGCATTCAGATAGAGAACTTTCAAATATGCTTTGTGGCACTTAGTTCCTGCTTTTTCACTTTTTACCACTTTACCTTTTACTCCACACACTCTGTCCCTTCCTGCCACGCTCTGATTTGTGATTCCCCTACTGCTACCTATGTCTATGACCCTCTCTGTTGTCATTTTTATTTTTTGCTCTCTTGAAACCTCCCCCCCACTAATTATTTTAAAGCCCTCTCCACAGCCCTAGTTATTCGATTCGCCAGGACACTAGTCCCAGCACTGGCCAAGTGAAGTCCGTCCCAACGGAACAGCTCTCTCCTGCCCCAGTACTGGTGCCAGTGTCCCAAGAAGCAAAACCCATTTTTCCCACACCAGTCTTTGAGCCACGCATTCAACTCCCTGATTTTATTTACCCTAGCCAAATTTGCTCGTGGCTCAGGTAGTAATCCAGAGATTATTACCCTCGAGGTTCTGCTTTTTAATTTGGCCCCTAGCTGCTCAAACTCCCTCAGCAGAACCTCTTTCCTTGTCCTATCTATGTCATTGGTACCAACATGGACCACGACAACTGGATCCTCCCCCTCCCACTCCAAGTTTCTCTCCAGCCCAGAGGAGATGTCCTGAACCCTGGCACCGGGCAGGCAACACAGCCTTCGGGACTCTCGCTCTTGGCTGCAAAGAACCCTATCTATCCCCCTAATGATACTATCCCCTACCACTACAACATTTCTTTTTACTCCCCCCACTTGAATGGCCCCCCTTACCACGGTGCTGTGGCCAGGTTGCTCATCCTCCCTGCAGTCCCCGCTCCTATCCACACAGGGAGTAAGAGCCTCGAACCTGTTGGACAAGAGCAAGGGCTGCGGCTCCTCCAACACTACCTCCTGGATCCCTGTACCTGCCTCACTCGTAGTCACACCTTCCTGTCCCTGACCACGGGCTACTTCTGAATTAGTTACATTAGAGTAGTTGCAGGGGAAAAAACACAAAATAAATGATCCAACCAGTTACTGGAAAGAGATTTGGCAGCAGCTATTATAAGGCTTCTCTGTTCTTTTATTCAGATTTCTGCATTTACTATAGCCCATGGTAATGGTGGACGTCTGTTTTATAAGAGCTTGATTATGGCACGAGGTAATAAAGGGCGGTGATGGAAAATGTGGCATGGTCTGCTCACCACAACGATGCAAATGACCCTGTGCCTGCAATTTGAGCCAGGATCTGGATTGCTCAATACCAGCAAGCTTAGGGCCAGGCCACCATCCTTCTACTGGCAGGTCCAGCTCATCGGTGACAATGCAACCTCGGCTGCAAAATAACCGGGTAAAACTGTAATTCTTGATCCTGTGGCATCCAGCTCCTAATCACAGCACACATAAAGTGGGTCCATCGCATGGAGCTGAGCTGACAGTTCCAACTTAAAGGGGAGGTCCAGGCCAATTGGAGGAGGGCAGGCAGCAGAAGGTAAGCAAGCAAATGGGAGCATTTTTTTGTCAGTGCAGAGAGAGCTATGATGTGGTGAAGCCTACTGTTGCCTAACTGGTCCGACCTGTATTTCCCTCCCTCTACCCCTGCCAACACTGTTGCTTGTCTCTACTTGACTACCCACCACATATAAATGGCAGCAGCAGAAGGAGAAGTGCTTGTATTGCTACCACTTCCTGAGGCTGTGATAATGGCACGGAAGTGCCCCGCACAAGAGAGAAGGCCTTGTTGTGAGCTCCTCTCCCTTCATGTTGAAGGCCTCTGTCTCGACATCATAGGATTACATAGGATATATGGTGCAGAAACAGGCCATTTGGCCCAACCAGTCCATGCTGGTGTTTATGCTCCACTCGAGCCTCCTCCCGTCTTTCATCATCTAAATCTATGAACATAACCCTCTATTCCCTTCTCCCTCATATGCTTTTCTAGCCTCCCCATAAATGGATCTATACTATTTGCCTCAACCACTCCCTGTGGTAGCGAGTTCCACATTCTCACCACTCTCTGGCTAAAGAAGTTTCTTCTGAATTCCCTATTTGATTTCTTGGTGACTATCTTATATTGATGGCCTCTAGTTGTGCTCTTTCCCACAAGTGGAAACACTCTCTCTGTATCTACGCTATCAAAACCTTTCATAATTTTAAAGACCTCAATTAGGTCACCGCTCAGCCTTCTTTTTTCAAGAGAAAAGAGACCCAGCCTGTTCATCCTTTCCTGATAGGTATACCCTCGCATTTCTGGTACCATCCTTGTAAACCTTCTCTGCACCCTCTCCAGTGCCTCTATATCCTTTTTATAATATGGCGACCAGAATTGTTCGCAGTACTCCAAGTGTGGTCTAACCAAGGTTCGAAACAAGTTTAGCATGACTTCACTACTTTTCAATTCTATCCCTCTAGAATTAAATCCTAGTGCCTGCTTTCCTTTTTTTATGGCCTTGCTAACCTGTGTCGCTACTTTTAGTGATTTGTGTATTTGTACTCCCAGATCCCTTTGCTCCTCTACCCCACCCGAAGATCAATTCTCTTTTGTTTCTGCCTTCTTGCTTCATTTGTATGTGGATTCCTGTTTTACATATTTTCTGTCAAATTTGACTTTTTAGTCATTCCTACTTTACTGGCAGCTGCACTCTTATACCCTCGATTCTGCTGAGCTCAGTTCTGTTCTCTCTGCAGAAATCTAGCACTTATACCACTTGACTTCAAGGAAGCTTGACTTCAGCGAGGGTAAGAAACTTTTTTTTCTTACTTGTGATCAGAGCAAACTTAAGCCTCCTATGAAATGTGTGGTCACAGGTGGTGACCAAGTTGAAATGGACCCAGATGCCAAATAATATAAGAATCTGATAGATTGAACCCACTCAGTATCTTTATGTATTTTTATGAATCTGATATAGGTCACAATCTAATTTGATGTAATAGTGTAAGTAGAATCTTAATTGGTTCAAAATATAGAATTATAGAATGATACAGCAAGAAGGAGGCCATTCGGCTCCTTGAAAGAACTATCCAATTAGTTCCAGTCCCCTGCTTTTTCTCCATAGCCCTGTAATTTTTTCCCTTCAAGTATTTATCCAATTCCCTTTCGAAAGTTACTATTGAATTGGCTTCCACCATCCTTTCAGTCAATGCATTCCAGATCACAACAACTCGCTGCATAAAAGAGAAATGTCCTCATATCTGCTTTTTTTGATATATATAAATGACCTGGATATTGGAATACAGAGTAGAATTTCTAAATTTGCCGATGACACCAAACGTGGGGGTATGGCAAACAGTGATAATGATATCAATCGACTAGCAGAATGGGCAGACAAGTGGCAGATGGAACTTAATACAGAGAAGTGTGAGGTGATGCATTTGGCAGAAGGAACAGGGAGAGGCAATATACACTTAATGGCACAGTTTTAAAGAGTGTTGGAGAAGCTCGATTTGTTTCCATTAGAGCAAAGGAGGTTGAGGGGTGATTTGATAGATGTGTACAAGATTATGACAGGTTTGGATAGGCTAGACGGGGAAAGGCTGTTCCCACGAGTTGATGGTACAAGGACTAGGGGACACAGATTTAAGGTTTTGGGCAAGAGATACAGGGGGGATGTGAGGAAAAGCTTTTTTACGCAGCGAGTGGTGAGGACTTGGATTTCACTGCCGACAGAAGTGGTGGAAGCGGAGACACTCTGGGGTAAAAATTCAGTTGGTTGCGCCTCCCGTTAGCGCCTTAAGAGGGCGCTAATGGGGCGCAAAGCCGCTAACGCCCGGGCGCAGCGATGTTTGCGCCGCTCGAGAACTTAACTTGAGATTGTGCGGCGGCGCTAAAACTTACCGCTGCGACCACCTGCGCGCGCAGATTGTGATGTCATTCCATGGTGCAACGCCCTTGTGGCGCCCCGGAGTGGAAATTGAGTGGCGCCCCCTGCCTTACCACCTGGCGCTTCCAACGACCAGAAGACTGGAACGCTATCAATCGCTGTGGGGCTGGGGGGGGGGCGCTATTTAAAGGGGGCCTCCTCCTGTCTTTTATTGTTGGTGGCATTTTTGAACTACGCATTCTGAGAGAGAGAGGGAGAGACTTCTGGAGAGATTCAACGTTGTGTGAAGGAGTTTTGGGTACTGAGCAGCACTTTGCAGGTTCATTTTGATTTGCCATTCCTTGTATCGATTTAGCAGAGACTGTGGGAGCTGCACTCTGAGCTCTTTGCCTGGTACTCTCCATTGTTCTTTCCAGCACATTTGATGTGCAAGTCTCTCCAGGCCGAGATTCAAGACTGCAATGAACAGGATGTGGATGGAAAGCAAGATTAACCATCCCCTTTAAGAACTGGCCCGTGCCATTGTGTGTGTGTTCCATTGCTGACTGACATTACATGAGCTTCGCCAGCGCTCTGAGGTAGCGCCTCACTCCTTGGCCTTTGCGCCTTAAGACAGGTGTGCAGCGCCTGCTTTAGCGCTCCACTCACCTCCCGGGGCGGTAAAAGTGAAGTTTCCAGTCAGTGCCGATAATTAGCGCCAGGCGCTAATATTTGCGTCCAGACGATATTTGCACCCCAAATGGGGCGCGACCTAATTTCTACCCCTCTATGTTTTGAAGGGGAGACTGGATAGGCACTTGAGGGAAATAAACTTGCAGGACTACGGTGATAGAGTGGGGGAATGGGACTGACTGGATTGCTCTACAGAGAGCTGGCATGGACTCGATGGCCCGAATGGCCTCCTTCTGTGCCGTTAGGACTCTATTGGGGGAAAAATTCAGTTGGTTGCGCCTCCCATTAGCGCCTTAAGAGGGCGCTAATGGGGCACAAAGCAACTAGCGCCCGGGCGCTGCGATGTTTGCGCCGCTCGTGAAATTAACTAGACATTTTGCGGCGGCGCTAAACAGTACCGCCACGATCTCCTGCACCGGCAGTTCGTGACGTCAGTCGCGTGCGCAACGCCCCGGTAGCGCTCCGGAGCGGATATTGAATGGCGCCCCCTGCCTTACCGCCTGCCACTAGCAACGACAGATTGAGGGGAGCGTTTTGCAGTCAGGAAGGGACTGGGGGAGCACTATTTAAAGGTGACCGCTTCCTGCCTTTTTTTGCTGGCGACATTTTTGAACCACGCATTCTGAGAGAGAGAGAGAGAGAGACTTCTGGAGAGATTCAATGCTGTGTTGAGGAGTTTTGGGTACTGAGCAGCACTTTGCAGGTTCATTTTGATTTGCCCTTCCTTGTATCGATTTAGAAGAGACTGTGGGGGCTGTACTCTGAGCTCTTTCCCTGGGCCTCTCCATTATTCTTTCCAGCAGATTTGATGTACAGGTCTCTCCAGGCCGAGATTCAAGGCTGCAATGAGCAGGATGTGGATGGAAAGCAAGATCAACCCTCCCCTTTAAGAACTGGCCGGGGCCATTGTGTGTGTGTTCCATTGCTGACTGACATCAAATGAGCTTCGCCAGAGCTCTGAGTTAACGCCTCGCTCCTCGGCCTTTGCGCCTTAAGACAGATGTGTAGCGCTCTGATTTAGTGCTCCAATCACCTCCAGGGGCGATAAAAGTCAAGTTTGCAGTCAGAGGCGATAATTAGCGCCAGGCGCTAATCTTTGTGCCCGGCCGATAATTGCGCCCCAAACGGGGCGATACTGAATTTTTCCCCCTATGACTCTATGGGGTAAAAATTCAGTTGGTTGCGCCTCCTGTTAGCGCCTTAAGAGGGCGCTAATGGGGCGCAAAGCCGCTAACGCCCGGGCGCAGCGATGTTTGCGCCGCTCGGGAACTTAACTTGAGATTGTGCGGCGGCGCTAAAACTTACCGCTGCGACCACCTGCGCGCGCAGATTGTGACGTCATTCCATGGTGCAACGCCCTTGTGGCGCCCCGGCGTGGAAATTGAGTGGCGCCCCCTGCCTTACCGCCTGGCGCATCCAACGACCAGAAGACTGGAACGCTATCAATCGCTGTGGGGCTGGGGGGGGGCGCTATTTAAAGGGGGCCTCTTCCTGTCTTTTATTGTTGGTGGCATTTTTGAACTACGCATTCTGAGAGAGAGAGGGAGAGACTTCTGGAGAGATTCAACATTGTGTGAAGGAGTTTTGGGTACTGAGCAGCACTTTGCAGGTTCATTTTGATTTGCCATTCCTTGTATCGATTTAGCAGAGACTGTGGGAGCTGCAATGAACAGGATGTGGATGGAAAGCAAGATTAACCATCCCCTTTAAGAACTGGCCCGTGCCATTGTGTGTGTGTTCCATTGCTGACTGACATTACATGAGCTTCGCCAGCGCTCTGAGTTAGCGCCTCACTGCTCGGCCTTTGCGCCTTAAGACAGGTGTGCAGCGCCTGCTTTAGCGCTCCACTCACCTCCCGGGGCGGTAAAAGTGAAGTTTCCAGTCAGTGCCGATAATTAGCGCCAGGCGCTACAATTTGCGTCCAGACGATATTTGCGCCCCAAATGGGGCGCGACCTAATTTCTACCCCTATGACTCTTATCGTTTGTAGTTCTTTTGCCAATCACCTTAAATCCGTGTCCCCTGGTTACTGACCCTTCTTGCACTGCAAACACTTTCTCCTTATTTACTCTATCAAAACTGTTTATGATTTTGAATACTTCTATCAAATTTCCTCTTAACTTTCTCTGCTCTAAGGAGAACAACCCAAGCTTCCCAAATCTCTCCACATAATGGAAGCCCCTCATCCCTGGTACCATTCTAGTAAATCTCTAGGGCCTTGACATCCTTCTGAAAGTGTTGTGCCTGGAATTGAGCGCAATAATTCAGCTGAGGCCTAACCTGTGTTTTATAAAGGTTTAGTATAACTTCCTTGTTTTTGTATTCTCTGCCTCTATTAATAAAGCCAAGGATCCCATTGCTTTTTTAACAGCCTTCTTAACTTGTCCTGCCGCCTTCAAAGATTTGTGTACACCCCCAGGTCTCTCTGTTTTTGCACCCCCTTTCAAATTGTACTATTTAGTTTATATTGCCTCTCCTCATTCTTCCTACCAAACTCTATCACTTCACACTTCTCTGAGTTAAATTTCACTTACCATGTGTCTGCATATTTCATTAGTCTGTCTATGCCCTCCTGAAGTCTGTTACTATCCTCCTCATTGTTCACTACATTTCTGAGTTTTGTGCGATCTGCAAACTTTGAAATTATGCCCTGCATACACAAGTCCATGTCACTAATATATATCAAAAACAGCAGTGATCTTAATACCGACCCCTGCAGAACACCATTGTATACGTCCCTCCAGTCTGAAAAACATCCGTTCACCACTACTCTCGGCTTTATGTCCCTTAGTCAATTTCGTATCCACGCTGCCACTGTCCCTTTAATCCCATTAGCTTTAAAATCCATATACACAACATCAACCGCACTGCCCATATCAACCCTTTCCGTTGCTTCATCAAAGAACGCAATCAAGTTAGTCACACCCGATTTCCCTTTAACAAACTCATGCTGGCTTTCATTTATTAACCCATATGTTTCCAAGTGCCAATTAATTTTGTCCTGGAATATTGTCTCTAAAAGTTTTCCCATTACTACCATGAGGCTGATTGGCCTGTATTTGCCGGATTTATCCCTCTCCCCTGTCTTGAACAATGGTGTAACATCTGTAATCCTCCAGTCCTCTGGCACCACTCCTATATCTAAGCAGGATTGGAAAATTGTGGCCAGAGCCAGAACAAAGCTTTTACTCACAGTACATTTTTAATATTTTATACCAACTTTAACAATTTGGAATTGTTATTCTCTGCAAAATGAATTCTTCATTGTCTTCACTCCATTATTTCTAGTTGTGGTCTCTCCAACAAGTATTCATCATCTGACTGAAATTACATTTATTCAAATTACTAAATTTGAAGCAGTTTGTTTGCATTTACTGATCACTGAGGAGACAATTCTTTCTATAATATTTTCTCCACCAATTTTGATTGTTAACTTCTATTTCATTCATTATTTTCACAATTTTGTATATTTATGTTACATCCCAGTTAAACAAATTGGTCCTGAAGTAATTCCAACATGAGACTGGCAAAACTCCCAAAAGAATATCGGAGGTCCAATGTAGCCTAGTTACCAGAGATCAGGAGAGGCTTTGCAGAATTTCAGGGCCGTTGTGTCTGAGCACAAGAATCACTTTGATATCTTGCGACTGTTATCCTGAGAGGGTGGGATGAAGTAGGGTGCGTGGAGGCTCATGTGGAGCATTACACTGACATAGACCAGTTGGGCCAAATGGCTTGTTTCTGTGCTATAAATTCATACCTACAAATTTGAGTATGCTGGAAACCTGCCGGTTACAGAGCCACACAAGGCTAACTGCCGCCCTGCAGAAAGAGCGCAGGCAGTATCTTGGTGCTGCCTGCTAATTTACATGAGCAGTGCGGAGAACCTCGGGAGATTTCAAAGGTGAGCGAGAGCGGCTGGAGAGCGCCAAACCTCGGGAGATTTCAAAGGTGAGCGAGAGCGGCTGGAGAGCGCCAAACCTCGGGAGATTTCAAAGGTGAGCTACAACGGACCGGTGAGTGTAAAGAAGTAAAAAGTAATCGAAGTGCGACATCACCAGAAAGCAGGTAAGTGATTGGTTGGTGAGTATTTCTCTCTTTCTCCTTTTTTCCATACTTAAATTCTGTGGTTTATAGTTTCTAGCATCTCTGTGGTGTAGCGGGCACTGTTGTTAAGCAAGGGCCCTTGAGTATATCATTTAATTGAAGTGAAATTGGTGGGATTCATTTAATTTAATTTTAATTAATTAATTAAAGGGTAAGTCATGGCAGGAGAGCTCCGCCCCGTGATATGCTCCTCCTGCTATATGTGGGAAATCAGGGACGCTTCCTGTGTCCCTGACGACCATGTGTGTGGGAAATGTATCCAGCTGCAGCTACTGACGGACCACATTGCGGTGCTGGAGCTGCGGATGGATGCATATTGGAGCATTCGCGACGCTGAGAACGTCGTGGATAACACGTTTAGCGAGTTGGTCACACCGCAGGTAAAGGGTGTACAGGCAGGATGTGAATGGGTGACCACCAGGCAGAGTAAAAGGTGCAGGCAGGTAGTGCAGGGGTCCCCTGTGGCCATCCCCCTCTCAAACAGATATAACACTTTGGATGCTGTTGGGAGGGATGACTTATCAGGGGAAGGCAGCAGCAGCCAACTTCCTGGCACCATGGGTGGCTCTGCTGCACAGGCTGGGAGGAAAAAGTGTGGAAGAGCTATAGTGATAGGGGATTCAATTGTAAAGGGAATAGATAGGCGTTTCAGCGGCCGCAAATGAGACTCCAGGATGGTGTGTTGCCTCCCTGGTGCAAGGGTCAAGGTGGCATAGTGGTTAGCACTGTTGCCTCACAGCGCCAGGGACCCGGGTTCGAATCCGGCCTCGGGTGACTGTCTGTGTGGAGTTTGCACATTCTCCCCGTGTCTGCATGGGTTTCCTTCGGGTGCTCCAGTTTCCTCCCACAGTCCAAAGATGTGCGGGTTAGGTTGATTTGGCTATGATAAATTGACCCTTAGTGTTAGAGGGATTAAATACGTGGGGTTACGGGGATAGGGTGGGATATGTGTCGGTGCAGGCTCGATGGGCCGAAATGGCCTCTATCTGCATTGTGGGGATTCTGTCTCGGAGCGGCTACAGAACATTTTGGAGGGGGAGGGCAAACAGCCAGTTGTCGTGGTGCACATAGGCATCAACGATATAGGCAAAAAACGGGATGAGATCCTCAAAGCAGAATATAGGGAGTTAGGAGGTAAATTAAAAAATAGGACCTCAAAGGTAGTAATCTCAGGATTGCTACCAGTGCCACGTGCTAGTCAGCGTAGAAATAGGAGGATATTTCAAATGAATACGTGGCTAGAGGAATGGTGCAAGGGGGAGGGATTCAAATTCCTTGGACATTGGAACCGGTTCTGGGGGAGGTGGGACCAGTACAAACGGGACGGTCTGCACCTGGGCAGGGCCGGGACCGATGTCCGAGGGGGAGTGTTTGCTAGTGCTGTTGGGGAGGGTTTAAACTAAAGTGGCAGGGGGTTGGGAACCTGAGCAGAGAGACAGAGGAAAGGGAAACAAGGATAAAAGCTAAAGACAGGAAGGAGAAAAACAAAAGTAGAAGGCAAAGAACGCAATGGTTTAAATCAAACATGGTCACAGTAAATAATAATTCATATAGGTCTGAGAGCGTTAAAAAAACAAGCCTGAAGGCTTTGTGTCTTAATGCAAGGAGCATTCGGAACAAGGTGGATGAATTAGCTGCGCAAATAGAGGTAAATGAATACGATTTGATTGGGATTACAGAAACATGGCTCCAGGGTGGCCAAGGCTGGGAACTCAACATCCAGGGTTATTCAATATTTAGGAAAGATAGGCAAAAAAGAAAGGGAGGTGGGGTAGCATTGCTGGTTAAAGAGGGGATTAACACAATTGAAAGGAAGGATATTCGCTCTGATGATGCGGAATCTGTATGGGTAGAACTGAGAAATAACAAGGGGCAGAAAACGTTAGTGGGAGTGGTATATCGACCTCCAAACAGTAATACGGAGGTTGGGGACGGCATTAAAAGGGAAATTAGAGAAGCATGCAGTAAGGGCACAGCAGTCATCATGGGTGACTTTAATTTACATATAGATTGGGCTAACCAAATTAGTAAAAATACTGTGGAGGAGGAATTCCTAGAATGTTTACGGGATGGTATTCTGGAACAATATGTCAAGGAACCAACCAGAGATCAGGCCATCTTAGACTGGGTATTATGTAACGAGAAAGGATTAATTAGCAATCTTGTTGTACGAGGCCCCTTGGGTCAGAGTGATCATAATATGATAGAATTCTTCATTAGGATGGAGAGTGAAGTAGTTGAATCAGAGACTAGGGTCCTGAATTTAAATAAAGGAAACTACGATGGTACGAGGCGCGAATTGGGTAGGATTGATTGGGGAATGTCACTCAAGGGGTCGACGGTGGATAGGCAATGGCAAACATTCAAAGACTGCATAGATGAACTACAGAATTTGATCATCCCAGTGTGGCATAAGAATAAAACAAAAAGGGTGACTCAACCGTGGCTAACAAGGAAAATTAGGGATAGCATAAGATTCAAGGAGAGGGCATATAAATTGGCCAGAAAAAGCGGTAACCCTGAGGATTGGGAGCAGTTTAGGATTCTACAAAGGAGGACAAAGGGATTAATTAAGAAGGGGAAAATAGAATATGAAAGTAAGCTTGCTGGGAACATAAAAACTTACTGTAAGAGCTTTTATAGATATGTGAAGAGAAAAAGATTAGTGAAATCAAGTGTAGGTCCCTTGCAGTCAGAAGCAGGGGAAGTTATAATGGGGAACAAAGAAATGGCTGACCAATTAAATGCATATTTTGGTTCTGTCTTCACAAAGGAGGACACAAATAACCTCCCAGAGATGTTGGAGAACATACGGTCTGATGAAAGGGAGGAACTGAAAGAAATCAGTATTTGCAGGAAAATGACGGGATTGAAGGCCGATAAATCCCAAGGGCCTGATAATCTACATCATAGGGTACTTAAGGAAGTGGCCCTAGAAATAGTAGATGCATTGCTGATCATCTTCCAACATTCGATGGAATCTGGAACTGTACCCATGGATTGGAGGGTAGCTAATGTTACCCCACTATTCAAAAAGGGTGGTAGAGAGAAAGCGGGGAATTACAGACCGGTAAGCCTGACATCGGTAGTGGGGAAAATGCTAGAGTCCATTACAAAGGATGTAATAGCTGAGCACTTGAAAAACAGTGACAGGATCGGACAAAGTCAACATGGATTTACAAAAGGTAAATCGTGCTTGACTAATCTGCTGGAATTTTTTGAGGATGTAACTGGTAAAATAGATAAGGGAGAACCAGTAGATGTGGTGTATTTGGACTTTCAAAAGGCTTTCGATAAGGTCCCGCATAAGAGATTAGCGTGTAAAGTTAAGGCACATGGGATTGGGGGCAAGGTATTGACTTGGATAGAGAACTGGTTGGCGGACAGAAAGCAGAGAGTAGGAATTAATGGGTCTTTTTCCGAGTGGCAAGCAGTGACTAGTGGGGTACCGCAGGGATCGGTCCTTGGACCCCAGCTATTCACAGTATACATTAATGATCTAGATAAGGGAACTAAATGTAATATCTCCAAGTTTGCAGATGACACAAAGCTGGGTGGGCGTGTGTGCTGCGAGGAGGATACCAAGAAACTCCAGGATGATTTGGACAGGTTGGGTGAGTGGGCAGAAGCGTGGCAGATGCAATATAACATGGATAAATGCGAGGTTATCCACTTTGGTGTCAAAAACAGAAAGGCAGACTATTATCTGAATGGCAATAGATTGGAAGAAGGGGAAGTGCAACGAGACCTGGGTGTCCTTGTGCACCAGTCGCTGAAAGTAAGCATGCAGGTGCAGCAGGCGGTGAAGAAGGCAAATGGTATGTTGGCCTTCATAGCGAAGGGGTTTGAGTATAGGAACAGGGATGTCCTGCTGCAGTTGTACAGGGCCTTGGTGAGACCACACCTTGAGTACTGTGTGCAGTTTTGGTCGCCTTATCTTAGGAAGGATGTTCTTGCCATGGAGGGAGTTCAGCGAAGATTCACAAGGCTGATACCTGGGATGGCAGGAAACACATATGAGGAGAGATTGGGTCGATTGGGCTTATACTCGCTGGAGTATAGAAGAATGAGATGGGATCTCATCGAAACATATAAAATTCTGACAGGTCTGGACAAACTAGATGCAGGAAGAATGTTCCCGATGGTCGGAGAGTCCAGAACCAGGGGCCATAATCTAAGGATAACGGGTAAGCCATTTAGGACAGAAATGAGGAAGAATTTCTTCACCCAGAGAGTGGTGAACCTATGGAATTCTCTACCACAGAAGGTAGTTGAGGCCAAGTCATTAAATATATTCAAGAATGAGTTTGATATATTTCTTAAAGCTAAAGGTATCAAGGGATATGGGGAGAAGGCAGGTACAGGGTACTGAGTTTGGATGATCAGCCATGATCTCATCGAATGACGGAGCAGGCTCGAGGGGCCGAATGGCCTACTCCTGCTCCTATCTTCTATGTTTCTATGTTTAATCTGTTGTGCAAAGCGCTCTTCCTGCTGTTATTCTCAGCAGGAGTCCGAAGGTCACGTCTGAAGACTCGGTGTGGGGTTCTCGGGCAATGTGCTGTGTGGGATCATTTGGTGACGGATCTTGAGTTTTGCTATTGAGTCCGCTGATGGTCCTTGTAGGGTTAGAGCATTGTGTGGTGTGGCACATCATGAGGCATTTGTTTGTCCACGGCTCCCCTCTTTAGATCGCGGACATTTCTCTGGGCTTGTGTGAGGTTCACAAATGGGTGCCAGACTGCCTGTTATTCCAACCTCCGCTGGCTGCCATAGCTCCATAGATCTTTCACACAGATGGTTGCTATGTGGAGGTTTGTGCTCCACCATGGTGCTGGAGGGGGTGGGGGATGGGGAGGCACCGTCTTGCAGCTAGCAGTGACAATGTAGCTTTGATTTTTCCTGAGATTATTATCACTGTAGTGCAATACAGTTTATTTTAAAAATATTTACCTCCTATAATGCTTGACTGACTATGGCGGAGATTTGCGAGCAGTTCTCACTGCAATAGCTCTCCATAGTTAACAGTTATCCCAGCAGCTGCTTACTGTATGGGTTCTAGCTCACCGCCACTTTCTCCCGCCTCTCCGCGCTGTCAACGCTGCAAGCACGGGCGTGCTTTGGAGAGAGCGTTAAGAGGAGCGGCATGCTCCAAGTTGGATGAGCGTGCGTCAATTCGGTACACCGATTGAAGTCACGTTCCTGCTAATTAAAGTACTTTCCACCGATGCAGGCAACGGCATCGCTGCCAACCTGCCAAAAATGGCGGGCGCTGTGAGACTAGAGTGCAGTTTGTCACGGAGTGCAGATTTGGAACAGAGTGCTAAGCTGCGAGTTTGGTGCGTGAGGGAGTAAATCTTAAAGGTTAATCTCTTATTTTTATAACTTTTTATAAATTCTAGTCTTGTGTGCTTGCAATTAGCATTTAAATTTACTGTTTCAAGTTTTAAGTTTCTTCCAGGCTTGGGCAGGGCTAAGCAAGCTCTGTGCTGGAGAGCAGGTGATAGTAATTAATTAATTAACTGGTCTAATCTGGTTCTGTAACTGCCAGAGAGCTCACTTATTTAAATCTCAGCAGTATAAATAAGGGAGACGAGAGTGCAGTTTGTCAGAGTGCAGATTTGGAACAGAGTGCTAAACTGCCAGTTTGGTGGGTGAGCGGAGCGTTCCTTTTTCCATCTTTGTCAGCTTCCTGGTGTGGCGTCGGACCTGTGTGAGGCGAGGTGGCGGCAGAGGGTTTAAAAGGCTCCAGAGACCAGGTAAGGCGGGACCAGTCTCCGATCTCGGAGGGAGGAAGGGAGAGAGGTAAAAATAATCGAGGTGTGATGTCACCAGAAAGCAGGTAAGTAATTGGTTGGTGAGTATTTCTCTCTTTTTAAGCTTAAACTCTGTGCTTTGTAGTTAATAAGGACTTTCTGGTGCAGAGTGACTGTTGGTAAACCATTTAACTGGTGTAATTTAGAGGGATTGATTTAATTTAAATCCAATTAATTAGAGGGGATACTAGCATCTATAATCGGGCAGAGAGTGTCCATAACTAACAATAAAAAATTTAATTAATTACATAGAATGGAGCAGGTGATGTGTTACTGTTGCGAGATGTGGGAGCCGGTGGACCCCATTGAGGCTCACGGTGATTACATCTGTGACAAGTGTCTGCTGCTACAGGAACTCCAGCTCTGTGTTGATGAGCTGGAGTCTGAGCTTCAGACACTGCGACACATCAGGGAGGGGGAGAAGTACCTAGACTTTGTGTTTCAGGAGGTGGTCACACCTATGAAGTTAATTAATTCAGATGTAGCCCATGGTCAGGGACAGGACGGTGTGACTACGAGTGAGGCAGGTACGGAGATCCAGGAGGTAGTGTTGGAGGAGCCGCAGGCCCTTGCTCTTGTCCAACAGGTTCGAGGTTCTTACTCCCTGTGGGGACAGGAGCAGGGACTGCAGGGAGGATGAGCAACCTGGCCACAGTACCGTGGAACGGGGGGCCATTCAAGAGGGGGGAGTAAATAGAAATGTTGTAGTGGTAGGGGATAGTATTATTAGGGGGATAGAGTTCTCTGCAGCCGAGAGCGAGAGTCCTGTAGGCTGTGTTGCCTGCCCGGTGCCAGGATTAAGGACATCTCCTCTGAGCTGGAAAGAAACTTGCAGTGGGAGGGGGTGGATCCAGTTGTTGTGTTACATGTTGGTACAAATGACGTAGATAGGACAAGGAAGCCGGTTCTGTTAAAGGATTATGAGCAGCTAGGGGTCAAATTAAAAAAACAGAACCTCAAGGGTAATAATCTCTGGATTATTACCTGAGCCATGAGCGAATTTGGCTAGGACAAATAAAATTAGAGAGTTAAATGAGTGGCTCAAAGACTGGTGTGGGAGAAATGGGTTTTGCTTCCTGGGACACTGGCACCAGTACGGGGGCAGGAGGGAGCTGTTCCGTTGGGACGGGCTTCACTTGGCCAGTGCTGGGACTAGAGTCCTCGCGGATCATATAACTAGGGCTGTAGAGAGGGCTTTAAACTAACTAGTGGGGGGGAGGTTCCTAGAGAGCAAATAATAAAAATGACAACAGAGAAGGTCATAGACTTAGGTAGCAGTGGGGAAATTAAAAACCAGAGTGTGTCAGGAAGGGGCAGAAGGTATGGAGTAAAAGGTAAAGTAATAAAAAGGGCAAAAGCAGGAACTAAGTGGCACAAAACATATTTGAAAGTTCTCTATCTGAATGCACGTAGCATTTGTAACAAAATAGACTAGTTAATGGCACAAATAACTACATATGGGTATGATCTTGTGGCCATTACAGAAACATGGCTTCAGGGTGACAATGCCTGGGAATTAAACATACCAGGTTATTTAACGGTCAGGAAGGACAGGCAGGAAGGAAGGGGAGGTGGGGTGGCTATGTTAATAAAGGAAGGAATCACTGTAATACAGAGAAATGATATTGGGTCAAAAGATCAGGATAATGAAACAGTTTGGGTGGAGATAAGGAATAATAAGGGGAAAAAAACACTAGTGGGCGTAGTCTATAGGCCTCCGAATAGTTGCAACTCTGTTGGACGGAGTATCAATGAGGAAATAGTTGAGGCTTGTAATAAGGGAACATCTATAATTATGGGGGATTTTAACTATCATATTAATTGGACAAATCAAATTGGGCAGGGCTGCCTTGAGGATGAGTTCATTCAGTGTATTAGAGATGGGTTTCTTGAGCAGTATGTAACTGAACCGACCAGGGGGCAAGCAACCTTAGATCTGGTCCTGTGTAACGAGACAGGATTAATTAAAAATGTCCTAGTAAAGGATCCCCTTGGAATGAGTGACCATAACATGGTTGAATTCCATATTCAATTAGAGGGTGAGAAGGTTGGATCTCAAACAAGCGTGCTAAGCTTGAATAAAGGAGACTATGAAGGTATGCGAGTGGAATTGAGTAGAGTGGATTGGGAAAATAGAGTAAAGGGTAAGACGATACATGATCAGTGGTGTACATTTAAGGAGTTATTTTACAACTTCCAAAAAATATATATTCCACTGAGAAGAAAAGGGTATAAAAGAAAAGACAGTCATCCGTGGCTAAGTAAAGAAATTAAGGATAGTATTCGACTAAAAACAAGGGCATATAAGGTAGCCAAATCTAGTGGGGGGGATAGAGGATTGGGAAAACTTTAAAAGACAGCAATAAATAACAAAGATTGATTAAGAAAGGGAAGCTAGATTATGAAAGTAAATTAGCAAAAAATATAAAAACAGATAGTAAGAGTTTTTATTTTTATATAAAAAGAAAGAGTCGCTTAAGTAAATGTTGGTCCCTTAGAGGATGAGACCGGGAAATTAATGGTGGGAAATATGGAGATGGCAAATACACTGAATGGATATTTTGTATCAGTCTTTACAGTAGAGGATACTAAGAATATCCCAACACTGGACAAACAGGGGGCTATAGGGGGGGAGGAGCTAAACACGATCAAAATCACTAAGGAAGTGGTACTCGGTAAAATAATGGGACTCAAGGCGGATAAATCACCTGGACCTGATGGCTTACATCCTAGGGTCTTGAGGGAAGTGACGGTAGGGATTGTGGATGCATTGGTAATAATTTTCCAAAACTCCCTGGACTCAGCAAAGATCCCGGCAGACTGGAAAACTGCTAATGTAACACCCTTATTTAAAAAGGGCAGTAGACAGAAGGCTGGAAACTATAGACCGGTTAGCCTAACATCTGTGGTAGGTAAAATTTTGGAGTCCATTATTAAGGAGACCGTAACGGGACATTTGGATAATCATAATTTAATAGGACAAAGTCAGCATGGTTTTATGAAGGGGAAGTCATGTTTGACAAATTTGCTGGAGTTCTTTGAGGAAGGAACACAGGGTGGATAAAGGGGAACCAGTGGATGTGGTGTATTTAGACTTCCAAAAGGCATTTGACAAGGTGCCACACAAGATTATTGCTTAAAATAAAAAATCACGGGATTGGGGGTAATATTCTGGCATGGATAGAGGATTGGCTATCTGACAGAAGGCAGAGAGTTGGGATAAATGGTTCATTCTCAGACTGGCAATCAGTAAGTAGTGGTGTTCCGCAGGGGTCAGTGCTGGGTCCCCAACTCTTTACAATCTATATTAACGATTTGGAGGAGGGGACCGAGTGTAACATATCAAAGTTTGCAGATGATACTAAGATGGGAGGGAAAGTAGTGAGAGGAGGACATAAAAAATCTGCAAGGGGACATAGACAGGCTCAGTAAGTGGGCAGAGATTTGGCAGATGGAATACAATACTGGAAAGTTTGAGGTTATGCACTTTGGCAGGAAAAATAGTAGAGCAAGTTATTATCTTAATGGCAAGAAACTGGAAGGTGCTGAAGTACAAAGGGATCTGGGGGTCCTGGTGCACAAAACTCAAAAGGTTAGTATGCAGGTGCAGCAAGTGATTAAGAAGGCCAATGGAATGTTGGCTTTCATTGCTAGGGGGATAGAATATAAAATTGGGAGGTATTGCTTCAGTTGTACATGGTATTGGTGAGACCGCACCTGGAATACTGCATACAGTTTTGGTGTCCATACTTAAGAAAAGACATACTTGCTCTCGAGTCAGTACAAAGAAGGTTCACTCGGTTAATCCCGGGGATGAGGGGATGGACATATGAGGAGAGGTTGGGTAGATTGGGACTCGACTCATTGGAGTTCAGAAGAATGAGAGGCGATCTTATTGAAACATATAAGATTGTGAAGGGGTTGGATCGGGTGGATGCGGGGAGGATGTTCCCGATGATGGGTGAAACTAGAACTAGGGGGCATAGTCTTAGAATAAGGGGCTGCTCTTTCAAAACTGAGATGAGAAGGAACTACTTCACTCAGAGGGTGGTAGGTCCATGGAATATGCTGCCCCAAAAAGCTGTAGAAGCTACATCATTACATAAATTTAAAACAGAAATAGACAGTTTCCTAGAAGTAAAGGGAATTAAGGGTTACGGGGAGCGGGCAGGAATTTGGACATGAGTCTAGGTTCGGATCGGTCATGGCCCTGTGGGTAGCGTAGCGGGCCCAGGGGCCGTGTAGCCTGATCCTGCTCCTATTTCGTGTGTCCAATTCTGTTAGGTTCAGGAGATGGTTCTGTGATAGTAGATTGGCGGTTAGGATCAGATCAGCCATGATCTTATTGAATGGCGGAGCAGGCTCGAGGGGCCAATTGGCCTACTCTTGCTCCTATTTCTTATGTTCTTATGACCCGCCGGAAGTGGGTGGAAGTGAGGCTGCTGCCATTTTTTTTTTTAAACTGGCCTTACTGTCTAGTGCTAACACCTCCAATTTCTAGGCCTATAAAGTTCTATATAATTCTATGTAACGCTGTATTTGAAACAAAATTGTGTTGCCCCTCTCCAAAATTTAAGATCCAGAACTGACAAAATAGGTTGAAAATTAGAGAAGTAAACCCTAAGCTAGATTGGCTTTCTTCACTTTCTCCTTATCCTATGAGAACTAGATGTGTATCCTTCCTGACCATCAGTGTATGTAAATCGATAGAAAGAGCCTAATTAGACATCGAAGTTAGGGACTTACTCTTTGGGGTTAAGGGGTTTTGACACAATAGTCTCCTCCTGGTGTTGCTCTCTGATAAGCCGCATGGCCTTAAACACATCACATCGACAAACGTATCTATACCCCATTACTGAACAACAGTCAGCATGTGTCATTGCCCACCACTTTTATTGATCATTATAAACCAGCAGCCATGGCAAATTCATCCTCTGTTTATAAACATCCTTTTCTTGGGCCCCTATCAAATGATCCTTTACTACTTTGGTAACTATGGATGCTTGCCATGTTCAAGACCAGCAAGGAGATATACGTCACATCCTTCACTGAACAACGACTGGTATAGCAGTCTTTTTTGTTAGTATGCATAGAAACAATCCCTAGGTTCCATATTGTAGCTACTGGAGGCACCTCGCATGGCTCATATTCCCCTTTACAATAACACCATCCAACAACTGGTCTGAAATGACTCCTCCCAATAAACTCCAGAGGTGATTACTGAGGGATTCCTGGAGTACGTACAAACCATGAACTATATGTAGTGCAGACAATAATTGCTGACGCTCTCTAGTTCTATATTTTCCCCTTTAGTTTTAACTTATTTACTTTACTTTGTGACTCATTAAACAATTTGCCATGCATATTATATACCGTAAATCTTTCTTCCTGTACTAACTAAAGATTCCTTGTAAAATTGGTCTTGTAACTTAACTGGCCATTCCGTTTTCAAAGTAGCACATAGATTTCTTTTAGCGTTTCCATGTCCACCCCATTCCTAAATTGTCCTTGCCACGCTAAATAATCCTGATATTGATCCTACTTTTCTCATGATAATCTAACAATGTATAAAGATTTAGATAGAAAGGCCTGGAGTTTCTGCTCGATTGTGCTGGTTTTATCAGCAATTCGGCCGAAATTGGCATAACTGGCACAAAATATTGCGGAATTTTAAGCACAATTTGTGTTCGGCGCAACTCAAGTTTCCGCGATCTTTTGTGCTAGTTTTAAAAGTATCACGCTAGAAGCAGGCTCGGCCCACAACATTGGCCACGCCCCCAGGGAGAATTAATCACCATTAGGAGATTCCACTATTTGCGCTCATTTTCATGCCTTCAGTGGATACTTGGGGCTAAAAAACACTTTTCAAAACGGGCGCAATTTTGGGTGCAATTTGCGCCGAAATCAGCAATTGTGCCCAAAGCGGAAACGCTACCCCATGGTGCACACAGTAAATAAGAAGAAATACAACACAAATCATAATTAACAAATAATGCTTTAAATCCGAGTGCTTCTCAAATCATCCCCTGGACTGAAAGCTCCTTCAGCACCTGCCACAGCAACAAGCCTGGAAAGTCTGATTTAGGTGGCCTCGTCAGGGGAAGTGGCACCTGTTGCAAGCAGGCTCGCCACAACCAAGTTAGAGGTGCCGTGGTGGCCTGCTTGCAACAGGTGCCACTTTAAACGTGAGAGAAAAAATATTCTGCCAGGTTTTTGGGTTCAGGCCGCACAACTGCCATTGGTAGGAGCTTTATGCCTGGTTTGACCAGTCGTACCACCACCAACCATATGCTTGATCTCACTGAAGTCCAGGGTGCAAGAACTCCTGACAGGAAGTCCTTTGCTCCGACTCACCACCCCAGCTTATGATGGTGGCTTAAGCTCCACCCCCACAAGGTCATCAAGGAAAGGTTGCTGCAAGGTCAGGACCCAGCATAACTGGGAACTGGACTAGTTTAAGTCCGTTCCAGCATACTCTTGCTAAAGTTACAGTGGCAGTATGCTGGATCAGCCATGGATTTTCAGCGACAGAATTATTGTAACACTTTAAAATGCTTTAGCTTTTCTTTGAGCACTAAAACAATACCAAGCGATCCATAAGTTGACAAAAATGGAAAGCTATATAAGTAGGTTTGGCTTCCTCATGCTACAGCAATGTACCAGTGCAGAGGATGTCGTCGACAAGAAGATCTCGGAGCAGGTGGAGTGGGAAGCAGTTAAGAGTTTTGTGGAATAGCAGCTCGGTGTGTAGGAGAGGGGCAATTTTCCAACTTTGTGTTTCAGGTGGAGAATGTTATATGCTGATAGCACATGTCAGAAACTTAGGCTTGAGCGACACACCTTTTTCTGACCATTAATTTAAATGGGCAGAAAATCAGACACCTCACGCACTTGAATTCCCAATATGTGCTCCCAGAGGGTGAAGTTCCACACTTTCAGTGCAGTCGAAAAACTATCCTGTTCTAAACCTCCCTAGAGCCCCCAGTACAATCTTCATAACATTTTAACATATTTATTCTTTAGATTGTTTCATATTCAACACTGCCAAGCTTTCACAAGTAGAGGAAAATGGAAAGTTGCACTAACGATTCTGACTTTGATATATTGGAGGACGGTTTCACTGCAAGGGACGTCATTGATAAAAATATCAATGAACTTCAGCTCAATGTGAGTGTCGATATTGTGGTACCATATTATCACTAAAGCCATTGACCTTATTAGTTTTAAAATATTAATATGAGCCTAATATACGAGAGAAGTCATCACACTTTAAGGGATCGAGCTAATTAAGACTATCCAACAGCACCAAGCAGCGGGTAGATGGCACATCTTGCACAGTGTTGTCTGTCAATCTTGTCTACATTTACTGCTTGTCCATGCCAATCGTTCCAAAACCTTGCTGCTCTTTCACTGTACTTTATCCATATCTCTACCTCAGCAGGCCACACAATCAAAATGCAACATACATTAAATGCTTTGCCACATTCATTCCTTCCAAGGGCTTCAAGTTGAGCACATGGCAGCAATCAGTGAGTCCCTACACTTTGGGAAATGCACCAACATAGCCACATTGTGCATGTGTGTCATGGTATTCCATGGGAAATAAATTAAAAGTGCTGGCCCTGCTGACCAATGAACTTTTTGATGCCTCTATGGGCAGCTCAAGGTCGAATATTTTAGTGCCAGGCAGGACTAATTCATAGAGATAACAATTGAATAAAGTGGTGTTCTTCATTGTATTCTCATTAATATGTTGCAATTTTCTGCCTATATCCTTGCTGAATGTGATAAGGCTCCGCCCAGCTGACATGTAGTAAACTGAGGGAGATGTCCTGCATAATTGGCAAGGAAGTGTGTCAAAGGCTCTGGAATAGTCTGGGGGTGGGGGGTTGCTGATCTCCTTGGCAAGTCCACTTTCATCTTGTACCACGTCTACCATGAAATGAAGTTCTTTTAAAGGCAAACTGTCTTTCCATAAAATTAATGTTTTCAGAAACATTTTCAAAATTTGAAATGAAAATTTTACAACTAACATGATTTTGTTTGCATTTCGCTAAGAGCAGTTATTGTATGACAAGGACACAGAATTAGCATCTGTAGAATGTGTAGATGATCATTGTGTCTTTTATTACAGGATAGCACAGATGCCTTCTATGTTGCTGACCTGGGTGAACTTGTAAATCAGCACCTGCGGTGGCAGAGAGCACTGCCTCGAGTGAAGCCTTTCTACGCTGTGAAATGCAACAGCAGCAAACCAGTGGTTCAGACTCTTGCTCAGTTGGGGGCCGGCTTTGACTGTGCCAGCAAGGTAGGATTTGGTGAAAAAGCTCTCAGAAAGCTCCAGCTTTAGGTCTCAAAGACCCATGGGGCTGGTTAGGCTGCAGGTACACCAGAGTGGCAGGATTTCCCCCACCAGTGATTTGCAATGCTGACCCTGCCAGAATTAACGGGGGGCCAATTCATTCAAATATTGTATGACAGACTAGGAGCACAACCCCCACGTACATCTGTAGTGAAGCATGAAGTGAAGATGATGCTGAAGAGAAGGACCTGGAGCCTTCCTTTCTCCTCATTGCTTATGGAGATGTTGACGATGATGAGGAGGACCGAACTGTGTCACACTCTGAAGGCAATAGAGGACTGCTTGGAATGCAGAATCAATTGTGGCTTCCAGACCATTGTCACTGCTGTGTCTCAGGGCATTCAGGATCTGATAGCTGCCATTAGACTAGCCATGCCACTGATTAGTGGGCCCACACCAGGGCCAGTGTAATGGTGACAGTTGGAGTCCAGCAGCCTAATACCACCATCTCTCAGGACAGCAGCACATGCCAAGACTTTGGTCTTCTCCTTCAGAGCACCGTGCCAGTGTAGCATGAGAGAATGGCCAGAAGCTCACTGCAGAGATTCAGTCAGCAGTGGTTCCATGCTAGGAACCAGTTGCCATGAGTCGAAAGCTAACTCAGTCACATGATCAATCTGTACAGAATGAGGAGCCAACCATATCCTGACCCTCAGGTGGCACTTAGGAGGACCAGAATAGGACGACTCGGGGAAGCACAGTGTTAGCAAAGTGTAGGGTGACTGGTTGCATTTTGTCATTATTGTAGAGTGTGCTTTGTTATTCATGGAGATTACAGGAAATGGAGCACTCATTTGGTACTGCCTTATTCACTCCAGTGATGATTATTGGCAAAGCCATGTTGGGGTAAAGAAGATTCTTGTGTTATCATGTGGTGAGAAGGTAGTGGTTTGAGGCAATATCTCTTTATTAGCCAGTGGGGGAGATGGAGTTCAGGATGTGGTGTCCAGGTAGGCTGAATCATGTAGTTTAGAGTGTCTGCCTTCTGATGTCCTTCAGCTGTCAGTGAGGACTCCTGAGTCTGTCATCCACATGTTCTGGTCCCTGCAACTCGGGATCTTCTTGAGCCAGCACCACCTCTTCAACCATGTCAAACTGCAGCACTTCGTGGGTGGTAAGGTTATGAAGGACACAGCAAGTAATGATAATTCTGGAGACTCTCTGGCACATACTGTAGAACTCCACCCGTCCTAGCACACCTTTAACATAAGAAATAGGAGCAGAAGTAGGCCATGCGGCCACTCCACCATTCAATAAGATCATAGCTGATCCTCAACCTCAACTCCACTTTCCCGCCCTATCCCCATATCGCTTGATTCCCTTAGAGTACAAAAGCCTATCGATATTAGCCTTGAATATACTCAACGATTGAGCATCCACAGCCCTCTGGGGTAGAGAATTCCAAAGATTCACAACCCTCTGAGTGAAGAAATTTCTCCTCATCTCAGTCCTAAATGGCCAGTCCCTTAACATGAGACTATGCCCCTTAGTTCTAGACTCTCCAAGGTAAACAGCCTCTCAGCATCTACCCTGTCAAGCCATTATATATTTCAATGAGATCACCTCTCATTCTTCTAAACTCCAGAGAGTATACTCCATCTGCCACCTTCTTGCCCACTCACTTAAAGTGTCTATATCCCTTTGCAGACTCTTTGCATCCTCCTCACAGCTTACTCTCCCACCTAGCTTTGTATCATCAGCAAACTTTGATACATTACACTCGGTCCATTCATCTAAGTCATTAATATAGATTGTAAATAGCTGAGGCCTGAGCAATGATCCTTGTGGTACCCCACTCGTAACAGCCTGCCAACCTGAAATTGATCCATTTATTCCTACTCTCTGATTACTGTCCTTTAACCAATCCTCTATCCACGCTAGTATAATACCCCAACCCCATGAGCCCTTATCTTGTGCAACAAGCTTTCGTTTGGCACCTTATCGAATGCTTTGTGAAAATCCAAATATACTACATCCACTGGTTCCCATTTATCTACCCTGCTAGTTACATCCTTAAAGTTGAATAGATTTTTCAAACATGATTTCCCTTTCATAAAACCATGTTGACTCTACCTAATCCTATTATGATTTTCTAAGCGCCCTGTTACCACTTCCTTAAGAATGGATTCTAGCATTTTCCCGACGACTGATGTCAGGCCAACTGGCCTGTAGTTCCCTTAAGTCTCTCTCCCTCCTTTCTTAAATAGTGGTTTTACATTTGCTACCTTCCAATCCACTGGGACTGTTCCAGCATCTAGGGATCACAAGCAATGCATCCACTATCGCTGCAGTTAGCTCTTTTAGAACCCTAGGATGTAGGCCATAATGTCCAGGGGATTTATTGGCTTTTAGTCCCATTAATGTCTACAGTACTTTTTCTTTACCAGAAGTAATTATGTTAAGTTCCTCACTCTCATTAGACCCTTGGTTCCACGTTATTTATGGTATGTTTCTTGTGTCTTCTACTGTGAAGACCGATACAAAATATTTGTTTAACGTCTCTGCAATTTCCTTATTTCCCATTAGAATCTCTTGTGTCCCAGCCTCTAAGGGACTCACGTTTACTTTCACTACTCTCTTCCTTTTTACTTACTTGTAGAAGTTCTTACAATCTGTTTTTATACTTCTTACTAGTTTACTCTCATTCTATTTTCTTCTTCTTAATATATTTTTTGGTCATCCTTTGCCAGTTTCTAAAGCACTCCCAATCCTCAGCCTTACTATTATTCATAGAATCATAGAATCATAGAATGGTTACAGCACGGAAGACGGCCATTCGGCCCATCGAGCCCATGCCGGCTCTCTGCAAGAGCACTTCAGCTAGTTCCACTCCCCCGCCCTTTCCCCCATAGCCCTGCAAATTTCTTTCCTTCAGATACTTATCCAACTCCCTTTTGAAAGCCGTGAATGAATCTGCCTCCACCACTCTTTCAGGCGGGGCATTCCAGATCTTAACCACTCATTGCGTAAAGTGGTTAAGATCTGCGTAAAAAAGATTTTTCTTACATCGTCTTTGGTTCTTTTGTCAGTCACCTTAAATCTGTGTCCTCTGGTTCTCGACACTTTTGCCAATGAGAACAGTTTACCTCTATCTACTCTGTCCAGACTCCTCATGATTTTGAACATGTCTATCAAATCTCCTCTCAATCTTCTCTGCTCCAAGGAGAACAACCCCAGCTTCTCCAGTCTATCAACGTAACTGAAGTCCCTCATACCTGGAAACATTCTCATAAATCTTTTCTGTACCCTCTCTGAGGCTTTCACATCCTTCCTAAAGTGTGGTTCATCATAACTTCCACACTTTTGTACTCTATACTCTATTCATGAAGCCCATTATTCCGTAAGCCTTTTTAACTGCTTTCTCAACCTGCCTTGCCACCTTCAACGATTTGTGCACACATACTCCCAGGTCTCTCTGTTCGTGCACCCCCTTCAGGATTGTACCATTTCGTTTATATGTCCTCTCCTCATTCATGGACACGTGCCAGATGAAATTTAATGCAGAAATGTGCGAAGTGATACATTTTGGTAGAAAGAATGAGGAGAGGAAATATAAACTAAAGGGTACAATCTAAAGTGTGTGCATGAACAGAGAGACCTGGGGTATATGTGCACAAATCGATGTGCGTTCCTCTTCTCTAGTTTTGTGTCATGCCCTGCTGCCCTCTGGACACAGATGGTGCTTGAGTGGTTGTAATTCAGTGCAAGTATAATAAAAGTATTGCTAAGACACTCAGTTAAGTTCCTGGAGAGTCAAATGGAAGAGCTAAGCACTGTTCCCCTCTCACCTGTTTGTCCACAGTCTGCTGCTGAAGAGTGTAGGTTGAACTGTCTTTTTAAAAGCTGCAAAGGAGTTTCCAGGCAGTTCAGCTGCTCACATTGGTTTTACACCAATGCCTGTACCGATGGATTTGTAACTGAGTAGACCCAGGCAATTGTGTGCATCCTCTAGAGACCGCCGGTTCTTGTAACATTTTTCTTAAAGGTGAAACAGGACGTTTGCCTATATAGTAACAGTGACTATAATTCAAAAGTAGTCCATCAGCTGTAAAGCATTTTAGTACATCCGGATGATGTGATAAGGTGCGATATAAATTGTGTGTCAGCTGTGGCTCAGTGGGTAGCACACTCACCTCTGAGTCAGAAGGTTGTGGGTTCAAGTCCCACTCCAGGGACTTGAGCACAAAAATCTAAGCTGACACTCCAGTGCCGTGCTGAGGGAGTGCTGCACTGTCAGCGGTGCCGTCTTTTGGATGATATGCTAAACTGAGGCCCCGTCTGCTCTCTCAAGTGGGCGTAAAAGATCCCATGGCACTATTTCGAAGAAGAGCAGGGAAGTTATTTCTGGCCAATATTTATCTCTCAATCAACATAACAAAAACAGATGATCTGGCCATTATCACATTGCTGTTTGTGGGAGCTTGCTGTGTGCAAATTGGCTGCTGTGTTTCCAACAGTAACTGCACTCCAAAAGTACTTCATTGGCTGTAAAGCACTTGGAGATGTCTGGTGGTCGTGAGAGGTGCTATATAAATGTAAGTCTTTCTTCAATCACAAATTACTAATACAATCTAGAGTTTATATAAGGCAATAACATCCAGACCTAGGTGGATTGAGTTTTAACGGTTGTTGGTCTTTTTTTATTATTGGGTGATAAACTGCAGGATCCTAAAACAATTGGATTTCTCTCTCTCAATCAGAATGAGATTGGGCTGATACAAGATATTGGTGTTGCACCAGAGAGAATCATTTATGCAAATCCCTGCAAGGAGATTTCTCATATCAGATATGCTGCCAGTCATGGGGTCCAGATGATGACCTTCGATAATGAAGATGAACTACCCAAAGTTGCAAGGAGCCATCCGACTGCCAAGTGAGTAGAATGCATACATTTAAAGTACCTGAAGCTGCCCTAACTTAACAATTTCAGTTTCTTATTTGTAGTTTTAATTCTCTCTTCTCTGTATTATTACTCAGCAAAAGCCAACAGGCAGATACAAAGCCCTGATTTTGCAAGACCAGCATGGTGCAGGCACATCCATGCTGGCACCAGAGGGGCAAATCTTAATCAAATTCTAAGACACTGGCCTCTCCCCTTCTTTAGGAGAGGCTCCTTCTTTGTTCATGGAAGGTGTAGCCCCAATGGAAATGTTTCCTCCACCCCCAGGAATAGAGACCCTCAGGATCTGTCCCAACCCCAACCTATTTTCTTGGGTCAGGGCTCACCCCATTTACATAGCGGGCTCCGGCAGGATTCTAATCACCAGTAGCAAGTCTGCAAGTGCGAGGACGGTAAATCCCAGTGATGCTGCAGTGGGGCTGCCACTATCTCTATACCTATCTTAGTTCATTCCTGAGGCTGATAACCAGCGAGCTACATCAGGATGTCTGTTTGGCGTCCGTAACTCGCCTGTCAAATACCAATGAGGCTGAGGTCTCAAACACACGGCCACCTCTTCACCACTGGAGCGAGCGTTCGGATCGAATGGCTGGCCAGTGTGTTCCATCGGTCGGCTGCCCAAAAGTCAAATCAACCACAATGACTTGACCGCATAATCCAGCTGCCACGTCAGTGCAGTGCTGAAGGAGGGCTGCATTGTTGGAGGTACTGTCTTTTGGGTGAGATGCCTGTTCAGGTGAATGTAAAAGATTCTGGCCTAGAAATTCAATATCGGTAAAAACCTGCCAGTGCATCGCGGGCCGGTGTTAACGGCTGCCGAAAATGGTGGTGTTGGCAGGACCGGTAAATTGGCACTGGTGTCTAATTAACATTAGCCCAGCACTAAACTCACTGTGCAACGCCGTTCTGGTGACATTCTTCCCAGGAAGAGGTCCCAATGTAGCGTGGCCGTAGCGCCATTGCAACAAGAAGAGCCTTCTCTTCAAGCAAGGCTGTCATTTCAGAAAGCAGTTCGGTCTCTTAAAGGGAAACTGCCTTCTGAAATAAAAATATAAAAATCATGTAAAAGTAGGCAGTTTTTAGCCCTTACAGCTCAACTGACTTCTGAAAAAAAAATTACCATTCAAAGGATTTCCCAAATGGGAGACTTCAGCTCTTAAAGCTGAATTGCCTTCTGCACCTAAAAAATGGGAAAAGTGCTTTAGCTATAACACAAATGACTTAGCAAGCCAGGGAAGGGGCACCCAGGGTCTCGCACGCAGCACTCCAACTTTGTGCAGGGGTTTAACACTGCAAGACAGGTCCTCTACCTACAGGGGCCTGGAGGACCTCCAGATAGAATGAAGTGGGAGTACCTTCACCAAATGGACTGCAGCGGGTCAAGAAGACAGCTCACTACCACCTTTCAAAGGAATTTATGAATGGGCAATAAAATGCTAGCCTTGCCAGCAATGCCCATATCCCAGGAACGAATTAAAAAAAATGTGGGACCAGATCACTGAGGCCATCATGGCCAGCAGTGTTGCCCCCACAACCTGGCTCTAGTGCCCAAAGCAGATTCATGCCCTCAGACCAGTAGTCAAGGTCAGTGAATGCATCTTCAAAAGCTGTCTCCTACCAACTGCACCACTAGCCTCACACACACAATGTACAACTCCACCCCCCCCCCCGCCCCCCCCACCCCAATCACTCACCTACCAACAATTTGTACCAAACATGAGGCATACCTCCCATTCCTAGCTTTACCTCATCCCCTTGGAGGAGATGGTGCTGGCCATTCTTGGCAGGGGCATGGCTGAGCCCTTGGCCAGCGGCGGGGCTGAAAGGAAAGAAGATGCTGGTATCCTCATACATTATCCACCTTCTCATATCCCACTTACCCCTCATCCCACAATATCTTCTGACCTTAAAGGTGCGCATGGTGTAAGCATGGAGCTCTTGCTTTCCCACCCACCCCTCACCACGACTCTAGCCTTGTGCCTTCCTCATTTCACACACCCAAGAAATGCAGCCTGCCCAGCCAGTGGTTGACTAAGAGGGAGAGGAGAGTGAAGAAGAAGAAACAACACCTTCACTCAATTTCACACTCCCAGCTCCTCAAGGTCGACCTGCAAGGCCATTTGCAGTGTCCCCCACTGAAAGTCAACAGCCTTCCACCAGCCATGCTGCAGTCACTGGGGTAGCACTGCATGACATCAGTAGGACAGGCAAAGGCACACACAAGAATGTCATTATGGGAATGCATAAGGGTGATGAGTTGATTTCTTGATGGGTAGATGTATAAAGTTGTATTGGAAATTTTTCTTTGGCTGGTCATTTTTGTTTCAGCATTGTGTCCAAGAGGACGCTGTGATGGGCAGTAACAGAGAGAAGGTAAGGTGTGGGACAAATGTTGAAAGGGGAATTGGGGTTGTGGTCACTGGTACCGCAGGCAGATGATTCCATCCCGGATATCCTGGCCAGAAAGGGACTGTCTGGTTTGCATCCTTCCTTTTATTTCCTCCTCTTCTGCGTCTTCCTCTTCTGCGTCTTCCTCTTCTGCGTCTTCCTCTTCTCTCTGTGATTGGATGCTGTAAATCGGAAATAAAAGAATAAAATGCTGGAAATACTTAGCAGGCCAGGCAGCATCTCAACCTGAAATGTGAACTCTGTTTCTCTCTCCACGATGGTGCGTGCCCTGCTGAGTATTTCCAGCATTTTCTGTCTTCAGAGGCCTTCCTTTACCATCTAAGGCCTTGCAAGCATCCAGCAGCACTCTCTGCACTCCGTGCACATTTAACAAACTTTTAACATGTATTGAACCAAGCAACTCCTTCAATAAAATAATAAAAATCCAGTCCAAAAGCTTAAATGCAAACTTACCTGAAAGATGTGTATGTCCCTTTAAGAAGTGCTGACAGCATCTCTGTCAGTATGCTGAATGCTCGCTTTTCAGAATAAGCTTAGGATCCAGCACTAAACTCAGCGCTAAGTTTGAAGTTTGCAAAGCATGACGTTAAGTCAGCGTTGCACACCGACTGACGTCACGCTCTCCCCATTTGCATGTCGAACGCCAGCACTGCTATCGACAGCACTAAGATGGCAGTCGCCGAGTCCCATGCCAGAGAAGGGCATTAGATTGGCAGCCGCCATTTTTCACCAGGATGGTGGTGCAAACGGGTGATGATAAGGTAGGGAATTTCTCCTCCCCTATTTCACGATTTGAAGAAGAGCAGGAGAATTTGTTTGATGTTCTGGCCAAGATTTATCATTTAACCATTAATCCCAATTAGTTCCTTCATTTGTCTATATAGCAACAGTAACTTCAAAAATAATTCATTGACTGTGATGTGATTTAGGATGATCTGAGAACGTGAAATATAAATGCAAGTTCATTCTTCCTTTCTATCTAGAATGGTTTTACGTATTGCCACAGATGATTCTAAGTCTGCTTTACCCATGGGTGAAAAGTTTGGAGCATCTATCAATGAGTGCAAAGGATTGCTGGAATGTGCAAAGGCCTTGAATGTTGACATCATTGGAGTTAGGTAGGAAAACACTTACTGAACTCTGAAATGCCAATTTCTATATATCTATATATCATCATGTTCTAATTGACGAAGACAATAACTGAAGTTTTTTTAAACTTTTATTTTAGCTCAAATTAAATCTCATGAAATTGAAGGCAAATTATTGACCTGATTAGGAGATTGGTTAAGTGGAAAAGAGAGAGTAGGGATAATGGGTATGTACTCGAATTGGAAGGAAGTGACTAGTGGTGTCCCACAAGGATCTGTGGTGGGGCCTCAACTATTCACTATATTAATGACTTGGATAACACAATACAGAATCATATATCCAAGTTTGCCGATGACACAAAGATTGGTGGCATAGTAAGTAGTGTAGACGGAAGCTCAAAAATTACAAAGACATTGATAGATTAAGTGAGTGGGCAAAACTCTGGCAGATGGATTTCAATGCAGATAAATGAGGTCATCCATTTTGGACCAAGAAAAGGACAGAACTGAGTATTATTTAATGGTGAAAAACTAGGAACAGTGGAGGTCCAAAGAGATTTGAGCTCATAAGAACATAAGAGATAGGAGCAGGAGTAGGCCAATCGGCCCCTCGAGCCTGCTCCGCCATTCAATAGATCATGGCTGATCTGATCCTAACCGCCAATCTACTATCACAGAACCATCTCCTGAACCTAACAGAATTGGACACACGACATAGGAGCAGGATCAGGCTACACGGCCCCTGGGCCCGCTACGCTACCCACAGGGCCATGACCGATCCGAACCTAGACTCATGTCCAAATGCCTGCCCGCTCCCCGTAACCCTTAATTCCCTTTACTTCTAGGAAACTGTCTATTTCTGTTTTAAATTTATGTAATGATGTAGCTTCTACAGCTTTTTGGGGCAGCATATTCCATGGACCTACCACCCTCTGAGTGAAGTAGTTCCTTCTCATCTCAGTTTTGAAAGAGCAGCCCCTTATTCTAAGACTATGCCCCCTAGTTCTAGTTTCACCCATCATCGGGAACATCCTCCCCGCATCCACCCGATCCAACCCCTTCACAATCTTATATGTTTCAATAAGATCGCCTCTCATTCTTCTGAACTCCAATGAGTCGAGTCCCAATCTACTCAACCTCTCCTCATATGTCCATCCCCTCATCCCCGGGATTAACCGAGTGAACCTTCTTTGTACTGACTCGAGAGCAAGTATGTCTTTTCTTAAGTATGGACACCAAAACTGTATGCAGTATTCCAGGTGCGGTCTCACCAATACCATGTACAACTGAAGCAATACCTCCCAATTTTATATTCTATCCCCCTAGCAATGAAAGCCAACATTCCATTGGCCTTCTTAATCACTTGCTGCACCTGCATACTAACCTTTTGAGTTTTGTGCACCAGGACCCCCAGATCCCTTTGTACTTCAGCACCTTCCAGTTTCTTGCCATTAAGATAATAACTTGCTCTACTATTTTTCCTGCCAAAGTGAATAACCTCAAACTTTCCAGTATTGTATTCCATCTGCCAAATCTCTGCCCACTTACTTAGCCTGTCTATGTCCCCTTGCAGATTTTTTATGTCCTCCTCACTCACTACTTTCCCTCCCATCTTAGTATCATCTGCAAACTTTGATATGTTACACTCGGTCCCCTCCTCCAAATCATTAATATAGATTGTAAAGTGTTGGGGACCCAGCACTGACCCCTGCGGAACACCACTAGTTACTGATTGCCAGTCTGAGAATGAACCATTTATCCCAACTCTCTGCCTTCTGTTAGATAGCCAGTCCTCTATCCATGCCAGAATATTACCCCCAATCCCGTGATTTTTTATTTTAAGCAATAATCTTGTGTGGCACCTTGTCAAATGCCTTTTGGAAGTCTAAATACACCACATCCACTGGTTCCCCTTTATCCACCCTGTGTTCCTTCCTCAAAGAACTCCAGCAAATTTGTCAAACATGACTTCCCCTTCATAAAACCATGCTGACTTTGTCCTATTAAATTATGATTATCCAAATGTCCCGTTACTGTCTCCTTAATAATGGACTCCAAAATTTTACCTACCACAGATGTTAGGCTAACCGGTCTATAGTTTCCAGCCTTCCGTCTACTGCCCTTTTTAAATAAGGGTGTTACATTAGCAGTTTTCCAGTCTGCCGGGATCTTTGCTGAGTCCAGGGAGTTTTGGAAAATTACCAATGCATCCACAATCCCTACCGCCACTTCCCTGAAGACCCTAGGATGTAAGCCATCAGGTCCAGGTGATTTATCCGCCTTGAGTCCCATTATTTTACCGAGTACCACTTCCTTCGTGATTTTGATTGTGTTTAGCTCCTCCCCACCTATTTGTCCAGTGTTGGGATATTCTTAGTGTCCTCTACTGTAAAGACTGATACAAAATATTCATAGTGTATTTGCTATCTCCATATTTCCCACCATTAATTCCCCAGTCTCGTCCTCTAAGAGACCAACATTTACTTTAGCCACCCTTTTTCTTTTTATATAACTATAAAAACTCTTACTATCTGTTTTTATATTTTTTGCTAATTTACTTTCATAATCTAGCTTCCCTTTCTTAATCAATCTTTGTTATTTTTTGCTGTCTTTTAAAGTTTTCCCAATCCTCTATCCTCCCACTAGATTTGGCTACCTTATAAGCCCTTGTTTTTAGTCGAATACTATCCTTAATTTCTTTACTTAGCCACGGATGACTGTCTTTTCTTTTATACCCTTTTCTTCTCAGTGGAATATAATTTTTTTGGAAGCTGTAAAATAACTCCTTAAATGTACACCACTGATCATGTATCGTCTTACCCTTTAATCTATTCTCCCAATTCTCTCGACTAAATTCCACTCGCATACCTTCATAGTCTCCTTTATTCAAGCTTAGCACGCTTGTTTGAGATCCAACCTTCTCACCCTCTAATTGAATATGGAATTCAACCATGTTATGGTCACTCATTCCAAGGGGATCCTTTACTAGGACATTTTAATTAATCCTGTCTCGTTACACAGGACCAGATCCAAGGTTGCTTGCCCCCTGGTCGGTTCAGTTACATACTGCTCAAGAAACCCATCCCTAATACACTGAATGAACTCATCCTCAAGGCAGCCCTGCCCAATTTGATTTGTCCAATTAATATGATAGTTAAAATCCCCCATAATTATAGATGTTCCCTTATTACAAGCCTCAACTATTTCCTGATTGATACTCCGTCCAAGAGTTGCAACTATTCGGAGGCCTATAGACTACGCCCACTAATGTTTTTTTTCCCTTTATTATTCCTTATCTCCACCCAAACTGTTTCATTATCCTGATCTTTTGACCCAATATCATTTCTCTGTATTAGTGATTCCTTCCTTTATTAACATAGCCACCCCACCTCCCTTCCTTCCTGCCTGTCCTTCTGAACGTTAAATAACCTGGTTTGTTTAATTCCCAGGCATTGTCACCCTGCAGCCATGTTTCTGCAATGGCCACAAGATCATACCCATATGTAGTTATTTGTGCCATTAACTCGTCTATTTTGTTACGAATGCTACGTGCAGTCAGATAGAGAACTTTCACATTTTTTGTGCCACTTAGTTCCTGCTTTTGCCCTTTTTATTACTTTACCTTTTACTCCATACCTTCTGCCCCTTCCTGACACACTCTGGTTTTTAATTTCCCCACTGCTACCTAAGTCTATGACCTTCTCTGTTGTCATTTTTATTATTTGCTCTCTAGGAACCTCCCCCCCACTAGTTAGTTTAAAGCCCTCTCTACAGCCCTAGTTATATGATCTGCCAGGACTCTAGTCCCAGCACTAGCCAAGTGAAGCCCATCCCAACGGAACAGCTCCCTCCTGCCCCAGTACTGGTGCCAGTTTTCCCAGGAAGCAAAACGCATTTCTCCCACACCAGTCTTTGAGCCACTCATTTAACTCTCTAATTTTATTTGTCCTAGCCAAATTCGCTCGTGGCTCAGGTAATAATCCAGAGATTATTACCCTTGAGGTTCTGTTTTTTAATTTGACCCCTAGCTGCTCATAATCCTTTAACAGAACCGACTTCCTTGTCCTATCTACGTCGTTTGTACCAACATGGACCACGACAACTGGATCCACCCCCTCCCACTGCAAGTTTCTTTCCTGCCCAGAGGAGATGTCCTTAACCCTGGCACCAGGCAGGCAACACAGCCTACGGGACTCTCGCTCCCGGCTGCAGAGAACTCTATCTATCCCCCTAATAATACTATCCCCTACCACTACAACATTTCTATTTACTCCCCCCTCTTGAATGGCCCCCCGTTCCACGGTGCTGTGGCCAGGTTGCTCATCCTCCCTGCAGTCCCTGCTCCCGTCCCCACAGGGAGTAAGAACCTCGAACCTGTTGGACAAGAGCAAGGGCTGCGGCTCCTCCAACACTACCTCCTGGATCTCCGTACCTGCCTCACTCGTAGTCACACCGTCCTGTCCCTGACCATGGGCTACATCTGAATTAATTAACTTCATAGGTGTGACCACCTCCTGAAACATAAAGTCTAGGTACTTCTCCCCCTCCCTGATGTGTCGCAGTGTCTGAAGCTCAGACTCCAGCTCATCAACACAGAGCTGGAGTTCCTGTAGCAGCAGACACTTGTCACAGATGCAATCACCGTGAGCCTCAATGGGGTCCACCGGCTCCCACATCTCGCAACAGTAACACATCACCTGCTCCATTCTATGTAATTAATTACATTTTTTATTATGGACACTCTCTGCCCGATTATAGATGCTAGTATCCCCTCTAATTAATTGGATTTAACTTAAATCAATTCCTCTAAATTACAACAGTTAAATGGTTTACCAACAGTCACTCTGCACCAGAAAGGCCTTATTAACTACAACCCAGAGTTAAAGTTTGAAAAGAGCACCCTACACTCCACTCAACCGAAGTCACACTTACCCAAACTCAGCACTCTCTGCTGACTTGCACTAGCCTGGCTCGCACTAGCACTGGTCTTTTTATACTGTTTGTTTGTTTACAGCCAAATGAGTCACCCCTGCTGATTGATTAGAAGACTGGTTTCCACTGCCTGCTGTGCCAATTTACTCCTACTGCAGTGTAACCTTGGTTTACTCTTCTGCTTCTTTTGATCAAACCAATAACGTAACTGTAACTAAATAACTTTAAAGGAAACTTAACAGATCAAATTAAAATTTGGTAGTCCGGGGTGACGATGCACTCCAGCCCCCGCGGCGCCCACCGGTCGCGGAAAAACTCAAGCGTGCCGGCGGACACCGCGTGCTCCATCTCCAGGGCCACCCGGGCGCGAACATGGCCGCGGAAGAGAGGCAGGCAATCGGGCCGAACGACCCCCTCGACCGCCCGCTGCCTGGACCAATTAATGGCTTTCTTAGCCAGGCCCAGGAGCAGTCCCACGAGGAGGTCCTCCGACCTGCCCGCTCCCCTCCGCACCGGGTGACCGTAGATCAGGAGCGTGGGGCTGAAGTGCAACCAGAAATTGAGGAGCAGCCCCTTCAGGTAATGAAAGAGGGGCTGCAACCTCTCACACTTATATATATATATATATATATATATATATACACACACATGAAACACGGACTCCTCCAGGCCGCAGAAATGGCAAGCGGCCTGGGAGTCCGTAAACCTACTTAATAACCTATTGCACGGGACTGCTCCGTGCAACACCCTCCAGGCCAAGTCCCCAATAGAACAAGGGAAGACTCCCGCGTAGAGAGCCCTCCATTGGGGACCTTCGCCTCCGCCGGATGGCAAGATGGTACGCCAAGGCGTGTCCGGACGGCAGACGAAGATGGCAAAGTGGAAAGTGTGCAGGAGCAGCCCGTACAGGAAACGCCTCCGTGCGGGTTGAAAGGGCACGGAGGGCATTTCTCCGAGAAGGCTCAAGTGGTGAGGCGGCGGCTCCCGAGGGAGGATTTGGGGCTGGGCGCCGATAAGGAATTCCGTCCGAACGGGGGTCAGCTCGGACGGGATCGCCCCACGTGCTTGAGCCTCCTCGATACACCTAGTGGAGTCGGGGCCCAATGCCACTTTTAGCGACTCGATGGCATTGACCGCGAGCCGGACGTAGATCCAACCCATGCGCCTCGCCAACTCCTCCGGCGCCATCCAGCCCGCTCCTCCGCCATCGAGCAGGTCCCCGACTCTAGTCACCTTACCGGGTACAGCCCTGCCCTCCGCCAGCCTACCGAACCCGCGGTCGAGGAGGTGCGGATTCCTGAGCAGCGGCTCCCGAAGGACGGCCACCGCTCCTGACGGGGGAGAACTGCGCCTGGAGGCGACTCTGTTCCAAACCCATAGCAGTTCCTGGTAGAAGACAGGCAGCTCCCGCAGGCTGGCACGCGTGGCGCCCACTCTCACAAACAGGAGCTGCGTGTCGTAATTGAGGCCGTACAGCTGGCGGAAGAAATACGTCGCCAGCGCACGCCACCTAGGAGGATTCTCCACGTACAGGTATCTCTGCAGCGTCTGAAGACGGAAAGTCGCCGCCTGGGTGCGAAGGCACACCAGCGCCTGACCGCCCTCCCTAAGCGGGAGACTCAGAACCGCGGCAGAGACCCAGTGCTTCCTTTTGTCCCAGAAGACGTCGACGAGCTTCTTCTGCATCTTGGCGACAAACGCAGGGGGAGGGATCAAAGTGACCAACAGGTACCACAACATGGCAGCCACCAGCTGGTTTATGACCAGCGCTCGACCCCTGTAGGACAACACTCGGAGCAGTCCCGTCCAGCGCCCTAGGCGAGCGGTGACTTTGGCCTCCAGCTCTTGCCAGTTCGCCGGCCAGGCGTCCTCGGCCGGGCTGAGGTAGACTCCCAGGTAGAGGAGGTGCGTTGTGCTCCAGGCGAAGGGCCTGAACTCCTCCGGCAGGGAGTCCACCTGCCATGGGCCCACCAGGAGTCCAGAACATTTCTCCCAGTTGATCCTGGCGGAGGATGCGTCCGAGTAAATCTGCTGGCAATCTCGCATCCTCCGCAAGTCGACGGGATCCGTGACCGCGAGGAGCACGTCATCGGCGTAAGCCGAGAGGACCACCTCCACGCCCGGCCCTTGCAGAGCCAGTCCCGTCAACCTCTTCCGCAAGAGGCGCAGGAAAGGCTCCACGCAAACGGCGTATAACTGACCGGACATGGGGCATCCCTGACGCACCCCCCTCCCGAAGCGAAGGGGCGCCGTCAAAGACCCGTTAACTTTAATCAGACACTCCGCGGCGGCGTACAGAAGTTGGATCCGGGCGACGAAATGCGTCCCGAACCCGAAAAAGATACTCGTGATCCACCCTGTCGAACGCCTTCTCCTGATCCAGGGAAAGCAAGGCGACCGACAGACCAACCCTCTGGGAATGGTGGACCAGGTCCCGGACCAGGTGGATGTTGTCGTGGATGGACCGGCCCGGGACCGTGTAGGACTGGTCGGGGTGGATCATGTGGGCCAGCACGGTGCCAAGGCGAGCAGACATAGCCCTGGCGAAAATTTTGTAGTCCGTGCTGAGGAGGGAGACCGGGCGCCAGTTCTTAAGGCGGCGGAGATCGCCCTTCTTGGGCAGCAGGACGATGACTGCCCTGCGCCAAGAGAGAGGCATCTCCCCGGTCGCCAGACTTTCCCCCAGGACCCGCGCGTAGTCGTCCCCCAAGACGTCCCAGAACACCCTGTGGAACTCCACGGTCAGCCCGTCCAGCCCCGGGGACTTGCCCCTCGAGAGCTGGCGCAGGGCGCCGGTCAGCTCTGCCAGGCTTAGCGGAGCTTATAAATTCTCGGCGCCCTCCGGGCCGACCTTCAGCAGGTCCTCCCACAAAACTCTGCGCGCATCCTCGCTGGACGGATCCGAAGAGAACAGAGCCCTGTAATAGGCCCGGGCCTCCGCGCTGATGCCCTCCGGATCCGAGACCAGAGATCCGTCGTCAGCCAGCAGCCCCAAGAGCTGCTTACGGACCACCCGTCTTTTTTCCAGCGAGTAGAAGAAGGGGGAGCCGCGGTCCAGGTCCCGCAGGAACTGGATCCGCGACCTCACGTACGCGCCTCGGGACCCGACCAACTGCAGGTCCTTCAGTGCACCCTTCTTCTCTTCGTACACCTTCCGCAGGGCCGGGTCTTCGACGACTTGACCTAGACGGGACTCCAGGTCGAGCACTTCTTTCTCCAATCGCCCGACCCGGACCTCCCGCCTCTTGGTCGACCCCTTCGCGTACTCCTGACAGACGCGGATGTGAGCCTTGCCCACGTCCCACCATAGCCTCAAGGAGGGGAAGCCTCCCCGCTTCCTTCTCCAGTCGGCCCAGAACCGGCGAAACGAATCCCGGAACCGCGCGTCCTCCAGCAGCAGGTTGTTAAAATGCCAGTACGCGGACCCCCCCCGCGCACGCAGCGGAGCGAGCTCCGCCCACACCAGGTGGTGGTCCGTGCACGGCACCGGCCGCATGGAAGCCGCCGGAACACAGGAGACGTACGCCCGGGAAATGTAAAGGCGGTCGATTCTGGTCCTTCCTCCTCCAGACCCCACCCAAGTGAAGGCGCTGGAGTCGGGATGGAGATTTCGCCAGATGTCCACCAAGTCGAAGGACCCGACCAGGTCCTGCAACTTCTCCATCGCCGCCGGGCTTCGCGGGGGACCCGACCGGTCCCGCGCCTCGAGGGTACAATTGAAATCCCCCCCGAGGATGACGCACTCGCCCACGTCGATGGAGCCCAGAAGAGCGGACACTTCTCCGAAGAAGTGCACTTGCTGCGCACCGGTCTGTGGGGCGTACACGTTCACTAAATGGAGCGGCACGCCTCCCAGGCGAACAGTGACTTGGAGCAAGCGGCCCGGCACGTGCTCCTTGACCCTCAAGATCTCCGGCTGAAAATGCGGGGCCAGCAAGACGGCCACCCCGCAGGAATTGTTGGAGAGGTGACTCATGCTGACCCCTCCTTGCCACTCCAGGAGCCACGTGGCCTCGTCTCCCGGAACGGTGTGGGTTTCTTGCAGGAAGCACACCGCATATTTCCCGTCCCGAAGGACCGAGAAGTTATTGAATCTACGGCGCGCCTCCCTGCTGCCGTTGATGTTGAGGCTGGCTATGGTTATCTTCATCTCAAAAGCATAGTGCAACCTCTACCTAACGGGGGGGAGGGAGCGCGGTCACAGACGACCGCCACTCCCTCAGAAGCCCAGCGTGGAACGCCTTGAGCCGATGCAGCTCGGCCCGGTTTACGTCCTTGTCCGCGCCCATGATTTTAACGGCGGCGCGGACGGACCGGACGAGCAGCGCCAGCTCCGACCATTTGTCGAGGGCCAGCCGGATCTTATGACGACGACCCCGGCACGTGGCCATAAAATCCCGGAGTTTCCCTAAGGGGATGAGGGGAGAGTCGGTGCGGGGCACGAGGGCGTCCACCGTCTCACTGGTGATGGACTCCAAATCGTCCTCAGTGCCCAACACCGACTCCCCGTCCTCCTCCGGGAGGTCGTCACCGGCGGCCAACCCGTCCGTCGCACGGGGTGCAGCGAACGGCTCGGCCGCACCAGCCGGCCCCGCCTCTGTCACGATCCCACCCCCAGGATCGGTGGCAGAGGAGTCCACCCTGGGCTCCTTCAGGGACGCCGGGCCGGGAGGCGGCGGCGGTTCGGGGCCCCCCCCAGCCTCAGGCGCCGGAGCGACCGGAGAAACCGGGGAGAAAAAAATTCCCAGTTCTTCCAGCACGTCCGGCGCCAACGTCAGACGGAGTCAGGGGGCTTTCTATCTCCCCGCCACCAGCCTCCGACCCAGCGGGCTGGGGATTCTTATTACAATCCTCGACCAGTCCCTGGGATATATCTGGGTTGTAGTGGGCGGGCTCAGTTCCGGCCTCTTTGGCCTCGCCCGCCCCAGTCCCCAGGACGCCCGACCCGGCGAGGAGCAACGGTTCTGGTACTCTATTATTTAATTCCGCAGGTTGTTCCGCGCACCTCCCCACGGGCAGGGTCTCTTCCCCATCCCCGGGAGGCACGGGTCCGACAGACTTGTCTGTCTCACCCTCCCGAGGGACAGGAGACCCCTGCCGATCGCGCACGATGGTGACAGCGGTGGGGTGGGGCGCAGCACCCGCGGCGGGCGACGACTCCCCTTTTGCGGAGGGACCTTCCTCCTCCTGGGGGTAGAGCTTCCTTTTTAACATGTTGGGGCCCAGAGAGGGGGAGGCCTCCATGTCTGCTGGGGCCTCCCTCTCTGCCCCCTTCCGATGACTGGGTTTCTTGGGCCCCTCGGGCCCGAGCCGGCCGCAGGTCTTGATTTAGCTGCCTTGGCAGTTGCGGTCACGGTCACGGGCACGAGTACCCCCCCCAGTCTCACGCGTCCCCGTCAACTCCGCGATGAGCACGGGCGTGAGTTCGGGCAAATCGGTGGTTTCCTCCACGAGGGGATCCGCCCTTAGGTGTTTAGTCTTTCTCAGCGCCTTCCTTCCCCTCGGACGCTCTCCCTCCCCCCCGCCGGAGGCCGTGATGGTGTTGGCCCCCGACGTCGACCGCGCATCCGTCGATCTCGACGCGCGGACAGTATCGGGGAGGCGGTGCCAGCCCTGGCCGCGCCAGGTGTCGTGGCGGCCTTGGAGGCGGGGCAGTTTTTGCGGACGTGCCCCACCCCCTTACAGGCGTAGCACCGCACGCCGTCCGAGGTCCAGAAGACGCGATGGGCGGTCCCCCGGTGGAGCACCGTGAACGCGCCGTCCGCATCCTCCTCCCACGCCAGCCGGACGAAAAGCTGGCGCCGGAAGGAGAAGACGTGCCATAGGCTGGCTTCCCGGAAGCCGAGCGGGATGGGTGTGAGCCCCGACCTCACCTCCCCCAGTTGACGTAGGTGGGGGAGGAGGAGCTCACCCGGAACAAAGGGCGGGAAGTTAGAAATTACAATTCTCTGCGCGATGGCCTCAAGGGGGTCCACCGGCAGGAAGGTCCCGCCCACGGTGAGCCCCTTCTCAATGGCCAGGGACACCGCCCGCTCCGACCCCAGGAAGAACACAGCCTTGCCGTACATCTTAGAGGCGGCAACGATGGCTGAAGGGCCGACAACCCCAGCCATGGCTTTCACGCACGCCTCTATACTCATGTTGGGGTGAGTGTAGCTCTTGACCCCATTCTTCCTCGTGAGGAGGGTAAAAGGTGACAGGGGTAACAGGAGGACTTGTGGCTGCGGCCGTGGCCGCGGCTGCCACGCTCGCATACGTCCTCGCTGCCCCCGCCACCGACGAAGATGTGCTCGCCATAATGGGTGGGTCTTTAAGGGCTACACCCACCCCCAGTCACAGGCCTGACGGTGTTAATGGCCTCGGGTTTTGTGTGTTTTATTTTCCCCGAGCAGAGGGAGCTCTTAAATTGAAGGCACACCTCTCCCTTTATTTGATTGAATTGGGAGAGGGGCCTTCTCCCCTCTGCTCAATGGGCAATTAATATAGAGTAAATTGAGGTGCCCCTCTGATAGAGAGAGAGGCAGAGAGAGAGACAAGAGACAAAGAGAGAGAGAGAGGGGGTGGGAAGGAGGGAAGCCACAAGGGCAGGGTCGCCACTCAGGATGGTGGGCGGGTGGGTGTTGGCAGGGGGTGCACTCTCCGATGTAAATTAGAGTCCTTTCCGGTGGTCTTCTGGTGGGGGGAGAAGATGTCTTCACCTGGGAAAGCTGGAGATGCCCAGGCTCAGTCCTGCACCAGGTCTTAACGATGCCCTAATCAGGTTAATTGAATTGGGGGACTTCACCTAGGCAGCTCCAGCTGTCCCAGGTCAGGCAATGGGAAGGGGTGTTTAATTAGTGGTGTGTGTGGCCTAGTTCTTTCAAAAGCCACACACACACACACACCTTGGATATTCCGGCCTTCCTCTTTGCTTCTTTCCTCTCCCCACCTGCAAAACAAAGTCTCTGGGAGAGTGCACCAAAATAACACCCACCTGCAGTTGTTCGTTTCCTTCCTCCCGCCTTCCAAGCAGATGATGGTTGCTGGTGTTGTTTTCTCCCCTCTCTCCCTCTCCTAAAATGGAGGCCAATTGGGGAGGCAGTATGGAAAGGCCTCTCCTCCTCTGATGTTGTTCTTTGGCCTTCCTTTCTTGCTCCTTCTCCTCTCCTGTCCTCTCTCTCCAGGCACCTCAGTTGGAATGGTTGAGTTTCGGTTGGTGGTGGTCTGCAGTCTGGTTCTGGTTCCTCCTTCTCTCCCTGGTCAAGGAGACCACCACTCTGCTTCTGCTGCTGCTGCTGCTCTCCTCACTCTCCTGCTACTGGCTGATGAGGCAGCCAATCTGCTGCAACCAACAGAAGCCCAAATAGTTAACTTTTCCCCTTCACTTAAACTGCTTAAGTACTCTTATCAAGAATGATTTAAAGAGAACTAACAATTAAAGAACTACTCACACTTACCCAAACTCAGCACTCTCTGCTGACTTGCACTCCGCTTCTAATACACAGATCATTAAAATGTACCAGTCCATTACAAAAAATAATCAAAAAGGCTAATTGAGTGTTAACCTTTATATCTAGAGGGTTATAATATAAGAATGTAAAGGGGAGAAAGTTTTGCTACAAAGCCCTGGTTGGACCACATCCGGAGTACTGTGTACAGTTCTGGGCAACGCACCTTAGAAAGGATATATTGGCCTTGGAAGGAGTGTAGCGCAGATTCACCAGAATGTTACCAGGGCTCCAAGGGTTAAATTATGAGGAGAGATCACATAAACTAGGCTTGTATTCCCTGGAATAGAGAAGGTTAAGGGGAGATTTGTTTGAGGTTCTTAGGATTTTGAAAGGAATTGAGAGGGTAGATAGAGGAAACTCTTTCCTCTCATGGGGAACCTAGGACTCGGGGACTTAACCTTAAAATCAGAGCCAGGCTATTCAGGAGAGAAGTTTAAGAAACACTTCTTTACGCAAAGTGCGTTAGAAGTGTGGAACTCTCTCCCTCAAAGTAGTAGATGCAAGATCAATTAATTATTTTAAATCTGAGGTCACTAGTTTTCTGCTAGCCAAGGGTATTCAAGGATATGGAGCCAAGACGGGTGGATGGTGTTAGAGTACAGATCAGCCACGATTTCATTGAATGGCGGAACAGGCTTAAAATAGTCTACTCCTGTTCCTGTTTTCCTATATAATATTGAATTACACACCAATAGGTACAACATCTGAGGGTAAAAAAGGTAAAATACAAACAAGGAACAGTGAAATTTAATAACAAGGTCAACATGGAAGTGTTGAATAGCATTATTGCAACAATTTACAAAATTAACTACACGATTGTACGTCAAATGCCTTGGGCAAGATAAGCCAATCAACAGTAGTATTGAAACTTCATCTATACCAAGACAAGAAATATTGTGATAAAACTTCCAACAAAGATTAAGTTGGTATCATAAGTTGTCTCTTGAGACTGATAGTGACATGGTTAGGATCAGGACAGCGAGTGCTGGAAGGGGGTTTGAGCATTCTCGAGATATAAACAGCACAGCTTGACTTTATAAAGGGAAGGTAGGGAAAGAACTTAATAGGAAACAATATAATAGTAGTAATAGAGAAGTGGCTCAGCCTAGGGCAAGACTCAGAGCGAATCATTCCTGGTTACAAATATTTAGGAGGGTTGGAGTAGGAAAGGTGGTCAGGGACAGGAAGGTGTGACTACGAGTGAGGCAGGTACAGGGATCCAGGAGGTAGTGTTGGAGGAGCCGCAGCCCTTGCTCTTGTCCAACAGGTTCGAGGCTCTTACTCCCTGTGTGGATAGGAGCGGGGACTGCAGGGAGGATGAGCAACCTGGCCACAGCACCGTGGTAAGGGGGGCCATTCAAGTGGGGGGAGTAAAAAGAAATGTTGTAGTGGTAGGGGATAGTATCATTAGGGGGATAGATAGGGTTCTTTGCAGCCAAGAGCGAGAGTCCCGAAGGCTGTGTTGCCTGCCCGGTGCCAGGGTTAAGGACATCTCCTCTGGGCTGGAGAGAAACTTGGAGTGGGAGGGGGAGGATCCAGTTGTCGTGGTCCATGTTGGTACCAATGACATAGATAGGACAAGGAAAGAGGTTCTGCTGAGGGAGTTTGAGCAGCTAGGGGCCAAATTAAAAAGCAGAACCTCGAGGGTAATAATCTCTGGATTACTACCTGAGCCACGAGCAAATTTGGCTAGGGTAAATAAAATCAGGGAGTTGAATGCGTGGCTCAAAGACTGGTGTGGGAAAAATGGGTTTTGCTTCTTGGGACACTGGCACCAGTACTGGGGCAGGAGAGAGCTGTTCCGTTGGGACGGACTTCACTTGGCCAGTGCTGGGACTAGTGTCCTGGCGAATCGAATAACTAGGGCTGTGGAGAGGGCTTTAAACTAATTAGTGGGGGGGAGGTTTCAAGAGAGCAAAAAATAAAAATGACAACAGAGAGGGTCATAGACAAAGGTAGCAGTAGGGGAATCACAAATCAGAGCGTGGCAGGAAGGGACAGAGTGTGTGGAGTAAAAGGTAAAGTGGTAAAAAGTGAAAAAGCAGGAACTAAGTGCCACAAAGCATATTTGAAAGTTCTCTATCTGAATGCACGTAGCATTCGTAACAAAATAGACGAGTTAATGGCACAAATAACTACATATGGTTATGATATTGTGGCCATTACAGAAACATGGCTGCAGGGTGACAATGCCTGGGAATTAAACATACCAGGTTATTTAACGATCAGGAAGGACAGGCAGGAAGGAAGGGGAGGTGGGGTGGCTATGTTAATAAAGGAAGGAATCACTGTAATACAGAGTAATGATATTGGGTCAAAAAATCATGATAATGAAACAGTTTGGGTGGAGATAAGGAATAATAAGGGGAAAAAAACACTAGTGAGCGTAGTCTATAGGCCTCCGAACAGTTGCAACTCTGTTGGACGGAGTATCAATCAGGAAATAGTTGAGGCATGTAATAAGGGAACATCTATAATTATGGGGGATTTTAACTATCATATTAATTGGACAAATCAAATGGGGCAGGGCTGCCTTGAGGATGAGTTCATTGAGTGTATTAGGGATGGGTTTCTTGAGCAGTATGTAACTGAACCGACCAGGGGGCAAGCAACCTTAGATCTGGTCCTGTGTAACGAGACAGGATTAATTAAAAATGTCCTAGTAAAGGATCCCCTTGGAATGAGTGACCATAACATGGTTGAATTCCATATTCAATTAGAGGGTGAGAAGGTTGGATCTCAAACAAGCGTGCTAAGCTTGAATAAAGGAGACTATGAAGGTATGCGAGCGGAATTGAGTAGAGTGGATTGGGAAAATAGATTAAAGGGTAAGACGACACATGATCAGTGGTGTACATTCAAGGAGTTATTTTACAACTTCCAAAAAAAATATATTCCACTGAAAAGAAAAGGGTGTAAAAGAAAGGACAGTCATCCGTGGCTAAGTAAAGAAATTAAGGATAGTATTCGACTAAAAACAAGGGCATATAAGGTAGCGAAATCTAGTGGGAGGACAGAGGATTGGGAAAACTTTAAAAGGCAGCAAAAAATAACAAAAAGATTGATTAAGAAAGGGAAGATAGATTATGAAAGTAAATTAGCAAAAAATATAAAAACAGATAGTAAGAGTTTTTATAGTTATATAAAGAAAAAGGGTGGCTAAAGTAAATGTTGGTCCCTTAGAGGATGAGACCGGGAAATTAATGGTGGGAAATATGGAGATGGCCAAAACACTGAATGAATATTTTGTATCAGTCTTTACAGTAGAGGACACGAAGAATATCCCAACACTGGACAAACAGGGGGCTATAGGGGGAGAGGAGCTAAACACGATCAAAATCACTAAGGAAGTGGTACTCGGTAAAATAATGGGACTCAAGGCGGATAAATCACCTGGACCTGATGGCTTACATCCTAGAGTCTTGAAGGAAGTGGCGGTAGGGATTGTAGATGCATTGGTAATAATTTTTCAAAACTCCCTGGATTCCGCTAAGGTCCCGGCAGACTGGAAAACTGCTAATGTAACACCCTTATTTAAAAAGGGCAGTAGACAGAAGGCTGGTAACTATAGACCGGTTAGCCTAACATCTGTGGTAGGTAAAATTTTGGAGTCCATTATTAAGGAAACAGTAACAGGACATTTGGATAATCATAATTTAATAGGACAAAGTCAGCATGGTTTTACGAAGGGGAAGTCATGTTTGACAAATTTGCTGGAGTTCTTTGAGGAAGTAACATATAGAGTGGATAAAGGGGAACCAGTGGACGTAGTGTATTTAGACTTCCAAAAGGCATTTGACAAGGTGCCACACAAGATTATTGCTTAAGCTAAAAAATCACGGGATTGGGGGTAATATTCTGGCATGGATAGAGGATTGGCTATCTAACAGAAAGCAAAGAGTTGGGATAAATGGTTCATTCTCAGACTGGCAATCAGTAACTAGTGGTGTTCCGCAGGGGTCAGTGCTGGGTCCCCAACTCTTTACAATCTATATTAACGATTTGGAGGAAGGGACCAAGTGTAACATATCAAAATTTGCAGATGATACAAAGATGGGAGGGAAAGTAGTGAGTGAGGAGGACATAAAAAACCTGCAAGGGGACATAGACAGGCTAAGTAAGTGGGCAGAGATTTGGCAGATGGAATACAACACTGGAAAGTGTGAGGTGATGCACTTTGGCAGGAAAAATCCTAGAGCAATTTATTATCTTAATGGCAAGAAACTGGAGAGTACTGAAGTGCAAAGGGATCTGGGGGTCCTGGTGCACGAAACTCAAAAGGTTAGTATGCAGGTGCAGCAAGTGATTAAGAAGGCCAATGGAATGTTGGCTTTCATTGCTAGGGGGATAGAATATAAAAATAGGGAGGTATTGCTTCAGTTGTACAAGGTATTGGTGAGACCGCACCTGGAATACTGCATACAGTTTTGGTGTCCTTACTTAAGGAAAGACATCCTTGCTCTCGAGGCAGTGCAAAAAAGGTTCACTCGGTTAATCCCGGGGATGAGGGGGTGGTCATATGAGGAGAGGTTGGGTAGATTGGGACTCTACTCATTGGAGTTCAGAAGAATGAGAGGCGATCTTATTGAAACATATAAGATTGTGAAGGGGTTGGATCGGGTGGATGCGGGGAGGATGTTCCCGATGACGGGTGAGACTAGAACTAGGGGACATAGTCTTAGAATAAGGGGCTGCTCTTTCAAAACTGAGATGAGGAGGAACTACTTCACTCAGAGGGTGGTAGGTCCATGGAATATGCTGCCACAAAAAGCTGTAGAAGCTACATCATTAAATAAATTTAAAACAGAAATAGACAGTTTCCTAGAAGTAAAGGGCATTAAGGGTTACGGGGAGCGGGCAGGAATTTGGACATGAGTCTAGGTTCGGATCGGTCATGGCCCTGTGGGTAGTGGAGCGGGCCCAGGGACCGTGTAGCCGGATTCTGCTCCTATTTCGTGTGTGCAATTCTGTTAGATGCAGGAGATGGTTCTATGATAGATAGTAGATTGGCGGTTAGGATCAGATCAGCCATGATCTTATTGAATGGCGGAGCAGGCTCGAGGGGCCGATTGGCCTACTCCTGCTCCTATTTCTTATGTTCTTATGTTCTTATGAAAGAAGGGAAGAATTTGGGGCAGTGTTAATCAAAGATCCCATTACAGCACCAGAACACCATATAGGGGATGGTGCAAAAGTTGAATCTACTTGATTAGAGTTACGAAATAGGGAGGATATATGGGGAATATATTATAGATCACTGAGTAGCGTATAATTCACAGTATTCCCATTTATGTGCCAAGATGGGGTTTCTGCCGCACTTTCAGTGAAATTACAGCAGTGGAACAGGAGCAGCTCCGAAGAATTTCCCAGCCATAGGCATAGTGCCATCAAACAATGCCTACTCACCAATAACTCAGTTCAGGCTCCACTACAACCACGTGCATTCAGACTTTGTCACAGCCTTGATCAAGGCATGGATTCCAGAGGAGCGGTGAAAGTAACTGCCCTCGACATCAAGGCAGCCTTCAACCAAATATGGCACAAAGGAACCCTATCAAAACTGAATTAATTAGGGATCAATGGAAAAACCATTTAGTGGGCTGGAAATCATACTTGACACAAAGAGACAGTTGGGATTATTGGACACCACTCACCGCAGCCTCAGGACACCACTGCAATAGTTCCTCAGAGCAATATTCTCAGCCCAGCCACCTTCAGCTGCTTCATCAAAGATTTCCCCTCCATCATAAGGTCAGAAGTGGGGCTGACAATTTTACAGTGTTCCGTTCCATTCACAACTCCTCCAATAATGAAGCGACCCATGCCAGCCGATAGCATGACCTGGACAACATCAGGCTTGAGCTGACAAGTGGCTGGTAATATTAACACTACGTAAGTGCCAGGCAATGAACATCTCCAACCAGAAAAGCCTAACCATCGGCACCAATCTTCAACAACACCACCATTGCCTTGTCATCCACCATCAAATCTTGATGGCTACCAATGGCCAGAAGCAGAACTGCATTATCCCTATCAACACCATGGCTACAAGAGCACGTCAGGGGCTGTGTACTCTGTAATGAGTGGCTCGCCTTCTGATTCGTCAAAACCTATCCACCATCTGGAAGGCTCAAGTCAGGAATGTGATGGAATACTCACCATTCGCCTGAATGAGTGCAGCTACAACACTCAAAGCTCAACACCATTCAAGGCAGCGAAGTCCATCACAACAGCATCCCTAGCACTAGTCTGAATATCCACCCCCTGCATCACCAGTGCACTATTGCTGTAGTATGTATGATCGAGAGGATTCACTGCGGCAACTCACCCAGCTTACTTCAACAGCACTTCCCAGCCCTGTGACCTCTACCACAAAGAAGGACAAGAGCAGTAACATCACGGCACACCATCTAACACTATTGGCTATCTTAACTCAGTTGTAGCATACTTGCCTTTAGTTGTGGATTCAAGTGTCACTCGAGGACTTAAGTACATAGTGTAGGCTGACATTGTAATCCTGAGGGAGTGCTGCATTGTTGGAGGTGCTGTGTTTTGGGTGAGATGCCTATTCAGGTGCATGTAAAAGGCCCCATTGCACTACTTGAAGCAATGCAGGAGAGTTTTCCTGATGTACAGGCCAACATTTTTCCTTTAACCATGTAAACCAATTGGCTGCTGCATTTTCCTACATAACAAGTCACACACCATCCTGACTTGGACATACTGTATACTGTTGTTCCGTCATTGTTGCTGAGTTACCAAAAGTCCCTCCATAACACCATTGTGGGAGCACCATCACCACAAGAATTGCAATGCTTAAAGAATAAAGCCCAGCACCACCTTCTCAAGGCAACTAGGGATGGGCAATAAAAGTGCAGTTTGGCCACATCCTGGACCAATAACTAACAACAACTTTCATTTATAGAGAGCCTTTTTTGTAGAAAAAGTATCTCAAGGCACTTCACAGAGGCGTAAGGAAAAATCCAATGCCGAGCTAAAGAAGGATATGTTAGGATAGGTGCTCGAGGTTTAAGAATTGGATATTAAATAAGGTCGTAAAAGAGATGTTGAGGGGTTTAGGGAGGGAATTCCAGCACGTGGGACGGGCTCTACAACACGCAGCTAATCCACTCCACCAGATTACCGATCAGGCAGTGACGATGAGGATTTACCTCTTAATGTCTTCAGGAAAGGAGGGAAAGGGAGAAAATTGATGAGAAAAATTTGCGCTTGTGGTGTGAACTTCACTGCTCATTCCATCACTTAATGGCAGTGTTGACATAAAGCTGGTTAATTTCTTCACACAGAATCTAGCCGAATGGCATGTTAAAATATATGCAATGTTTGGGCCCAATGTAATCTCCCTTTCTTTTCACAGCTTTCATGTGGGAAGTGGCTGTGGTGATCCAAATGTTTTTACTCAAGCTATAGCAGAAGCACGTCTTGTCTTTGACATGGGAGTAAGTATTACGTTTTCTTATCTTAATGCTTTGCTTATTTTTTCCCCTTCTTTATTGGAGCTTCATTCTATATAGTTCTGCAGTCAATCCCTGCAGCTACTTTCAATACCATTGCTGTTCCAATGGTTGCTAAGCAGGAAGCAGACTCAGGCAACAGTCATGAGGCCTTTATTTAAGGCGATCCACTGTATTCCCATTATTTGACCACAAAGTAAAGCGCAAGGTTGGCTCCCAGGAGGCCAGAGTTACCCTTTACAGCTCTGGATCATGACACCTCTACAACAGCCATGTACACTTGTTGAACACAGGTATAATGAAGTGAGGGGATTGACCAGAGTTGTTAGTGAACACAGATGTCTAGTCAGACTGTGGAGTACTGCAACAAAGCCCAGTCAGTCTCCTGTGCAGTGGAAATCTGCTGCATGCAACATTGTTGCAATATAACAAGACAGTGCCGTGGAACAGCTGGAGAAAGAAGATAACAAACAGCAGCAAGGAGACAACACAGAGGAGACAGAGGAGGCTGAAGCAGATGTTAACCACTTTTCACAGATACTAGAGCCGTTCAACAGGCTCTCATTGATGACACCCTCTAATTATCTTCTCCACCCATTCCATGAAAGGTTCTTCCCACACCTTCAACATGCCATCAACAAATTTGCCATCACCAACTGTCTTCACCTCCTATTGAACGGCTAAAGATACAAGTTCTATCACCTGCTGATACAATATCCAATATTATAAGAGCAGTTTCTGAGGGCAACTTCAGGGCAAACAATCTATATGTAAACTGAGTAGATAACTAATGTTTGTACTTTGGTGCTTCTCTGTGGTGACTGATGTGTTCTCGAACCACATCTTGAGCTTCTTTCTGTGCTTCCCAGTGGCAGGAGTGCATGAGGCAGCTGTGTGGATGTGAGAGGTTCTTGAGACTGAGATGGTCCTTGACCAATGTGAATAGGGCCCTCAGATGGCTCAGCTGCAGGCTACACCATTCTGCAGCACAGGGGCAGCCTAGTCCTGCTCGGTTTCTCACACATGTGCAGTCAACAAAGGGCGTGGCTGGAGAGCTGCCATGGGGGGTGCGGAGGTTGGGATGGGAATGGGGATTGGAGTGTCAGAGGCAAGTGTCCCTGCAATTACCACTCATTTCATGGTGGATTGCATCAACACAGCACAGATGTAGGTAATGGACTCATCAGCCCTGTGACTTAATCCTGGCAATTTCAAATGTCACCTATTTTACCTTGTTTGCAGAAGACTTTGCCCAACAGAAGGAGAGAAAGCCCTCTCCCAGCCTCCCTCCGCTATCCCCCAACCTCTGTCCACAGCTCAGGGTTTGTACTAAACTGCTGCAGCTCTTTTGTCTCATCCTATTGTAAGATTCTCAAAATTCACAGATCCCCCAAAACTCAAAGACAAACCCTAAGGAAAAAGACTTTGGAATCTTTTCTAACTATTACAGGGTGGTGAAGTGCATTTGGGCCTAACCGAAGGAAGTTAAGACCAAAAACCAAGTTTTGGCATTTTAAAAACATGTCTGGGCCTCTAAAGGGACAAGAAGGTGGGCTCGACCTCTGTACAAGCAGTTTGGCTATTGCAGTTAATTACACTGTCTGGGGAACACTCAAAACCCCAGCAGATATTAACATTTTGACAATAGACCCTGGGAGAAGGCAGTCCCACCCAAAATACAGGCCCCATCAAAACCTATCACAGGACCCATCAAAACCATGCATAATACAAATCACGCAGACCCATTCCATAGAAAACCCGGGCCCAGTCAAGAAAACCAAACACAAGAACAATCGACTACACTTAAACAACAGATCGACAGGATGGAGCTATCCCCGAAACCACTTCACACATTTACAAACCAGTTACTGTTAACGAGCCCTCCAAAATCTTACAATGATAAGGAAGCTTCAATGGGTATAATGAAAGGCCCGTTCTCAACAGTTCAAGTTCGAGTTCTCCAGTAGAGCTACACGGCAGTTCAAGGAGACAAGCAGTTCAACAGTTACACAGCAGCAAGGAATTCAGCAAGCAGTCCGGCAGAAGGCAGTTCCACAGTTCTGCAAGAAGGCAGTTCCACAGCTCTGAAGAAGACAGTTCAACAAGGCGAGGGGGCAACAGAAAGAAGTTCAACAAAGAAGGCCAGCAGCTCCAGAAGCAAGCCGACACACAAGAAGAAACCAGAGCAACAGTTCCAGTGACCATCAGACACCTCGCGGCAACAAGGGCCTTACGAAACCTTTTACTCAAAAGACTCTAAACCCTAACTCTCAACTGTCAAGGGTTCGTTTGGTGAGCATTATCCCTGGTTCTCTGGAATCCAACCTAGCTGGTGAAGTGGGATTGGGAGGGGTGAAGTATTCTCCGAATGTTATTTCCCTCGCTTGTACCGAAGTGTTCCCCACTTTTAGAGTGTTAAGAGTGTTTGTTGTGTTTTTACTTTCTTGAATAAAGATCAAGGTTCTTGCATCAAAACCAGTTGTCTGGTGCACTTTTTGTCACAACCCCCAAATAAGTCCAAGGTCTAGAACCAAGGGAGTGGGAGCGATTCGAACCGCTCAGAAGTCAGAGGTGAAGCTAACACAAACCACCACCCCCTACACTATCCACTCACTCACTCATTTTCACCACAGTTTAAAATGCATATTTAGGGATTGAGACAATTTGGTTGTAGCCCCTGGGGATGAGCTGGGCTGGGGGTGCTTAGGAATTGCTGCCTGCATGGACAGGGGTGCATATGTGGGGATTGGACAGGAGATTAATTTCCTATCCTCGTATTGGTCTGAAAGGAGTAATGGCATTCACTGGCTCCAGGATTTCACTGCCAGACTGGATTCTAGAGCCGACACCTCCTATGGTGTGAATTTACCTTAGCCCTGCGTCTGAGTCCACCATCGCTAGTGTTGTAGTGGCTGTTTGAATGTACCTGCTTTCTGGCACATGTACCATCACTAGTTCAGGGATGCTTGATGAGCCCGGTCTGTTGTCAGCTTCAAAACAGCAGCCTGTTCCATCAGTACAGCTAAATCAGGGGTCCCACCAGGGGGCAGTTTCATTTAAGCGTGAACTATTGTGATGTAATTTTCTTTATTATTAATGCAGTGATGAAACACTCTGCGTGCCTATTTCTTCATGCATTTTAGTATATGCTTGAGTTTGGATGCGGGGATGTGGGAGTGCAGAGATATCCCGAATTTTTTCTTGGTGGCTAGGGCGCCAAGAATTCTCAATTCAGCTGTGCTGAATGGCCACTGTATAGTGTTACCATGCACAGCTCCAGCAAACAATAACATGGGGTTTAACAAGTCTGTTTAATAACACTCGAAAACCTAAGAAAATCTTCAATAATGCTGAAACAGCAAAATCTAAGTTTATACTGTGCAATTCAGATGGGGTGGTAATTGTTGGCAATTTTATTCCAGCTGTTGAGGGTATTTGACAGCCAGAAAGATTATTCTCATGCTTTTTTTCATTTTGCAGACTGATCTTGGATTCTGCATGAATTTGCTTGACATTGGAGGTGGTTTTCCTGGCTCTGATGATGTCAACATTATATTTGAGGAGGTACAGTGAAGAGGGTTAAAATTCACAGCAATTCAGTATTGAATTCCTCTTTGTAGCTTTAGAAACACTGTATGAATTGATGCCTTATACCATCTCTTCAGTCTTTCTTACACCCAGCCCACATCTCTCTCCCTTTGGACATATCCTCGTGTTTATCCTAAGAAGTATGATCCCTCTTATCCTTCAAATACCAGCCTGTTGCCCATATCTCTTAACATTTTAAAGTTATGGAAGCTGATGTTATTTGTTAAATTATCCATGATCTTGAAAATTCCAGACTTATACATGAATGTCAGTCTGGTCTTCGGCACTACTGTCCAGTTAGTGATCTGCTTACCTGTGTTCAGCCTTGTCTTCACCGTCGCCACAAATGCTACTCTCCTGCCTCCAGATCTACTCCTCTCCCCGGCCACTGTTTCACACTGAACCAGGCTGCTGGCAACCTTGGTGTCTCTGAGCTTGATTTAAGACCCCATATGTTTTGCATCACAAGGCTGCTTACTTCCACCTCCACAACATTGCCTGATTCTACCCTTACCTCAGCCTCTTTGCTGCTCAAACCCTCATGCATGCCGTTATTACCTCCCAACTCGACTGCTCTACAATTCTCCCTTTGCCAATTTCCATTCTTCACCCTCCATAAACTTCAACTTGTTCAAAACCCTCTGCAGAAGCTTGTCTTATGTCTAGCTCACCCACCCGCCCTGTCCTCGCTAACATACATTGGCTCATCATCCCCCAACACGTTAAATTTCTCAGGGCAACTGGTGGTGGGTTATAAATGCAACCTTGCCAGTGTTGCTGACATCCCCAGAACAACAGAAAGAAAAAAACAGATATGGTGCACTGTCTGATTCTCTTGAGCTTGGATCTTTAGTAGTGCAGTTGTCTCTGAATCAGAATGTTATGGTTCTGGACCAGTTATGGACTTGAACATATTTGAACATATAATCAAGGTTGATACTTCAGTCCAGTACTGAGTGTGTGCTACATTGTTGAAGGTGTGTCTTTAGGATGAGATGTAAAAGATCTTATTGCTATTTGAAGAAGAGCTGGAAGTTTTTCCCACAATTCTGGACAACATTTATCCCTCAATTAAGACCAACAAAATTACTTTAACTGGCCTGGGGATCTCATTTGCTGTTTGTGGGATCTTGCTGTGCATAAATTTGCTGCTGTATTTGTCTATGTAACAGTGCGACAAGTCATGCAATTGTATTGCATTGGTTGTGAAATGCTCTGGGATGTCTGAGGATATGAATGGCACTATAATCCAAGTATTTCTTTCTCTTTCTGTCTATCTTTCTATTTCTTTCTCTCTCTTTGTATAGACAGAGGAGGTTAGCATAAATCTTTTGTGATATCCATACTAAAGCTAAAGTGCTAGCAATCTGACATTAACATCTAATTGTTTTGCCTGTTGCAGATAACAGCATTGATCAATCCTGCACTGGACATTTACTTTCCTGAAGAAAGTGGAGTACAGATAATTGCTGAACCTGGCCGTTATTGTGTGACATCATCGTTCACACTGATTGTGAATATTATTGGTAGAAAAATTATTCAAAATGCTCGGTCCGGCTCCAATGGTAATTTTTGTCATTATCGCAGCATATTTCATTGGGAAGAAATGAACAGTGTGTGATTCAATTCATCCTGCATCAAACACGTCCAAATGTCTAGTGGCCATTAGCGAGCATTCTTACAACAGATCGCCTGCTTACTCTCTCAGGTGGGAAGTAGTGCGTATACTGAGGTGAGCAAAATTGGAGAAGAAAAGTGTTCAAAAATGGGGGAGAAAAAAATTCATGTGTTGGACAAGATTTCTTTGATTCTCCAAATTATAAACATATATCGGAAGAACATATTTAGGATTTTCCAACAAATAGTCAACAGAGAAAACCTTTGCCTTTTGTGGTCATTTATTTTATGTTTATTTTCTTTTTTAATCATTGCAGTGCCATATTTGCTGAATCTGTTTGTGGGTGTTATTAAGTTTGTATTTATCATTTCTAGATGAGGAGGCTGAGAATAAGAAGACTGTTATGTATTATTTAAATGATGGAGTGTTTGGTACATTGAACATGCATAGCCAAATATATGGCACCTTGAAGCCAATCATATACAAAGTAAGCAACTTGATTTTTAACATATTTATTATTAGTACAAGCAATAGCTCTGTTGTGCAAATGCCAATACATTGGCCCAGAAATTGATCTCGCTCTGTTCCCGCGGGGGTTAGGCTTTCCCGCGATCTCTCACCTCGCTTGTGCTTTTTCAGTTCCAGCTCGCACGAACTTCATGTTCTAGAGATCAGCTGGGCAGTGCTTGCGTATACCAGCGGCGTAGTGAATTCGTGCGAGCTGTGGGATCACATGACTCAGTTAGAGCCGATGGCAGCACACCATCTTCCATTCATAAGTTTCACAGCACGGCTGTGAAATCTATGAATCTTACACCCCCCCAAAATAACAGCTAAACCTCAATTAAATTAAAAAAAAACCCCATCACATTAATAAAATAAGTATAGTTAATTAAATTAACCATTTTAAATAAAAAATTAAATTTTTGAAAAAATTTAAAATCTTTTAAAAAGTTATAAAAATAAACTTACCTGTCTTTAAAGTCTCTAAAAAAGATATACCTGTTAAAAAAAATTCAAAAAAATACTTAATTCACTACTTACCTTCTTAAAAGCGGGTCTTACTCCTCCTTTTTACATTTCCAAAATCTTCCGTACTTACCTGCGCGTCCAAAGCATGAAGTGCACAGCGTGCGAGCAGCCTGTAGCACGCACGCGATGCACCGAGGACCCGCCCCCTTTTCAGAAGAGCAATTGCCGGTTTTCAGCGCATGCGCAGGGCATGCAGAAAACCGGCAATTGGAGTGGGAACTGCGTACTCTCGCGCTCCGGGATCAATTTTCGGCCCAATAAATATATTATTACATTTTAAACATAACTTCCAATATAAAGAAACTTATCAAATTAATGTTGTTTAGTTGTCAATGCTTTACTCCAGCTAAACCTTTTGTAACAAAGTCTCAGTTAAAGCAGTGGTTCAATCTTAGAATCATAGAAATTACGGCACAGAAGGAGGCCATTTGACCCATTGGGCTGGATTTTGTCAATGGGAAACTTTTGGAGGCGGGACTGCTGCTTGCCGGCTTTCAATCCCGCCTCCATCAGCTTCTGGCCAACCAGCAGGATTTTCCCCTGATTGACCTTGTTAAGCCCGCCCAGCGGGCTCAGCAGGCCAATTAGGGGGAAGTCACTGACAGAGAACGTCAGCGTATGACGTACCATCTGTCAAGATTTTTTGAAAGAAGAAATGTCAGCGTTTGACAGCTCTGTGAAGCTGTCAAACACTGAGATTCTGTGTAGTTTGATGAGTCCTTGTCAGCAGGGTCATCCTCCATGGATCCATTGCCACTCCCCTGAGGCAGCGCCTTAGCAATCCATTATTAATTCCCCAGTCTCATCCTCTAAGGGACCAACGTTTACTTCAGCTACCCTCTTCCTTTTTATATACCTGTAGAAGCTCTTACTATCTGTTTTAATATTTCTTGCCAATTTACTCTCATAATTCATCTTCTCTCTCTTTATTATTTTTTTAGTCATCTTTTGCTGGTTTAAAATTTTTTCACAATTCTCTGGTCTCCCACCAATCTTGGCAACATTGTATGCCTTCGTTTTCAATTTGATACCATCCTTTACTTCCTTAGTTAGCCACGGATGGTGCTCCCTACTCTTAAAATCTTTCTTTCTCACTGGAATATATTTTTGTTGAGAGTTATGAAATATCTCCTTAAATGTCCACCACTGCATTTCAACTGTCTTACCCTTTAATTTATTTTTCCTGTCCACTTTAGCCAATTCTGCCCTCATGCCATCGTAATTGCCTTTGTTTAAGATCAGGACACTGGTTTGAGATACAACTTTCTCACCCTCCAACTGAATTTGAAATTCAACCATGCTATGATCACTCCTTCCTAGAGGATCCTTTACTATGAGATCATTTATTAATTCTGTCTCATTACACAGTACCATTACACATTACACAAGATAGCCTGCTCCCTGGTTGGTTCCATTACATACTGTTCTAGGAAACCATCCAGGATGCTCTATGAACTCCTCCTCAAGGCTACCATGGCCAATTTGATTTGTCCAATCAATATGGAGATTAAAATCACCCATGATTATTACCGTACCATTTTTACCGGCCTCCATTATTTGTTGATTTATACTCTCTCCAACAGTATTACTACTGTTCGGAGGCCTGTAGACTATGCCCACCAGAGACTTTTTCCCTTTATTCTTTATCTCCACCCAAACCAATTCTACATCTTGATCTTCTGAGCCAATATCACTTCTCACCACTGCACTGATCCCATCCTTTACCAACAAAGCCACCCCACCTCCCTTTCCTTTCTGTCTATCCTTCTGAATTGTCAAATTACCTGGAATATTCATTTCCCAGCCCTGATCACCTTGCAACCATGTCTCTGTAATGGCGATCAGATCATACCCATTTGTATCTATTTGTGCCATCAACTCATCGATCTTGTTACGAATGCTGTGTGCATTCAGATATAGAGCTTTTAACTTTATCTTTTTACCATTTCTCCTTGTTTTGGCCCCATTTTCTGTTGCACTCTTATTTTTAAACATTCTGTCCCTTCCTGTCACATTCTGGTTATTATTTCCCCCATCTCAATCCTGTTCTATTGCTTTCTCATATCTCATTGACGTTTTAAATTCCCGCTCACCTGGATCCTCCCCCCCACTATTTAGTTTAATGCCCTCTCTATGGCCCTAGTTATTCGATTCGCCAGGACTCTAGCCCCAGCATGGTTCAAGTGAAGCCCGTCGAAACGGAACAGCTCCCTCTTATCCCAGTACTGGTGCCAGTGCCCCACAAATTGAAACCCATTTCTCCCACATCAGTCTTTGAGCCACTCATTCATTTCTCTGATCTGATTTACCCTATGCAAATTCGCTTGTGGCTCAGGCAGTAATCCAGAGATTATTACCTTTGTGGTTCTGCTTTTTAATTTAGCCCCTAGCTGCTCATACTCCCTCAGCAGAACCTCTTTCTTTGTCCTACCTATGTCATTGGTGCCTATGTGGACCATGACAACTGGATCCTCCCCCTCCCACTCCAAGTTTCTCTCCAGCCCAGAGGAGATGTCTTTAACCCTGGCACTGGGCAGACAACACTGCCTTTGGGACTCATGCTCTCGGCTGCAGCGAACAGTATCTATCCCCCTAACTATACTGTCCCCTATCACTACAACATTTCTTTTTACTCCCCCTACTTGAATGGCTCCCTGTACCACGGTGCTGTGGTCAGATTGCTCATCGTCCCTACAGTCCCTGCCCTCGTCCACGCAGGGAGTAAGAGTCTCGTACCTGTTGGACAAGGCCAAGGGCTGAGGCTCCTCCATCACTACCTCCTGGATCCCAATACCTGCCTCGCTTGTAGTCACACCCTCCTGTCCCTGACCATGGGCCAAATTGGAAGTAATTACTCTAGTGGGTGTGACTGCCTCCTGGAACTTAGTGTCCAGCTAACGCTCCCCCTCCCTAATGTGTCGCAGTATCTGAAGCTCGGACTCCAGCTCATCAACTCTGAGCCGAAGTTCCTCGAGCAGCCAACATTTGCTGCAGATGTGGTAGCCTTGGACCTCAATGGTGTCCACCAGCTCACAAATGCAACAACAACAACACATTGCCTGGTCTCCCATCTCAATTAATTAATTAATTAGTTTTAAAATTTGGAACACGTATATCTTTTAATCTGCACCAAGGCACTGAAATTTAGACGCCCAAGTTTGGGGAAAAAAAGCGAGAAATATAACAATACTCACCAACCAATCCCTTACCTGCTTTCTGGTGACATCACACTTCGATTACTTTTTACATCTTTACACTCTGTTGTAGCCGCTCTCTCCTGGGCTCCCACTGCTTTAAGTACTGTTGAGATCTTGCGCTCTCCTGGGCTCCGGCTGCTTTAAGTACCGCCGAACTCTCGCGCTCTCCTGGGCTCCCGCTGCTTTAAGTACCACCGAAGCTATGAATGTGAGTTCTGAGTCATGTTTGGTAAAGATTGTTGGTAGGTGATCAATGGGGGTGTGGTGCATTGAGCAGTGCGTGAGGCTAGTGGTGCAGTTGGTAGTGTTTCTGGTGGGCCTTCTGCTCCACGGGAGGTTTCTATCCTCCCTGAGCTCGCCTTAGCACACCTGCGATACAGTGTGACAGGTGTACCGCCCCAGTCAAACTCCCCACCTGCCACTGTCCTCCGAGCAGGTTGTGGTTGAAGATGCATTCACTGACCGTGGCCACTCGTCTGAGGTCATTAAACTTCTTTTGGCACTGGAGCCACGTCCTGGGGGGCGACACTGCTGGCAGTGACCGCCTCGGTGATCTTGTCCCACATCCTTCTTGCAGTGTTTCTGGAGGGCCTCTTGGACCCCTGTGGGTAGAGGAGCTCTCTTTGAGTTTTCACCCCCTGCTGCATCTGAGACCCTGGGTGCCCTTTCCCTGGTCTGTTGAGCCATTTTGGTTTGTGGTGAAGCAGTTTTAAAATTTTTGATAACCAGAAAGCAACTCAGCTTGAAGAGTTGCAGACTGCCTTTAAGAGGCGCAGGCTAGCTTTAGCCTTTAAATAAAGCTAGCCTTGCGCGAACATCACAAACTTCGGCCCCCTGCTGAGCACACAGCCAGTCAACAGTGCGCTCAGAGCTGGGCTGTGCGCTGCTATCATGCAAAGCAGCAGGCAGCACAAAGATTACTCCTTTCAACGGGTGCAGGCCGATCGCGCATCGTGATCCCCGTGCCTGTTTTTGGACCTAATCCAATTTCACCCCTTTAATGTTAGACGGAAAATCTGACAGCACAGAGCTGGTCATGAGGTTAAGGGAAGTAACATAGAAACAGAGCTGGGTACCAGTGTCACATGTGGAAGGTAACCTCTGTGATGTCACCAATTGAGGAAGAGGCCAAGGATGAATCCTTAAGGAATTCTGGAGATGACCATGGAAGAGTTGGAGGAAAAGCCATAGCTGAAAATGTGCTGGCCACCTTGGTACAGTTCCAAACTGGTGCAATATGAAGGAGAGATGATGGAGGAGGATGGCATAATTGACCACATCAAATGCTGCAGAATGATTGGGAATCTTGACCAGGCAGTCTCGGTGCTGTGTGCTGGGCGATAACCAAACATACAATTGTGGGAGAGGTGAACATGCAGCTGGGAGGTGACAACATATTCAAGAAAGGGAGGTTAGAGATTGGGTGGTAGTTGTAGGGGACAGACGGGTCAAGGGTAGGGTTTTTGAGGAGTCTGGTAATGATAGAAGTTTGGAAAGGAAGAGTGCTTGAGCAGAAAGAGCCATTAACAATGTCAGCAAGCATTGGAATCAGGAAAGGTAGTTAAATGTTCAAAAAATGGATCATATGAATAAATGCAATAATATATATTAGAATATAAATACCTCTGCCCATATTTATAATGCAAACTATGTAAGCCTGTCATGCTGTAATTACACCCTCCTGCCAGTAGTGATGCTGTAACACCTCAGTTTTGCATCTCCTCAGCCCACACTGCAGGGAAACTCCTATGCTCTAAAGTTTTTTAACTATCAATAACAAAATAACAAGAACGTATTATATTAATAAGGACAGAATGTAGGAATTTACAGTGGGGACTGAATTGTATCTGCATGTGCTGGTCCATTTATCTCCCAGCTCCCAAGCCCCTTGCCCCTGAAAACTACACTTGGTCTTGAGTCCCTGTGTGCAACAGGAGATCAATGTGTATATTTAATAGATGGATAAACATAAATATAGCATAGTGATTAATACAAAAGGATAACTTAAATGCTCAAGTATAACTGCTGTTAAAGTTAATAAAACTGATCTGATCTCCTTCATATACAAACAGAAACACTGCTCTGACCAACAGCTGTATAATACGAGGGTTTGGGGACCCACCTGTGCTGAAGCAGATCATATCAGTGATCAGTGGAACCTGCCTGAACTGGAGATTGGAGACTGGCTGATCTTCAAAAATAAGGGAGCGTACACTATCAGTTTTTCAACTCATTTCAATGGCTTTCCTGGAGCCCAGATACATTATGTGATGTCCAAGGAGCCCTGGTAAGAAAAAAAGAATTCTTCCTTTACCTAATTCAGAAAAGCGACACTGAATAGCAATGTTTACTCTGTGGGGATATTTTCATGCGTTCAAACTGCCAGCAGCGTGACTCACCTGTTGGCAGCGAAAGATCAGAAGTTCAGTCAGATGTTGCACAAAATTTTCCAGCCATTGAAAAGGGAAAACAAATGAGCATTCCCCAAAGAACAATAAAGACACCTCATGAATCCTGACAAGAAAGTATACGAATTACACAAGTGAGCAAAGACAAAGCATGAATAATGTTCACAACCTCGGAAATCCATTGTCGATGGTGAGGAACTACCCAAAACCCTGCTGAAGCAAAATGACCACCCTGTTACCCCTCCCATCAATTCATATACAGACACACCGCACCCCTGCTGAAACAAATTCACCCTTGACCCTTCCCCTGTGCTCTCATTTCCACTTACCCCCCTCCCTCTCCCCAATCCTCCTCCTCTTTCCCTTCCCAACCCTTCTCACGCCTTCTGTTCCCTCCCCATCCCATCCCTTCCTTCCTTTCTCACCCCTATCCGCTCTATCTTCCATCTCTCCCCTTATCCCTTTCCCATCCCTCCTCACCCCACTCCTTTCTACAATCGTTCCCCTTTCCTCCTCCATACTCTTCCCTACTGCTCCCCTTCTAACCTCCTCTCCTCACCTCTCCTTTTCCCCTCTCCTCCCCACTTCTCCACTCCCCTCCTCTCCTCCTTTTCTTCCCTCCTCCTCTCCCTCTCCTCCCCCTCCCCATCCTATGTCCTGTCTCCTCCTATCCTCTCCTTCATTTCCCCTACTTCTCCTGCCTCATTCCTTCACCCCTTCTCTCGCGCTTTCCGCTCCCACTTCCCCTCCAATCTTTCCCCACGTCCCTTTCACCTCTTCATTACGCCTCTCCCTTTTTTCCCTCCCTTTTCACCTTCCATCCCATCCCTGTTCCTCCCTCTCCACTTCAGTCTTTCTCCCTTTCCCATCTCCCTTAGCCTGTTTTCCCTCTCTATCTCCCCTTTTACTCCCTTCCCTTCTTCTATACCCCTCCCATTCTCTCTCCTATTCTCTTTTCTTCTTCTCCTCTCCCCTGCTCTTTCCCGTGTCCTCTCTCTCTTGCCCCCTATCCACCTCTCTTACTCTCCTCTCCCTGTCCTTCCTTCCCCTTGCATCTGCCTCTTCTCCCATCCCCCACATTGGCTCAATTAGCTTCCCACAAAGGATGATGGTTGTGGTTGTTGAACGTCAATAATCTCAGCTGCAGGACATTGCTGCAGGAGTTCCTCAGGGCAGTGTCCTTGGCCCAACCATCTTCAGCTGCCTCATCAATGACCATCCCGCCATCATAAGATCAGCAGTGGGGATGTTCGCTGATGATTGCACAGTGTTCAGTTCCATTTGCAACTCCTCAGGTAATGAAGCAGTCCATGCCCGAATGCAGCAAGACATGGATAACATTCAGGCTTGGGCTGATAAGTGGCAAGTAACATTCGTGACACAAAAGTGCCAGACAATGACTAGCTCCAACAAACGAGAGTCTAACCACCACCCCTTGACATTCAACGGCATTACCATCGTTGAATCCCCCACCATCAACATCCTGGGGTGTCACCATTGACCAGAAACTTAACTGGACCAGCCACATAAAAACTGTGGCTACAACAGCAGGTCAGAGGCTAGGTATTCTGCAGTAAGTGTCTCACCTCCTGACTCCCAAAAGCCTTTCCACAAGGCACAAGTCGGGAGTGTGATGGAATACTCTCCACTTGCCTGGATGAGTGCAGCTCCAACAACATTCAAGAAGCTTGACACCATCTAGGTCAAAGCAGCCCACTTGATTGGCACCCCATCCACCACCTTAAACATTCACTCCCTGCACCACCGGCGCACCGTGACTGCAGTGTATACCATCTACAAGATGCACTGCAGCAACTCGCCAAGGTTTCTTCGGCAGTACCTCCCAAACCTGTGACCTCTACCACCTAGAAGAACAAAGGCAGCAAGCACATGGGAACGCCATCACCTGCAAGTTCCCCTCCAAGTTACACACGATCCAGATTTGGAAATATATCACCGTTCCTTCATCGTCACTGGGTCAAAGTCCTGGAACTCCCTCCCTAACAGCACAGTGGGAGTACCTTCACCACACGGACTGCAGCGGTTTAAGAAGGTGGCTCGCCACCACCTTCTCAAGGGCAATTAGGGATGGCCAATAAATGCTGGCCTTACCAGTGACGCCCACATCCCAGGAATGAATAAAAAAAACCCTGCATGACTTTAAAAGTGCCCTTGGTTTTGTCTCCCTGGGTGCAATACCATGAGAGATCGAATGGTGCTTTTGTAAAAAGGCAAGGCATGTCTGAGAAATTTAATGGAATTCTTTGAGGAAATATTGGACTGTATTGACAAAGGAAATGCAGTGTATGTTGTGAGATTGGATTTTCAAAAGGCATTTGATGAAATGCTGCAATGGAGGCATGTTGTAAACATTAAGGCACACAATGTTAAAGGGAATGTAGCAACATGGGTAAAAGTTGGCTAAAAATCAGAAAGAGATAGCAGTGATTAATGAATTTCTTTCAGACTGGAGAGATATAAACAATGGTGTCCCCAGGAGCAATGTGCTTCTCTCTCTACCTTTCTCTCTCTCTCTCTCTCTCTCTATCTTGCTCTCTCTCTCTCTCTCTCTCTTTCAAGTTAGGCACAGGAGTTCGCTGATTAAAAGCAGCTTTTATTTGCCACTGATCATTTCATCAAGCTGATCACAGTTAAAAAATGAAAACAGACTCAATGGCCCTGACATTATGACAGTTCCTCTCATTTGGGGGAAGTGCAGTGCAGCAAATAGATGGACACAGACACCATCTCAAATTGAGTGGACGGAATCATTAACATGCTCAGGGCGAGCACCCCACGCCTACAAACGTACATCAGAGGCACCTGCTCCAAACTGCCTGTAGAAGTCAGACTGGCTCACAGTAATTTTGCTAGGGAACCCCCACAGACCATAATCACACCTCCAGGGGACGCGAAAGACCACAGTCACTCCTCTAGGGGACCCCAGAGACCACATTCACTCCTCTAGGGGACCCCAGAGACCACAGTCACTCCTCTAGGGGACCCCAGAGACCACAGTCACTCTGCTAGGGGACCCCAGAGACCACAGTCACTCTGCTAGGGGACCCCAGAGACCACAGTCACTCTGCTAGGGGAACCCAGAGACCACAGTCACTCCTCTAGGAGACCCCAGAGACCACAGTCACTCCTCTAGGGGACCCCAGAGACCACAGTCACTCCTCTAGGGGACCCCAGAGACCACAGTCACTCCTCTAGGGGACCCCAGAGACCACAGTCACTCCTCTAGGGGACCCCAGAGACCACAGTCACTCTGCTAGGGGACCCCAGAGACCACAGTCACTCCTCTAGGGGACCCCAGAGACCACAGTCACTCCTCTAGGGGACCCCAGAGACCACAGTCACTCTGCTAGGGGACCCCAGAGACCACAGTCACTCCTCTAGGGGACCCCAGAGACCACAGTCACTCCTCTAGGGGACCCCAGAGACCACAGTCACTCCTCTAGGGGACCCCAGAGACTCTTCCCAGGTTGAAGATAAAATCAGATTCTTTCTTCTTCAGCTCCTAAGGGAGCTCAGGGTGATGAGGTTGAAGGCAATCGATTGACTCTGGGAAGAATGATCTTTCTCTTGGTAATTTTCTGGCCCTGTGTCCGGCCCTGTCTGACCTCGGATACTCTGGCAGGGTCAAGAGCAGAGGTCAGGAGCATCGTCTCTGCCAATCAGACGCCAGCAGAGTAGGCAAGAGGATTTTTCAGCTCATATTCTGCATGTACTATTTATATGACAAACCATAAGAATGTTACTTTATTCTCTCAACAGTGTAATGCTATGTGCTGGGCGATAACTTATAGTTTCCTTGTTAGGGAAGAGGAAGAGATGTGATGAACCTATATTATTCCAGTTTAATGTTGCACACAGTTTCCTACGTGTCCTGATAACACATTCATCAGTTGTTTTTCTTCATACTTTGTCCACATAGGGAAACTCTCCAGAAGGTAAAGAAAGTAAACCAAGCTCCAGGAGAAGACCAGGACCACACGGTGTAAACGTTTGATGGCTGGGGCAGTGCTGAATATCCTTTTCATCTCGTAAAAGTGGTGAAAGCAATTCTGAATCTCCAGCATCTGTCAAGCTCAGTTTTAATTTGCTGATTGTGTTACTTCTGTTGTGGAATAGATTATTCGGGGTTAGTATTTATTGCAATAAAACTTGTTTATAGAGAAATTCCATTTATATAGTGAAAACCTCTGACATCCCAATTTGCTCATAACGTAGTGAGAGGGAACTAGCAGGTCTTAGAATAAAAATACTAAACTATCTACTAATCAATATGTATATAAATATCTTGCATCAACACACATCTGCCATAATGTATGCAAAACTTCAGGCAACACACAAGCAGGTGTTTGTCAAAGTGAAATGGTCTTAATTTTAAAACTCATGTGTGGTGTGCAGAGAAGCTGATAAAGATAGGCCTTGAGTACACTGCACATGGCTCATATCATCTGCCCCATAATCTACCTGTTCAATGTAGCTTTTGATGACTTGCTACTTCTCAGATTGGTTGGGCTCTGTAACTTGGTTAAGAATATAATTTCTGTTGGCTGCAAAATTATCTACAGGTTTCAGCATTTGTGTCTTGGAAATTTTCATGCCATCAATATTATATTATTTATGTAGCTTTTCATCTAAGATTTTTGCTTACTGGGTTGTTTCTAGGATTTTCTTTTGTTAAGAATGGGGGAGAAATTCGGTACCTTAGCGCCTCCGGGTACGGCGATAGTACCGCCGCCTGCGGAATTCACCTGGCAGATTGCAGCGGCGGTAACCCGTAGCGCCACGCACTCCTGTGCCCGGAGATCGTGACGTCATTGCCGTGCGCTTCACCGCAGTAGCGCCCCAGACCCGAACTTCGGTTCCGCCCCCTGCAGCATCGCCGGGCGACAACACTGACAGTTGCAGGAGGCGTGTTCAGGAGGCCGGGAACTTCGGAGGTGCAAGTTAAAGGTGATGTTGGCATGGGTAGGAGAAAAATTTTAGCAACATTGCAAGTCATTTTTTTCAATTCTCCTGAGCCGCGATCGATCAGCCCGGCACTCTGCTGGAGTGCACGGGGCTGATCGGGCCGTATCGCGGCTGCCGTCGGGGACCAGCTAACTGGTCCCAATGCAGAGCCTGCAGCGATGGCCCTTCCCTTTAAGGGAGGGAAGGAGCCTCGGATCGCGGTAGCGCTGCACGGTACATTATGCAGCGCTGCTCCTCCACTGCTCCGCCTGCATCCTTTAGCACTCCAGGAAGGAAGTGGAGCGCTTGATTTAGTGCTCCACTTCCTTCCTGGAGCATAAACAATTAATTTTGAAAAAGCTGGGAATCATTAGCGCCTGGCGCTAATTTTCCCAGCTTTCAAAAGTTAGCGCCCCAAACGGAGCGATACCGAATTTCTCCCCCAATAAGTGTGTGGTGGCCATATATGAAAAAATTAAAATATGTTTCTGCTGATTTCCAGTGTGTTTTTTTAAGGAAATGGCTGCTAAGATTCCACAAGTTATTTCATAGTATAACACTCATGTCATTATAGAACAGCACATCCTCTGATTGACCATAAGTAATGGCAGGAGAGATCGGCTAGTAGTGTAGGGGGTGGTTGTGGTAGGGGTCAGCCTTTCCCCTGACTCAGTGAGCGGTTCGAATCGCTCCCACGCCCCAGGTTCAAAACTTGGACTTATTTAGGGGTTGTGAATAAAGATGCAGTAGACAACAGGTTCCGATGAAAGAACTATAACTTTTATTAAAATTAAAAGGTAACAATCTTAAACACACTTCACACTTAAACAGGTTTGGGGAACACACAGTTACAGGCGAGGGAAAATGACAGTATACAAGAAAAAAACCTTTATCCCTCCCAAAAATCCCACTTTCGAGCTAGGTTTCGGTTTCAGGAGATCAGGGATAATGCTCACCAAACAGGCGTATTAACAGTACGAAATCCAGCCAGGTAAGTTGATGGTGATTCTGGTCATCGAATGTCTTCCTTTACCATGTGGCTTCTGGGCAGAGCTGAGAGGAGCGTTGTTCCAGTGTGGTCTGCGAGTCAAAAGAGAAAGAAATCTTGGGTCCTGCTGCAGATATAGTCCTTTTTCAACACCCCCGCCCCCCCACAAAACTCCTCACGAAAACCGGTTTCATAATGCAGTGAGTTTTCAGGTGAGGCCTGTTCATTGTCTTGTTAAATTTCGATGGGCCCTCAACTATGCTAAACCAAATCAAATGGCTTACGTCCTGTTGAGCTGTTGTTCCATGGAAGCTTGCAATGTTCTCATGCTTTGGGTTCCTTGCTGGGCCTAGCATTCCTATGGGCTCTGTGTTTTGGGTGGGGCGGCCTTCTCCCAGGACCTATTGTCCAAATGTTAATGTTTGCTGGGTTTTGAATTCCCAGACAAGGCAATCTCAAGCCTGCTATTCACAGAGGTAGATCCACGTGCTGTACATGTCCAGACATGTTCCTTTAAAGTTCCAAAGTCCTTATTTTGATCCCTTTAGATTTTTTGGGGGATCTGCAAATTTTGGAAATTTTACAGTAGTAAATAAATGCACTCATCCTCAAATGTAAGGCTGACTATGGGCCAGAATTTGCTGAAGAAGGGCATCTCACAGTGTGCCCGGTAAGTTAGACATTTTCCTTCATCCTTCAGCTCAAAACATTTTTCCATGTAAGTTGCTGGAAGTGCGAGCTGATAATGGCATAGCGAGGACAACAGGGCATCTGAGACATTGGTGAACGATGGGACCAACAATGTATCTCCTTAGCCAATGAGATTTAAAGATTGAGAATTAAACAGAGTAAGGACTGAGAAGGAGGGTCAATTAGAATGGGTGAATTCAATGTCAAATCAGGTACAGAAAGAGGAATAAATGGAGGAATTTTAACTCTCAAGATCGGGTAGGTTGGGAGCAGGTAGGGGGTAAAAATTATTGATTTTTAGAGGGAGTGCAACCCGGCTCCAACACGCCCACTTCCGGGGTTAACTGTATGTGAAACATAACAAATGAAATCCCACAGTGTGCTCTCACCAACAGCACCAACCCCCCACCCTGGCCCCCTTTGTGCTAAACAGTCCTTCAACCGCTCATCCACCCATTGCACATTCGGCCAATGGGTCCCAGCATGTATTGACATTCAGCATGAAACAAGTGAAAGGGCGAGTTGGCCCTCGGGATGCAATAATGGCAAGATGTGGAACTGGTCCAAATCATGACATTTTACGTGGCATTATAAAAAAACGGAAACGTAACAACATAAAATTTTGTCAAACACCCACGTCCATACCCTTGGTGAATTTCAATTTCTTCAACATACGCTTCCTACACTTCTACGTGGTGCATCCTGTGTGGCTTCAGCAGAGGTAGTGGCAGGCTGCTCAGATCCCTGCCCTGACTACAGAGATGCTTTTGGCCTTCGAACTCTGGGTTTTGGAGCCCCTGAGAGTCCCGCCAAAGACTGCTCCACCTAAACCTGCAGAGGCAGAATCGGCCATTGGGAGACGAGGCTAAATATCGGGTGCTGGCTTAGGGGTGGTGGCGGGGCGGGGGTGCATCAGGTGAGAAGTGGGAGCCATTTGAGTGGAGTTCCCACCTCCATGTCCCCTTTCGCCATCATCCCTATCCTGGTCCAGTGCCACATCACTCCTACCACTCTGCTGCAGACCAGATTGGTGAAGATCAGTGACGCGTTATAAGGCCAAGGATAAGGTATCTGTCATCTTGTTTAAGGTGGCAGACAAGTTGGCATCCAAAGTCTGCTCCGCCATGGTCATGGCCTGCATGGACTCATTTGAGAGCATTGCTTGAAGCTCCATGGAGACAGACTCTCTCCGTGGCAGACATTCTCATAATTCCCTACGCCACCAAACCATGAGCGATCGAGTTGAAATCCTCCATCCTCTCCACTATTGTGGGAAGTGTGCGTGGCACGTCTATCAGTACCTGGCGAAGTTGCTGATGTACCTCCAGCATTCTCCTTCTCAACGATAGCCCCCGGGGTTCAGCATCTGTGTCCAGCTGAGCAGAGCTGGAGAAGATTGCGCCCCACAACGCAGACTCTCCACAGCTATCCCTGCAACCAGTGTCTGCTTGTGCTCACTTGTGAGGTGTGTATCACCAGGTGAAAATCCAACCAACTCTCAGACTGGACCCACCAAATAGCGAGTATCTGTGCTGCTGCATAGCTGTAGGTCCTGCGATGGTGCACCCTCAGAAGGAATGAGGTCCTCTGAGGAATTGCCTTCATGGATGTCCTGCAACACTTGCTGTACGTGTGAAGGCCCTGGAAGACAAAAGAAGGGATATGATTTAGTTGTGGCAAAGTCATAATCTTGACAATCACCATACTCCGTCTTCTGATCGTTCAGTTATTGATGAAATGAAGTCAGCATATGAGCGTCACAGATATTTGTAATTCTGCCACCAGCTATCTGCGAGCTCCCTGTCTCTCCATCTCCAACTGAGAGGGATGCAGGTGTGTCACTTATCTCTAGGGCGTCCTCCTCTGTGAGCTGGACTACTTGTGGCAGCCCACCTCCAGTCCTGTCCCTCTCCCTTGCGCTATGCACTCTCTTCTCCGACAAGGTGCGAGGAAACATACCTGTGAGTGAGTGAAGGTGAGGTATTCACCCGATGGAAGCAGTGCATTCGGTGAGAGTGAATATGTGACATATGCATTGCATTGCATCAGGATTGGGGTGACTGTCAACGGTGGATAATTGGGGAGCTGATGAAGTGCATAGAAAGTGAAGGCTGGATGCTGCTCAAAGGTTGATGAGTGTGAGGAGTGAAGTGATGGAGAACACTTAGCAAGACAGAGTGAAGGGGGGCGCTTAAAGCACAGGCTGTTTTTGAATCAGCAAATGTACTTACTTTTCCTGAGCTGGTTACGGTCATTAAACTGCTTTCTACATTGCATCCGAGAGCTGGGCAACACGCTCCTGCTGCTCACCTCCTCAGCTACCTCCAACCATCCCTTCTTGGTGAGAGTAGCAGGTTTCTACCTCCCATTGCTGGGGAAATGTATGTCCCTGCTCCTGACTGCACCCAGCAATAATTCCATCGAGGCATCATTAAATCTGACTGCTGTCCACCATTCATCCTGAACACTCCCAATTTCATTTGTGGACTGTCCCTTTAATTACAGCTGAGGTCACGTCATGCGGGTGTGCATCACGCCCACTGCGCAGCTTGGAGACGTGAGAATGGTTAAGCGCGAGATGCCATTTTAACAAACATAATGGCGGTGCGGAGCAAATCGTCCAGCAACTTATGGTGATTTGCAATTCACTGTTTATATCTTCCTCGCGACAAGTTGCTGGCCGATTTGCATATTAATAATGGCGGGCATTGTTCACAAGCCATTATTTTTTAGCTGATTCCAGTCCATTATGTCAGTGAGCAAAGAAAACTACTGCTTCCAATCATAATGGAGATGGGGGAGGTGAAATGGCTCCTGTTGTTAGTTTTATTAATAACATCATCATGTGTACCAAGCAGAATCCACTCACCTAATGTCCGACAGCTTATGCATTAACCTCATCTACTAATTACAACACTTGGCAACATTCGGTTAATTTAGGAAATAATTAAATTTATATTTTTTAAATTACCACTACTAGAAATAAATCAGACTATAACCTCGGCCCCTATATTTTTTTTCTTATTTCTTTTCTTTTTTTCTCTCACATGGCAGTTGTTGATGATTCTGCCATTCCCATTTACACCTCATCTAGACTCATCTTTTGTTTCTTAACTTGTCTCATTACCATCTCCTTTTGCCTTGCTCCATCATCCCTTTTGTCATTTAATCTCTCCTGCCTTCCAGCCTATCACAGACCTTCCCTTTGTTCTTTCCTCCCCTCCCCCCTTTCCCTGCCCCTGCACTTGCTTAAAAATCTGTTACTTCTCTAACGAAGGGTGATCGACCTGAAAGGTTAACTCTGTTTCTCTCTCCACGATGCTGCCTGACCTGCTGAGTGTTTCCAGCATTTTCTGTTGTTATTTTAGAAATAAAACAGTTGCTTTTGAAATTTAATGGTGACCATGCCTTTGGTGATTTTATTCGTAACTTCTAATTTCTTCTGTGCGCTGTACAGCAGGTGCAATTCAAACCGTCAGTCTGACAGTCGGCCAATTGGAATCCGAGTGGAGACTCAGAGCAGAAAAGATGTGCCTATACAAATATTCTGAACAGTGATTAGTGGCTAGTCTCAGACCAAGCTTCCATCTATCTAAACAGTGTATGATCACTGTAAAAGGCTGCAGAGATCTAAAGGGGAACTATTTTGATCATGAAGACCAAAATGTTTGCATCTGTCTGGAATCATGTTGAATGGGTGCTGGGGCTGACTTTGTGCCAGCCCGTCAAAGTGAATGTAACCGCAACAGATCTTGCTGGTTCAGGCTCATTACTATAACTTTGCTGGGCTCCTGGTGGTATATCTACTGCTGTTGGGTTGCCCATCTCTGGTGCCAGGGGGACAGGGAAGGGAAATGGTTGTACTGCTTACTACAGTGTAGAGTGACAGGTGACCCTGGCAGGAGAGAAAAAAAGTTACTTTTTTTTGTCTCTCCCACCTTGCTTAGTGCAATCAATCACTCTGCAATAAATTGCACAGGCAAGGCAGCTTTAAAGTTTAATTTAAATGCCCCTCTACTGCCTTAGCAATGCTGGAAGCCAAGAATGCACTGGCGTTCCTATTGCCTATAAAAATGCTAAGTTTTGTCTCTTATTTTCATTACAACATATACAACATATAATGAAGACACGACTTTAAATTTCAAACAAGGTTAAGATTCTTGTATAATGGAATCATTTAAACAAAAGTTAAGTTTTAGAATGAGCTGAAGGTTGGTCTTGTTCCGCTGTAACTTCCCCACAGAAATGCAGAGTTAATGGTGGAAAATATACTGGATGATATATTTCTGTCATTAATGCATGATTTGATATGCCAGTCCATATTTGCAATTCAGCGTGTCTGCAGAACAGCAATCTCCTGTCCCCAATACACTACTGCCAGGTGATAAGTGCACAGAAAATCCAGCCCAATGTGGTTTCCTTGTTCAAAATCTTTTGAAAGCAAATCTTCCATTTATTTAGTGCCTTCAATTGACTTTAAGAAATATCTCAATACATTCTACATACGGTGAATTACTTTGAAGTGTAACTATTGTTCCCTCTGGGTCCCCCAAGGATCTATCCTTGGCCCCCTCCTATTTCTCATCGACAAGCTGCCCCTCGGCAACATCATCCGAAAACACAGCGTCAGTTTCCCCATGTACGCTGACGACACCCAGCTCTACCTCACCACCACCTCTCTCGACCCCTCCATTGTCTCTAAATTGTCAGGCTACTTGTTTGACATCCAGTACTGGATGAACAGAAATTTCCTCCAAATAAATATTGGGAAGACCGAAGCCATTGGCCGGAATTTTCTTTACTTGGGCGGGTCAGGTACAGGCGGTCCGCGTGATGCGTCGTGACCCCATTCTTGCTTCCATCCGCTGCAGAAATCGACTGTGCGCTAATGGGGCCTATTAAGCCCGCCCTGCGCGTTACCCGGCCCTCTTAAATGGTGTGGGTCTGATGATGTCATCCATGATGCGCTTTCAGCCGGGATATTTAAAGGAGCCATGGCGACATTGCATTTGAAGGTTGATCGAGGAGAGTGCAGCCACTGCACTGGAGGCTTTGATTGCTCCAAACACTTGGAGACATGACTGCACAGAGGCAGAGGGCTGCACCCAGGTTCTCCGATGACTCCCTCCATATGCTCGTGGAGGGAGTGAGAGCACGCAGGGAGGTCCTCTTTCCTTCGAATGGGCGGAAGAGACCGCCCCAGGACACAAATTGAGCCTGGCTCCAAATTGCAGAGGAGGTGAACAGCAGGGATGTGTTCAGGAGGACCTGGGTGCAGTGCCAGAATCATTTCAACGATCACATTAGATCAGGAAAGGTGAGTACAAAGCCGCACTCAACTTCATCCTGCTGTGCCTCTCATCACATCCCCTTCACTCTGCCTTCCCAACCTTACTCCTGCACATCCTTACTCACACCAGCATACCTTGCACTTCCATCCATCCCTCTCTCTCTATCTAATTATCACATCCCCATCTGACTAACCACCCCTCTCACTCACCCTCATCCTAATGCAATCATACCAACTAAGAACATGCAAGGTGGCCATTTTCAAATCCCTCCATGGCCTCGCCCCTATCTCTATAATCTCCTCCAGCTCAACAACCTTCCTAGATATCTGTGCTCCTTCAATTCTGGCCTCTTGAGCATCCCCAATTGTAATCGCTCCACCTTTGGCGGCCATGCCTTCAGCTGCCAAGGCCCTAGGCTCTCGAATTCCCTCCCTAAACCTCACCGCCTCTCTACCTTTCTTCCTTTAAGATGCTTCTTAAAACCTACATCTTTGACCATCTTCCCATATATCTCCTTATGTGGCTCAGTGTCAAATTTTGTGTGCTAATGCTGCTGGGAAGCGCCTTGGGATGTTTTACTACATGAAAGACACTATATAAATACAAGTTGTTGTTGTTATTATGTAGGAAAATACAACAGCTAATTTTCACCTGCAGTATCCAGTTCAGATGGTTTTACGCATACTGAAAATGGATGGAGTAAAAGCCCTTGCAGTTCATGTGTGGGACAATCCAGTGTGCAGGAACAGATTGGGCTATTTGGATGCCATCAATGACACCCTGGATTTTTAAGAATCCTGCCATTCGAGAAAAAAGAGGCCAGGGCGCTTCCTGTTGTCCATGGAGAAAGTGATGTACCTGATTGCTCTGGCAAACAATGCAGTCACCTGATTCATGCAGCGACACACTGCAGATTGATTTATGTTACTGATGTCCACAGTCGTCCCCTGGAAAGAACCAAAGGCAAAAAAAAAATTGCTGTCATCTTCACTGCCACTAGTACTGCTCAGCCTGCCCTGAACTGGTATATAGTTAGCAGAGTAAGAGCAGATAGGAGCCCTTCCCACACATCCAAAAGTTCTTCCTGTTCATCCTCCTCTTTCTCCAAGTAATGTATGTCCAGTAGGATTGAATGGGACAACCACTAGGCTTAAGGGAATGGCAAGAGCAGAAAACTGTGTGAAACTGCCCAACTGCCCTTTAAAAGCTGCTGGACACAGTGCACCCCAACTGCTCCCTAACTTTGGTCTCCTAACTGCTGGAAAGTAGACTTGCTAGCCTCAATACAAATTATTCATGTCTCTATGCATTTCAGATGCAGCCCAGTAACTGAGAGCACCCAGTTTATACAGGCGCTAGTAGCCCATGGCCTGAGATAGAATCATAGAATCATAGAAGTTTACGGCACAGAAGGAGGCCATTTGGCCCATCGTGTCCATGCTGTGGATAAAGAGCTATCCAGCCTAATCCCACTTTCCAGCTCTTGCTCCGTAGCATTGTAGGTTACAGCACTTTATCCAAGTACTTTTTAAATGCAATGAGGGTTTTGTCTCTACCACATTTTCAGGCAATGAGTTCCAGACCCCACCACCTGCTGGGTGAAAAATTGTCCTGAGAAATTGAACGTGTTGGGGGATGGTGAGCCAATGTATGTTAGCGAGGACAGGGCGGGTGGGTGAGCTAAACATAAGACAAGCTTCTGCAGAGGGATTTGAACAAGTTGGAGTTTATGGAGGGTGAAGAATGGAAATTGGCAAAGGGAGAATTGTAGAGCAGTCGAGTTGGGAGGTAATAACGGCATGCATGAGGGTTTGAGCAGCAAAGAGGCTGAGGTAAGGGTAGAATCAGGCAATGTTGTGGAGGTGGAAGTAAGCAGCCTTGTGATGGAAAGCATATGGGGTCTTAAATCAAGCTCAGAGACACCAAGGTTGCCAGCAGCCTGGTTCAGTGTGAAACAGTGGCCGGGGAGAGGAATAGATCTGGAGGCAGGAGAGTAGCATTTGTGGCGACGGTGAAGACAAGGCTGAACACAGGCATTTGCAGGATAAGAGGATTTTAGGATGAATATGAGGAAAGTTCCAAAGGGAGGGGAATGTGGATTGGGTGTAAGAAAGACTGAAGAGATGGTATAAGGCCTCAGTTCATGCAGTGTTTTAAAAGCTACAATGCAGAATTCAATACTGAATTGGAAAATTCAGGACACCGCTGCACTCCCGCATCCTCGCATCCAAATACAAGCATGTGTTGAAATGCATGAAGATATAAGCCGGTAGAATCTTTAATCGCTGCATTAATAATAAAGAAAAATATTTCATGCTTAAATGAAACTGCCCCCTGGTGGGGCCCCCGATTTGGCTGAGGCCCCATAGGCCTGTGCGTTAATCTGCCCCTGCCATTCAGTACTACTTAACACTGATTAACTGCACTAAGCAGCCATTTAAACCCCTGAAATAAGGAGATGCTGCTCAGGACAGCTGTTTACTCAGCAATTTTCCTCAATGAGAGAGTCTAGCCACCTCCCCATGACATTCAACAGCATTACCATCGCCGAATCCCCCACCATCAACATCCTGGGGATCATCATTGACCAAAAACTTAACTGGACCAGCCACATAAATACTGTGGTTACAAGGGCAGGTCAGAGGCTGGGAATTCTGTGGCGAGTGACTCATCTCCCAACTCACCTCCTGATCCCCGAAAGCCTTTCAACCATCTACAAGGCACAAGTCAGGAGTGTGATGGAATACTCTCCACTTGCCTGGATGAGTGCAGCTCCAACAACACTCAAGAATCTCGACACCATCCAGGACAAAGCAGCCCGCTTGATTGGCACCCCATCCACCACCTTCAACATTCACTCCCTCCACCATGGCTGCAGTGTGTACCATCTACAAGATGCAATGCAGTAACTCACCAGGCTTCTTCGACAGCACGTCCCAAACCTGTGACCCCCTACCACGTAGAAGGGCAAGGGCAGCAGGCACATGGAACACCACCACCTGCAAGTTACACTCTAAGTCACGCACCATTCTGACTTGGAAATATATCGCTGTTCCATTATCGTAGCTGGCTCAAAATCCTGGAACTCCCTCCCTAACAGCACTATGGGAGTACCTTCACCACACGGACTGCAGCGGTTCAAGAAGGCGGCATACCACCACCTTCTCAAGGGCAATTAGGGATGGACAATAAATGCTGGTTTTGCCAGCGACGCCCACATCCCATGAACGAATAAAAATAAGGATGTTTCCTATACAGAAGAAGCACAAATCATTGATCAGGTGCTGAATGCAGTTCTGGAGGTGAGAGAACACAGGGACAGAATTTGTGCTGTTTGACCACAATCCCACTAAAAAATGCCTGGTGCAGCAATCAAAGAAAGAAATAGTAGAAAGATCCAGAAACCAAAATATCTAAGACAGTAGAGTGCTGGTTGCCTGATTGGGCATGCTCGGGGTGGATTGACCGCTTTCACTGAGTGCTGGTTGGGAAAATGTGGGCCTGCAGCCCCTGAATTTCATAAGATCATTGGATCTTACAGCACAGAAGGAGGCTTTTCAACCCATTTTCGGCCCACCTGTGCCGGCTCATTGAAAGCGCTATCCAATTAGTGACGCTCCCGTGTTCTTTCCCCAAATCCCTGCAAATCTTTGCTTTAAATAATTTAAATAAGTTCCCAACCTGTGCTCCCTGCGAGGGCTGCTACTTGCCAGGAATAACCGATCATGCAATCAGCCCCAAGAATTCAGCTGTAAAGACATTTGTGCAAAACAACTGCCACAATGAGAAACACAAGAAAGTCTGCCCTGTCAAACTTTGACCGAGACTTCCTGAGTTCTATTTGACTGTTTTGAGTGGGTCTGGGCTGGTGGTGTTGTAAACTTGAGTGGGGACATTTAACTCTGCATACGGCCATGAAAACATGATATTCCTCCCCATCCCCCCAGCCTCCATCCTTGCATGGATACTGGGCAGGCACAGCATTGCTGAAGTATACGCTGCCTCTCTAAGCCTCAGAGCACCTGGCAGGGTCGTACCCTAGGAAATGAGGGTGTGAACACGGGCACAGAGGTCACCAGGCCCAAAGATTCTTCGGAAGCCTACAAAAGAAGGCACAACTTACCTTTTCCTGTTTCGCTTGCCTTGCTGCCTGTCCCTTCAGATCTGAGGAGGTCCCAGGAGCCTTAACAGCAGCTTCTTTGGGCATCCACAAAATGGGAGTCTTCTGTCACACCCAGAGGAAACTGAGGTACAGGCCCAGGTCTGCATCTCTGGAACAGTCCTAAATACTACGGAGAGGAATATCAGGGCTGTAGTTTTTGAATTCCTGATGACAGCAGTGGTAGGAAGAGCTCTGCCAAAGGGGGATGAGATGCTGTTGACTATTTCCTCTAATTAGGGAGTCAATGACGAGGAATCATCAAGTTAAAACAATTACTATGAAATGAAGAGAAAGGTTTGGAGGAATGTCTTTACACAGTGGGTTATTGGAACATGAAATGCTTTGCCATAGGAAATAGTTCAGGCAGAAACTATTGGATTTTTTAAGGGAAGTTGGATAAATATTTGAAGCAGAGTAAGATAGAAGGCTATGGGGCAAGAGCCAGTACAGACACGGTGGGCCGAATGGCCTCCTTCTGTGCTGTAAACTTCTATGGTGCTATCACAATCAGATACGGTCAACCATGAGCCAGGATGCATAGACATCATAGCTGTTAAAATTGCTTCTCTTAGCCACATCAGTGGACATTTGAAGGTGTGCCTAGGCACAGTGGCAAGCCTGTCGTACTGATAGATCAGGCTGCTGTTTTGAAGCTGACAGCAGATCGGGCCCATCAAGCTTCCCTGAACAAGTGATGGTACAAGTGCTAGAAAGCAGACACAATCAAACAGCCACTACAACAACAGTGATGGTGGACTCAGATGCAGGGCCATTGCAAATTCACATCACAGGAGGTGTCGTCACTAGAATCCAGACTGGCAGTGAAATGCTGGAGCCAGTGAATGCATTTGCTCCTTTCAGGCCAATACGAGGACATCTGTGGCTCAGTGGGTAGCACTCTCTAGGTAGGAGGGGCTAGGAGTGAGCAGGTGCTGCTGGGTGCTTGATTACTGCAGGGAGTTGGAGTGAGTTTGTAAAATGTTGGTGGTGGGATTTTGGTTTATTTTCAGGTTTTAGGGCCTTTATGGGGTCCCTGGAGCGAGCCTTAACAGCAGCTTCTTTGATCCTTAAACTGCAGCCAGATGGCTGCTGAGGGGCCTGGAGTGTCAGGCCCCTCAGAGGACAACATTCCCAGGATAAATTTAATCAGGGGAGAAAATGTTGGGGGAATGGAGAAAAAAAGGCCCAAAGATTTGGGCAGGGACCCCAGGAGGTTTGGAAAAGAAAACATAGTGGTGATTCAGTGCGAGGATAAGGAGATACGAGCTTGGGATATTATCCAGGTGGTACATGAGGACTGCGGCGAGGGAAGCTGCTTTGCCTGCAGACCAAAGCCGAATGTTGGGTTAGAGGTGACGGTCAGTGGCTGAGAGGAGTTGAAAAGACTTTTACTGAGTTTGAAGGTTGGAGATAAGTTCTCTGCTATATTCTGAAGAGGTGGTGGTCTCATTCTTAAACCTGCCAGTTTATATTGATGATGATGTGCTAATAAAAAAGTTGGAGTCGTGGGACATTAAAATTTGCTCGGCAATAAAGAGGAGATACTATCCAGGAACGCGGGTAGCAAATGGAACCCGTTACGTAAAGGTACAGTTCCCAGAGGGGGTGAAATCATTGCCATATAGCATGAAATTCGAGACAATGGAAGGAGTGCAGCACTTCCGGGTACTACATGATAACCAGGTGAAGATTTGTTATTATTGTCTTGGACATGACCATCTTGTAAGAAGCTGTCCAGACTTGTACTGTTATAACTGCGGCGAGTCTGGACAGATCGCTCGGAGCTGCAAGGCAGAGAGCTGTGCGGTCTGTCACAAAGGCCCCACCAGCTATGAGTGTGAGGCAGAAGGAAGCCCCTTGAGTGACAAGGAGATGGAAGAAGGAGAAGGAGCAGGAACTGTGAGTGGAGCGGCTGGAGGAATGGAGCAGGCGGAGGACACAACTGGTGAATGGAAGGAGAAAAAAGCGCGGGAAGAGGCAGAAAATTGCAGAGCAGAGAACAGGATGGAGATGGTGGTAAACACACCAAGTATGGTGGAAAAGGACAAAGACAGCAGTGGGCAGCACAGGTCGAGGGCAGAGTCGAGCCATAATACGATGAATCTGGTGTCCACGGTGGGAGAGGAGGCGGGAGCGGGGTGCGGGGTAAATGAAAGTACTCCAAAGAAAGATGGGCAGTTGGACATCTCGGGGAGCAGGAGGGGGCAAGACAAGGACAGGGTGCAAGAAGCAGGAGCCTTAAAGGGGCAGCAGGATAGGAGCGGGGAGACAAAGACGCCAGAAGGGAGCAAGATAGGTGCAGATGCGCCATTGTCCAAGACAGAGAAGAAACGGGGAGCAAAGGTCAGTGTTGGAAATGAGGTCGAAGGGAGTGGCACTATTGGAGAAACCGTGATAGCAGGAAGACTCTCTAAGGGAGATTGTAAGGGATTCCTGACCCTGCGTGTCTCGCAGCCTGTGAGATTCACGCGGCTCTGTGCAGCCTGTATGTCAGTGCGGGTCTAGGCCTGGTTGCCTGTTCTGGTCTCCAGCCAGTCTGGGAACACTAGACACACCTGTGAGTGGTTCGAATCACTCTCCCTTACGGTTCTAGACACTGGACTTAGATGCGAGAGCAGTAATGGAGATAAAACTCATGTAGACTTGGTTTGAATGGTACGAAATGGAAAATCTTTATTGCATGATACTTAAGATTATGAAATACATGTCATAAGCACAGATTAATGACAGTACAATCTTACAAACAGTTATATAGTCGATCTTAGGGAAACGAGGAACGAACGGCACAAAGTAAATAGGGGCACACATTACAAATATCCTTAATCCTTAAACCCTCCCCTATCAATATCTATCCTAAACTAGCTTCGTAGGATCTCGAGACTCATGCTCACCACTCGTGATAACTCGGAGAAATTCCGAATAGCTGATCGGATGTTTTTCACCGCAGCACCCACGTGTCGGTCAGGAGATCTCCTGGTCCCACTTGTTTACTTGCTTCTGCTGCTCCGGCTAGCAGGCTGGACCGTCTGCTGTGATGAAGACCTGTGTTGGTTGGTTTAACAGGTACTCTTGGAGCACAGTTGTCAATATCATCGATACGATGTGTTTTCACGTTCCAATCTCCTTGGACACAGTCCCGTTATCGTCGATGCAATATGTTTTGTTAAAAGTTCAAAATAGAAATCTTCCTGGCGAGGAAAACTTGGCTGATCGACCTACAGGCGCGGTCGGGATTTACTGACCGTGGCGATGGATATGGTCTTCCTCTCTTCTCATCTCATCTCATCTCATCTCATCTCATCTCGGGCCTTTGGTTCCGCTGCCAGTTACCAACATAGGTCTTCGTTACGCGACACGAGGTAGATCCGAACGGATCAGAAAGTTCAACAGTCTTTTCAGAAGAGGCAACAGGCAAGCCGAAGCCCAACTACGAGTACACAGGAGCAGCCACGAGGTTACGAATCGACCGGATAAAAACACAGGAGCAAGCGAGCGAATGCAAGAGCAAGAGAGAGAATGGACGGTTTGGAGCCTGCAATTATAGTGCAAAACGAAACTTTGTGTTTTCTCCTTATTAATCAAATCGCGATATATTGCGAATTCTACAAGATCATGGGCTGGATTTTGTCATTGTAGGCGGGCTGGGGACGTGTCAGGTGGTCATTGTGTCAGGATCCCGACTCCGATGTAAAGTGGGACAAAAGTGCGATTTTGCCCTAATTGGGCAATTGATTTCCAGCCTGTGGGAACCCCTGGCCCAATGAGCCTTTTCATACAGAAACTCGCCTCCGATGATGTCATCAATGCTGCTGGGTTTAAGGCCTGCAAGCAGCCTTGCTTCTTTTTCAGCCTTTCAACTTTGTGACCATTGTTCTGAGTGCTTCCTTGTGCAAGTATGTCCAGCTCTAGACCAAAGTGTGCACCTAGATTTGATGAGGCCTCCCTCCAAGCTCTGGTGGAGGGAGTAAGAGCAAACAAGGAGGTGCTCTTTCCTTCCTCAGGCAGGAAAAAGCCTCCACAGCAGACTAAAGCTGTGTGGCTGCAAGCGGTACAGGAGGTCAATGCTATTTCTTTGTGCAACAGAACCTGACTGCAATGTCGAAAGAGCTTTCATGACCTTCTCCGCACAGGAAAAGTGAGTATTACATTCCCATCACCCTCAATCTGATCCCCATTGCCTCTCATCACCAGCACTTTGTCACGCTCCTCCTGCACATCCCACTTCACCCTTACATCCCTGCACCATTACCCATTCCCTCTCTCTCTATGTTCACATTCACTCCCTATCACTGTGATGCAATGCCAACAACTTACAACACACAGGGAGGGCCCTTGGTCTTGGCACCTCACTCCATCTTTTTCTCCTTCTAAGCATCTATGCTATGGATTCTCTACACTCACTCCTTCATTCTCACTCAAACTCCACTTGTGTCCCTCATTGCAGGAAAAGAGAGCCCACAATAAGAGGGAAAGGGCGAGGACAGGAGGAGGGCTACCCTCAATAGCCCAGCTCACCAATGCAGAGGAGGCGGCCCTGGAGATCGTGGGAGTGGAGGATGATGCGCAAGTGGGGGACGGACAGACGGGCGCATCACAGCAAGCTGGTGACAGAATAGTTTTGCATCTCTCTCATTGACATTGCATGAGTGACTGATAATGATTCTGATGCTCTAACAGATTGACTTATGATCATCTGCACAATTCAATGTGCATGCAACCTTTATCTCATATATCTAACTCTTTCCTTTACTCCCCCACAGTGAGTGACACTTGAATCCACAACTAAAGGCAAGTATGCTACAACTGAGTTAAGATAACCAACAGAGTTAGATGGTGTGCCGTGATGTTACTGCTCTTGTCCTTCTTTGTGGTAGAGGTCACGGGGCTGGGAAGTGGTTGTATGTATGATTCCCTGTAACATTATTGGTGGACTGCTCGAATAGTGGTTGGGATTTTGAATCTGTCTTAGGAACAATAAAAGGTTAAAGACAGAACCCGTGTGTCTGGTGTAATTTCTCATAAGTCTCAAGGCCGAACTCTATAACCTGTTGGACGGGGCGAGGGGTAATTCCGCACGTCTTACACCCTCCACGATCTCCAGCCTTCGACCCCCCGATCCATCCCTCCTCTCTGTGGCCTGATGCCTCAGGCCTACCCGTCCGACAGCCAGCCTCTCCATCTGGCTGGCCGCGAGTGGGAAACTGAGAAGCTAAATTTTAATCAGGCCCTGCTGTTAAGTTCGGCAGCACCTTAGAGAAACCCATTCTCACGGCATTCCCACCTCATTGCAGCCCCCCAGCTCACTACCCACCTCCAACATAAAATTACGGCCAGAGTTAACGTTTCAGGTTGATGACCTTTTGTCAGGCAGAATTTTCCTTACCTCGGTGGGTCCGGTGCAGCCGGTGTCCATGGCGGGTCGCGACCCCGCTGCTGGCTCCATCCTGCTGTAGAAAATGAACTTACCTTAATGGGGCCTAGTAAACCCACCCAGCGCATTACCCGGCCCAATGAGATGGAGCAGGTCTAGTGACATCATTCATGACGCCTTTTAAACCGGGATCCTTAAAAGGACGCTGGCCACATTATATTTTAAGTTTAATCTAACATAGTGGGTGTTGAATCTTTATCCTACAATAATATACTAAAAGTTATATATGAGTGACAAAGAAATATTTAACTAATATTATCATTAAGTAATATGACGCCATCTACAAATACGATCAAGAACATAATTAAAAAAGTACATTAATTGGAAAGTTATTGGTGCTTCAGTCACAAATCTATAGACTTTTGTATCAGTAAATGGTATAAATAAAAGATGTGTGTGTATAGGTAAGACATAAAATTAAGCAGATTTTAAATGGAATTGTAAAGGGGTGGATTTACGATCTTATGCAAGTTCAGTGGAAGAGCTGCGGAAACCCTGACAAACAGTGTAAGTGGTGCTTACAATGTGTTTCTGGGATTTCTGCAGCTCTTCCATTGAAGTTAACAATGGACAAGTGAGAGAACCTCTGCAGAAATTCACCCTAAAGTCTCAGACTGAAAAATTAAATTAGTCTTATTCAAGGACTGAAAGCAAATTGAACCAGTGGAATGAGTGATGAGAATGAAATTGTTACGGTTGATGACTTGATTTAATGTGTAACTGGACAATCACAATATTACCATCCAGGGTAGCACTTGCATCCCTTCAGGAATTTCTGAATTAACATTTAACAGTAGCTTTTCAAGTAGAACAGAATCTCCATCAATCAGTTAGCTGATGTAATCAACATGCTTTTATTTTGGTTTGTTTATCATGCTGTCAAGTAATCAGCTGGAGCAATGGCTACGGAACTCATGCCTCAGGTTGACAGACGTGGTTCCCGAGCTACGTGAATCCCGTGGCCATGCAGGGAAATATAAAAAGTCGGGGGGAAAAGGCTCTTGTAGAGATTCACGTATCTCTGGTAAACAGGATTGAGTGCAAACCAATATGGTGGGTATATTGTGTTTAATCAGAGTTTAGGACGGAATACAACACACTAGTAATACAGCAAAAACATACGACCGTAACAAGCAGCTTGTACCGGACCCGATCAGACAGACGGCTGGCATGCGTGAACAGTTCTCTGGCTTCTGGCCCCTCTATCTCTCTCTCTCTCTCTAGGGCCTTCGATGGTGAGCATGGGATCACTCTCAAAACAGCGTTCGAACAGCCCAACTTCTCTCTTTAACTTCTGTTTGGCTCTCCCTTCCACCGTCTGTGTGCAAGCCCTTGGGGTGTCACTTTTTATTCTCTTTCTTGGGGTGGGCCTGAGGCCAAGTTATTGACAAGACCATTTAACCTATAGCGGTTCCTCCAAAACTTCATCAACCAATGACAGCTTAAGTTCTTTGTCTTGGTGCTTGGATGAAAGCCAAGAGGGTCTCATTACTTCATCCAATTTATCTTTCTTGTTTTTACATTTTGAAGGTTCCTCCATTGGAATCCATCTTATCTCTTTTTAATCTCGCCCCCTTAACCCAGCAAATACAAGGCCCCAGACCGAGCTGTCGCACATTAACCAGTCGCTATCCCACCGTTCTGACCTTCACAAGTAAGGTCTATGATTTACTCCCTTTTTCTGCTGTGAACTTTTCTCTCAGAACTTTTACATTCCCATGAATTACGCTGCTTTCAGTGTTCAATAGCTGTTGTTTTATACCTTTTTTCCCCTTTCAAAATACATCTGTGGAGATTATAATATGATTATTAGTAATGATGGAAGAAACATAGGTTGGGCCTTTACTGGCCAAATTAAAGATACATTAACAAAGTCAAAACCCTAACTTACAAACAACAGATAACTAGCCTGGCAGGACCATCCTGTAGAATTCGCAATATATCGCGATTTTATTAATAAGGAGAAAAACACATAGTTTCGTTCAAACAGCTTTTATTTCAGCAGAATGCTGTCAGGTTTTCAAAGTGGACACAAGCAGCTTGTAAAATGGCCGCCGCACCTCGTGGCGGAACATTCTAGACTTTTCGACAGGCAGACAAGATGGCGTTCCAATAAACATTTGTGCAAGATCGATTAAGATTCAGCACATTGAAGATAATACACGAGACATCATGGGTTTACAGTATACACATAAATACTGAAATCGGTCTCCCGGGTACGAATAAAAGCTATTGTACCAAGTAATCAAGAGCCCATCCAAAGACATTAATATGTAAAATCCCAACGACTCTACGATGAGAGAGCCGTTAGCGGGTAGTTACAGAAAACACTTGGAAGCCCCAAAACCCCTCCAGGGAGAACGCCGACCGATTAAACAATGGGAGAAATATTAACAGGTACTCAGACATTTACGAGTAGCCCCGAAACCCATTAAAAACGGAGATCACCTATACAAGACATTTGAGCGCCAAACCCTAACAAAAGAAAAGACATTAAGGTTGGGCGGGAAACGGAAGATTTTGTACTATAATTACAAACTCCAACCGTCCATCTTTCTCTTATCTTCGTATCTTGCTGGTGTTCATCCTCATGGCTGCTCCTGTGTTCTTGACTCGCCGTCTTGTTCCTGCTTGCCTCGTGTCTCTTTTAAAAGACTGTTGAACTTTGTGATCCGCTCGGATCTACCTCGTGTCGTGTCGCGAAGACCTGTGTTGAACTGGGCTCTGAAGCCTTGGAACGGACGCACCATTCCGATAAGTCGGTAAACGGTATCGGAACCAAAGGCCCGAGAAGAGATGAGATGAGATGAGATGAGATGAGAAGAGAAGAAGACCATACTTATCGCCACGGTCAGTAAGCCCCGACCGCGCCTGTAGGTCGAATTGACATTTTCCTTGCCAGGAAGACTTCTTCGAACTTTACAGAACTGACACAGGAAGATTCTTCTTCGAGTTTTATCGAACCTGTGCGAGGGCACAGGAAGATTCTTTTTTTTGAGTATTGTCTGGACTCTGAAAGCCACCAACACAGATCTTCATGACAGCAGACGCTCCAGCCTGCTAGCCGGAGCAGAAACAAGTAAACAAGTGGGGCCAGGAGACCCCCTGATCGACACGTGGGTGCTGCGGTGAAAAACATCCGATCAGCTATTCGGAATTTCTCCGAGTTATCACGAGTGGTGAGCATGAGTCTCGAATCCTACGAATCTAGCTTAGGACAGATATTGATAGGGGAGGGTTTCCAGTATTAAGGATAATTGTAATGTGTGCCCCCATTTACGGTGTGTCGTTCGTTCCTCGTTTCCCTGAAATTAGTTACATAACTGCGTGTAAGATTGTACTGTCATTAATCTGTGCTTATGACATGTATTTCGTAATCTTAAGTATTATGCAATAAAGATTTTCCATTTCGTACCATTCAACCGAGTCTACCTGAGTTTCATCTCCATTACTGCTCTCGCATCTAAGTCCAGTGTCTAGAACCGTAAGGGCGAGTGATTCGAACCACTCACAGGTGTGTATAGTGCTCCCAGACTGGCTGGAGACCAGAACAGGCAACAAGGCCTAAACCCGCACTGACATACAGGCTGCACAGAGCCACACGAATCTCACAGGCTGAGAGTCGGTCAAGGAAACCCTTACAGAAAATGGCGACCGCGGCAGGACACTGGCAGCGAGAGGGTAGTGTGTTAGACTTTGGTGTGAATGTACGAAATGTTATGCAGGAAAAGATAGCAGATTATGTGTTCGGCAAGGTAAATTTAACTAAGAAATGGATAAGTGACTTGTTAGCGGATAAGAGTCCACTAGAGGCAGCCGAGAGGTGGACAGATAGTAAGGAACATAAAAAGACAGTCGAAAAAGCAGTCTGGTTAATGTGTTACAAAAGGCAGGTCCAGATTTCAAACCAAGTCATTACAGCGCAAACAGCTCGGATCAGGCATTTAGAGGAGGAAATGGATGAGAAGGTCTCTGGAGGGGAATTGCTCATTAGGAATTTAAGTGTGCTGCACCAAGAACGCCAGGAAATCACCAGTCACCATAAAACAAGGATAGATTACCTCGAGTGCCAGGTCACTGAGGCAAAGTTAAGTGAGGGCAGACTAAAGGAACGATGTGCCCGCCAAGCTGCCCAGATAAGAACCCAGGAAGAGAGCTTAACGGGGGTTAGGGCGGCATATAAGTTGGCCCTTGAGGATAAGTTTCAGGGGGCCGATCATAGCGTCTGCCAAAAAGAGATGGAGCACCTCAAAAAGGCCGTGAACAAAGCGCACGGCATGGTGTGCCTTATCAGTCCGTCAGCACACCAGCCGCTAGTAAATGAGGAGTTTCAGAAATCCCCACCAAGTGAAGCAAAGGAAGTATTAGCCACTGCGCCCTCCGCGCCACCCAGCTATTCGGAAACCTGGGTAAGGGAGGAAGTAGTGGAAGAAACGAAAGAGCCCACTGAGAAAGAAGTGGAAAAGGGACCGTTGTATCCAGTTACGGGTATAAAAAGGGGCCCAAACAGAAAAGGTGGGGAGGAACCAGGGGATCTCCTCAACCAGCTTGTGTTGCCTCACAGCTCACACCAGCTGAGAGTTATGATAAATCACGTACGGAAGCTGACCGAGTCAGACGACCCTTCCGTACATTTCAGAGAAATTGAGCAAACCGCAGCCATCAACGGCTGCGATGATGGGGAAACAGCAAAAATGCTGTTGTTTTCGTTAGGCAGTTCAATCCTTCAGTGTCTCTCGGACGAGAGCAAGAGGGGAACCAAGACTTATGAGGCATTGAAAAATGAGGTCCTAGAAGTGTTGGGGGCGGACGATGAAGGTCCGTTTGCTAGAGTGGGACAGACAGTGCAGATGGAGGGAGAACCCCCGAAGGTTTTTGCCGACAGGCTGTGGCCAGTATATCAGCGCAGCTGTCCAGGTACGCTAGAGCGCGACGATGTGGACGGCGCCGGTTTAAATCATTGGCTTAGGTGCATAGTAGCCAACAGTTTACCAGCCGTCAGAGAGCAGGCAAAAGCGTGGTTTGATCCCAATGACCCCAACATTACGGAAGAGTCGGTTTTGAATCGACTCACGATAGGATATCGCAATATAAGGGGTATGGGAACACGTCCCCTTAAGGGAAAAGTACATGAGGTACGACCCGCAGCCCCGGCTCAAAGGGAGTGGCATCAGGAGGGTAACCGCGCCCCGCAGGCAAGTATTGCTTGTTACGGGTGTGGGAGGACAGGGCACTGGCGCAAGAACTGCAGGAACCCTTGGAAGGATTCCAGGGATAAAAATCCCGCAGCCCGAGCCCAGATGCCTGTCTCTGCTAGGGAAGCTAGTGCACCCACCCCTTCCAACGACCTCGAATCAGTGTTGGGAGCCATGCGCAACTTCATGAGTGCACATGGAAAGGTGGCGGTTGCTACCGGCCCCGTAGGTGCCGCAGGACCGTCTAACCATACCCAATGACTAGAGCCCGCGCAGCCCGTCTACCTGTGTCCGCTCAGCTATGATGCGTGGAAGCGACCCTTGGTGGAGATGGAGGTAGAGAAACAGAAGGGTAGTTATTTGTTGGACACGGGAGCTTCTTGCACCGTGATTCATACAGATAGCCCTTTTGACTCACCGCTATCTACCAAGGTCCCATTCACATTAGCGGGGTTCACGGGAAAAGAACAGGCTGGCGCGTTCTCTTTTCCGCTATCCATTCGTTTGGGGGCACTTCACGTCAAGTGGAAGTGCATATTGATGGAATGGCAGGATGGGGGTGGAAGAGGTATCCTCGGGTCCGATCTCCTATCAGGACATGGGATCCTCGTGGACCTCAGAAATCATTGTCTCTGGGGGGCTAAGAGTGAAAAAGGCGAGGTAGTGGTAATTCCGGGGGAGGAAGAAACAGGGGTCCTGTGTACCATGCAGCCATCGGGAGGCTACGACCTCGGGCTTATGGTCGCAGATGTCCCAACGGACATGCAAACGTACGTGTCGGATAATATGCACGCGTTTGCAACCCACAAGCACGATTGTGGGAGGGTTACCGGGTTTGAGGTCAGCGTAGATGGGGACCCCATGACCCGGCCCCAAAAACAGTATAACTTCCCCAAAGAAGCAGAACCCGATATGGAGACAGCAATGTCCTCCTTGGTGCAGCAGGGCGTGTTGAGGCCGATAGCCACACACGTGAACTCCCCATTATGGCCGGTTAGGAAGCCGGATAATTCGTGGAGGGCCACGGTGGACTACAGAGTCCTGAACAGTAACATTCCCACCTGCGCGCCCACGGTAGCAGCAGTTGCTGACCTAATAGGGAGTATCCCAGCGTCCGCGACCACGTTCACGGTGCTGGATATCTCGAACGGTTTTTGGTCCATCCCGCTGCGGCGAGAGGACCAGTACAAGTTTGCCTTTACTTTCAAAGGACAACAGTTCACATGGAACTGTCTGCCACAGGGTTTCCACAATAGCCCCAGTATTTTCCATCAGTGTATGGCAGGAAGTTTAAAGGAGTTTAGTCAGCCCAATCAGATAGTGCAGTACGTGGATGATTTGCTCCTATTTACGGATTCAAGGGAGGAGCATGGACCACTGCTGGACGAGTTATTGGAGCTGCTAGCGAGGAAGGGTTTTAAAGTAAACCCTAAGAAAGCAAGTATCGGTCAGCAGGAAGTAAAATTCCTGGGGCTGACCATTCGCGCTGGGGAAAGAGCCATAGATAAGGCTAGGAGGGAGTCGGTGCAAGAGTTACCGATTCCTAACAACATAAGGGGTGTGAGGTCCTTCTTGGGACTGACCGGTTACTGCAGGGATTTTATCAAAGACTATGCGGCCACAGCGGCGCCGCTCCTCCGACTCCTCCATAAGGGAGTGGAGTGGTCTTGGGACGAGGGCTGCCAAGCAGCCTTCGAGAAGTTAAAAAGGGATCTGCAGACCGCGCCAGCTTTAGGGGCCATAGATGGGGGGAAGGAGTTTTTCCTGGAGGTAGCTGCCAGCGGGGACAGCTTGAGCACTGTGCTGCTCCAAGAGCGTCACGGCAAGCTGAGGCCGGTTGTCTATTCGTCCAGGGTGTTAACGGATGTGGAGAGAAGTTTTTCCAATTGCGAAAGGCACCTTTTAGCCACGCATTGGGCTGTGAAAAGATCAGCGATCTTCACAGGGCTCTCTCCCATCACTCTCCTCACCTATCACACACCAACTAAGATGCTTCTAGATGGGAGGATTAAAGATGGGACCGTAAGCAGCGTGCGCATTGCGCGCTGGACCCTTCTTCTTTCCCAGATGGATCTTAGAGTAAAAGGTCTTTGCGAGCCCAGGCTTGCGGCCAATTTGGTATACCCCGGTACAGCCCACCGATGTTCGGTGGAAGGGGTGTGGGACGTCAACATAGGTTTGCGGGCCGGGATACATCCCACTGGGCGCGAGATTTATGTTGATGGTTCTAGCACAGTATCTGCTGGCGAACGACTCACAGGGTGTGGAGTTTATGACCCTGCGGCAAACCTTGCCCTGGCGATCAAGCTCCCTAGCACCATGAGCGCGCAGCAGGCTGAGCTGTCTGCTGTGGTGTACGTTGTTACCCACCCAGACCTTTTCCCCACCCCATACACGATTTGCTCGGACAGTATGTTCACATGCAATTCGTGTACGGAATACCTGGCCATTTGGTCCCGCCGTGGATACACCTCCGCGGACGGGCGACCTTTAACGGTGAAGCCCTTGCTGAAAAAGATCCTAGCAGCAGTAGGGGAGGAAGGGGAGATTTTCATCCATAAGGTGAAAGCTCACTCCTCCACAGAGCCCCGTGGGGAGGGCAACCAGCAGGCGGATGCGCTAGCCAGGGAAGGTGCCCGTAACGGCATTTTCTGGGACCCCTATGGGACCAGACCCATGGCAGCGATCCAAGGCAGGGACGGGAATCCCGAGAACCCCAGGGTAGCATTGCCCCTAGACCTTAAGACCGTCCAAACCCAGGATCCCGCCCTAAAAGCAGTCCTCAAAACCATTGCTGAGGGGAAGCAGGTAGAGGGTCCGTACAGTACGGCAACCCTCTCAGTTAAGGAAGGCATGCTGTTCCGCGAGGAGCAGTGGGTTGTGCCGCAGCAGCACAGGAGGGAATTCCTCCAGTTGGCTCACGAGGGACCAGGGGCAGGGCACCCCGGGCCCGAGGTTACCTGGCAACGGGTAGAGCAAGCGGGATGGTGGCCAGGGCTCAGGGAACAGGTCCGCGAGTTCTGTGCAAACTGTCTTGTGTGCGCTGCAAACAACCCAGACCCCCAGAAAAGGAAAGTGCCCATGGGGCACGTAAGAAGGGTAGAGGGACCATGGCAGTCGATACAGATCGACTATATAGGGCCCCTGCCCACCACCCAGGGAGGCTATAAATACTGCCTCGTCTTGGTGGATGTGTTTTCCAAGTGGGTGGAAGCCTTCCCCTGTCGAACAGCTACGGCACTGGGTACTGCAAAAATCTTGGTCCGGGAAGTGTTCTCGCGGTGGGGACTCCCCCGTTTTGTGGAGTCAGACCAAGGGAGCCATTTCACCGGCCAGGTGATGCAGAACACCCTCATGCTTTTGGGCATCGAAGGGAAGTGGCACGTAGCACACAATCCCCAGTCATCCGGGATTGTTGAACGCATGAACTGGACCCTGAAGGAGAAATTGAGGAAAGAGACTAGGAACTCGCCCCAAAAATGGGCGGAGGTTCTGCCTTTAGTCCTCATGGGGGTCCGGGCCAGTCAGTCGAAAAGTACGGGGTATTCCCCGCACGAGGTGATGACTGGGAGGCTCATGCGAACCCCCACCCATGTGCTAGCGCCGGTGCTCACTGAGGGCCAGCTCCAAGAGATAAGCAGGGACAAGTTCACCCAGACCCTCTTGGAGCGCCTGAAGCAGGTTTATGAGCAGGCGGCTGGGAACATGGGAAGGCAGCATCAGGGCAATCGCCTGTTGCTGGAACCCCGCAAAACGCGGGAGTGGGAAGTAGGAGACCAGGTCATGGTCAGAAACTACGCCAGAGTAGGGAGTCTGGAACCACTGTATATGGGACCCTACAACATTGTAGATAAGGCGAGTCCCATGGTATACGCCGTAAAGGTACCTCGGCGCACTAAGTGGTTCCATGTAAACCAGTGCAAACTGTACAAGCCAGGTGCGCAAGGGAAAACCACAGGGGCAAAACCTGCGAGTGGGGACTCGCAGCCCCAGGTAGGACCACAAGGCACACAGGCAGGCAAAGCAGCTTGCATCAGGGGAGGAGATATCCTGGAAAATTGTGAAACATTTTTGTGGGGTTGGGAGTCCGACGAGGGAGAGTTCCTGGAACTCGAGTCAGATGAGGATAGTGATGAGGACGAGTGGGGATCGGGGAACGCAAGGGTCGCCCCCGATTCAGGTATAGGGAGGACAGGGGCTGCAGATAGAGATCCACACAGGGTGGACACCGAGGCTGCAGGTCCCGAACACAGGAGGGAGGAGCTAGGGGAGGCGGAGCCAGCCGCTGTGAGACCACAGGGCGTGACGGTGAAAACCTCAGAGCCCGAGCCGCCCACCTTGAACGTCCTGCCCTCGGGGGAGGTAGGGATTGCGAGTGAAGGGCCGCCTGCTGGGCCGAGCAGGGCAGTGCCACAAGCTGCAAGTCCCGAGGTCAGGGAGGCGGAGTCAGGGGAGGCGGAGCCAGCGACTGTGGTGGGACCACAGGTCGTCCCGGCGAAAGTCTCGAAACCCGGTCCGTCGGTCCTGGGATTCCTGCCCCCGACAACTCCTCGTAGGTCAAGTAGAGAACCCCAGCCCAGGAAGATGTGGGTATGGCCCCAGACTGTCCCAAGGCGTAGACTCAAGGTTAAGGCAGCCCAGGTAGAACCCGGTCCCATCGCAGCAGCAACAGGCTGCGGCAGATCAAAGGAAAGGGTCAGAGCCCTCCCACCGTCGGGAAGAGCTCGCAGCAGCCTTCTCAGAATTTAAAAGGGGCCGCCCTGGGAACGGGCGGCGCTGTACAGTATTAAGTTTAGGATAAGTTTCTAAGTTTATAGTTTAAGGTTATAAGTTTATAGTTTTAAATAAGGTTAAGTTTGTAGTTTAATTTTAACAGAAAATGATAAAATGATGGGAGCTTTAGAGATAGGTTTAGTTAAAGTTTATTCAGCGAACATTGAAGTTTACGTGAGGCGAGGTCAGGGGACCCGCTCACCCTTCACAAAAGCCAGAGACTCTTGCGAGGCTGGCTACCTCATTCTATCTGATCACAGGAACCAAGGAAGGATGGAACGAATTCTAGTATTGCTCGCGGCAATCGGATGTGGATTGGCCTATCGAGGCCGCACCAAGGATGTCGTGGTGTTTGGATGCTCCGGGGACACGGCCCCCATCGCGGTGGATGGGACCGGAAGACGGGAGGCTGAGGAGACCACCACCTATTTCCACAAAGGAAGGTGGCCAGGATGGCTGGCAACGAACTCAACGGAGTATTCCAGCACATCGGGGTTTGCCTACCAAGAGACTTCTTTAATGTGCCCCAAAGTAAGGATCATCGCACCCAGGATCAGCGTCACCGTCGGCAAACAGATTTGTTTGACTTGTAGTGGGAATGTCCCATTGAGCCGATGGTGGTGGCTGCGAAAGCTGAGCAAAACTATGAGGAACTCTTCGGTCGAGTGGGAACGACTGGGTAATAATACCCATCGGACAATTACGGGGACAAACGGACAAGTGAGAGTCTGTTGGGACAAATGGTGGGAACCGGATGAGGGAATTTATGTATGCATGTGGGGGTCAAAGTACGCTTGCCCCAAAGGCATCTCCATATTTTTCATTAATCAATGGCAGGATAACGGACAGGGGATGAGGTGGGATGCGAGCACCAGGGGGTGCGGAGCCCCATTCTCCCCGATCCCAGTAAATGCCACTGAGCTCATTACGCGCCCACGCAAAGCCCCGCCCACGATTCCGGTGGTTCTAGCTGAAGAGGAAGGGTGCCCTAAAACTAGTAAGGGACCCGGGAATGGTTTGGTACTGGTCCCCACAGACCAGATACTATTTCAGGGGGTCCACTACGCGGTGGCCTCGGTGATTTTAAATCTCACCGAGGTGCGGTTACCAGAGTGGTGCCCCAAAAAGACGGAACAGTTGTATCAGGTCCTGTTGACCAAGATGTTCAGACAATTTTACGAATTTGATTTCGCGGAAATTGATAAAACAAGTTTGTACACTGCACCACATGAAGTTTTGGATCAAGTAGGGAGACAAAGAAGGGGTGTAGTGAACGACGCGTTCACTGCTTTTAACACGGGTACATCTGTGGTCAACGCTCTAGACAGTGTGGAGCTGAAGACCCAGATTAATGGTTTAAAGACGCAATTAAAAGACATTCTAACAGATGAGAATAAAGTGGTAGGGTCGGGTTTACACGAGGACAAAGCCATGACTCTCCATTTAAAGGAAATTATAGCAGAGCTGGAGAAACACGCGAGAACGGTAAATGCCCTGATTAGGGAAGATCGGAATGCATCCGATCAAGCTGCGCAGAATGAGGTGTGCGTGCTTTACGGGGCGTGGTTACTGGGCGAGGGCCGCAGTAATTTGGAGGATTTAAAACAAGGTTTGGTCCCGTCCTGGATAAGTAACAAACACCTGCGGGCGCTCCACCCTTTTCAGAACGCATTAAGCCCGTGCCAGCTCAGGTTAGCTTCAGAAGCATACCCAGTCCCCGTGGACTGCGGACGATCAAACCATACTATCATGGGTATAGTATTACGTATGCCGGTTTTGGGCGACACAGCAAAGCCCGCCCCGGTGTATCGGGTAGAGAACATTGGTGTCATTCAGGGGGGAGCCCACATTCGCTATGCAGCGGTTCCACCTTACGTCATCCGCTGGGAGCAAACGATGACAGGTACAGATCTCTCTGGTTGTCGTGGCAGGGGAGCACACATAATACTGTGCCCCCAGCACTTGAATGCCTTTTTAACACCACAGTGCGGGTTCAGAACGGCTGGCGCCAAGTCCATGAATTGCACCATGGAGGCAATGGCACAAGATCATGTGCCTCCGCAGGTAGCATACATCGGGGGTGGAACATATTGTGTTACCACTGCAGCGCAACACTACCAGCATGGAAACCGTAGCCGGTGTCCGGTGAGTGACAGCAGTTTCTGTTTCAAACCCAGGGCGGAAGTTCAAGTAGCACAACAGCGAATTGTCCCAATCCCTGAACCATCCACTGTTCATCTAACAGTAAAAGAGAATTTCACCGACCTGCAGCGATTCATCGCGCATTTCGGATACCTCATTCCCCCTCTCCCTGAACACCTCACCAAGCTTTTAAAAGCCGTCGCGGTGTCACAGAAACATTTTTACACACTAGAGCAGAAAACTGTCGAAATAGGGACAGACATTCTGGACATAGTAATTCCACCGTGGTGGAATCTGTTCACCAATATTGAAGTGCCTTCCTGGATCAGGATAGCCTCCCACATTTTAGTCATATGCCAAGTTTTTATTGTAGTGTACCTATTGGTCGTACATTGTAAAAGAGACAAACGCCTCACCAAGCATGAAAACACGGGAGAGTGGCGAGAACGTTACGTGCGCGTGCACGATGAAAGCACCGTGTAATCGGAAAATGGCGTCACTCCCGCTCGCCACGTGCACCGCGGAAGTCGTACTCGATCGTGATTTTCAAAGACTGTACATACGTTTGGAACTCGACATGTTTAAGAGTTGGTTTTGATTATTTTGGTGATGGTGTTGTTGTTAAAAATGATTGTTTGGTTTTGGGTTTTGTTTTTCCTTTCCCTGAATAAAAAAATGTGAATATACAGGTGATACGAGAGGCATCGGCCTGGTCACACCGGGAAGGAAAACAAGTGGTGTAAGTTTAAAGGCAAATGATGCCTACGGTGCTATAAAGTGTAATTTTTTGGGGAAATAAGGACGACACAAAGACCCTAGATAGTTTAAGTTATGGGATTAAATTTTCTGGATTCGGAGAAAATCGAGATAATATTGCTCACCACAATATTTTTGATACGACAAGCGGAGTTATTCGCATCAACAGGAGGGACTGTAGAATTCGCAATATATCGCGATTTTATTAATAAGGAGAAAAACACATAGTTTCGTTCAAACAGCTTTTATTTCAGCAGAATGCTGTCAGGTTTTCAAAGTGGACACAAGCAGCTTGTAAAATGGCCGCCGCACCTCGTGGCGGAACATTCTAGACTTTTCGACAGGCAGACAAGATGGCGTTCCAATAAACATTTGTGCAAGATCGATTAAGATTCAGCACATTGAAGATAATACACGAGACATCATGGGTTTACAGTATACACATAAATACTGAAATCGGTCTCCCGGGTACGAATAAAAGCTATTGTACCAAGTAATCAAGAGCCCATCCAAAGACATTAATATGTAAAATCCCAACGACTCTACGATGAGAGAGCCGTTAGCGGGTAGTTACAGAAAACACTTGGAAGCCCCAAAACCCCTCCAGGGAGAACGCCGACCGATTAAACAATGGGAGAAATATTAACAGGTACTCAGACATTTACGAGTAGCCCCGAAACCCATTAAAAACGGAGATCACCTATACAAGACATTTGAGCGCCAAACCCTAACAAAAGAAAAGACATTAAGGTTGGGCGGGAAACGGAAGATTTTGTACTATAATTACAAACTCCAACCGTCCATCTTTCTCTTATCTTCGTATCTTGCTGGTGTTCATCCTCGTGGCTGCTCCTGTGTTCTTGACTCGCCGTCTTGTTCCTGCTTGCCTCGTGTCTCTTTTAAAAGACTGTTGAACTTTGTGATCCGCTCGGATCTACCTCGTGTCGTGTCGCGAAGACCTGTGTTGAACTGGGCTCTGAAGCCTTGGAACGGACGCACCATTCCGATAAGTCGGTAAACGGTATCGGAACCAAAGGCCCGAGAAGAGATGAGATGAGATGAGATGAGATGAGAAGAGAAGAAGACCATACTTATCGCCACGGTCAGTAAGCCCCGACCGCGCCTGTAGGTCGAATTGACATTTTCCTTGCCAGGAAGACTTCTTCGAACTTTACAGAACTGACACAGGAAGATTCTTCTTCGAGTTTTATCGAACCTGTGCGAGGGCACAGGAAGATTCTTTTTTTGAGTATTGTCTGGACTCTGAAAGCCACCAACACAGATCTTCATGACAGCAGACGCTCCAGCCTGCTAGCCGGAGCAGAAACAAGTAAACAAGTGGGGCCAGGAGACCCCCTGATCGACACGTGGGTGCTGCGGTGAAAAACATCCGATCAGTTATTCGGAATTTCTCCGAGTTATCACGAGTGGTGAGCATGAGTCTCGAATCCTACGAATCTAGCTTAGGACAGATATTGATAGGGGAGGGTTTCCAGTATTAAGGATAATTGTAATGTGTGCCCCCATTTACGGTGTGTCGTTCGTTCCTCGTTTCCCTGAAATTAGTTACATAACTGCGTGTAAGATTGTACTGTCATTAATCTGTGCTTATGACATGTATTTCGTAATCTTAAGTATTATGCAATAAAGATTTTCCATTTCGTACCATTCAACCGAGTCTACCTGAGTTTCATCTCCATTACTGCTCTCGCATCTAAGTCCAGTGTCTAGAACCGTAAGGGCGAGTGATTCGAACCACTCACAGGTGTGTATAGTGCTCCCAGACTGGCTGGAGACCAGAACAGGCAACAAGGCCTAAACCCGCACTGACATACAGGCTGCACAGAGCCACACAAATCTCACAGGCTGAGAGTCGGTCAAGGAAACCCTTACAATCCTATGGGCCCCCGTGTGGAATGTTTATGTTTCACCTAGTCTAACTGATTAAAAAGACTGTCTCAAATTCTAATGCAAGCTTTCCAGGAAAACGAAACATCATTTAAACACAGTATTTTTAGGCACCACTAGTTTCTAACAGTCCCCACCTTGAGAAGGAGACAAACTCTATTTCGACCTCTCATTTACGAACCTCTACCAACCATGCCAATTCTAAATTATTGGTTCGACGGTTCAATTCACTGTTCCGGTGTTCCAATTCTGCCCCGCCTGGGGTATCCTCTGTTTCTTCTATCTTTTCTGATCTTACCCCGCCTGGGGTCTCCTCTACATTGTCTTTGATTTTCATCCGTCATTAATTCATTAGTACAGTTAGTCATACTTATAGATACACATTTGGCTTATGCATCAAAGTCTTACTACACAGGTTACATATATCAAATACACTATCATCACAAGTTGGAGAACGACCAGAGCATGTGAAATAATACAAATCTAAGGGTGTGCTGATATATCAAGCCCAGTATCCCACCAGTGTGAATTGTCCTCTATGCTGTCAATTTCATTATTTATTCTCGAGTTGTCTTGCTCCAAAACATAAAATTGCTTTAGGGAGGAGTTCAGTCGCATCACGAGCTCACTGAATTCCTCAGACAACAGGAGAATGTCGTACCTGAATTGTACCACATAACTGTGCAGCTCATACTGGATCGTATTGGCTTTTCCCATGCTCTGTTACCTACAAAACACAATTAGTACAGTCACAGTTATAATTCAATCTTACAATCATTAGCACATCCACGAAGTACATACATTTCAAGCGACAATGATACAAAACAAAGAATACAGAAATTGTGAAGAAAGCTACAGTTTATCATCTAACCAGGAATATTTATTCTTTTAGTTTTCAACTGATTGATATGGTACCATTTAGCCACCTTGGCCCTCCCCTTTTTCCCAGGGAATTGGACCAGATAAACCGAAGGACTGGCCCTGTCAATAATCGGGAAGGGGCCATTCCACTTTGGTTCGAAGCAATGTTGCTTCTTCCCATAGTTCAGCACCATTACAACATCTGCCACTTGATACTCAAATGGTCGGACCTTCTTGTCGAAGTATTTCTTTGCCTGGTTTTTTGATTTGCCTGTTTGTGTAGCTACAATCATGTTAGTTTGTTCTATGTTCTCTACCACCATTTCAAGCCATTTTTGGTTGGCAATTCCCTGTACTCAGGGTGTGGCTGAAGGGGTTAACAGATGGGCTGGCATTCACATTAGTCGCCCGGTCATAGCCTGGTAGGGTGAGATACCTGTTTTGCTATGCGGGGTGGACCTAATAGCCGTTAGACACTTTGGCAACATACTGGACCATTTGGTGGGGTGATCTGCACAAAATTAGGTTAACATAGTTTTCAGAGTTCGGTTTCCTCTTTCCACCACTTCAGATGATTGTGGATGATGGGAGATGTGAAGTTTATGCGAGATACCCATTATCCGTTGCAATTTGGTAAAAATTTGGGCAGTAAAGTGTGATCCCTGATCACTATCAACTTGAATTGGCACTCCCCATCTGCAGATCACTTCACCCAATAAAAGGTGAGCTGCTGTCAATGCGGTGTTTGTTTTACATGGAAAAGCCTCCATCCATTTAGTAAATTTATCAACTATAACCAGACAATACCACAAGCCAGAAGGTCCTGTAGGTAAGGGCCCTATAAAATCAATTTGAAGGTGGGTCCACAGCCCATCGGGAGGAGTGGGACTGCGCAACAGTGCCTGATTAGTGTGGGCACTTGGATTGTGCTGTAAACAGGGCAGACAACGATTCACCCTCTGAGTGACATCTGTGACGCAATCGGGATACCACGCAAATTTGCGTAGTTTCTGAACAGTTGCGTCAGCTGAATAGTGCCCTCCTACCGGGTGTGAGTGCAGGAGATCAAAAATTTCGGGTGCCATGGATGGGGGAACACAGACAACCGGAAGATCAGATGATAGCCACCGCCTGCGGGGGTTGAACATTAACAGGGGAGCAGCTTCCCCAGACTGATCCGGAGCCAATTGTGTGTCCGCAGCCCATGGAGTGGGCTGAGGTAACTGACATCCATTCTGATGCCATGCAATAACAACTGCATAGGGGGAGTAATTGGACTGGAGGGAAGGGAGGTCGATGGCCCCACCTTGGATACTCGAGACTGATCGTAAGGGAGGGGTAGGGGCTTGCCAGAGGTCACCGTTAACGGCGGCGTCCTTGGCAGCACGATCTGCCTGTGAGTTACCCTGGGTATGTACATCTGAAGAACGTGAATGGGACTTTACCTTACCAACATAGACAGGGGCTGATCGTGAATTTAAAGAGTCCCAAAGGGAAGCAAAGAGGACTGCATGGAGCAGGGTCTTGCCATCAACAGTACAAAAATTATTCCTAGCATACAGCGGTAAAGATAACAAAGTGTTAATCGCATAGGCACTATCTGACCAGACATTAACAGGTATGTCATGAGTAATTTGGATTGCTGTCACCAGGGCTGCAACTTCAGCATATTGGGCAGAGTGGGGAATGCATTTATACTTAAGTTCTCGGTCAGGCATGACTACTGCAAATCCAGTAAGGGGCTTTCCGTCCCTGTGATAGGATGACCCATCAATATAGACATTCTGGGCGTCACTTAGCGGAGTAGGAGAGACGGGGTGACGGTCGAACTCCAGTGGTGGAAGGGGGCACTCATGGCTTCCCCCCTCATACAGTAGGAGCTGAGGTAGTAGAGTTGTCTGCCTTGGCGTTATTTCCAAATCTCTCTGAGATAACAGAAGTGTCCAGTGACTGAGTCGGGCAGAGGAGACCAAAGTGTCCCCTGGTTTAAGTAAAAGATTCAAAGGGGTGTGGGGGCTATGTATGATCATTTTGTTCAGCCCAGTTATAGAACATAGAACATAGAACATAGAACAGTACAGCACAGTACAGGCCCTTCGGCCCTCGATGTTGTGCCGAGCATTGTCCGAGACCAAGATCAAGCTATCACTCTCCCTGTCACTCTGGTGTGCTCCATGTACTTATCCAATAACCGCTTGAAAGTTCCTAAAGTGTCCGACTCCACTATCACAGCAGGCAGTCCATTCCACACCCCAACCACTCTCTGAGTAAAGAATCTACCTCGGACATCCCTTCTATATCTCCCCCCATGCACCTTATAGCTATGCCCCCTTGTAACAGCTGCCTCTACCCGAGGAAATAGTCTCTGAACATCCACTCTATCTATCCCCCTCATCATCTTATAAACCTCTATTAAGTCGCCTCTCATCCTCCTCCGCTCTAAAGAGAAAAGCCCCAACTCCTTCAATCTTTCCTCATAAGACCTCCCCCCCAAACCAGGCAGCATTTTGGTAAATCTCCTTTGCACTCTTTCCAATGCTTCCATGTCCTTCCTATAGTGAGGTGACCAGAACTGCACACAATATTCCAAATGTGGTCTCACCAAGGTCCTGTACAGTTGCAGCATAACCTCACGGTTCTTAAACTCAAACCCTCTGTTAATAAACAGCAACACACCATAGGCCTTCTTTACTGCTCTATCCACTTGAGTGGCAACCTTCAGAGATCTGTGGATATGAACCCCCAGATCCCTCTGCTCCTCCACGTTCCTCAGAACCCTGCCGTTGACCCTGTAATCCTTATTCAAATTTGCCCTACCAAAATGAATCACCTCGCACTTATCAGAGTTAAATTCCATCTGCCATTTTTCGGCCCAGCTCTGCATCCTATCAATGTCTCTTTGCAGCCTACAACTGCCCTCCACCTCATCCACTACTCCACCAATCTTGGTGTCATCAGCAAATTTACTGATCCACCCTTCAGTCCCCTCCTCCAAGTCATTGATAAAAATCACAAACAGCAGAGGACCCAGCACCGACCCCTGTGGCACACCGCTGGTAACTGGTCTCCAGTCCGAAAATGTTCCATCCACCACCACCCTCTGCCTTCTATGAGATAAAATTGAGAGGTCGCACAACACCAGGTTATAGTCCAACAGTTTTATTTGAAATCACAAGCTTTCGGAGCTATCGATTTGCTCCTTCCTCAGGTGAATATAGCCAGTTACTTATCCAATCGGCCAAATTTCCCTCTATCCCACAACTCCTTACTTTCTTCATGAGACGACCATGGGGAACCTTATCAAACGCCTTACTAAAATCCATGTATACGACATCAACTGCTCTACCTTCATCTACACACTTAGTTACCTCCTCAAAGAATTCAATCAAATTTGTTAGGCAAGACTTACTCTTCACGAATCCGTGTTGACTATCCCTGATTAAGTTGCCCCTTTCCAAATGGTCATAAATCCTATCCCTCAGGACCTTTTCCATTATCTTACCAACCACCGAAGTAAGACTAACCGGCCTATAATTACCAGGGTCATTCCTATTTCCTTTCTTGAAGAGAGGAACAACATTCGCCACTCTCCAGTCCTCTGGCACCATCCCCGTGGACAGTGAGGACCCAAAGATCAAAGCCAGAGGCTCTGCAATCTCCTCCCTTGCCTCCCAAAGAATCCTAGGATATATCCCATCTGGCCCAGGGGACTTATCGACCCTCAGGTTCTTCAAAATTGCTAAAACATCTTCCCTCAGAACATCTACCACCTCCAGCCTATCCACCTTTATCACACTCTCATCCTCAAGAACATGGCCCCTCTCCTCGGTGAACACTGACGAAAAGTATTCATTCATCACCTCTCCTATCTCTTCTGACTCCATGCACAAGTTCCCACTACTGTCCTTGACCGGCCCTACCCTCACCCTGGTCATTCTTTTATTTCTCACATAAGAGTAAAAAGCCTTGGGGTTTTTCTTGATCCGACCCGCCAAGGACTTCTCATGCCCCCTCCTAGCTCTCCTAAGCTCTTTTTTTAGCTCATCCCTTGCTACCTTGTACCCCTCAATCGACCCAACTGAACCTTGTTTTCTCATCCTTACATACGCTTCCTTTTTCCTCTTGACTTGACATTCAACCTCTTTTGTGAACCATGGTTCTCTCACTCGGCCATTTCCTCCCTGCCTGACAGGGACATACCTATCAAGGACACGCAGTAATTGCTCCATGAAAAAGCTCCACTTTTCGTTTGTGCCTTTCCCTTATAGTTTCTGTTCCCATCTTATACTCCCTAATTCTTGCCTAATCGCATCATAATTACCCTTCCCCCAATTATAAACCCTGCCCTGCCGTATGGCCCTATCCCTCTCCATTGCAATAGTGAAAGTTACCGAATTGTGGTCACTATCTCCAAAGTGCTCTCCCACGTACAAATCAAACACTTGGCCCGGTTCATTACCCAGTACCAAATCCAACGTGGCCCCACCTCTTGTTGGCCTATCCACATATTGTGTCAGGAAACCCTCCTGCACACACTGTGCAAAAACTATCCCATCCGAACTGTTTGACCTATAAAGGTTCCAATCAATATTTGGAAAGTTGAAGTCACCCATGACAACTACTCTGTGACCTCCACACCTATTCATAATCTGCTTTGCAATTTCTTCCTCCACATCTTTATTACTATTTGGGGGCCTGTAGAAAACTCCTAACAACGTGACCGCTCCTTTCCTATTTCTAACTTCAGCCCATATTACCTCAGACGGCAGATCCCCCTCGAACTGCCTTTCTGCCGCTGTTAAACTATCCTTGATTAACAATGCTACTCCTCCACCTTTCTTACCAACGTCCCTACTCTTACTGAAACATCTATACCCCGGAATTTCCAACAACCATTCCTGTCCCTGTTCTAACCATGTCTCCGTAATGGCCACCACATTATAAACGTGAAGTGTTTGACTGCCCAAAAAGTGGCCAGCAGATGTCGCTCACACACAGTGAAATTCTTTTCCACGCCAGTCAAAATACAGGCGGCGAATGCGATTGGCATAAGTTTACCCTGTACCTCTTGGCACAGAACAGCAGCAAGACTCTGATCGGTGGATCCCACCTCCAGGTGGAAAGGCTTCTCTCGGTCAGGGCTTGTCAGGCATGTGGCTTGCATAACAGCAGTTTTAAGGAGGGACACAGCCGTTGTATGTTCTGTGGTCCTGTCACGGGCCACAGTGTCCTCTTCACCCTTTAACAGTTCATATAATGGTTTGGCTGGCTCCGCAAATCTGGGGATAAATGAGCGCTGGTATCCCACTAGGCCCAGGAAGGAACGAAGTGCGGTTTTGGATGCGGGCAATGGTAAACGCTGAATCACCTCAATCTTATGCTGGTCAGGGCTGAGTCCCTTTTGTCCCACAGAAACCCCTAAAAATGACACTTCTGGCTGTAACAGTTGTACATTTTTGGGGTTAATTTTCAGCCCAGCTTTTAGAAAAAGGCCTAATAGCTCTTCCATTAATTTAATATGAGTCTGTTTGTCAGGCGTTGCAAGCAAAAGGTCATCAACATACTGCAGCAGGCAGTCGGGTCTCGAAAAAGGTTTCAGTGCCTGAGCCATCCGTTTGTGGAATATAGTTGGAGCGTTGTGAAAGCCTTGAGGTAAACATGTCCAAGTATAACTTTGATCTTCAATAGTGAAGGCAAACTTGTACTGATCCTCTGACTTAACAGGAATACTCCAGAAGCCATTTGAAATGTCAAAGGTGGAGAAGTAGCAGCTACCTGGTGGAATCTGGGACAGGAGAGTGGGGGTCTCCTGAACAACAGGGGCGTAAGCTGGGGTTACCGAATTAAGCTTGCGATAATCAATTGTTAGTCGCCAGCTATCATCTGGTTTCTTAACTGGCCAGGTTGGAGAATTAGTGGTAAAAGTGCCAGTGCGGATAACACCCTGCTTTAACAATGAATTGATAGTAGACCGAACATAAGGGGCTGGATTTTGATACTGGGGACGTGATGGAGGCGGGACTCCCACTTTTTGGGTTGTAGTCCCGCCTCCATCGACTTGTGGCCAACCAACTGCATTTTCACTTGATTGACCTTGTTGAGCCCGCCCAGCGAGCTCAGCAGGCCAATTAAGGATCACCCAGCAACAGGTGATGTCACAGATTGACATTTCATCTGTCAAGAGCTTTTGACAGATGAAATATCAGCATTTGACAGCTCTGTGAAGCTGTCAAACACTGACAGTCTGTCCTCTAACTTGAGTCCTTCCTCTCAGGCTGAGTTAGAAATCATTCCAGCACAGAAAACAGAGGCTGGAGTTTTTGACAGCACCACGGCCATTGTGCTTTCTGTGCCGGTGAGATTTCTGACTCCCGAGAACTGAAGGGCTGACACCTGCAGGAGGAAGTTAAGGTAAGTAAAACTTTTTCCCACACTTTACACTTACCTTACACACTTACCTCTGCACACATGCACTCATCACACGCCTGCCCACCGGACATATCGACCCCTCCAACCCCTGCAGACCCACGGTCCGCCTCGCTAACTTGGCGTGGTTGGGACCTGTCGGGAAGCCCACATTTCACGCATCAAAATAGGGATTAGGCAAAAAACTGCCTGTTAACTACCTGTTAACAGGCAGTTTATTGCCACTAATCCCCTTCCCGCCTTGGGGAGGCGGGTCCCAGCACAGGTCGGGTACCCGCCTCCAGCGAAACTGGCATGGAGGCGGGTTGGGGGCGGGATGGGTTCGGAACCCCCGAATCTGCAACTTTAACCCCCCACACGCCTCCAAACCCGCCTCCACGAGTCAATGAAAATCCAGCCCTAGGTTTACTCTCAGCCGGAATGGAATACTGCTTAACAGGAGGGTGGGAGGGTCCATTATTCTCCTCATCGCCCAACATCCTACCACAATCATGTTTGGACTTAGCAAAAACCTCTGAAAATTTATGAATTACTGTATTAACCATGGGGTCTTCAGTCCTGGGAAGGGTGAAATCCTCGGGTTTTTAATTGCATATACCGAATGGGCATCTGAAATAGGTGTCAGTGGTCCCTCATTAAAGTGCCACCAAAGACAATCATTAGCGTAGTCGAGGACAGCACAGTGTTTATGCAGCGTGTCACTTCCGAGGATACCTTTCTGGTCATGGGTGGCCATATATACAGGAGAGGGGACATTGACAGAATTCCCATCAATGGACAAGACTGTGGAGCTCAATCCCTGATTAACTAACTGAGTAGAAGCATTAAAGCCAGAGAGGTTTAGGGCGGTGCCAGAATGGGAAAAGGGAGCGGGGTCATGTAAAATAGTCACGGCAGAACCGGAATCCACAAGCATAACATGGTGGCGGCCTCCATGATCAGTGGCCCGGACAAAGGGTCGTCCGTCCTCCCCGTACCAGACAGGAGAAGACGTGGTCACCGTGGAGGCCTCTGACCATCACTGGGGCCGTGAGTCTGGGAGCGCATCTCCACTGCGAGAAGCAGCCGAAACGTTTAGCCCCCCCCCCGCCTGACTGTGCTTCATGGCCTCAACTACTGCCGAAAGGTGTTCGAGCTGCTGCTGCACAGAGTTCAAATCAGACCCGTTACCTTCACGGATTGGGGGTTGGTAGCGTGGGCCCTTATTTGGATGTCGACTATTGCGGCAGTCGCGAGCATAGAGTCCGGGCTTATAACAGTTATAACAGATTACGTGGCGTTTGTCTCCCGACTGGGGAGGGGTTTGTGGAGTCAGAGGACCCTCCACCGCCGACACTTTGGACTCAGTAGGGGTGAGGGACGATTTAACTCAGTCCCAAGCTCGAATGCAAGCATCCTTCAGATCAGCCCACGGGGTTCCCTGATGAACGGTAATACCAAGAGCGTCCCTTGAGAGAGCATCAATGAATGTCAGCTTAAATCCCTCCGTGTCACAAAACTCTTGACCACTACAGCTTTTCTGGAACTGGTTGTACAAATCATATAATCGATTTGCAAAGGCTACGGGATGCTCACTAGCCTTTTGCCGGGCGTCCCCAGCCGTACGGGTGAAATTAACTGCGTCCATGCCCAAACGGGAACAAACTGAATCCATAACATCCCACCACCCCTTACTTTTATCAGAGATTTCCCGTGAAAGTGATAACTTGAGTTCCCGTGAAATGCATGACAACAGAACTTGTTTTAAGTCTGTCAACTCTAACTCAGGGTGACAGTAACGGAATATACCCCAATCACTTGTTAGGGCGACTGGGTTCGTCCCCCTGTTTATTGGCCCCATTTCTTCGGTTAGTGCTTTGCACTCTGCCGGGGTCAAACTTCTACTGGTAGTAGTAGTTACTTTCTCATTTGGGGACAGGTTGTAGGCTACAGAGGAGGTATCATTATCGAATTCATCATCCGGGGGTGTAGGGTCACCAAATCGGGTGGTAGTAGTGACTATATTAACCTGCTTGGTTTCTACCGGGGCAGTTTGTCCTGGATAGGGAGGTGGAGGCGCAGAGGGGGAGGGGCTATTTTGGCAGATGGGGTTATTATTGCACTGGGCTTTTCTTGTTAGATCATCCCAGTTAATACCGGGATCCCCTGGTTTAAGGCGAGTAACGGCTACAACAGCAGCTGTTTGTCTCCCCAGCTTTCCCTTCAATTCCATAATTTTTCATTCGCAGTGAGTATGGTCAGTGCTCACCAGAGGGGGTTTTCAAAGTAATTCTCTCTAGGCTCCCCTGGCGTCCTCAAGTTGTGAGATCAGGGATTCATTTTTTATTTTTAAAGCCTTGTTATCCTCAAACACCTGATGGTGGCGTCTTGAGGCAAATCGTGCCTCATCTACCAAGGCTTGTTCTTGCCCCAGACCGAGCTGTCGCACATTAACCAGTCGCTATCCCACCGTTCTGACCTTCACAAGTAAGGTCTATGATTTACTCCCTTTTTCTGCTGTGAACTTTTCTCTCAGAACTTTTACATTCCCATGAATTACGCTGCTTTCAGTGTTCAATAGCTGTTGTTTTATACCTTTTTTCACCTTTCAAAATACATCTGTGGAGATTATAATATGATTATTAGTAATGATGGAAGAAACATAGGTTGGGCCTTTACTGGCCAAATTAAAGATACATTAACAAAGTCAAAACCCTAACTTACAAACAACAGATAACTAGCCTGGCAGGACCATCCTATGGGCCCCCGTGTGGAATGTTTATGTTTCACCTAGTCTAACTGATTAAAAAGACTGTCTCAAATTCTAATGCAAGCTTTCCAGGAAAACAAAACTTATCATTTAAACACAGCATTTTTAGGCACCCTTAGTTTCTAACAGTCCCCACCTTGAGAGGGAGAAAAACTTTATTTCGACCTCTCATTTACGAACCTCTACCAACCATGCCAACTCTAAATTATTGGTTCGACGGTTCAATTCACTGTTCCGGTGTTCCAATTCTGCCCCGCCTGGGGTATCCTCTGTTTCTTCTATCTTTCCTGATCTTACCCCGCCTGGGGTCTCCTCTACATTGCCTCTGATTTTCATCCGTCATTAATTCATTAGTACAGTTAGTCATACTTATAGATACACATTTGGCTTATGCATCAAAGTCTTACTACACAGGTTACATATATCAAATACACTATCATTACAAGTTGGAGAACGACCAGAGTATGTGAAATAATACAAATCTAAGGGTGTGCTGATATATCAAGCCCAATATCCCACCAGTGTGAATTGTCCTCTATGCTGTCAATTTCATTATTTATTCTCGAGTTGTCTTGCTCCAAAACATAAAAATGCTTTAGGGAGGAGTTCAGTCGCATCACGAGCTCACTGAATTCCTCAGACAACAGGAGAATGTCGTACCTGAATTGTACCACATAACTGTGCAGCTCATACTGGATCGTATTGGCTTTTCCCATGCTCTGTTACCTACAAAACACAATTATTACAGTCACAGTTATAATTCAATCTTACAATTATTAGCATGTCGACGAAGTAAATACATTTCAAGCGACAATGATACAAAACAAAGAATACAGAAATTGTGAAGAAAGCTACAGTTTATCATCTAACCAGGAATATTTATTCTTTCAGTTTTCAACTGATTGATATGGTACCATTTAGCCACCTTGGCCCTCCCCTTTTTCCCAGGGAATTGGACCAGATAAACCGAAGGACTGGCCCTGTCAATAATCGGGAAGGGGCCATTCCACTTTGGTTCGAAGCAATGTTGCTTCTTCCCATAGTTCAGCACCATTACAACATCTCCCACTTGATACTCAAATGGTCGGACCTTCTTGTCGAAGTATTTCTTTGCCTGGTTTTTTTGATTTGCCTGTTTGTGTAGCTACAATCATGTTAGTTTGTTCTATGTTCTCTACCACCATTTCAAGCCATTTTTGGTTGGCAATTCCCTGTACTCAGGGTGTGGCTGAAGGGGTTAACAGATGGGCTGGCATTCACATTAGTCGCCCGGTCATAGCCTGGTAGGGTGAGATACCTGTTTTGCTATGCGGGGTGGACCTAATAGCCGTTAGACACTTTGGCAACATACTGGACCATTTGGTGGGGTGATCTGCACAAAATTAGGTTAACATAGTTTTCAGAGTTCGGTTTCCTCTTTCCACCACTTCAGATGATTGTGGATGATGGGAGATGTGAAGTTTATGCGAGATACCCATTATCCGTTGCAATTCGGTAAAAATTTGGGCAGTAAAGTGTGATCCCTGATCACTATCAACTTGAATTGGCACTCCCCATCTGCAGATCACTTCACCCAATAAAAGGTGAGCTGCTGTCAATGCGGTGTTTGTTTTACATGGAAAAGCCTCCATCCATTTAGTAAATTTATCAACTATAACCAGACAATACCACAAGCCAGAAGGTCCTGTAGGTAAGGGCCCTATAAAATCAATTTGAAGGTGGGTCCACAGCCCATCGGGAGGAGTGGGACTGCGCAACAGTGCCTGATTAGTGTGGGCACTTGGATTGTGCTGTAAACAGGGCAGACAACGATTCACCCTCTGAGTGACATCTGTGACGCAATCGGGATACCATGCAAATTTGCATAGTTTCTGAACAGTTGTGTCAGCTGAATAGTGCCCTCCTACCGGGTGTGAGTGCAGGAGATCAAAAATTTCGGGTGCCATGGATGGGGGAACACAGACAACCGGAAGATCAGATGATAGCCACCGCCTGCGGGGGTTGAACATTAACAGGGGAGCAGCTTCCCCAGACTGATCCAGAGCCAATTGTGTGTCCGCAGCCCATGGAGTGGGCTGAGGTAACTGACATCCATTCTGATGCCATGCAATAACAACTGCATAGGGGGAGTAATTGGACTGGAGGGAAGGGAGGTCGATGGCCCCACCTTGGATACTCGAGACTGATCGTAAGGGAGGGGTAGGGGCTTGCCAAAGGTCACCGTTAACGGCGGCGTCCTTGGCAGCACGATCTGCCTGTGAGTTACCCTGGGTATGTACATCTGAAGAACGTAAATGGGACTTTACCTTACCAACATAGACAGGGGCTGATCGTGAATTTAAAGAGTCCCAAAGGGAAGCAAAGAGGACTGCATGGATCAGGGTCTTGCCATCAACAGTACAAAAATTATTCCTAGCATACAGCGGTAAAGATAACAAAGTGTTAATCGCATAGGCACTATCTGACCAGACATTAACAGGTATGTCATGAGTAATTTGGATTGCTGTCACCAGGGCTGCAACTTCAGCATGTTGGGCAGAGTGGGGAATGCATTTATACTTAAGTTCTCGGTCAGGCATGACCACTGCAAATCCAGTAAGGGGCTTTCCGTCCCTGTGATAGGATGACCCATCAATATAGACATTCTGGGCGTCACTTAGCGGAGTAGGAGAGACGGGGTGACGGTCGAACTCCAGTGGTGGAAGGGGGCACTCATGGCTTCCCCCCTCATACAGTAGGAGCTGAGGTAGTAGAGTTGTCTGCCTTGGCGTTATTTCCAAATCTCTCTGAGATAACAGAAGTGTCCAGTGACTGAGTCGGGCAGAGGAGACCAAAGTGTCCCCTGGTTTAAGTAAAAGATTCAAAGGGGTGTGGGGGCTATGTATGATCATTTTGTTCAGCCCAGTTATAAACGTGAAGTGTTTGACTGCCCAAAAAGTGGCCAGCAGATGTCGCTCACACACAGTGAAATTCTTTTCCACGCCAGTCAAAATACGGGCGGCGAATGCGATTGGCATAAGTTTACCCAGTAGCTCTTGGCACAGAACAGCAGCAAGACTCTGATCGGTGGATCCCACCTCCAGGTGGAAAGGCTTCTCTCGGTCAGGGCTTGTCAGGCATGTGGCTTGCATAACAGCAGTTTTAAGGAGGGACACAGCCGTTGTATGTTCTGTGGTCCAGTCACGGGCCACAGTGTCCTCTTCACCCTTTAACAGTTCATATAATGGTTTGGCTGGCTCCGCAAATCTGGGGATAAATGAGCGCTGGTATCCCACTAGGCCCAGGAAGGAACGAAGTGCGGTTTTGGATGCGGGCAATGGTAAACGCTGAATCACCTCAATCTTATGCTGGTCAGGGCTGAGTCCCTTTTGTCCCACAGAAACCCCTAAAAATGTCACTTCTGGCTGTAACAGTTGTACATTTTTGGGGTTAATTTTCAGCCCAGCTTTTAGAAAAAGGCCTAATAGCTCTTCCATTAATTTAATATGAGTCTGTTTGTCAGGCGTTGCAAGCAAAAGGTCATCAACATACTGCAGCAGGCAGTCGGGTCTCGAAAAAGGTTTCAGTGCCTGAGCCATCCGTTTGTGGAATATAGTTGGGGCGTTGTGAAAGCCTTGAGGTAAACATGTCCAAGTATAACTTTGATCTTCAATAGTGAAGGCAAACTTGTACTGATCCTCTGACTTAACAGGAATACTCCAGAAGCCGTTTGAAATGTCAAAGGTGGAGAAGTAGCAGCTACCTGGTGGAATCTGGGACAGGAGAGTGGGGGTCTCCCGAACAACAGGGGCGTAAGCTGGGGTTACCGAATTAAGCTTGCGATAATCAATTGTTAGACGCCAGCTATCATCTGGTTTCTTAACTGGCCAGGTTGGAGAATTAGTGGTAAAAGTGCCAGTGCGGATAACACCCTGCTTTAACAATGAATTGATAGTAGACCGAACATAAGGGGCTGGATTTTGATACTGGGGACGTGATGGAGGCGGGACTCCCATTTTTGGGTTGTAGTCCCGCCTCCATCGACTTGTGGCCAACCCACTGCATTTTCACTTGATTGACCTTGTTGAGCCCGCCCAGCGAGCTCAGCAGGCCAATTAAGGACCACCCGGCAACAGGTGATGTCACAGATTGACATTTCATCTGTCAAGAGCTCTTGACAGATGAAATATCAGCATTTGACAGCTCTGTGAAGCTGTCAAACACTGACAGTCTGTCCTCTAACTTGAGTCCTTCCTCTCAGGCTGAGTTAGAAATCATTCCAGCACAGAAAACAGAGGCTGGAGTTTTTGACAGCACCACGGCCATTGTGCTTTCTGTGCCGGTGAGATTTCTGACTCCCGAGAACTGAAGGGCTGACACCTGCAGGAGGAAGTTAAGGTAAGTAAAACTTTTTCCCACACTTTACACTTACCTTACACACTTACCTCTGCACACATGCACTCATCACACGCCTGCCCACCGGACATATCGACCCCTCCAACCCCTGCAGACCCACGGTCCGCCTCGCTAACTTGGCGTGGTTGGGACCTGTCGGGAAGCCCACATTTCACGCATCAAAATAGGGATTAGGCAAAAAACTGCCTGTTAACTACCTGTTAACAGGCAGTTTATTGCCACTAATCCCCTTCCCGCCTTGGGGAGGCGGGTCCCAGCACAGGTCGGGTACCCGCCTCCAGCGAAACTGGCATGGAGGCGGGTTGGGGGCGGGATGGGTTCGGAACCCCTCGAATCTGCAACTTTAACCCCCCACACGCCTCCAAACCCGCCTCCACGAGTCAATGAAAATCCAGCCCTAGGTTTACTCTCAGCCGGAATGGAATACTGCTTAACAGGAGGGTGGGAGGGTTCATTAATCTCCTCATCTCCCAACATCCTACCACAATCATGTTTGGACTTGGTAAAAACCTCTGAAAATTTATGAATTACTGTATTAACCATGGGGTCTTCAGTCCCGGGAAGGGTGAAATCCTCGGGGTTTTTAATTGCATATACCGAATGGGCATCTGAAATAGGTGTCAGTGGTCCCTCATTAAAGTGCCACCAAAGACAATCATTAGCGTAGTCGAGGACAGCACAGTGTTTATGCAGCGTGTCACTTCCGAGGATACCTTTCTGGTCATGGGTGGCCATATATACAGGAGAGGGGACATTGACAGAATTCCCATCAATGGACAAGACTGTGGAGCTCAATCCCTGATTAACTAACTGAGTAGAAGCATTAAAGCCAGAGAGGTTTAGGGCGGTGCCAGAATGGGAAAAGGGAGCGGGGTCATGTAAAATAGTCACGGCAGAACCGGAATCCACAAGCATAACATGGTGGCGGCCTCCATGATCAGTGGCCCGGACAAAGGGTCGTCCGTCCTCCCCGTACCAGACAGGAGAAGACGTGGTCACCGTGGAGGCCTCTGACCATCACTGGGGCCGTGAGTCTGGGAGCGCATCTCCACTGCGAGAAACAGCCGAAACGTTTTGCCCCCCCCCCGCTTGACTGTGCTTCATGGCCTCAACTACTGCCGAAAGGTGTTCGAGCTGCTGCTGCACAGAGTTCAAATCAGACCCGTTACCTTCACGGATTGGGGGTTGGTAGCGTGGGCCCTTATTTGGATGTCGACTATTGCGGCAGTCGCTAGTATAGAGTTTATAGTATAGGCTTATAACAGTTATAACAGATTACGTGGCATTTGTCTCCCGACTGGGGAGAGGTTTGTGGAGTCAGAGGACCCTCCACCGCCGACACTTTGGACTCAGTAGGGGTGAGGGACAATTTAACTCAGTCCCAAGCTCGAATGCAAGCATCCTTCAGATCAGCCCACGGGGTTCCCTGATGAACGGTAATACCAAGAGCGTCCCTTGAGAGAGCATCAATGAATGTCAGCTTAAATCCCTCCGTGTCACAAAACTCTTGACCACTACAGCTTTTCTGGGACTGGTTGTACAAATCATATAATCGATTTGCAAAGGCTACGGGATGCTCACTAGCCTTTTGCCGGGCGTCCCCAGCCGTACGGGTGAAATTAACTGCGTCCATGCCCAAACGGGAACAAACTGAATCCATAACATCCCACCACCCCTTACTTTTATCAGAGATTTCCCGTGAAAGTGATAACTTGAGTTCCCGTGAAATGCATGACAACAGAACTTGTTTTAAGTCTGTCAACTCTAACTCAGGGTGACAGTAACAGAATGTACCCCAATCACTTGTTAGGGCGACTGGGTTCGTCCCCCGGTTTATTGGCCCCATTTCTTCGGCTAGTGCTTTGCACTCTGCCGGGGTCAAACTTCTACTGGTAGTAGTAGTTACTTTCTCATTTGGGGGCAGGTTGTAGGCTACAGAGGAGGTATCATTATCGAATTCATCATCCGGGGGTGTAGGGTCACCAAATTGGATGGTAGTAGTGACTATATTAACCTGCTTGGTTTCTACCGGGGCAGTTTGTCCTGGATAGGGAGGTGGAGGCGCAGAGGGGGAGGGGCTATTTTGGCAGATGGGGTTATTATTGCACTTGGCTTTTCTTGTTAGATCATCCCAGTTAATACCGGGATCCCCTGGTTTAAGGCGAGTAACGGCTACAACACCAGCTGTTTGTCTCCCCAGCTTTCCCTTCAATTCCATAATTTTTAATTCGCAGTGAGTATGGTCAGTGCTCACCAGAGGGGGTTTTCAAAGTAATTCTCTCTAGGCTCCCCTGGCGTCCTCAAGTTGTGAGATCAGGGATTCATTTTTTATTTTTAAAGCCTTGTTATCCTCAAACACCTGATGGTGGCGTCTTGAGGCAAATCGTGCCTCATCTACCAAGGCTTGTTCTTGCCCCAGACCGAGCTGTCGCACATTAACCAGTCGCTATCCCACCGTTCTGACCTTCACAAGTAAGGTCTATGATTTACTCCCTTTTTCTGCTGTGAACTTTTCTCTCAGAACTTTTACATTCCCATGAATTACGCTGCTTTCAGTGTTCAATAGCTGTTGTTTTATACCTTTTTTCCCCTTTCAAAATACATCTGTGGAGATTATAATATGATTATTAGTAATGATGGAAGAAACATAGGTTGGGCCTTTACTGGCCAAATTAAAGATACATTAACAAAGTCAAAACCCTAACTTACAAACAACAGATAACTAGCCTGGCAGGACTATCCTATGGGCCCCCGTGTGGAATGTTTATGTTTCACCTAGTCTAACTGATTAAAAAGACTGTCTCAAATTCTAATGCAAGCTTTCCAGGAAAACGAAACTTAGCATTTAAACACAGTATTTTTAGGCACCCCTAGTTTCTAACAGTCCCCACCTTGAGAAGGAGAAAAACTCTATTTCGACCTCTCATTTACGAACCTCTACCAACCATGCCAACTCTAAATTATTGGTTCGACGGTTCAATTCACTGTTCCGGTGTTCCAATTCTGCCCCGCCTGGGGTATCCTCTGTTTCTTCTATCTTTCCTGATCTTACCCCGCCTGGGGTCTCCTCTACTTTGCCTCTGATTTTCATCCGTCATTAATTCATTAGTACAGTTAGTCATACTTATAGATACACATTTGGCTTATGCATCAAAGTCTTACTACACAGGTTACATATATCAAATACACTATCATTACAAGTTGGAGAATGACCAGAGCATGCGAAATAATACAAATCTAAGGGTGTGCTGATATATCAAGCCCAATATCCCACCAGTGTGAATTGTCCTCTATGCTGTCAATTTCATTATTTATTCTCGAGTTGTTTTGCTCCAAAACATAAAATTGCTTTAGGGAGGAGTTCAGTCGCATCACGAGCTCACTGAATTCCTCAGACAACAGGAGAATGTCGTACCTGAATTGTACCACATAACTGTGCAGCTCATACTGGATCGTATTGGCTTTTCCCATGCTCTGTTACCTACAAAACACAATTATTACAGTCACAGTTATAATTCAATCTTACAATTATTAGCATGTCGACGAAGTACATACATTTCAAGCGACAATGATACAAAACAAAGAATACAGAAATTGTGAAGAAAGCTACAGTTTATCATCTAACCAGGAATATTTATTCTTTCAGTTTTCAACTGATTGATATGGTTCCATTTAGCCACCTTGGCCCTCCCCTTTTTCCCAGGGAATTGGACCAGATAAACCGAAGGACTGGCCCTGTCAATAATCGGGAAGGGGCCATTCCACTTTGGTTCGAAGCAATGTTGCTTCTTCCCATAGTTCAGTACCATTACAACATCTCCCACTTGATACTCAAATGGTCGGACCTTCTTGTCGAAGTATTTCTTTGCCTGGTGTTTTGATTTGCCTGTTTGTGTAGCTACAATCATGTTAGTTTGTTCTATGTTCTCTACCACCATTTCAAGCCATTTTTGGTTGGCAATTCCCTGTACTCAGGGTGTGGCTGAAGGGGTTAACAGATGGGCTGGCATTCACATTAGTCGCCTGGTCATAGCCTGGTAGGGTGAGATACCTGTTTTGCTATGCGGGGTGGACCTAATAGCCGTTAGACACTTTGGCAACATACTGGACCATTTGGTGGGGTGATCTGCACAAAATTAGTTTAACATAGTTTTCAGAGTTCGGTTTCCTCTTTCCACCACTTCAGATGATTGTGGATGATGGGAGATGTGAAGTTTATGCGAGATACCCATTATCCGTTGCAATTCGGTAAAAATTTGGGCAGTAAAGTGTGATCCCTGATCACTATCAACTTGAATTGGCACTCCCCATCTGCAGATCACTTCACCCAATAAAAGGTGAGCTGCTGTCAATGCGGTGTTTGTTTTACATGGAAAAGCCTCCATCCATTTAGTAAATTTATCAACTATAACCAGACAATACCACAAGCCAGAAGGTCCTGTAGGTAAGGGCCCTATAAAATCAATTTGAAGGTGGGTCCACAGCCCATCGGGAGGAGTGGGACTGCGCAACAGTGCCTGATTAGTGTGGGCACTTGGATTGTGCTGTAAACAGGGCAGACAACGATTCACCCTCTGAGTGACATCTGTGACGCAATCGGGATACCATGCAAATTTGCGTAGTTTCTGAACAGTTGCGTCAGCTGAATAGTGCCCTACTACCCCAGGAGATCAAAAATTTCGGGTGCCATGGATGGGGGAACACAGACAACTTGGAAATCAGATGATAGCCACCGCCTGCGGGGGTTGTACATTAACAGGGGAGCAGCTTCCCCAGACTGATCCGGAGCCAATTGTGTGTCCGCAGCCCATGGAGTGGGCTGAGGTAACGGACATCCATTCTGATGCCATGCAATAACAACTGCATAGGGGGAGTAATTGGACTGGAGGGAAGGGAGGTCGATGGCCCCACCTTGGATACTCGAGACTGATCGTAAGGGAGGGGTAAGGGCTTGCCAAAGGTCACCGTTAACGGCGGCGTCCTTGGCAGCACGATCTGCCTGTGAGTTACCCTGGGTATGTACATCTGAAGAACGTGAATGGGACTTTACCTTACCAACATAGACAGGGGCTGATCGTGAATTTAAAGAGTCCCAAAGGGAAGCAAAGAGGTCTGCATGGAGCAGGGTCTTGCCATCAACAGTACAAAAATTATTCCTAGCATACAGCGGTAAAGATAACAAAGTGTTAATCGCATAGGCACTATCTGACCAGACATTAACAGGTATGTCATGAGTAATTTGGATTGCTCTCACCAGGGCTGCAACTTCAGCATATTGGGCAGAGTGGGGAATGCATTTATACTTCAGTTCTCGGTCAGGCATGACTACTGCAAATCCAGTAAGGGGCTTTCCGTCCCTGTGATAGGATGACCCATCAATATAGACGTTCTGGGCGTCACTTAGCGGAGTAGGAGAGACGGGGTGACGGTCGAACTCCAGTGGTGGAAGGGGGCACTCATGGCTTCCCCCCTCATACAGTAGGAGCTGAGGTAGTAGAGTTGTCTGCCTTGGCGTTATTTCCAAATCTCTCTGAGATAACAGAAGTGTCCAGTGACTGAGTCGGGCAGAGGAGACCAAAGTGTCCCCTGGTTTAAGTAAAAGATTCAAAGGAGTGTGGGGGCTATGTATGATCATTTTGTTCAGCCCAGTTATAAACGTGAAGTAACAACAGAAAATGCTGGAAAAACTCAGCAGGCCAGGAAACATCCGTGGAGAGAGAAAGAGAGTTAACGTTTCAGGTCGAAACCCTTCGTCGGAACTGAGAGAGCAAGAAATAAACAGATAAAAACCCCTTCCAGGTGAAACAGCGATTTACTTGTACTTCTTGCAATCTAGTATACTGTATTCGCTGCTCACGATGTGGTCTCCTCTACATTGGGGAGACCAAACGCAGATTGTGTGACCGCTTTACGGAACACCTCCGTTCAGTCCGGAAGGGTGACCCCGAGCTTCCGGTCGCTTGTCATTTTAATTCACCCCTCCACGCTCACTCAGACCTCACCGTCCTCGGCCTCTTGCATTGTTCCACGGAAGCGCAGCGTAAGCTCCAGGAACAGCACCTCATCTTCCGTTTAGGCACTTTACAGCCTTCCGGACTCAATATCGAGTTCAACAATTTCAGATCATAACCCCGGCCCCTACCACATATGTATACATTTTATCCACTCTTTTGGTCCGTGCCTTTTTCCTTTTTTTCTCTCTCTCCCCCCACGGCAGCTGTCTCTGATTCTGCCAGCATTTCACACCTTACCTTTTGTTTCTCAACCTGTTCCATTACCATCTCGTCTTGCCTTGAGCATCTCTCAATGTCTCTACTCACTAAAGACCATCCCTTTTGTTCTTTTATTCCTCCCCCCAGCCTCCCCGTTGCATTTTTATCTGTTTATTTCTTGCTCTCTCAGTTCCGACGAAGGGTTTCGACCTGAAACGTTAACTCTCTTTCTCTCTCCACGGATGTTGCCTGGCCTGCTGAGTTTTTCCAGCGTTTTCTGTTGTTATTTCGGATTTCCAGCATCCGCAGTATTTTGCTATCATAAACGTGAAGTGTTTGACTGCCCAAAAAGTGGCCAGCAGATGTCGCTCACACACAGTGAAATTCTTTTCCACGCCAGTCAAAATACGGGCGGCGAATGCGATTGGCATAAGTTTACCCAGTAGCTCTTGGCACAGAACAGCAGCAAGACTCTGATCGGTGGATCCCACCTCCAGGTGGAAAGGCTTCTCTCGGTCAGGGCTTGTCAGGCATGTGGCTTGCATAACAGCAGTTTTAAGGAGGGACACAGCTGTTGTATGTTCTGTGGTCCAGTCACGGGCCACAGTGTCCTCTTCACCCTTTAACAGTTCATATAATGGTTTGGCTGGCTCTGCAAATCTGGGGATAAATGAGCGCTGGTATCCCACTAGGCCCAGGAAGGAACGAAGTGCGGTTTTGGATGCGGGCAATGGTAAACGCTGAATCACCTCAATCTTATGCTGGTCAGGGCTGAGTCCCTTTTGTCCCACAGAAACCCCTAAAAATGTCACTTCTGGCTGTAACAGTTGTACATTTTTGGGGTTAATTTTCAGCACAGCTTTTAGAAAAAGGCCTAATAGCTCTTCCATTAATTTAATATGAGTCTTTTTGTCAGGCGTTGCAAGCAAAAGGTCATCAACATACTGCAGCAGGCAGTCGGGTCTCGAAAAAGGTTTCAGTGCCTGAGCCATCCGTTTGTGGAATATAGTTGGGGCGTTGTGAAAGCCTTGAGGTAAACATGTCCAAGTATAACTTTGATCTTCAAAAGTGAAGGCAAACTTGTACTGATCCTCTGACTTAACAGGAATACTCCAGAAGCCGTTTGAAATGTCAAAGGTGGAGAAGTAGCAGCTACCTGGTGGAATCTGGGACAGGAGAGTGGGGGTCTCCCGAACAACAGGGGCGTAAGCTGGGGTTACCGAATTAAGCTTGCGATAATCAATTGTTAGACGCCAGCTATCATCTGGTTTCTTAACTGGCCAGGTTGGAGAATTAGTGGTAAAAGTGCCAGTGCAGATAACACCCTGCTTTAACAATGAATTGATAGTAGACCGAACATAAGGGGCTGGATTTTGATACTGGGGACGTGATGGAGTCGGGACTCCCACTTTTTGGGTTGTAGTCCCGCCTCCATCGACTTGTGGCCAACCAACTGCATTTTCACTTGATTGACCTTGTTGAGCCCGCCCAGTGAGCTCAGCAGGCCAATTAAGGACCACCCGGCAACAGGTGATGTCACAGATTGACATTTCATCTGTCAAGAGCTTATGACAGATGAAATATCAGCATTTGACAGCTCTGTGAAGCTGTCAAACACTGACAGTCTGTCCTCTAACTTGAGTCCTTCCTCTCAGGCTGAGTTAGAAATCATTCCAGCACAGAAAACAGAGGCTGGAGTTTTGGACAGCACCACGGCCATTGTGCTTTCTGTGCCGGTGAGATTTCTGACTCCCGAGAACTGAAGGGCTGACACCTGCAGGAGGAAGTTACGGTAAGTAAAACTTTTTCCCACACTTTACACTTCCCTTACACACTTACCTCTGCACACATGCACCCATCACTCACCTGCCCACTGGACATATCGACCCCTCCAAGCCCTGCAGACCCACGGTCCGCCTCGCTAACTTGGCGTGGTTGGGACCTGTCGGGACGCCCACATTTCACGCATCAAAATAGGGATTAGGCAAAAAACAGGCAGTTTATTGCCACTAATCCCCTTCCCGCCTTGGGGAGGCGGGTCCCAGCACAGGTCGGGTACCCGCCTCCAGCGAAACTGGCATGGAGGCGGGTTGGGGGCGGGATGGGTTCGGAACCCCCGAATCTGCAACTTTAACCCCCCACACGCCTCCAAACCCGCCTCCACGGGTCAATGAAAATCCAGCCCTAGATTTACTCTCAGCCGGAATGGAATACTGCTTAACAGGAGGGTGGGAGGAATCATTATTCTCCTCATCTCCCGACATCCTAAAACAATCATGTTTGGACTTAGCAAAAACCTCTGAAAATTTATGAATTACTGTATTAACCATGGGGTCTTCAGTCCTGGGAAGGGTGAAATCCTCGGGGTTTTTAATTGCATATACCGAATGGGCATCTGAAATAGGTGTCAGTGGTCCCTCATTAAAGTGCCACCAAAGACAATCATTAGCGTAGTCGAGGACAGCACAGTGTTTATGCAGCGTGTCACTTCCGAGGATACCTTTCTGGTCATGGGTGGCCATATATACAGGAGAGGGGACATTGACAGAATTCCCATCAATGGACAAGACTGTGGAGCTCAATCCCTGATTAACTAACTGAGTAGAAGCATTAAAGCCAGAGAGGTTTAGGGTGGTGCCAGAATGGGAAAAGGGAGCGGGGTCATGTAAAATAGTCACGGCAGAACCGGAATCCACAAGCATAACATGGTGGCGGCCTCCATGATCAGTGGCCCGGACAAAGGGTCGTCCGTCCTCCCCGTACCAGACAGGAGAAGACATGGTCACCGTGGAGGCCTCTGACCATCACTGGGGCCGTGAGTCTGGGAGCGCATCTCCACTGCGAGAAACAGCCAAAACGTTTTGCCCCCCCCCCGCCTGACTGTGCTTCATGGCCTCAACTACTGCCGAAAGGTGTTCGAGCTGCTGCTGCACAGAGTTCAAATCAGACCCGTTACCTTCACGGATTGGGGGTTGGTAGCGTGGGCCCTTATTTGGATGTCGACTATTGCGGCAGTCGCGAGCATAGAGTCCGGGCTTATAACAGTTATAACAGATTACGTGGCGTTTGTCTCCCGACTGGGGAGAGGTTTGTGGAGTCAGAGGACCCTCCACCGCCGACACTTTGGACTCAGTAGGGGTGAGGGACGATTTAACTCAGTCCCAAGCTCGAATGCAAGCATCCTTCAGATCAGCCCACGGGGTTCCCTGATGAACGGTAATACCAAGAGCGTCCCTTGAGAGAGCATCAATGAATGTCAGCTTAAATCCCTCCGTGTCACAAAACTCTTGACCACTACAGCTTTTCTGGGACTGGTTGTACAAATCATATAATCGATTTGCAAAGGCTACGGGATGCTCACTAGCCTTTTGCCGGGCGTCCCCAGCCGTACGGGTGAAATTAACTGCGTCCATGCCCAAACGGGAACAAACTGAATCCATAACATCCCACCACCCCTTACTTTTATCAGAGATTTCCCGTGAAAGTGATAACTTGAGTTCCCGTGAAATGCATGACAACAGAACTTGTTTTAAGTCTGTCAACTCTAACTCAGGGTGACAGTAACGGAATGTACCCCAATCACTTGTTAGGGCGACTGGGTTCGTCCCCCCGTTTATTGGCCCCATTTCTTCGGTTAGTGCTTTGCACTCTGCCGGGGTCAAACTTCTACTGGTAGTAGTAGTTACTTTCTCATTTGGGAGCAGGTTGTAGGCTACAGAGGAGGTATCATTATTGAATTCATCATCCGGGGGTGTAGGGTCACCAAATTGGGTGGTAGTAGTGACTATATTAACCTGCTTGGTTTCTACCGGGGCAGTTTGTCCTGGATAGGGAGGTGGAGGCGCAGAGGGGGAGGGGCTGTTTTGGCAGATGGGGTTATTATTGCACTGGGCTTTTCTTGTTAGATCATCCCAGTTAATACCGGGATCCCCTGGTTTAAGGCGAGTAACGGCTACAACACCAGCTGTTTGTCTCCCCAGCTTTCCCGTCAATTCCATAATTTTTAATTCGCAGTGAGTATGGTCAGTGCTCACCAGAGGGGGTTTTCCAAGTAATTCTCTCCAGGCTCCCCTAGCGTCCTCAAGTTGTGAGATCAGGGATTCATTTTTTATTTTTAAAGCCTTGTTATCCTCAAACACCTGATGGTGGCGTCTTGAGGCAAATCGTGCCTCATCGACCAAGGCTTGTTCTTGCCCCAGACCGAGCTGTCGCACATTAACCAGTCGCTATCCCACCGTTCTGACCTTCACAAGTAAGGTCTATGATTTACTCCCTTTTTCTGCTGTGAACTTTTCTCTCAGAACTTTTACATTCCCATGAATTACGCTGCTTTCAGTGTTCAATAGCTGTTGTTTTATACCTTTTTTCCCCTTTCAAAATACATCTGTGGAGATTATAATATGATTATTAGTAATGATGGAAGAAACATAGGTTGGGCCTTTACTGGCCAAATTAAAGATATATTAACAAAGTCAAAACCCTAACTTACAAACGACAGATAACTAGCCTGGCAGGACCATCCTATGGGCCCCCGTGTGGAATGTTTATGTTTCACCTAGTCTAACTGATTAAAAAGATTGTCTCAAATTCTAATGCAAGCTTTCCAGGAAAACAAAACTTATCATTTAAACACAGTATTTTTAGGCACCCCTAGTTTCTAACACTCTTAAGTGCCTGTAAAGTACCCCATAATGATCTTAATTGGGTCCCCCGTCACTGCCGGTCGGGTCGGCTCCGCGATGACAGATGCGCCTGTGGGAAAGGCGCGTGGGAGCGAGATGACAGCGGGTTCCCGACCTGCTGTCAAACAAAACAACCTTCCCACCCGACCTGCCACCAATCGCGCCCGTTACCACCGCGGAAAATTCAGCCTGTTAACTCTGTTTCTCTCTCCACAGATGCTCCCTGACCTGCTGAGTATTTCCAGCATTTTCTGTTTTTATTGCAGATTTCCAGCATCTGCAGTATTTTGCATCTGTTTTCTTCTGACAGGAGACAGGAAATATTGACACGAGGGATGAATTTTTCCATGAGCTTGCATCCTACATTATTTGGCCAAAATAGTGCTGTGCAATATTATTACTACAACTACAACAGCAAATAAAATATGTATTTTTGCAGCATCTTAAAAATAGAAAAACATTATTTACTAATGTGCTAATTGGGATATTTTTCTACATTAAAGGTGCTATATAAAGTGCAAGTTGTTAATATGTTCAAGTAAAACTTGGAAAATAGCAGTTGAAGGCCTCCAGACTCAAAATCCATGGGAGGCTCGAAGAGAATGGTAAGACCTCCCTTCTCAGGCCTCCCCTATCTTCTGTCTCTGTCCCTCAGATCCTCGATCTAGGAAATGGAGAGGGATCCAGGCCCAATGCTTCCCCTTCGTCAGGCTCCACTGAGCATCCCACTGGCAAGCCTTGAGAGAAATGAGGTGGGAAAGCCGGACACCCCTCCCACTTCATTTACATCATTAGGGCCTAGAAATTTGGGGGTTTAACGCCACCCATTACCACCAGATTCAGGGAAAAATGGAGCCGCCGCTCGCCCGCCCACGTCCAGCGATTCCTGATGGTCAATGCCCACTAACCTGGCAGCAGACATGATGTCTTCATCCTGCGTCAGTCTGGTGTGCCAGCAATCTTCCAGCCACCATATAAAACTTGAGGGTGGCTGCTCGAAGACAAGGGCTATCCGCTCTGCACCTGGCTCATGACTCCCCTCCACAACCCCACTATTCCTGCATGAAACCCCAGATCCACATGGGTGGCAGCAGTCTGGGCTGGCTGGCTGACAGGCAGTGGCAAGGGCAATGGTGGCGTGGCAGTGGTGGGAGCAGCAATGCTGTCATCCTGAGAGAGGACAGCAGAGTCCTGCTAATCTGACCCATTGTCACTCCCCCAGGGGCAGTGCCTCAGCATTCCTAGGAATTTGTTGGAGCACTGATTTCCAGGCTTTTACAACCCCCTGTAAACCCAGGTCGACACTGGTAAACCCAGCCACGATGACAGCAGTCTGAGCTTGGGTGGCATCAAGCTGAGACTTCATGAGAGTGGTCTGTGCTTCCGCTGCAGCACTGAGATATTGGCTCGCTTCCGTCTGTGTTGCAATGGCAGCCACGACATCGCCCATCACACACACCATCATGTCTGGGTCAGCATAGTCTCTTTGGGAGTTTTCTATCCTTTCCAGCCTGGAAATCCTGAGCTTCAAGCTCTGCGCAAAGCCCTGTACAATGTTAGAGGCAGACTCCTCCATGCTCTTTGACATTGCCAAGAGGCTCTCTTGCAGGCCTGCCATTGCACCTAGCAATTCAATGTGCATGCCCATCGCCCTTCATCTGAAGGCCACCCCATCGAGGTCCTCATCTGAGTCCTGTGCAGCAGAACTAGCGTTGAACTCGCCCTTCGGGGAGCTGGCCCCCGAGCTACCCTTTCCCCTGGCCATGCTGCAGCCCATTCATGCACAGTGTCTCAACCTGTGCAAATCCCGCTTCTACACTAGCCTCTAAATTACACGCAGTGCCAGTTTCTGAGCTGGTGTCTGCAAGTGACAGATGCAGTGATGCTGTGTCTTCTTCTTCTTCTCCCCCCTCGCTCTCCTGCATCCCTTTGGGGACAGGCTGCTTGGGTGCTTGTTCTTGACTAGCTGAAAGCAGAAAGGCACAAGAGTCGGGCTTTGTGCAAGGTGTGAGATGTGGGTGTAAGTCTTGCAGCGGTGGTAATGTTGTGAGGGTGAAGTGAAGTTATGATTGTGAGGTCTGAGTGGTGATAGGTAGAGATTGTTGGTAGGTGAGTGCTGGGGGTGCATTGAGCAGTGTGTGAGACTTGTGGTGCAGATGTTGGGTTATAGCATTTGCTGAAGCCTTCACTCACCTTGATCTTCCGTGTGAGGTCATTAAACTTCTTTTGGCACTGGATGGCTGACCTGGGGAGCACAGTGCTGGCCGTCACTTAGGCGGCTATCTCCTACCAGAGCCTTCGAGATATATGTGGCGAGGGCTTCCTGCCAGTCTGTGGGAAGAAGACAGCCCGCCTCCTCTCCACGGCCACCACCAGTGCCTCAAGAGCACGTCGGAGAATCTGCGGGCTCTCTCCCTGTGCTGAAGCTCAGCCATGTGTTTCCACTGCCGTCTTCTTCCAAGTGGGTTGACAATGAGGTGCTGTAGCATCAATGCACCTCCCCTTTAAGTACTGAATAAAGCATACGCCAAGCATGACTGGGAATTAGACTGGTCCCGATATTGGCCCACCTGTTGCATGGTAAGCCAATGAGCAACCGGTTTAGCGCTGAGATCAAGACAACAATCATGTTAATGAGGACTGAGCATCAATTTTTCGTGCTACCTAGACCATTTTGACTTGGTGCAGCTTAACATCGTTGGGCCTTAACACTGCCCGTTTTGTGGCCATATCCAATTTCTCGGCCTATGCTTCTTCAGCAACTGTTGTAGGTGCATGAACTCTTCCCCTCTCAGGAAAGTTCCAGAAATCCTGGGGCAATATAAATGGGGTGGAGCTCAGAATGACAGGTCTTTTTCTCTATTTCCTGTGCTTTTCCCCAGACACAATAACAAGAAAATCAGCCCCATTAAATTGCAATTATTACATCTATCCATGAAATTAAATAATAGAGGCAATTTAATGTATGTGCCATCAACCCTATTTACAATTCAAATATGTAATGGCCATCAGTGTTTAAATAAAGGAGATTGGAGGAAAGTCTTCCTTGAAGATTTTCCTGTTGAAAAGCTAATGGGGTAGAAAGTGGTACATATTGTGCCCGTTTTCTGGGTGCAAAAGCCGCATAAAGCATACCAAATTAGCAGTGGGACGGCCTGCACTCAATCTGCACCGGCATTGGTGCCACTGCTAAAATTTTGGAATCTTTTTATAGGTGTCACAAGCAGATGCCTAAAAATGGCATTAGCCCCCTTAAATATGCATTTCCCACCCTCTCACAACCGTGCTGCCGTGAAGTGCCTGCTTGGTGCCCACAGCGGAAATATTTGAAAGTGTAGGACTTTGTGTGGTGGGTGGGGGAGACAAACAGGCAGTGGTGAAGTGACTTTACTTGGTGTTGCAGCTCTTAAATTATCGAGCTACGAGTTGTCTCCTCGTTTCTCTTTCTGCTGGCTCTCCTGTTCCATATTCTCTCCTTTGTGTGCACCCTCAACAATGTAATGGGATTGGAGGTCCTTTCCCATTGTCTGCATCATCATCCCATTCAGCTTCTGGAAACAGCAATCCTTTCTTCATTATGACATTATGTAATACACAGCAATTTACAATGATTCTGGAGACTTGCAGCTGCATTGTAGGGCTCCACCAGATTTATTCAGGCACCTAAAATGAGGCTTCACAATGCCTATGGTCTGTTTTATCACACTGTGTAAGGCCAAGGCCAAGGCCCCGCGACGGAATGAAATGGCCGGCCGGCCGGCCGGAAATCACATGGACGGTGAACGGTCGGACGGACGTCGATGAATGTTGACGGATGTCTCTGTCTGCAACAACGGTCACTTCTGTTCGATCTCTCCTCGAGCTGTCGGAAGTGTTAAGCTAGCATTTCATCCACTCCGAGGAAGCCCTTCCTCTTAACAGCGAGCTTCTCTCTCTCTCTGGCCTATTTTTATATCTTATTTCGGTGGGCTGGGATCACAGGTGTCTATCATTTTTCATTCACCTCATGACTTTTATTACCAGGGCAAAGGTACTTCCTGACCATCTTATTCCCTGAGCTGGAATTCAGTTATTTCTTACCTATTTGTGTTAAATGTTTTATTGTGGTTCAGAATGTTTTGCTTATTCGGCTGACTGATTCCCTGTCTTCCTTATCATAAGAACATAAGAACATAAGAAATAGGAGCAGGAGTAGGCCAATTGGCCCCTCGAGCCTGCTCCGCCATTCAATAAGATCATGGCTGATCTGATCCTTACTGCCAATCTACGATCACAGAACCATCTCCTGATCCTAACAGAATTGGACACATGAAATAGGAGCAGGATCAGGCTACACGGCCCCTGGGCCTGCTATGCTACCCACAGGGCCATGACCGATCCGAACCTAGACTCATGTCCAAATTCCTGCCCGCTCCCCATAACCCTTAATTCCCTTTACTTCTAGGAAACTGTCTATTTCTGTTTTAAATTTATGTAATGATGTAGCTTCTACAGCTTTTTGGGGCAACGTATTCCATGGACCTACCACCCTCTGAGTGAAGTAGTTCCTTCTCATCTCAGTTTTGAAAGAGCAGCCCCTTATCCTAAGACTATGCCCCCTAGTTCTAGTTTCACCCATCATCGGGAACATCCTCCCTGCATCCACCCGATCCAACCCCTTCACAATCTTATATGTTTCAATATGATCGCCTCTCATTCTTCTGAACTCCAATGAGTAGAGTCCTAATCTACCAACCCTGTCCTCATATGTCCATCCCCTCATCCCCGGGATTAACCGAGTGAGCCTTCTTTGTACTGACTCGAGAGCAAGACTTATCAGACTTGCTATGTCTGTTTGGGAGGCCTGCTTGTACTTGTGTTGACCTAAGGTCTCTTTCTGTTCTTATCTGATGTGATTGGAATTCTTTCTGGGTAATAAGTCAGTTGGTTCGCAGATCTATTTCCTACAGAATCATTAAGTGCCCTATAACTTGCAACTTTCTTTAGGATTACATGTTTCTTACATGGGTAAACATTTCCGATAATTTTTAATGATTACTGTTTTGTACCTTCCATATTTACTTTCAAGTTACAAACCCAACTTCCCTCATTTTCTATAAATCCTTTGTCTATCTTACATCACTGAGATTCAGACAATATGAGACTTCAGGCAAGCAGTGTCACCACATTCAAATGCTGAATGACCCTGTCCAGTGCTAATGCACTGACATTGCACTGCTCACACACAGCTGATATCCTAGCTGCCTAGATCAGTGGTTCTCAAACTTTTTTGGTTGAAGGACCCCTTTTCAAATGGATTAGTAATCACGGACCCCCCCTCTAAATTATAATACGATATAATGCTCATAATATTGAAGTGCTGCATGTAAAGAGTGTTTTAATAATGCTTTTAAGGAAACAGTTATTTACTTACAGATATCAGTGAGATGGGTATGCCTGCTTCTCACACCAATTCTAGGCACTCCGCAGCAACCGATGGCCACTATTAGCCACTTAGTGCTGGACAATTTTTAAAGCAGTCAGCAGGCTGGCCAAAGTGAATAAGGGCATGAGCACCCATGCACATGCTGGGATGCTGCTGGAAGTATGACTCACTGCCACACTGTCCCACTGACATGTTCTGTAACAGCTGCACTGTGGAATTGTACGTGTTTGCGTGCACGTGTTCAGGCGCGTGTTTGAAGGGCCCCACAGGCGCTCTGTTCACGTGTCAGGAGGATGGCACAGGGTTGCAGTGCCAGGGAGGCGGGCCCAGCCATTGAGAATAATTCACAAGAACTGAAGCAGTGTCGGTTTTATAAAGAGGATTAGGCTTGAAATTACCTCCAGCCGCCTCCGGTCGTGGACCCCCTGGAAAGTCTCTATGGACCCCCAGGGGTTCATGGACCCCAGTTTGAGAAACACTGGCCTAGATGTGTATGACCTACTTCAAAGGGTACTTGACCTGACTGGATGCACATTACTTGTTTCGAAGGCACTGATTCCAGGTTTACTCAGTTCACCTTCAGGAAAGGTATGTTTTACTTTGTGGGGGAATTTGAACTCTGATTATTGGTGCACTTATTATGGGTGTTTCATTAAAGGAGTTAAATCCAGTCCAGCAAGGATCTTCTGCTGCTGCCATTTATATGTGGTGGGAAGTCAAGTAGGGACAAGCAACAGTGTTGGCAGGGGTAGAGGGAGGGAAATACAGGTCGGACCAGTTAGGCAACAGTAGGCTTCACCACATCATAGCTCTCTCTGCACTGACAAAAAAATGCTCCCATTTGCTTGCTTACCTTCTGCTGCCTGCCCTCCTCCAATTGGCCTGGACCTCCCCTTTAAGTTGGAACTGTCGGCTCAGCTCCGTGCGATGGACCCACTTTATGTGTGCTGTGATTAGGAGCTGGATGCCACAGGATCAAGAATTACAGTTTTACCCGGTTATTTTGCAGCCGAGGTTGCATTGTCACCGATGAGCTGGACCTGCCAGTGGAAGGATGGTGGCCTGGCCCTAAGCTTGCTGGTATTGAGCAATCCAGATCCTGGCTCAAATTGCAGGCACAGGGTCATTTGCATCGTTGTGGTGAGCAGACCATGCCACATTTTCCATCATCGCCCTTTATTACCTCGTGCCATAATCAAGCTCTTATAATACAGACATCCACCATTACCATGGGCTATAGTAAATGCAGAAATCTGAATAAAAGAACAGAGAAGCCTTATAATAGCTGCTGCCAAATCTCTTTCCAGTAACTGGTTGGATCATTTATTTTGTGTTTTTTCCCCTGCAACTACTCTAATGTATATCTTGGGTCCTGCTGTCTGTTGTCAGTTTTGGACATTTTCCCGTTCTTCTCAGACCACTATGGCATTCCTTTTGAGAATATGCTTCTATTTAAGTTGCTTGGAGGAAGAGGAGCAGAAGTGGAGGGAAGACAGGCTGGTCAGGCAGTGCAGAATGAAGTTGGAACCCACACACCCACACAAATCCACCGATACCCACCCACCAGAATATATGACCATGCAGTTCCTCCCTACACCTCACCCAGGAGCAGTACATGGGGAGGCTCCGTTTCACAAGGGAAGCCCTCAAAGTGCCAAATACCACAACCTTCAGTCAGACGCTATCAATTGAATCAACCAGGCTGAGAAAAACTTTCTAAAAAAGCTGGCATGGACTGGTTGGGCCGAATGGCCTGTTTCACAGAATCACAACAGTGCAAATAGAGGCCATTTCGGCCCATCGAGCCTGCACCGACACATATCCCATCCTATCCCCGTAACCCCACGTATTTAATCCCCCTAACACTAAGGGTCAATTTATCATAGCCAAATCAACCTAACCCACACATGTTTGGACTGTGGGAGGAAACTGGAGCACCCAGAGGAAACCCACGCAGACACGGGGAGAATGTGCAAACTCCACACAGACAGTCACCCGAGGCCGGATTCGAACCCAGGTCCCTGGCGCTGTGAGTCAACAGCGCTAACCACTATGCCACCGTGTTGCCCTTAAAACATGTTTCTGCTGTATATCCTATGTAAAACAAGCTGGACCAAACAATTTAAATAACTGCCTATTACTTTTTTTTAAGAAAGGAACTAAACAAGCACATATCTGACAAATCCCACAAAATATTTGTATTTGAATTGAATGGCTTGGTCCCTCCCATGGACAGCTTGCTGAGACAAAGGCCTAAAAAATCTGATGTTGCACAAGTGGTAGCATAACTGGGTTTCCCGCTAATTGGCAGGACGGTAAGAAATTGCCAGGGGTGGTAATTTGTGGGGGAGGATTGTAGGTCTGGGTGAAGAAAGAAATCTGCAAAAAAATTTGGCCTTTTCCAGAAGGTTAGTATCCATAGGGCAGCCGATTGCCTGCCCTTTCCAAATGAGGTGAGCCAAACTTCCACCACCTGGCAGTACTGGTACTGTATGTCTGCTACATGTAAATCAAAATAAACTAGGGCATTTTTTCTGAATGTGAAGCTGGGTTTTAATTCCTTGGTGCCAATGAAGTGGCTCAAGCATCGTGAATCCCATTCACAAATGGCTGACCTTAGCAAATAATGATAGATCAGTGAGGTACAAATATTTTTTTTTATTCGCTTCTTGGATGTGGGTGTCACTGGCAAGGCCAGCATTTATTGCCCATCCCTAATTGCCCTTGTAAAGGTGGTGGAGAGCCGACTTCTTCAACTGCTGCAGTCTGTGGTGAAGGTACTCCCATAGTGCTGTTAGGGAGGGAGTTCCAGGATTTTGACCCAGCGATGATGAAGGAATGGCGATATATTTCCAAGTCAGGATGGTGTGTAACTTGGAAGGGAACTTGCAGGTGATGGTGTCCCATACGGCTGCTGCCCTTGTCCTTCCAGATGGTAGTGGTCGCGGGTTTGGGAGGTGCTGCCGTACATCTTGTAGATGGTACACACTGCAGCCACGGTGCACCAATGATGGAGGTAATGAATGTTTAAGGTGGTGGATGGGGTGCCAATCAAGCGGGCTATTTTTTCCTGGATGTTGTCGAGCTTCTTGAGTGTTGTTAGAGCTGCACTCATCCAGGCAAGTGGAGAGTATTCCATCACACTCCTGACTTCTGCCTTGTTGATGGTGGAAAGGCTTTGGGGAGTCAAGAGGTGAGACACTCGTCGCAGAATACCCAGCCTCTGACCTGCTCTTGTTGCCAAAATATTTATGTGGATGGTCTAATTAAATTTCAGGTCAGTGGTGACCCCCAGGATGTTGATGGTGGGGGATTCGGCGATGGTAATGCCATTGAATGTCAGGGAGCAGTGGTTAGACTCTCGCTTGTTGGAGATAGTCATTGCCTGGCACTTGTGTGGTACGAATGTTATTTGCCACTTATCAGCCCAAGCCTGAACGTCGTCCAGGTCTTGCTGCCTACGGGCACAGACTGCTTCATTATCTGAGGAGTTGCGAATGGTACTAAACACTGTGTAGTCATCAGCAAACATCCCCACTTCTGACCTTATGATGGAGGGAAGGTCATTGATGAAGCAGCTGAAGATGGTTGGGCCTAGGACACTGCTCTGAGGAACTCCTGCAGCGATGTCCTGGGGCTGAGATGATTAACCTCCAACATCCACAACCATCTTCCTTTGTGCTAGGTATGACTCCAGCCAGTGGAGAGTTTTCCCCCTGATTCACATTGACCTCAATTTTACTCGGGCTCCTTAATACTACACTCGGTCAAATCCTGCCTTGATGTCAAGGGCAGTCACTCTCACCTCACCTCCGGAATTCAGCTCTTTTGTCCATGTTTGGACCAAGGCTGCAATGAGGTCTGGAGCTGAGTGGTCCTGGCGGAACCCAAACTGAACATCATTGAGCTGGTTATTGGTGAGTAAGTTCCGCGTGATAGCACTGTCGACGACACCTTCCATCACTTTGCTGATGATTGAGAGTAGACTGATGGGGCGGTAATTGGCCGGATTGGATTTGTCCTGCTTTTTGTGAACAGGACATACCTGGGCCATTTTCCACATTGTCGGGCAGATGCCAGTGTTGTAGCTGTATTGGAACAGCTTGGTTAGAGGTACGGCTAGTTGTGGAGCACAAATCTGCAGCACAACAGCCGGGATGTTGTCGGGGCCCATAGCCTTTGCTGTATCCAGTGCGCTCAGCCGTTTCTTGATATCACGTGGAGTGAATCGAATTGGCTGAAGACTGGCTTCTGTGATGGTGGGGACCTCAGAAGGAGGCCGATATGTACCATCCACTCGGCATTTCTGGCTGAAGATGGATGCAAATGCTTCAGCCTTGTCTTTTGCAACCGCTGCAGTCCGTGTGGTGAAGTTACTCCCATTAAGGAGGGAGTTCCAGGATTTTGACCCAACGATGACAAAGGAACGGCAATATATTTCTAAGTCAGGATGGTGTGTGACTTGGAGGAGAACTTGGAGGTGGTGGTATTCACATGCGCCTGCTGCCTTTGTTCTTCTCGGTGGTAGATGTCGCGGGTTTGGGAGGTGCTGTCGAAGAAGCCTTGGCGAGTTCAGCTCTTTTGTGCATGTTTGGACCAAGACTGTAATGAGGTCGGGAGCCAAGTGGTCCTGGCATAACCCAAACTGAGCATCAGCGAGCAGGTTATTGGTAAGTAAGTGCCGCTTGATAGCACTGTCAACGATACCTTCCATCACTTTGCTGATGATTGAGAGTAGACTGATGGGGCGTTAGTTGGCCAGATTGGATTTGTCCTGCTTTTTGTGGACAGGACATACCTGGGCATTTTTCCACATTGTCAGTTAGATGCCAGTGTTATAGCTGTACTAGTTCAGCTTGGCTAGAGTTGCGGCTAGTTCTGAAACACAAGTCTTCCGCCGACAGCTGGGATTTTGTCGGGGCCCATAGCTTTTGCTGTGTCCAGTGCGCTCAGCTATTTCTTGATATCACGTGGAGTGAATCGAAATGGCTGAAGGCTGGTATCTGTGATGGTGGGGACCTCGGGAGGAGGCCGAGATGGATCATCCAATTCAACATTGAGGTACAGACTGTACCTCACTAAGTTGCGCTCACCTATCATCTTGTGATCCTCTGCTGGCTTCTCATCCCCCAATGCACTGACTTCAAAATCCTTGTCCTTACCTGCAATCTCCTCCAGTCCAGCATCCCAGGTTCCTCTAAGTCTGGATTGCTGTGTTTCCGCCCCCCATCCCCACCCCCCCGCCCTGCTTGACCATCCCCACCTTGGTGGAGCCTTCAATCATTACAGTCCTGGTCGCTTCCTAAACAGATTGCATCATCAATCCCCACCTTTAAAAGGATCATTAAAATCTACCCCTTCATCCACTTCTTCAGTCACCTTCCTTAAATTTTCTTCTAATTCCTACTTGGTATCCACGTCATTCCCCCATCACCCAGCTCTGGGATGTTTCACCACTAGAACTGTCTGCAGCCTTTGACACGGTTGACCACACCATCCTCCTCCAACACCTTATCCTCCGTTGTCCAGCTGGGTGGGACTGTCCTCGCCTGGTACCATTCTTATCTTTACAGTCGTAGCCAGAGAATCACCTGCAATGGCTTCTCTTCCCACTCCTGCACCTCTGGAGTCCCGCAGGGATCTATCCTTGGCCCCCTCCTATTTCTCATCTATGTACTGCCCCTTGGCAACAAAATCCGAAAACACATCAGGTTCCACATGTACTCTGATGACACCCAGCTCCACCTCACCACCACCTCTTTCAACCCCTCCACTGGCTCTGATTTATCCTGCAGCTTGTTGGACATTCAGTCCTGGATGAGTACAAATTTCCTTCAACTAACTATCAGGAACTGAAGTTCTTGTCTTCAGTCCCCACCACAAACTCCATTCCCTAGCCATCGTCTGATGCTGAACCAGACTTTTCACAACCTTGGCATCCTATTTGACCCTGAGATCAGCTTCCGACCACATATCTGTTCCATCACAAAGACTTCCATATCTGTAACATTGCCTCTCTCCACCCTTGCCTCAGCTCATCTGCTGCTGAAACCCTCATCATTGCCTTTGTTACCTCTAGAGTTGACTATTCCAATGCTCTCCTGGCCAGCCTTCCATCTTCCACCCTCCATAAACTTGAGCTCATCCAAAGCTCTGCTGCCCATATCCTAACTTGCACCTAGTCCTGCTCACTCATCACCCCTGTGCTCGCTGACCGATATTGGCTCCCAGTCCAACAACGGCTGGATTTTAAAATTCTCGTCTATCTTTTCAAATCCCTCCATGGCCTCTCCTCTCCCTATCTCTGTAACCTCCTCCAACCCTACAACCCTCCATGATCTCTATGCTCCTCCAATTCTGGCCTCTTGCACATCCCCAATTCTCATCACTCCACCCTTGGCGGCCGTCCCTTCAGCTGCCAAGGCCCTAATCTCTGGAATTCCCTCCTTAAGCCTCTCTGCCTTCCACCTCTCTCCTCCTTTAAGACACTCTTTGATCAAGTTTTTGATCATCTATCCGTATATCTCCTTATGTGTCTCGGTGTTTGATAACAGTCCTGTGAAGCACCTTGGGACGTTTAAAGGCACTATATAGACACAAGTTGTTGTTTTTTAAATGTGCTATATAATGCTGTTGTAAAAGCTTTGTATTGAATAATATTCCAGTGCAGCATATAAAGGTGTAGCGCACTCTAATGGATATTTCAGGTATTTTTAGACTCTTGAAGGGCTAAAAATTCGGTGACTTAACGCCACCTGTTACTGGCAAAAAATTGTAAAAAATTGACAAAAAAAGTAGCGCCCCGCTTCCCTCTTTGGGCACTGCCACTCAATTTCGGCCGCGGGGGCACTAATTTTTCCAGCCCCGGCGAAGTTAGCGCCCCAAAAGGGGCGCGACTCAATTTCTCCCCCAAAGAGTTACATAGGGTCTGCAGCACAGAAACAGGCCATACGGCCCAACTGGTCTTTGCCGGCATTTATGCTCCACACGAGCCTCCTACCACCACTTTGAATGATTATATGGGGAAATGAAATGTTGCTTCCTCACTGTATGAATAATTGTTTCCTGTTTTAATTTCTTTTGGACCTGTTACAAATCCCAAACGAGTATCGGTAATGTAACAACTTAGAGCAATGTGAAGCTGTTGAGCTGAATTATTTGGCCTGCTCTGTGTTGTTCGCTGACCAGGCAAACTGTGGCTCTGCACTCAAACACGCAATGTCTGCTACACGTGGACATTCTATCGCAAATTTGTACTTCCTGTTACTTTGCAAATTTAAGATGCAAATTTGCACTCCTGTCTCACGGTGCTGCTGCTTCTATTTCTGGCTTTGCTGATTTTAACTTTTTGAGTTCCCTGATCTGGAGGTTTGAAAAGGGTTGTTCTTTGCTCATGCTATTAATGGATTTGGGATTTATCCACCAATAGCAGCACAGGACACATAATTATGGTGGGCATTAAAGGCTTTATTCAATAACCATAATCAACAAAATTGTAAAGGAAACTGCAGGAATGGGTAGCAAAACCTTTTGTAACAAGGTCAGATCCTCGCTGGACTGGATTTAACTCCTTTAATGAAACACCCATAATAAATGCACCAATAATCAGAGTTCAAATTCCCCCACAAAGTAAAACATACCTTTCCTGAAGGTGAACTGAGTAAACCTGGAATCAGTGCCTTCGAAACAAGTAATGTGCATCCAGTCAGGTCAAGTACCCTTTGAAGTAGGTCATACACATCTAGGCCAGTGTTTCTCAAACTGGGGTCCATGAACCCCTGGGGGTCCGTAGAGACTTTCCAGGGGGTCCACGACCGGAGGCGGCTGGAGGTAATTTCAAGCCTAATCCTCTTTATAAAACCGACACTGCTTCAGTTCTTGTGAATTATTCTCAATGGCTGGGCCCACCTCCCTGGCACTGCAACCCTGTGTCATCCTCCTGACACGTGAACAGAGCGCCTGTGGGGCCCTTCAAACACGCGCCTGAACACGTGCACGCAAACACGTACAATTCCACAGTGCAGCTGTTACAGAACATGTCAGTGGGACAGTGTGGCAGTGAGTCATACTTCCAGCAGCATCCCAGCATGTGCATGGGTGCTCATGCCCTTATTCACTTTGGCCAGCCTGCTGACTGCTTTAAAAATTGTCCGGCACTAAGTGGCTAATAGTGGCCATTGGTTGCTGCGGAGTGCCTAGAATTGGTGTGAGAAGCAGGCACACCCATCTCACTGATATCTGTAAGTAAATACCTGTTTCCTTAAAAGCATTATTAAAACACTCTTTACATGCAGCACTTCAATATTATGAGTATTATATCGTATTATAATTTAGAGGGGGGGTCCGTGACTACTAATCCATTTGAAAAGGGGTCCTTCAACCAAAAAAGTTTGAGAACCACTGATCTAGGCAACTGGGATATCAGCTGTGTGTGAGCAGTGCAATGTCAGTGCATTAGAACTGGACAGGGTCATTCAGCATTTGAATGTGGTGACACTGCTTGTCTGAAGTCTCATATTATCTGAATCTCAGTGATGTAAGATAGACAAAGGATTTATAGAAAATGAGGGAAGTTGGGTTTGTAACTTGAAAGTAAATATGGAAGGTACAAAACAGTAATCATTAAAAATTATCGGAAATGTTTACCAATGTAAGAAACATGTAATCCTAAAGAAAGTTGCAAGTTATAGGGCACTTAATGATTCCGTAGGAAATAGATCTGCTAACCAACTGACTTATTACCCAGAAAGAATTCCAATCACATCAGATAAGAACATGATGCGGAGATGCCGGTGTTGGACTGGGGTGGACATAAATGAGAAGTCGCACAACACCAGGTTATAGTCCAACAGTTTTATTTGAAATTACGAGCTTTCGGAGCGCTGCTCCTTCGTCAGGTAAAGTGAGGGAATACGAATCAGTTACAAAGCATATATAGACAGAGAACAATGGCCCAGAAATTGGACTTGGAGGCTTGCCGCGGGGGTAAGGATCGCGCGCGATCTTACCTACCGCGCCTGCCTTTATGTTTCGGGCCCACACGAACTTATGGTCCTGGGCCTCTCCCTGGTGCCGGCACGCAGTGTGTACGTGTCCCAGAGGCGCAGTTAGTTCGATGCGACCTCTGGGATCACGTGGGACATGGAGAGCCAATGGCAGCACACCATCTTTCATTCAAAGATTTGACAGGAGACCTGTCAAAACTATGAATACAAATTGCCCCCAAAAGAACAGCTAAACCTCAAATAATTTTTTTTTAAAAACCATCACATTAATAAAATAACTATAGTTAAATAAATTAACCACTTTAAACAAAAATTAAAATTTTTGAAAAAATTTAAATTCTTTTTAAAAGTTATAAAAATAAACTTACCTTTCTTTAAAGTCTCTAAAAAAGATAAACCTGTTGAAAAAAATTTAAAATAATACTTAATTAACTACTTACCTTGTTAAAAGGGGGTCTTACGCCTCCTTTTTTCATGTGTAAAATCTTCCCTACTTACCCTCACGTTGAAACCTGAAAAAAAACCTAAGTGTGCTGCGTGCGCACAGCCTGTAGTGCGCACGCGGTTCACTTAGGAACCGCCCCCTTAGCAATATTGGAAGTGCCAGTTTCCCGCGCATGCGCAGTGCATGCAAGAAACCGGCACTTCGGGACTGAATACGCGAGAGTAATCTCCCGTATTCAGCCGAATTTTTGGGCCAATGTGTCTGCAGAGATACAATCCGTCAGGGAGGCATTACATCAAAGACACAGCAGAATACAGCTAAGACAATGAGGTGGGGTCACAGGGGGTCCAACATGTCAAATGCTGCAGTCTGCAGTTAAGCTTTTTACTTTTTTTTTAAACTGGAAATCACATCTGTGAACAAGACAATGACAACTCTAGTCTCGACTCTAGTCTCGACTCTAGTCACGTCCTGTAGCGTGACATGAAACCGAGATCCCGGTTGAGGGCGTCCTCATGGGTGCAGAACTTGGCTATCAGTTTCTGCTCGATGATTTTGCGTTGTCGTGTGTCTCGAACTCCGCCTTGGAGAACGCTAACCCGCAGATCCGAGGCTGAATGTCCTTGACTGCTGAAGTGTTCCCCGATAAGAACAGAGAGAGACCTTAGGTCAACACAAGTACAAGCAGGCCTCCCAAACAGACATAGCAACTCTGATAAGGGAGACAGGGAATCAGTCAGCCGAATAAGCAAAACATTCTGAACCACAATAAAACATTTAACACAAAAAGGTAAGAAATAACTGAATTCCAGCTCAGGGAATAAGATGGTCAGGAAGTACCTTTGCCCTGGTAATAAAAGTCATGAGGTGAATGAAAAATGATACACACCTGTGATCCCAACCCACCGAAATAAGATATTAAAATAGGCCAGAGAGAGAGAGAGAAGCTCGCTGTTAAGAGGAAGGGCTTCCTCGGAGTGGATGAAATGCTAGCTTAACACCTCCGACAGCTCGAGGAGAGATCCAACAGAAGTGACCGTTGTTGCAGACAGAGACATCCGTCAACATTCATCGACGTCCGTCCGACCGTTCACCGTCCATGTGATTTCCGGCCGGCCGGCCGGCCATTTCATTCCGTCGCGGGGCCTTAGCCTTACACAGTGTGATAGAACAGACCATAGGCATTGTGAAGCCTCATTTTAGGTGCCTGAATAAATCTGGTGGAGCCCTACAATGCAGCTGCAAGTCTCCAGAATCATTGTAAATTGCTGTGTATTACATAATGTCATAATGAAGAAAGGATTGCTGTTTCCAGAAGCTGAATGGGATGATGATGCAGACAATGGGAAAGGACCTCCAATCCCATTACATTGTTGAGGGTGCACACAAAGGAGAGAATATGGAACAGGAGAGCCAGCAGAAAGAGAAACGAGGAGACAACTCGTAGCTCGATAATTTAAGAGCTGCAACACCAAGTAAAGTCACTTCACCACTGCCTGTTTGTCTCCCCCACCCACCACACAAAGTCCTACACTTTCAAATATTTCCGCTGTGGGCACCAAGCAGGCACTTCACGGCAGCACGGTTGTGAGAGGGTGGGAAATGCATATTTAAGGGGGCTAATGCCATTTTTAGGCATCTGCTTGTGACACCTATAAAAAGGTTCCAAAATTTTAGCAGTGGCACCAATGCCAGTGCAGATTGAGTGCAGGCCGTCCCACTGCTAATTTGGTATGCTTTATGCGGCTTTTGCACCCGGAAAACGGGCACAATATGTACCACTTTCTACCCCATTAGCTTTTCAACAGGGAAATCTTCAAGGAAGACTTTCCTCCAATCTCCTTTATTTAAACACTGATGGCCATTACATATTTGAATTGTAAATAGGGTTGATGGCACATACATTAAATTGCCTCTATTATTTAATTTCATGGATAGATGTAATAATTGCAATTTAATGGGGCTGATTTTCTTGTTATTATGTCTGGGGAAAAGCACAGGAAATAGAGAAAAAGACCTGTCATTCTGAGCTCCACCCCATTTATATTGCCCCAGGATTTCTGGAACATTCCTGAGAGGGGAAGAGTTCATGCACCTACAACAGTTGCTGAAGAAGCATAGGCCTAGAAATTGGATATGGCCACAAAACGGGAAGTGTTAAGGCCCAACGATGTTAAGCTGCACCAAGTCAAAATGGTCTAGGTAGCACGAAAAATTGATGCTCAGTCCTCATTAACATGATTGTTGTCTTGATCTCAGCGCTAAAACGGTTGCTCATTGGCTTACCGTGCAACAGGTGGGTCAATATCGGGACCAGTCTAATTCCCAGTCATGTTTGGCGTATGCTTTATTCAGTACTTAAAGGGGAGGTGCATTGATGCTACAGCACCTCATTGTCAACCCACTTGGAAGAAGACAGCAGTGGAAACACATGGCTGAGCTTCAGCACAGGGAGAGAGCCCGCAGATTCTCCGACGTGCTCTTGAGGCACTGGTGGTGGCTGTGGAGAGGAGGCGGGCTGTCTTCTTCCCACAGACTGGCAGGAAGCCCTCGCCACATATATCTCGAAGGCTCTGGTAGGAGATAGCCGCCTAAGTGACGGCCAGCACTGTGCTCCCCAGGTCAGCCATCCAGTGCCAAAAGAAGTTTAATGACCTCACACGGAAGATCAAGGTGAGTGAAGGCTTCAGCAAATGCTATAACCCAACATCTGCACCACAAGTCTCACACACTGCTCAATGCACCCCCAGCACTCACCTACCAACAATCTCTACCTATCACCACTCAGACCTCACAATCATAACTTCACTTCACCCTCACAACCTTACCACCACTGCAAGACTGACACCCACATCTCACACCTTGCACAAAGCCCGACTCTTGTGCCTTTCTGCTTTCAGCTAGTCAAGAACAAGCACCCGAGCAGCCTGTCCCCAAAGGGATGCAGGAGAGCGAGGGGGGAGAAGAAGAAGAAGACACAGTATCACTGCATCTGTCACTCGCAGACACCAGCTCAGAAACTGGCACTGCGTGTAATTTAGAGGCTAGTGTAGAAGCGGGATTTGCACAGGTTGAGACACTGTGCATGAATGGGCTGCAGCATGGCCAGGGGAAAGGGTAGCTCGGGGGCCAGCGCCCCGAAGGGCGAGTTCAGCGCTAGTTCTGCTGCACAGGACTCAGATGAGGACCTCGATGGGGTGGCCTTCAGATGAAGGGTGATGGGCATGCACATTGAATTGCTAGGTGCAATGGCAAGCCTGCAAGAGAGCCTCTTGGCAATGTCAAAGAGCATGGAGGAGTCTGCCTCTAACATTGTACAGGGCTTTGCGCAGAGCTTGAAGCTCAGGATTTCCAGGCTGGAAAGGATAGAAAACTCCCAAAGAGACTATGCTGACCCAGACATGATGGTGTGTGTGATGGGCGATGTCGTGGCTGCCATTGCAACACAGACGGAAGCGAGCTAATATCTTAGTGCTGCAGCGGAAGCACAGACCACTCTCATGAAGTCTCAGCTTGATGCCACCCAAGCTCAGACTGCTGTCATCGTGGCTGGGTTTACCAGTGTCGACCTGGGTTTTCAGGGGGTTGTAGAAGCCCGGAAATCAGTGCTCCAACAAATTCCTAGGAATGCTGAGGCACTGCCCCTGGGGGAGTGACAATGGGTCAGATTAGCAGGACTCTGCTGTCCTCTCTCAGGATGACAGCATTGCTGCTCCCACCACTGCCACGCCGCCATTGCCCTTGCTGCTGCCCGTCAGCCAGCCAGCCCAGACTGCTGCCACCCACGTGGATCTGGGGTTTCATGCAGGAATAGTGGGGTTGTGGATGGGAGTCATGAGCCAGGTGCAGAGCGGATAGCCCTTGTCTTCGAGCAGCCACCCTCAAGTTTTAAATGGTGGCTGGAAGATTGATGGCACACCAGACTGACGCAGGATGAAGACATCATGTCTGCTGCCAGGTTAGTGGGCATTGACCATCAGGAATCGCTGGACGTGGGCGGGCGAGCGGCGGCTCCATTTTTTCCCTGAATCTGGTGGTAATGGGTGGCGTTAAACCCCCAAATTTCTAGGCCCTAATGATGTAAATGAAGTGGGAGGGGTGTCCGGCTTTCCCGCCTCATTTCTCTCAAGGCTTGCCAGTGGGATGCTCAGTGGAGCCTGACGAAGGGGAAGCATTGGGCCTGGATCCCTCTCCATTTCCTAGATCGAGGATCTGAGGGACAGAGACAGAAGATAGGGGAGGCCTGAGAAGGTAGGTCTTACCATTCTCTTCGAGCCTCCCATTGATTTTGAGTCTGGAGGCCTTCAACTGCTATTTTCCAAGTTTTATTTGAACATATTAACAACTTGCACTTTATATAGCACCTTTAATGTAGAAAAATGTCCCAATTAGCACATTAGTAAATAATGTTTTTCTATTTTTAAGATGCTACAAAAATACATATTTTATTTGCTGTTGTAGTTGTAGTAATAATATTGCACAGCACTATTTTGGCCAAATAATGTAGGATACAAGCTCATAGAAAAATTCATCCCTCGTGTCAATATTTCCTGTCTCCTGTCAGAAGAAAACAGATGCAAAATACTGCAGATGCTGGAAATCTGCAATAAAAACAGAAAATGCTGGAAATACTCAGCAGGTCAGGGAGCATCTGAGGAGAGAGAAACAGAGTTAACAGGCTGAATTTTCCGTGGTGGTAACGGGCGCGATTGGTGGCAGGTCGCGTGGGAAGGTTGTTTTGTTTGACAGCGGGTCGGGAACCCGCTGTCATCTCGCTCCCACGCGCCTTTCCCACAGGCGCGTCTGTCATCGTGGAGCCGACCCAACCGGCAGTGACGGGGAACTCAATTGAGATCATTATGGGTACTTTACAGGCACTTAAGAGTGTTAGAAACTAGGGGTGCCTAAAAATACTGTGTTTAAATGATAAGTTTCGTTTTCCTGGAAAGCTTGCATTAGAATTTGAGACAATCTTTTTAATCAGTTAGACTAGGTGAAACATAAACATTCCACACGGGGGCCCATAGGATGGTCCTGCCAGGCTAGTTATCTGTTGTTTGTAAGTTAGGGTTTTGACTTTGTTAATGTATCTTTAATTTGGCCAGTAAAGGCCCAACCTATGTTTCTTCCATCATTACTAATAATCATATTATAATCTCCACAGATGTATTTTGAAAAGGGGAAAAAGGTATAAAACAACAGCTATTGAACACTGAAAGCAGCGTAATTCATGGGAATGTAAAAGTTCTGAGAGAAAAGTTCACAGCAGAAAAAGGGAGTAAATCATAGACCTTACTTGTGAAGGTCAGAACGGTGGGATAGCGACTGGTTAATGTGCGACAGCTCGGTCTGGGGCAAGAACAAGCCTTGGTCGATGAGGCACGATTTGCCTCAAGACGCCACCATCAGGTGTTTGAGGATAACAAGGCTTTAAAAATAAAAAATGAATCCCTGATCTCACAACTTGAGGACGCCAGGGGAGCCTTCAGAGAATTACTTGGAAAACCCCCTCTGGTGAGCACTGACCATACTCACTGTGAATTAAAAATTATGGAATTGACGGGAAAGCTGGGGAGACAAACAGCTGGTGTTGTAGCCGTTACTCGCCTTAAACCAGGGGATCCCGGTATTAACTGGGATGATCTAACAAGAAAAGCCCAGTGCAATAATAACCCCATCTGCCAAAATAACCCCTCCCCCTCTGCGCCTCCACCTCCCTATCCAGGACAAACTGCCCCGGTAGAAACCAAGCAGGTTAATATAGTCACTACTACCACCCGATTTGGTGACCCTACACCCCTGGATGATGAATTCGATAATGATACCTCCTCTGTAGCCTTCAACCTGCCCCCAAATGAGAAAGTAATTACTACTACCAGTAGAAGTTTGACCCCGGCAGAGTGCAAAGCACTAGCCGAAGAAATGGGGCCAATAAACGGGGGGACGAACGCAGTCGCCCTAACAAGTGATTGGGGTACATTCCGTTACTGTCACCCTGAGTTAGAGTTGACAGACTTAAAACAAGTTCTGTTGTCATGCATTTCACGGGAACTCAAGTTATCACTTTCACGGGAAATCTCTGATAAAAGTAAGGGGTGGTGGGATGTTATGGATTCAGTTTGTTCCCGTTTGGGCATGGACGCAGTTAATTCCACCCGTGCGGCTGGGGACGCCCGGCAAAAGGCAAGTGAGCATCCCGTAGCCTTTGCAAATCGATTATATGATTTGTACAACCAGTCCCAGAAAAGCTGTAGTGGTCAAGAGTTTTGTGACACGGAGGGATTTAAGCTGACATTCATTGATGCTCTCTCAAGGGACGCTCTTGGTATTACCGTTCATCAGGGAACCCCGTGGGCTGATCTGAAGGATGCTTGCATTCGAGCTTGGGACTGAGTTAAATCGTCCCTCACCCCTACTGAGTCCAAAGTGTCGGCGGTGGAGGGTCCTCTGACTCCACAAACCCCTCCCCAGTCGGGAGACAAACGCCACGTAATCTGTTTAACTGTTATAAGCCCGGACTCTATGCTCGCGACTGCCGCAATAGTCGACATCTAAATAATGGCCCACGCTACCAACCCCCAATCCGTGAAGGTAACGGGTCTGATTTGAACTCTGTGCAGCAGCAGCTCGAACACCTTTCGGCAGTAGTTGAGGCCATGAAGCACAGTCAGGCGGGGGGGGGGCAAAACGTTTCGGCTGTTTCTCGCAGTGGAGATGCGCTCCCAGACTCACGGCCCCAGTGATGGTCAGAGGCCTCCACGGTGACCACGTCTTCTCCTGTCTGGTACGGGGAGGACGGACGACCTTTTGTCCGGGCCACTGATCATGGAGGCCGCCACCATGTTATGCTTGTGGATTCCGGTTCTGCCGTGACTATTTTACATGACCCTGCTCCCTTTTCCCATTCTGGCACCGCCCTAAACCTCTCTGGCTTTAATGCTTCTACTCAGTTAGTTAATCAGGGATTGAGCTCCACAGTCTTGTCCATTGATGGGAATTCATCGATGTCCCCTCTCCTGTATATATGGCCACCCATGACCAGAAAGGTATCCTCGGAAGTGACACGCTGCATAAACACTGTGCTGTCCTCGACTACGCTAATGATTGTCTTTGGTGGCACTTTAATGAGGCACCACTGACACCTATTTCAGATGTCCATTCGGTATATGCAATTAAAAACCCCGAGGATTTCACCCTTCCCGGGACGGAAGACCCCATGGTTAATACATTAATTCATAAATTTTCAGAGGTTTTTGCTAAGTCCAAACATGATTGTGTTAGGATGTCGGAAGATGAGGAGATTAATGAACCCTCCCACCCTCCTGTTAAGCAGTATTCCATTCCGGCTGAGAGTAAACCTAGGGCTGGATTTTCATTGACCCGTGGAGGCGGGTTTGGAGGCGTGTGGGGGGTTAAAGTTGCAGATTCGGGGGTTCCGAACCCATCCCGCCCCCAACCCGCCTGCATGCCAGTTTCGTTGGAGGCGGGTATCCGACCTGTGCTGGGACCCGCCTCCCCGAGGCGGGAAGGGGATTAGTGGCAATAAACTGCCTGTTAACAGGTAGTTAACAGGCAGTTTTTTGCCTAATCCCTATTTTGATGCGTGAAATGTGGGCTTCCCGACAGGTCCCAACCACGCCAAGTTAGCGAGGCGGACCGTGGGTCTGCAGGGGTTGGAGGGGTCGATATGACTGGTGGGCAGGTGAGTGATGGGTGCATGTGTGCAGAGGTAAGTGTGTAAGGTAAGTGTAAAGTGTGGGAAAAAGTATAACTTACCTTAACTTCCTCCTGCAGGTGTCAGCCCTACAGGTCTCGGGAGTCAGGAATCTCACCGGCACAGAAAGCACAATGGCCGTGGTGCTGTCAAAAACTACAGCCTTTGTTTTCTGTGCTGGAATGATTTCTAACTCAGCCTGAGAGGAAGGACTCAAGTTAGAGGACAGACTGTCAGTGTTTGACAGCTTCACAGAGCTGTCAAACGCTGATATTTCATCTGTCAAAAGCTCTTGACAGATGAAATGTCAATCTGTGACGTCACCTGTTGCCGGGTGGCCCTTAATTGGCCTGCTGAGCTCGCTGGGTGGGCTCAACAAGGTCAATCAACGGAAAATACAGTGGGTTGGCCACAAGTCGATGGAGGCGGGACTACAACCCAAAAAAAGGGAGTCCTGCCTCCATCACGTCCCCAGTATCAAAATCCAGCCCCTTATGTTCGGTCTACTATCAATTCATTGTTAAAGCAGGGTGTTATTCGCACTGGCACTTTTACCACTAATTCTCCAACCTGGCCAGTTAAGAAACCAGATGATAGCTGGCGTCTAACAATTGATTATCGCAAGCTTAATTCGGTAACCCCAGCTTACGCCCCTGTTGTTCGGGAGACCCCCACTCTCCTGTCCCAGATTCCACCAGGTAGCTGCTACTTCTCCACCTTTGACATTTCAAACAGCTTCTGGAGTATTCCTGTTAAGTCAGAGGATCAGTACAAGTTTGCCTTCACTTTTGAAGATCAAAGTTATACTTGGACATGTTTACCTCAAGGCTTTCACAATGCACCAACTATATTCCACAAACGGATGGCTCAGGCACTGAAACCTTTTTCGAGACCTGACTGCCTGCTGCAGTATGTTGATGACCTTTTGCTTGCAACGCCTCACAAACAGACTCATATTAAATTAATGGAAGAGCTATTAGGCCTTTTTCTAAAAGCTGGGCTGAAAATTAACCCCAAAAATGTGCAACTGTTACAGCCAGAAGTGACATTTTTAGGGGTTTCTGTGGGACAAAAGGGACTCAGCCCTGACCAGCATAAGATTGAGGTGGTTCAGCGTTTACCATTGCCCGCATCCAAAACCGCACTTCGTTCCTTCCTGGACCTTGTGGGATTCCAGCTCTCATTTATCCCCAGATTTGCGGAGCTAGCCAAACCATTATATGAACTGTTAAAGGGTGAAGAGGACACTGTGGCCCGTGACTGGACCACAGAACATACAACAGCTGTGTCCCTCCTTAAAACTGCTGTTATGCAAGCCACATGCCTGACAAGCCCTGACCGAGAGAAGCCTTTCCACCTGGAGGTGGGATCCACCGATCAGAGTCTTGCTGCTGTTCTGTGCCAAGAGCTACTGGGTAAACTTATGCCAATCGCATTCGCCGCCCGTATTTTGACTGGCGTGGAAAAGAATTTCACTGTGTATGAGCGACATCTGCTGGCCACTTTTTGGGCAGTCAAACACGTCACGTTTATAACTGGGCTGAACAAAATGATCATACATAGCCCCCACACCCCTTTGAATCTTTTACTTAAACCAGGGGACACTTTGGTCTCCTCTGCCCGACTCAGTCACTGGACACTTCTGTTATCTCAGAGAGATTTGGAAATAACGCCAAGGCAGACAACTCTACTACCTCAGCTCCTACTGTATGAGGGGGGAAGCCATGAGTGCCCCCTTCCACCACTGGAGTTCGACCGTCACCCTGTCTCTCCTACTCCGCTAAGTGACGCCCAGAATGTCTATATTGATGGGTCATCCTATCACAGGGACGGAAAGCCCCTTACTGGATTTGCAGTAGTCATGCCTGACTGAGAACTTAAGTATAAATGCATTCCCCACTCTGCCCAACATGCTGAAGTTGCAGCCCTGGTGACAGCAATCCAAATTACTCATGACATACCTGTTAATGTCTGGTCAGATAGTGCCTATGCGATTAACACTTTGTTATCTTTACCGCTGTATGCTAGGAATAATTTTTGTACTGTTGATGGCAAGACCCTGCTCCATGCAGACCTCTTTGCTTCCCTTTGGGACTCTTTAAATTCACGATCAGCCCCTGTCTATGTTGGTAAGGTAAAGTCCCATTTACGTTCTTCAGATGTACATACCCAGGGTAACTCACAGGCAGATCGTGCTGCCAAGGACGCCGCCGTTAACGGTGACCTTTGGCAAGCCCTTACCCCTCCCTTACGATCAGTCTCGAGTATCCAAGGTGGGGCCATCGACCTCCCTTCCCTCCAGTCCAATTATTCCCCCTATGCAGTTGGTATTGCATGGCATCAGAATGGATGTCAGTTACCTCAGCCCACTCCATGGGCTGCGGACACACAATTGGCTCTGGATCAGTCTGGGGAAGCTGCTCCCCTGTTAATGTTCAACCCCCGCAGGCGGTGGCTATCATCTGATCTTCCGGTTGTCTGTGTTCCCCCATCCATGGCACCCGAAATTCTTGATCTCCTGCACTCACACCCGGTAGGAGGGCACTATTCAGCTGAGGCAACTGTTCAGAAACTACGCAAATTTGCGTGGTATCCCGATTGCGTCACAGATGTCACTCAGAGGGTGAATCGTTGTCTGCCCTGTTTACAGCACAATCCAAGTGCCCACACTAATCAGGCACTGTTGCGCAGTCCCACTCCTCCCGATGGGCCGTGGACCCACCTTCAAATTGATTTTATAGGGCCCTTACCTACAGGACCTTCTGGCTTGTGGTATTGTCTGGTTATAGTTGATAAATTTACTAAATGGATGGAGGCTTTTCCATGTAAAACAAACACCACATTGACAGCAGCTCGCCTTTTATTGGGTGAGGTGATCTGCAGGTGGGGAGTGCCAATTCAAGTTGATAGTGATCAGGGATCTCACTTTACTGCCCAAATTTTTACCGAATTGCAACGGATAATGGGTATCTCGCATAAACTTCACATCTCCCATCATCCACAATCATCTGGTGTAGCGGAAAGAGGAAACCGAACTCTGAAAACTATGTTAAACTAATTTTGTGCAGATCACCCCACCAAATGGTCCAGTATGTTGCCAAAGTGTCTAACGGCTATTAGGTCCACCCTGCATAGCAAAACAGGTATCTCACCCTACCAGGCTATGACCGGGCGACTAATGTGAATGCCAGCCCATCTGTTAACCCCTTCAGCCACACCCTGAGTACAGGGAATTGCCAACCAAAAATGGCTTGAAATGGTGGTAGAGAACATAGAACAAACTCACATGATTGTAGCTACACAAACAGGCAAATCAAAAAACCAGGCAAAGAAATACTTCGACAAGAAGGTCCGACCATTTGAGTATCAAGTGGGAGATGTTGTAATGGTGCTGAACTATGGGAAGAAGCAACATTGCTTCGAACCAAAGTGGAATGGCCCCTTCCCGATTATTGACAGGGCCAGTCCTTCGGTTTATCTGGTCCAATTCCCTGGGAAAAAGGGGAGGGCCAAGGTGGCTAAATGGTACCATATCAATCAGTTGAAAACTAAAAGAATAAATATTCCTGGTTAGATGATAAACTGTAGCTTTCTTCACAATTTCTGTATTCTTTGTTTTGTATCATTGTCGCTTGAAATGTATGTACTTCGTGGATGTGCTAATGATTGTAAGATTGAATTATAACTGTGACTGTAATAATTGTGTTTTGTAGGTAACAGAGCATGGGAAAAGCCAATACGATCCAGTATGAGCTGCACAGTTATGTGGTACAATTTAGGTGCAACATTCTCCTGTTGTCTGAGGAATTCAGTGAGCTCGTGATGCCACTGAACTCCTCCCTAAAGCATTTTTATGTTTTGGAGCAAGACAACTCGAGAATAAATAATGAAATTGACAGCATAGAGGACAATTCACACTGGTGGGATATTGGGCTTGATATATCAGCACACCCTTAGATTTGTATTATTTCACATGCTCTGGTCATTCTCCAACTTGTAATGATAGTGTATTTGATATATGTAACCTGTGTAGTAAGACTTTGATGCATAAGCCAAATGTGTATCTATAGTATGACTAACTGTACTGATGAATTAATGACGGATGAAAATCAGAGGCAATGTAGAGGAGACCCCAGGCGGGGTTAGATCAGGAAAGATAGAAGAAACAGAGGATACCCCAGGCGGGGCAGAATTGGAACACCGGAACAGTGAATTGAACCGTCGAACCAATAATTTAGAGTTGGCATGGTTGGTAGAGGTTCGTAAATGAGAGGTCGAAATAGAGTTTGTCTCCTTCTCAAGTTGGGGACTGTTAGAAACTAGTGGTGCCTAAAAATACTGTGTTTAAATGATGTTTCGTTTTCCTGGAAAGCTTGCATTAGAATTTGAGACAGTCTTTTTAATCAGTTAGACTAGGTGAAACATAAACATTCCACACGGGGGCCCATAGGATGGTCCTGCCAGGCTAGTTATCTGTTGTTTGTAAGTTAGGGTTTTGACTTTGTTAATGTATCTTTAATTTGGCCAGTGAAGGCCCAACCTATGTTTCTTCCATCATTACTAATAATCATATTATAATCTCCACAGATGTATTTTGAAAGGGGAAAAAAGGTATAAAACAACAGCTATTGAACACTGAAAGCAGCGTAATTCATGGGAATGTAAAAGTTCTGAGAGAAAAGTTCACAGCAGAAAAAGGGAGTAAATTATAGACCTTACTTGTGAAGGTCAGAACGGTGGGATAGCGACTGGTTAATGTGCGACAGCTCAGACTGGGGCCTTGTATTTGCTGGGTTAAGGGGGTGAGAGTAAAAAGAGATAAGATGGATTCCAATGGAGGAACCTTCAAAATGTAAAAACAAGAAAGATAAATTGGATGAAGTAATGAGACCCTCTTGGCTTTCATCCAAGCACCAAGACAAAGAACTTAAGCTGTCATTGGTTGATGAAGTTTTGGAGGAACCGCTATAGGTTAAATGGTCTTGTCAATAACTTGGCCTCAGGCCCACCCCTATAAAGAGAATAAAAAGTGACACCCCAAGGGCTTGCACACAGACGGTGGAAGGGAGAGCCAAACACAAGTTAAAAAGAGAAGTTGGGCTGATCGAACGCTCTTTTGAGAGTGATCCCATGCTCACCATCGAAGGCCCTAGAGAGAGAGAGAGAGAGAGGCCAGAAGCCAGAGAACTGTTCACGCATGCCAGCCGTCTGTCTGATCGGGTCCGGTACAAGCTGCTTGTTACGGTCGTATGTTTTTGCTGTATTACTAGTGTGTTGTATTCCGTCCTAAACTCTGATTAAACACAATATACCCACCATATTGGTTTGCACTCAATCCTGTTTACCAGAGATACGTGAATCTCTACAAGAGCCTTTTCCCCCCGACTTTTTATATTTCCCTGCATGGCCACGGGATTCACACAGCTCGAGAACCACGTCTGTCAACCTGAGGCATGAGTTCCGTAGCCATTGCTCCAGCTGATTACTTGACAGCATGATAAACAAACCAAAATAAAAACATGTTGATTACATCAGCTAACTGATTGATGGAGATTCTGTTCTACTTGAAAAGCTACTGTTAAATGTTAATTCAGAAATTCCTGAAGGGATGCAAGTGCTACCCTGGATGGTGAGAGGAATACATTTTTCACTGGCCATTCTCGGCTGTTGCCTTCCAACTCAACAGTGATTACGGTGAATTGATCTGCACTGTAAAAAATGACATACATCATTTAAATACATCTTTGTGTTGTTTCTGGTCAGGTTTTTCTCTCAGTAATATTGTGATTGTCCAGTTACACATTAAATCAAGTCATCAACTGTAACAATTTCATTCTCATCACTCATTCCACTGGTTCAATTTGCTTTCAGTCCTTGAATAAGACTAATTTAATTTTTCAGTCTGAGACTTTAGGGTGAATTTCTGCAGAGGTTCTCTCACTTGTCCATTGTTAACTTCAATGGAAGAGCTGCAGAAATCCCAGAAACACATTGTAAGCACCACTTACACTGTTTGTCAGGGATTCCGCAGCTCTTCCACTGAACTTGCATAAGATCGTAAATCCACCCCTTTACAATTCCATTTAAAATCTGCTTAATTTTATGTCTTACCTATACACACACATCTTTTATTTGTTCCAATTACTGATACAAAAGTCTATAGATTTGTGACTAAAGTACCAATAACTTCCCAATTAATGTACTTTTTTAATTATGTTCTTGATCGTATTTGTAGATGGCGTCATATTACTTAATGATAATATTAGTTAAATATTTCTTTGTCACTCATATATAACTTTTAGTATATTATTGTAGGATAAAGATTCAACACCCACTATGTTAGATTAAACTTAAAATTTAATGTGGCCAGCGTCCTTTTAAGGATCCCGGTTTAAAAGGCGTCATGAATGATGTCACTAGACCTGCTCCATCTCATTGGGCCAGGTAATGCGCTGGGTGGGCTTACTAGGCCCCATTAAGGTAAGTTCATTTTCTACAGCAGGATGGAGCCAGCAGCGGGGTCGTGACCCGCCATGGACACCGGCTGCACCGGACCCACCGAGGTAAGGAAAATTCCGCCCGACCAAAGGTCATCAACCTGAAACGTTAACTCTGGCCGTAATTTTATGTTGGAGGTGGGTAGTGATTTGGGGGGCTGCAATGAGGTGGGAATGCCATGAGAATGGGTTTCTCTTAGGCCCTGCCAAACTTCACAGCAGGGCTGATTAAAATTTAGCTTCTCAGTTTCCCACTTGCGGCCAGCCAGATGGAGAGGCTGGCTGTCGGACGGGTAGGCCTGAGGCATCAGGCCACAGAGAGGAGGGATGGATCGGGGGGGTCGAAGGCTGGAGATCGTGGAGGGTGTAAGACGTGCGGAATTACCCCTCGCCCCGTCCAACAGGTTATAGAGTTCGGCCTTGAGACTTATGAGAAATTACACCAGACACACGGGTTCTGTCTTTAACCTTTTATTGTTCCCAAGACAGATTCAAAATCCCAACCACTATTCGAGCAGTCCACCAATAATGTTACAAGAAATCATACATACAACCACTTCCCAGCCCCGTGACCTCTACCACAAAGAAGGACAAGAGCAGTAACATCACGGCACACCATCTAACTCTGTTGGTTACCTTAACTCAGTTGTAGCATACTTGCCTTTAGTTGTGGATTCAAGTGTCACTCACTGTGGGGGAGTAAAGGAAAGAGTTAGAGATATGAGATAAAGGTTTCATGCACATTGAATTGTGCAGATGATCATAAGTCAATCTGTTAGAGCATCAGAATCATTATCAGTCACTCATGCAATGTCAATGAGAGAGATGCAAAACTATTCTGTCATCAGCTTACTGTGATGCGCCCGTCTGTCCGTCCCCCACTTGCGCATCGTCCTCCACTCCCACGATCTCCAGGGCCGCCTCCTCTGCATTGGTGAGCTGGGCTATTGAGGGTAGCCCTCCTCCTGTCCTCGCCCTTTCCCTCTTATTGTGGGCTCTCTTTTCCTGCAATGAGGGACACAAGTGGAGTTTGAGTGAGAATGAAGGAGTGAGTGTAGAGAATCCATAGCATAGATGCTTAGAAGGAGAAAAAGATGGAGTGAGGTGCCAAGACCAAGGGCCCTCCCTGTGTGTTGTAAGTTGTTGGCATTGCATCACAGTGATAGGGAGTGTGAGGGCTGCATAGTCGAATAGTTCAGTGAATGTGAACATAGAGAGAGAGGGAATTGGTAATGGTGCAGGGATGTAAGGGTGAAGTGGGATGTGCAGGAGGAGCGTGACAAAGTGCTGGTGATGAGAGGCAATGGGGATCAGATTGAGGGTGATGGGAATGTAATACTCACTTTTCCTGTGCGGAGAAGGTCATGAAAGCTCTTTCGACATTGCAGTCAGGTTCTGTTGCACAAAGAAATAGCATTGACCTCCTGTACCACTTGCAGCCACACAGCTTTAGTCTGCTGTGGAGGCTTTTTCCTGCCTGAGGAAGGAAAGAGCACCTCCTTGTTTGCTCTTACTCCCTCCACCAGAGCTTGGAGGGAGGCCTCATCAAATCTAGGTGCACACTTTGGTCTAGAGCTGGACATACTTGCACAAGGAATCACTCAGAACAATGGTCACAAAGTTGAAAGGCTGAAAAAGAAGCAAGGCTGCTTGCAGGACTTAAACCCAGCAGCATTGATGACATCATCGGAGGCGAGTTTCTGTATGAAAAGGCTCATTGGGCCAGGGGTTCCCACACGCTGGAAATCAATTGCCCAATTAGGGCAAAATCGCACTTTTGTCCCACTTTACATCGGAGTCGGGATCCTGACACAATGACCACCTGACACGCCCCCAGCCCGCCTACAATGACAAAATCCAGCCCATGATCTCCCTTAGAGAGTCTTCCTGCTATCACGGTTTCTCCAATAGTGCCACTCCCTTCGGCCTCATTTCCAACACTGACCTTTGCTCCCCGTTTCTTCTCTGTCTTGGACAATGGCGCATCTGCACCTATCTTGCTCCCTTCTGGCGTCTTTGTCTCCCCGCTCCTATCCTGCTGCCCCTTTAAGGCTCCTGCTTCTTGCACCCTGTCCTTGTCTTGCCCCCTCCTGCTCCCTGAGATGTCCAACTGCCCATCTTTCTTTGGAGTACTTTCATTTACCCCGCACTCCGCTCCCGCCTCCTCTCCCCCCGTGGACACCAGATTCACCGTATTATGGCTCGACTCTGCCCTCGACCTGTGCTGCCCACTGCTGTCTTTGTCCTTTTCCACCATACTTGGTGTGTTTACCACCATCTCCATCCTGTTCTCTGCTCTGCAATTTTCTGCCTCTTCCCGTGCTTTTTTCTCCTTCCATTCACCAGTTGTGTCCTCCGCCTGCTCCGTTCCTCCAGCCGCTCCACTCACAGCTCCTGCTCCTTCTCCTTCTTCCATCTCCTTGTCACTCAAGGGGCTTCCTTCTGCCTCACACTCATAGCTGGTGGGGCCTTTGTGACAGACCGCACAGCTCTCTGCCTTGCAGCTCCGAGCGATGTGTCCAGACTCGCCGCAATTATAACAGTACAAGTCTGGACAGCTTCTTACAAGATGGTCATGTCCAAGACAATAATAACAAATCTTCACCTGGTTATCATGTAGTACCCGGAAGTGCTGCACTCCTTCCATTGTCTCGAATTTCATGCTATATGGCAATGATTTCACCCCCCTCTGGGAACTGCACCTTTACGTAACGGGTTCCATTTGCTACCCGCGTTCCTGGATAGTATCTCCTCTTTATTGCCGAGCAAATTTTAATGTCCCACGACTCCAACTTTTTTATTATCACATCATCATCAATATAAACTGGCAGGTCTAAGAATGAGACCACCACCGCTTCAGAATATAGCAGAGATACCTCCAAGAACTTATCTCCAACCTTCAAACTCAGTAAAAGTCTTTTTAACTCCTCAGCCACTGACCGTCACCTCTAACCCAACATTCGGCTTTGGTCTGCAGGCAAAGCAGCTTCCCTCGCCGCAGTCCTCATGTACTGCCTGGATAATATCCCAAGCTCATATCTGCTTATCCTCGCACTGAATCACCACTATGTTTTCTTTTCCAAACCTCCTGGGATCCCTGCCCAAATCTTTGGGCCTTTTTTTCTCCATTCCCCCAACATTTTCTTCCCTGATTAAATTTCTCCTGGGAATGTTGTCCTCTGAGGGGCCTGGCACTCCAGGCCCCTCAGCAGCCATCTGGCTGCAGTTTAAGGATCAAAGAAGCTGCTGTTAAGGCTTGCTCCAGGGACCCCATAAAGGCCCTAAAACCTGAAAATAAACCAAAATCCCACCACCAACATTTTACAAACTCACTCCAACTCCCTGCAGTAATCAAGCACCCAGCAGCACCTGCTCACTCCTAGCCCCTCCTACCTAGAGAGTGCTATCCACTGAGCCACAGATGTCCTCGTATTGGCCTGAAAGGAGCAAATGCATTCACTGGCTCCAGCATTTCACTGCCAGTCTGGATTCTAGTGACGACACCTCCTGTGATGTGAATTTGCAATGGCCCTGCATCTGAGTCCACCATCACTGTTGTTGTAGTGGCTGTTTGATTGTGTCTGCTTTCTAGCACTTGTACCATCACTTGTTCAGGGAAGCTTGATGGGCCCGATCTGCTGTCAGCTTCAAAACAGCAGCCTGATCTATCAGTACGACAGGCTTGCCACTGTGCCTAGGCACACCTTCAAATGTCCACTGATGTGGCTAAGAGAAGCAATTTTAACAGCTATGATGTCTATGCATCCTGGCTCATGGTTGACCGTATCTGATTGTGATAGCACCATAGAAGTTTACAGCACAGAAGGAGGCCATTCGGCCCACCGTGTCTGTACTGGCTCTTGCCCCATAGCCTTCTTTCTTACTTTGCTTCAAATATTTATCCAATTTCCCTTAAAAAATCCAATAGTTTCTGCCTGAACTATTTCCTATGGCAAAGCATTTCATGTTCCAATAACCCACTGTGTAAAGACATTCCTTCAAACCTTTCTCTTCATTTCATAGTAATTGTTTTAACTTGATGATTCCTCATCATTGACTCCCTAATTAGAGGAAATAGTCAACAGCATCTCATCCCCCTTTGGCAGAGCTCTTCCTACCACTGCTGTCATCAGGAATTCAAAAACTACAGACCCGATATTCCTCTCCGTAGTATTTAGGACTGTTCCAGAGATGCAGACCTGGGCCTGTACCTCAGTTTCCTCTGGGTGTGACAGAAGACTCCCATTTTGTGGATGCCCAAAGAAGCTGCTGTTAAGGCTCCTGGGACCTCCTCAGATCTGAAGGGACAGGCAGCAAGGCAAGCGAAACAGGAAAAGGTAAGTTGTGCCTTCTTTTGTAGGCTTCCGAAGAATCTCTGGGCCTGGTGACCTCTGTGCCCGTGTTCACACCCTCATTTCCTAGGGTACGACCCTGCCAGGTGCTCTGAGGCTTAGAGAGGCAGCGTATACTTCAGCAATGCTGTGCCTGCCCAGTATCCATGCAAGGATGGAGGCTGGGGTGATGGGGAGGAATATCATGTTTTCATGGCCATATGCAGAGTTAAATGTCCCCACTCAAGTTTACAACACCACCAGCCCAGACCCACTCAAAACAGTCAAATAGAACTCAGGAAGTCTCGGTCAAAGTTTGACAGGGCAGACTTTCTTGTGTTTCTCATTGTGGCAGTTGTTTTGCACAAATTTCTTTACAGCTGAATTCTTGGGGCTGATTGCATGATCGGTTATTCCTGGCAAGTAGCAGCCCTCGCAGGGAGCACAGGTTGGGAACTTATTTAAATTATTTAAAGCAAAGATTTGCAGGGATTTGGGGAAAGAACACGGGAGCGTCACTAATTGGATAGCGCTTTCAATGAGCCGGCACAGGTGGGCCGAAAATGGGTTGAAAAGCCTCCTTCTGTGCTGTAAGATCCAATGATCTTATGAAATTCAGGGGCTGCAGCCCCACATTTTCCTAACCAGCACTCAGTGAAAGCGGTCAATCCACCCCGAGCATGCCCAATCAGGCAACCAGCACTCTACTGTCTTAGATATTTTGGTTTCTGGATCATTCTACTATTTCTTTCTTTGATTGCTGCACCAGGCATTTTTTAGTGGGATTGTGGTCAAACAGCACAAATTCTGTCCCTGTGTTCTCTCACCTCCAGAACTGCATTCAGCACCTGATCAATGATTTGTGCTTCTTCTGTATAGGAAACATCCTTATTTTTATTCGTTCATGGGATGTGGGCGTCGCTGGCAAAGCCAGCATTTTTTGTCCATCCCTAATTGCCCTTGAGAAGGTGGTGGTGTGCCGCCTTCTTGAACCGCTGCAGTCCGTGTGGTGAAGGTACTCCCATAGTGTTGTTAGGGAGGGAGTTCCAGGACTTTGAGCCAGCTACGATGATGGAACAGCGATATATTTCCAAGTCAGAATGGTGCGTGACTTGGAGGGTAACTTGCAGGTGGTGGTGTTCCCATGTGTCTGCTGCCCTTGCCCTTCTAGGTGGTAGGGGGTCACAGGTTTGGGACATGCTGTCGAAGAAGCCTTGGTGAGTTACTGCATTGCATCTTGTAGATGGTACACACTGCAGCCACGGTATGCCGGTGGTGGAGGGAGTGAATGTTGAAGGTGGTGGATGGGGTGCCAATCAAGCGGGCTGCTTTGTCCTGGATGGTGTCGAGCTTCTTGAGTGTTGTTGGAGCTGCACTCATCCAGGCAAGTGGAGAGTATTCCATCACACTCCTGAATTGTGCCTTGTAGATGGTAGAAAGGCTTTGGGGGATCAGGAGGTGAGTCGGGAGATGAGTCACTCGCCACAGAATTCCCAGCCTCTGACCTACCCTTGTAACCACAGTATTTATGTGGCTGGTCCAGTTAAGTTTTTGGTCAATGATGATCCCCAGGATGTTGATGGTGGGGGATTCGGCGATGGTAATGCTGTTGAATGTCATGGGAAGGTGGCTAGACTCTCTCATTGAGGAAAATTGCTGAGTAAACAGCTGTCCTGAGCAGCATCTCCTTATTTCAGGGGTTTAAATGGCTGCTTAGTGCAGTTAATCAGTGTTAAGTAGTACTGAATGGCAGGGGCAGATTAACGCACAGGCCTATGGGGCCTCAGCCAAATCGGGGGCCCCACCAGGGGGCAGTTTCATTTAAGCATGAAATATTTTTCTTTATTATTAATGCAGCGAGTAAAGATTCTACCGGCTTATATCTTCATGCATTTCACCACATGCTTGTATTTGGATGTGAGGATGCGGGAGTGCAGCGGTGTCCTGAATTTTCCAATTCAGTATTGAATTCTGCATTGTAGCTTTTAAAACACTGTATGAACTGGGGCCTTATACCATCTCTTCAGTCTTTCTTACACCCAATCCACATTCCCCTCCCTTTGGAACTTTCCTCGTATTCATCCTAAAATCCTCTTATCCTGCAAATGCCTGTGTTCAGCCTTGTCTTCACCGTCGCCACAAATGCTACTCTCCTGCCTCCAGATCTATTACTCTCCCCGGCCACTGTTTCACACTGAACCAGGCTGCTGGCAACCTTGGTGTCTCTGAGCTTGATTTAAGACCCCATATGCTTTCCATCACAAGGCTGCTTACTTCCACCTCCACAACATTGCCTGATTCTACCCTTACCTCAGCCTCTTTGTTGCTCAAACCCTCATGCATGCCGTTATTATTTCCCGACTCGGCTGCTCTACAATTCTCCCTTTGTCAATTTCCATTCTTCACCCTCCATAAACTCCAATTTGTTCAAATCCCTCTGCAGAAGCTTGTCTTATGTCTAGCTCACCCACCTGCCCTGTCCTCGCTAACATACATTGGCTCACCATCCCCAACACGTTCAATTTCTCAGGACAACTAGTGGTGGGTGGGTGATAAATGCAACCTTGCCAGTGTTGCTGACATCCCCAGAACAACAAAAAAAGAAAAAACAGATATGATTTACTGTCTCATTCTCTTGAGCTTGGATCATTGGCATCGCAGTTGCCTCTGAATCAGAAGTTTATGGGTTCAAGCCCAACTATGGACTTGAGCATATAATCGAGGCTGATGCTTCAGTCCAGTCCTGAGCATGTGCTACATTTTTGAACACGGCTCTTTAGGATGAGACATTTCTAACTGTTCAGGTGGATGTAAAAGATCTTATTGTTATTTGAAGAAGAGCAGCGAGTTTTCCTCGAATCCTGGACAACATTTATCCCTCAATTAACACCAACAAAAATATATTAACTGGGCACTTATCTCATTTGCTGTTTGTGGGATGTTGCTGTGCATAAATTAGCTTCTGCATTTGTCTACATAACCGTGGCGACACTTCATGCAATAGTACTGCATGACTGAAAACACTCTGGGATGTCTGAGGATATGAATGGCACTGTATCAATGCAAGTGTTTCTTTCTTTCTCTTTCTCTCTATCTTTCTATCTCTTTCCCTCTCTTCTTATCGACAGAGGAAGTTAGCACAAATCTGTTATGTTATCCTTATAATTTACTTAAAGCTAAAGTGCAAGCAATCTTATATCAATATCTAATTATTTTGCCTGTTGCAGAGAACAGCAGTGATCAATCCTGCACTGGACATTTACTTTCCTGAAGAAAGTGGAGTACAGATAATTGCTGAACCTGGCCGTTATTGTGTGACATCATCGTTCACACTGGCTGGGAGGTTATGCTAAAACTGTATAAAACACTTGTTAGGCAACAGCTAGAGCACTGTGTACAGTTCTGGTCAGCACATTACTGTTTACTATTGTTAGAAAAATGATTTAAAATGCTCAGTCCGGCTCCAGTGGTAATTTTTGTCATTATCGCAGCATATTTCATTGGGTAGAAATGAACAGTGTGTGATTCAATTCATCCTGCATCAAACACGTCCAAATTCTTACAACAGATGGCCTGCTTACTCTCTCAGGTGGGAAGTAGTGTGTAGTCTGAGGTGAGCAAAATTGGAGAAGAAAAGTGTTAAAAAATGGGGGAGAAAAAATGAATGCGTCGGACAAGATTTCTTTGATTCTCCGAAAGAATATATTTAGGATTTTCCTACAAATAGTCAACAGAGAAAACCTTTGCCTTTTGTAGTCAGTTATTTTATGTTTCTTTTCCTTTTTAATCATTGCAGTGCCATTGATTTAAGGGCATCTTGATTCACACATGAGGGAAAAGGGAATAATGGGATACAGGGAAGAGTTAATTAGAGTGGGAGGAGGCTCGTGTGGAGTATAAACAGCAGCAAAGGACATCCCTTTGTGAGCTGCAAGAGACATTCATGGAAAACTGATATGGGAGAGCCTCTGTTGACTATTGTGTCTGCCCACTGCATGAGCAGACTTATCTTCCCCGACCCATCACCAAAATGGCATCATCTACAACCATGTTTCCGTGAGCATCAATTCACACAGCTGCCATTCATGTCACTCAATCAAAACTTCTTTCCTCCATTGCTTAAAGCAATAGGGATGATTTTCCTCTGTTGAATGGCCGATAGCCACATTTCTCAGAATGTTACATAAAGGCATAAGAGATGCGCCCAATAGCCACAAAGTTTGCAATTGATGTGCATTATTTCTGGTTGCAATTGGTGCTGAGATTCAAATTTAATTTAATAGCAGGAAGTTATGTCATCCTACATTTATTTCCTCGCCAACACAGATACTGAGAAGTGTAGAGGAACAGAGGGACCTTGTAGTGCATGTCCACAGATCCCTGAAGTTAGCAGGATAGGTCGATAAGGTGGTTAAGAAGGTATATGGGATACTTTCCTTTATTAGCTGAGGCATAAAATATAAGAGCAGGGAGGTTATGCTAGAACTGTATAAAACACTTGTTAGGCCACAGCTCGAGTACTGTGTACAGTTCTGGTCAGCACATTACTGGAAAATTGTGATTGCACTAGAGAGGGTGCAGAGAAGATTTACGAGGATGTTGCCAGGAATGGAGAATTTTAGCTATGAGGAAAGATTGGATCGGCTGGTTTTGTTTTCTTTGGAACAGAGGAGGCTGAGGGGAGATTTAATTGAGGTATATAAAATTATGAGGGACCTAGATAGAGTGGATAGGAAGGACCAATTTCCCCTAGCATAGAGGTCAATAACCAGGTGGCATAGATTTAAACTAATTGGTAGAAGGATTAGAGGGGATTTAAGGAGAAATTTTTCACCCAGCAGGTAGTGGGGTCTGGAACTCATTGCCTGAAAATGTGGTAGAGACAAAACCCTCATTGTATTTAAAAAGTACTTGGATAAAGTGCTGTAACCTACAAGGCTACGGAGCAAGAGCTGGAAAGTGGGATTAGGCTGGATAGCTCTTTATCCACAGCATGGACACGATGGGCCAAATGGCCTCCTTCTGTGCCGTCAGGCCATGGGCTACTAGCGCCTGTATAAACTGGGTGCTCTCAGTTACTGGGCTGCATCTGAAATGCATAGAGACATGAATAATTTGTATTGAGGCTAGCAAGTCTACTTTCCAGCAGTTAGGAGACCAAAGTTAGGGAGCAGTTGGGGTGCACTGTGTCCAGCCACTTTTAAAGGGCAGTTGGGCAGTTTCACACAGTTTTCTGCTCTTGCCATTCCCTTAAGCCTAGTGGTTGTCCCATTCAATCCTACTGGACATACATTACTTGGAGAAAGAGGAGGATGAACAGGAAGAACTTTTGGATGTGTGGGAAGGGCTCCTATCTGCTCTTACTCTGCTAACTATATACCAGTTCAGGGCAGGCTGAGCAGTACTAGTGGCAGTGAAGATGACAGCAATTTTTTTTTTGCCTTTGGTTCTTTCCAGGGGACGACTGTGGACATCAGTAACATAAATCAATCTGCAGTGTGTCGCTGCATGAATCAGGTGACTGCATTGTTTGCCAGAGCAATCAGGTACATCACTTTCTCCATGGACAACAGGAAGCGCCCTGGCCTCTTTTTTCTCGAATGGCAGGATTCTTAAAAATCCAGGGTGTCATTGATGGCATCCAAATAGCCCAATCTGTTCCTGCACACTGGATTGTCCCACACATGAACTGCAAGGGCTTTTACTCCATCCATTTTCAGTGTGCGTAAAACCATCTGAACTGGATACTGCAGGTGAAAATTAGCTGTTGTATTTTCCTACATAACAACAACAACAACTTGTATTTATATAGTGTCTTTCATGTAGTAAAACATCCCAAGGTGCTTCCCAGCAGCATTAGCACACAAAATTTGACACTGAGCCACATAAGGAGATATATGGGAAGATGGTCAAAGATGTAGGTTTTAAGAAGCATCTTAAAGGAAGAAAAGTAGAGAGGCGGTGAGGTTTAGGGAGGCAATTCGAGAGCCTAGGGCCTTGGCAGCTGAAGGCACGGCCGCCAAAGGTGGAGCGATTACAATTGGGGATGCTCAAGAGGCCAGAATTGGAGGAGCACGGATATCTAGGAAGGTTGTTGAGCTGGAGGAGATTATAGAGATAGGGGCGAGGCCATGGAGGGATTTGAAAATGGCCACCTTGCATGTTCTTAGTTGGTATGATTGCATTAGGATGAGAGTGAGTGAGAGGGGTGGTTAGTCAGATGGGGATGTGATAATGTAGCTAGAGAGAGAGGGATGGATGGAAGTGCAAGGTATGCTGGTGTGAGTAAGGATGTGCAGGAGTAGGGTAGGGAAGGCAGAGTGATGGGAATGTGATGAGAGGCACAGCAGGATGAAGTTGAGTGTGGCTTTGCACTTACCTTTCCTGATCTAATGTGATCGTTGAAATGTTTCCGGCACTGCACCCAGGTCCTCCTGAATACATCCCTGCTGTTCACCTCCTCTGCAATTTGGAGCCAGGCTCATTTTGTCTCCTGGGGAAGTCTCTTCCGCCCATTCGAAGGAAAGAGGACCTCCCTGCGTGCTCTCACTCCCTCCACAAGCATATGGAGGGAGTCATCGGAGAACCTGGGTGCAGCCCTCTGCCTCTGTGCATTCATGTCTCCAAGTGTTTGGAGCAATCAAAGCCTCCAGTGCAGTGGCTGCACTCTCCTCGATCAACCTTCAAATGCAATGTGGCCATGGCTCCTTTAAATATCCCGGCTGAAAGCGCGTCATGGATGACATCATCAGACCCACACCATTTAAGAGGGCCGGGTAACGCGCAGGGCGGGCTTAATAGGCCCCATTAACGCAAAGTCGATCTCAGCAGCGGATGGAAGCAAGAATGGGGTCACGACGCACCACGCCGACCGCCTGCACCTGACCCGCCCAAGTAAAGAAAATTCCGGGCAATGGCTTCGGTCTTCCCAATATTTATTTGGAGGAAATTTCTGTTCATCCAGTACTGGATGTCAAACAAGTAGCCTGACAATTTAGAGACAATGGAGGGGTCGAGAGAGGTGGTGGTGAGGTAGAGCTGGGTGTCGTCAGCGTACATGGGGAAACTGACGCTGTGTTTTCGGATGATGTTGCCGAGGGGCAGCTTGTCGATGAGAAATAGGAGGGGGCCAAGGATAGATCCTTGGGGGACCCAGAGGGAACAATAGTTACACTTCAAAGTAATTCACCGTATGTAGAATGTATTGAGATATTTCTTAAAGTCAATGTAAGGCACTAAATAAATGGAAGATTTGCTTTCAAAAGATTTTGAACAAGAAAAACGCATTGGGCTGGATTTTCTGTGCACTTATCACCTGGCAGTAGTGTATTGGGGACAGGAGATTGCTGTTCTGCAGACACGCTGAATTGCAAATATGGACTGGCATATCAAATCATGCATTAATGACAGAAATACATCATCCAGTATATTTTCCACCATTAACTCTGCATTTCTGTGGGGAAGTTACAGCGGAACAAGACCAGCCTTCAGCTCATTCTAAAACTTAACTTTTGTTTAAATGATTCCATTATACAAGAATCTTAACCTTGTTTGAAATTTAAAGTCGTGTCTTCATTATATGTTGTATATGTTGTAATGAAAATAAGAGACAAAACTTAGCATTTTTATAGGCAATGCATTTTTGGCTTCCAGCATTGCTAAGGCAGTAGAGGGGCATTTAAATTAAACTTTAAAGCTGCCTTGCCTGTGCAATTTATTGCAGAGTGATTGATTGCACTAAGCAAGGTGGGAGAGACAAAAAAAAAGTAACTTTTTTTCTCTCCTGCCAGGGTCACCTGTCACTCTACACTGTAGTAAGCAGTACAACCATTTCCCTTCCCTGTCCCCCTGGCACCAGAGATGGGCAACCCAACAGCAGTAGATATACCACCAGGAGCCCAGCAAAGTTATAGTAATGAGCCTGAACCAGCAAGATCTGTTGCGGTTACACTCACTTTGACGGGCTGGCACAAAGTCAGCCCCAGCACCCATTCAACATGATTCCAGACAGATGCAAACATTTTGGTCTTCATGATCAAAATAGTTCCCCTTTAGATCTCTGCAGCCTTTTACAGTGATCATACACTGTTTAGATAGATGGAAGCTTGGTCTGAGACTAGCCACTAATCACTGTTCAGAATATTTGTATAGGCACATCTTTTCTGCTCTGAGTCTCCACTCGGATTCCAATTGGCCGACTGTCAGACTGACGGTTTGAATTGCACCTGCTGTACAGCGCACAGAAGAAATTAGAAGTTACGAATAAAATCACCAAAGGCATGGTCACCATTAAATTTCAAAAGCAACTGTTTTATTTCTAAAATAACAACAGAAAATGCTGGAAACACTCAGCAGGTCAGGCAGCATCGTGGAGAGAGAAACAGAGTTAACCTTTCAGGTCGATCACCCTTCGTTAGAGAAGTAACAGATTTTTAAGCAAGTGCAGGGGCAGGGAAAGGGGGGAGGGGAGGAAAGAACAAAGGGAAGGTCTGTGATAGGCTGGAAGGCAGGAGAGATTAAATGACAAAAGGGATGATGGAGCAAGGCAAAAGGAGATGGTAATGAGACAAGTTAAGAAACAAAAGATGAGTCTAGATGAGGTGGAAATGGGAATGGCAGAATCATCAACAACTGCCATGTGAGAGATAAAAGAAAAAAAATAAGAAAAAAGATATAGGGGCCGAGGTTCTGGTCTGATTTATTTCTAGTAGTGGTAATTTAAAAAATATAAATTTAATTTTAAAACATTTCCTAAAGTAACCCAATGTTGCCAAGTGTTGTAATTAGTAGATGAGGTTAATGCATAAGCTGTCGGACATTAGGTGAGTGGATTCTGCTTGGTACTCATGATGATGTTATTAATAAAACTAACAACAGGAGCCATTTCACCTCCCCCATCTCCATTATGATTGGAAGCAGTAGTTTTCTTTGCTCACTGACATAATGGACTGGAATCAGCTAAAAAATAATGGCTTGTGAACAATGCCCGCCATTATTAATATGCAAATCGGCCAGCAACTTGTCGCGAGGAAGATATAAACAGTGAATTGCAAATCACCATAAGTTGCTGGACGATTTGCTCCGCACCGCCATTATGTTTGCTAAAATGGCATCTCGCGCTTAACCATTCTCACGTCTCCAAGCTGCGCAGTGGGCGTGATGCACACCCGCATGACGTGACCTCAGCTGTAATTAAAGGGACAGTCCACAAATGAAATTGGGAGTGTTCAGGATGAATGGTGGACAGCAGTCAGATTTAATGATGCCTCGATGGAATTACTGCTGGGTGCAGTCAGGAGCAGGGACATACATTTGCCCAGCAATGGGAGGTAGAAACCTGCTGGTCTCACCAAGAAGGGATGGTTGGAGGTAGCTGAGGAGGTGAGCAGCAGGAGCGTGTTGCCCAGCTCTCGGATGCAATGTAGAAAGCAGTTTAATGACCGTAACCAGCTCAGGAAAAGTAAGTACATTTGCTGATTCAAAAACAGCCTGTGCTTTAAGCGCCCCCCTTCACTCTGTCTTGCTAAGTGTTCTCCATCACTTCACTCTTCACATCAATCAAACTTCAGCAGCATCCAGCCTTCACTTTCTATGCACTTCATCAGCTCCCCAATTATCCACCGTTGACAGTCACCCCAATCCTGATGCAATGCAATGCATATGTCACATAGTCACTCTCACCGAATGCACTGCTTCCATTGGGTGAATACCTCACCTTCACTCACTCACAGGTATGTTTCCTCGCTCCTTGTCGGAGAAGAGAGTGCATAGCGCAAGAGAGAGGGACAGGACTGGAGGTGGGCTGCCACAAGTAGTCCAGCTCACAGAGGAGGACGCCCTAGAGATAAGTGACACACCTTCATCCCTCTCAGTTGGAGATGGAGAGACAGGGAGCTCGCAGATAGCTGGTGGCAGAATTACAAATATCTGTGACGCTCATATGCTGACTTCATTTCATCAATAACTGAATGATCAGAAGACGGAGTATGGTGATTGTCAAGATTGTGACTTTGCCACAACTAAATCATATCCCTTCTTTTGTCTTCCAGGGCCTTCACACGTACAGCAAGTGTTGCAGGACATCCATGAAGGCAATTCCTCAGAGGACCTCATTCCTTCTGAGGGTGCACCATCGCAGGACCTACAGCCATGCAGCAGCACAGATACTCGCTATTTGGTGGGTCCACTCTGAGAGTTGGTTGGATTTTCACCTGGTGATACACACCTCAGAAGTGAGCACAAGCAGACACTGGTGGCAGGGATAGCTGTGGAGAGTCTGCGTTGTGGGGCGCAATCTTCTCCAAGCTCTGCTCAGCTGGACACAGATGCTGAACCCCGGGGGCTATCGTTGAGAAGGAGAATGCTGGAGGTACATCAGCAACTTCGCCAGGTACTGATAGACGTGCCACGCACACTTCCCACAATAGTGGAGAGGATGGAGGATTTCAACTCGATCGCTCATGGTTTGGTGGCGTAGGGAATTGTGAGAATGTCTGCCACAGAGAGAGTCTGTCTCCATGGAGCTTCAAGCAATGCTTTCAAATGAGTCCATGCAGGCCATGACCACGGCGGAGCAGACTTTGGATGCCAACTTGTCTGCCCCCTTAATCAGGATGACAGATACCTTATCCTTGGCCTTATAACGCGTCACTGATCTTCACCAATCTGGTCTGCAGCAGAGTGGTAGGAGTGATGTGGCACTGGACCAGGATAGGGATGATGGCGAAAGGGGACATGGAAGTGGGAACTCCACTCAAATGGCTCCCACTTCGCACCTGATGCACCCCCCCCCCCCCCCCGCCCCCCACTCCTCAGCCAGCACCCGATATTTAGCCTCGTCTCCCAATGGCCGAGTCTGCCTCTGCAGGTTTAGGTGGAGCAGTCTTTGGCGGGACTCTCAGGGGCTCCAAAACCCAGAGTTCGAAGGCCAAAAGCATCTCTGTAGTCAGGGCAGGGATCTGAGCAGCCTGCCACTACCTCTGCTGAAGCCACACAAGATGCACCACGTAGAAGTGTAGGAAGCGTAAGTTGAAGAAATTGAAATTCACCAAGGGTATGGACGTGGGTGTTTGACAAAATGTTATGTTGTTACGTTTCCTTTTTTTTATAATGCCACGTAAAATGTCATGATTTGGACCAGTTCCACATCTTGCCATTATTGCATCCCGAGGGCCAACTCGCCCTTTCACTTGTTTCATGCTGAATGTCAATACATGCTGGGACCCATTGGCCGAATGTGCAATGGGTGGATGAGTGGTTGAAGGACTGTTTAGCACAAAGTGGGCAGGGTGGGGGGTTGGTGCTGTTGGGGCAGGGTGGGGGGTTGGTGCTGTTGGGGCAGGGTGGGGGGTTGGTGCTGTTGGGGCAGGGTGGGGGGTTGGTGCTGTTGGGGCAGGGTGGGGGGTTGGTGCTGTTGGTGAGAGCACACCGTGGGATTTCATTTGTTATGTTTCACATTCAGTTAACCCCGGAAGTGGGCGTGTTGGAGCCGGGTTGCACTCCCTCTAAAAATCAATAATTTTTACCCCCTACCTGCTCCCAACCTACCCGATCTTGAGAGTTAAAATTCCCCCATTTATTCCTCTTTCTGTACCTGATTTGACATTGAATTCACCCATTCTAATTGACCCTCCTTCTCAGTCCTTACTCTGTTTAATTCTCAATCTTTAAATCTCATTGGCTAAGGAGATACATTGTTGGTCCCATCGTTCACCAATGTCTCAGATGCCCTGTTGTCCTCGCCGTGCCATTATCAGCTTGCACTTCCAGCAACTTACATGGAAAAATGTTTTGAGCTGAAGGATGCAGGAAAATGTCTAACTTACCGGGCACGCTGTGAGATGCCCTTCTTCAGCAAATTCTGGCCCATAGTCAGCCTTACATTTGAGGATGAATGCATTTATTTACTACTCGCCGATCTCTCCTGCCATTACTTATGGTCAATCAGAGGATGTGCTGTTCTATAATGACAGGAGTGTTATACTATGAAATAACTTGTGGAATCATAGCAGCCATTTCCTTAAATAAAACACACTGGAAATCAGCAGAAACATATTTTAATTTTTTCATATATGGCCACCACACACTTATTGGGGGAGAAATTCGGTATCGCACCGTTTGGGGCGCTAACTTTTGAAAGCTGGGAAAATTAGCGCCAGGCGCTAATGATTTCCAGCTTTTACAAAATTAATTGTTTATGCTCCAGGAAGGAAGTGGAGCACTAAATCAAGCGCTCCACTTCCTTCCTGGAGTGCTAAAGGATGCAGGCGGAGCAGTGGAGGAGCAGCGCTGCATAATGTACCGTGCAGCGCTACCGCGATCCGAGGCTCCTTCCCTCACTTAAAGGGAAGGGCCATCGCTGCAGGCTTTGCATTGGGACCAGTTAGCTGGTCCCCGACGGCAGCCGCGATACGGCCCGATCAGCCCCGTGCACTCCAGCAGAGTGCCGGGCTGATCGATCGCGGCTCAGGAGAATTGAAAAAAATGACTTGCAACGTTGCTAAAATTTTTCTCCTACCCACGCCAACATCACCTTTAACTTGCACCTCCGAAGTTCCCGGCCTCCTGAACACGCCTCCTGCAACTGTCAGTGTTGTCGCCCGGCGATGCTGCAGGGGGCGGAACCGAAGTTCGGGTCTGGGGCGCTACTGCGGTGAAGCGCACGGCAATGACGTCACGATCCCCGGGCACAGGAGTGCGTGGCGCTACGGGTTACCGCCGCTGCAATCTGCCAGGTGAATTCCGCAGGCGGCGGTACTATCGCCGTACCCGGAGGCACTAAGGTACCGAATTTCTCCCCCATTCTTAACAAAAGAAAATCCTAGAAACAACCCAGTAAGCAAAAATCTTAGATGAAAAGCTACATAAATAATATAATATTGATGGCATGAAAACTTCCAAGACACAAATGCTGAAACCTGTGGATAATTTTGCAGCCAACAGAAATTATATTCTTAACCAAGTTACAGAGCCCAACCAATCTGAGAAGTAGCAAGTCATCAAAAGCTACATTGAACAGGTAGATTATGGGGCAGATGATATGAGCCATGTGCAGTGTACTCAAGGCCTATCTTTATCAGCTTCTCTGCACACCACACATGAGTTTTAAAATTAAGACCATTTCACTTTGACAAACAGGGATTTACCTGCTTGTCTGTTGCCTGAAGTTTTGCATACATTATGGCAGATGTGTGTTGATGCAAGATATTTATATACATATTGATTAGTAGATAGTTTAGTATTTTTATTCTAAGACCTGCTAGTTCCCTCTCACTACGTTATGAGCAAATTGGGATGTCAAAGGTTTTCACTATTTAAATGGAATTTCTCTATAAACAAGTTTTATTGCAATAAATACTAACCCCGAATAATCTATTCCACAACAGAAGTAACACAATCAGCAAATTAAAACTGAGCTTGACAGATGCTGGAGATTCAGAATTGCTTTCACCACTTTTACGAGATGAAAAGGATATTCAGCACTGCCCCAGCCATCAAACGTTTACACCGTGTGGTCCTGGTCTTCTCCTGGAGCTTGGTTTACTTTCTTTACCTTCTGGAGAGTTTCCCTATGTGGACAAAGTATGAAGAAAAACAACTGATGAATGTGTTATCAGGACACGTAGGAAACTGTGTGCAACATTAACCTGGAATAATATAGGTTCATCACATCTCTTCCTCTTCCCTAACAAGGAAACTATAAGTTATCGCCCAGCACATAGCATTACACTGTTGAGAGAATAAAATAACATTCTTATGGTTTGTCATATAAATAGTACATGCAGAATATGAGCTGAAAAATCCTCTTGCCTACTCTGCTGGCGTCTGATTGGCAGAGACGATGCTCCTGACCTCTGCTCTTGACCCTGCCAGAGTATCCGAGGTCAGACAGGGCTGGACACAGGGCCTGAAAATTACCAAGAGAAAGATCATTCTTCCCAGAGTCAATCGATTGCCTTCAACCTCATCACCCTGAGCTCCCTTAGGAGCTGAAGAAGAAAGAATCTGATTTTATCTTCAACCTGGGAAGAGTCTCTGGGGTCCCCTAGAGGAGTGACTGTGGTCTCTGGGGTCCCCTAGAGGAGTGACTGTGGTCTCTGGGGTCCCCTAGAGGAGTGACTGTGGTCTCTGGGGTCCCCTAGCAGAGTGACTGTGGTTTCTGGGGTCCCCTAGAGGAGTGACTGTTGTCTTTTTCGTCCCCTGGAGGTGTGATTATGGTCTGTGGGGGTCCCCTAGCAAAATTACAGTGAGCCAGTCTGACTTCTACAGGCAGTTTGGAGCAGGTGCCTCTGATGTACCTTTGTAGGCGTGGGGTGCTCGCCCTGAGCATGTTAATGATTCCGTCCACTCAATTTGAGATGGTGTCTGTGTCCATCTATTTGCTGCACTGCACTTCCCCCAAATGAGAGGAACTGACATAATGTCAGGGCCATTGAGTCTGTTTTCATTTTTTTACTGTTTTTTAATTTAGTGCTCTGCAATTGTAAGGTACACATGCTTTGTTCTCTATCTATATATGCTTTGGCGATTCTGTATCTAATTTACTTCACCTGAGGAAGGAGCAATCGATAGCTCCGAAAGCGTGTGATTTCAAATAAAACTGTTGGACTATAACCTGGTGTTGTGCGACCTCTCAATTTTGTCCACCCCAGTCCAACACCGGCATCTCCGCATCATGACTTTTAAAGTCATGCAGGGGTTTTTTTTAATTCATTCCTGAGATGCGGGCATCACTGGTAAGGCCAGCATTTATTGGCCATCCCTAATTGCCTTTGAGAAGGTGGTGGTGAGCCACCTTCTTAAACCGCTGCAGTCCGTGTGGTGAAGGTACTCCCACTGTGCTGTTAGGGAGGGAGTTCCAGGACTTTAACCCAGCAACGATGAAGGAACGGTGATATATATATTTCCAAATTAGGATGGTGTGTAACTTGGAGAGGAACTTGCAGGTGATGGCGTTCCCATGTGCTTGCTGCCTTTGTTCTTCTAGGTGGTAGAGGTCGCAGGTTTGGGAGGTGCTGCCGAAGAAGCCTTGGCGAGTTGCTGCAGTGCAGAGTATTCCATCACACTCCTGACTTGTGCCTTGTGGAAAGGCTTTTGGGAGTCAGGAGGTGAGACACTTACTGCAGAATACCTAGCCTCTGACCTGCTGTTGTAGCCACAGTGTTTATGTGGCTGGTCCAGTTAAGTTTCTGGTCAATGGTGACACCCCAGGATGTTGATGGTGGGGGATTTAACGATGGTAATGCCGTTGAATGTCAAGGGGTGGTGGTTAGACTCTCGTTTGTTGGAGCTAGTCATTGTCTGGCACTTTTGTATCGCGAATGTTACTTGCCACTTATCAGCCCAAGCCTGAATGTTATCCATGTCTTGCTGCATTCGGGCATGGACTGCTTCATTACCTGAGGAGTTGCAAATGGAACTGAACACTGTGCAATCATCAGCGAACATCCCCACTGCTAATTTTATGATGGCTGGACGGTCATTGATGAAGCAGCTGAAGATGGTTGGGCCAAGGACACTGCCCTGAGGAACTCCTGCAGCGATGTCCTGCAGCTGAGATTATTGACCTTCAACAACCACAACCATCTTCCTTTGTGGGAAGCTAATTGAGCCAATGTGGGGGATGGGAGAAGAGGCAGATGCAAGGGGAAGGAAGGACAGGGAGAGGAGAGTAAGAGAGGTGGATAGGGGGCAAGAGAGAGAGGACACGGGAAAGAGCAGGGGAGAGGAGAAGAAGAAAAGAGAATAGGAGAGAGAATGGGAGGGGTATAGAAGAAGGGAAGGGAGTAAAAGGGGAGATAGAGAGGGAAAACAGGCTAAGGGAGATGGGAGAGAGCAGCTGGAAAAGGGAGAAAGACTGAAGTGGAGAGGGAGGAACGGGGAGGGGATGGAAGGTGAAAAGGGAGGGAAAAAAGGGAGAGGCGTAATGAAGAGGTGAAGGGGACGTGGGGAAAGATTGGAGGGGAAGTGGGAGCGGAAAGCGCGAGAGAAGGGGTGAAGGAATGAGGCAGGAGAAGTAGGGGAAATGAAGGAGAGGATGGGAGGAGACAGGAGGAAGGACATAGGATGGGGAGGGGGAGGAGAGGGAGAGGAGGAGGGAAGAAAAGGAGAGGAGAGGAGAGGAGGGGAGTGGAGAGGTGGGGAGGAGAGGGGAAAAGGAGAGGTGAGGAGAGGAGGTTAGAAGGGGAGCGGTAGGGAAGAGTATGGAGGAGGAAAGGGGAACGATTGTAGAAAGGAGTGGGGTGAGGAGGGATGGGAAAGGGATAAGAGGAGAGATGGAAGATAGAGAGGATAGGGGTGAGAAAGGAAGGAAGGGATGGGATGGGGAGGGAACAGAAGGCGTGAGAAGGGTTGGGAAGGGAAAGAGGAGGAGGATTGGGGAGAGGGAGGGGGGTAAGTGGAAATGAGAGCACAGGGGAAAGGTCAAGGGTGAATTTGTTTCAGCAGGGGTGGGGTGTGTCTGTATATGAATTGATGGGAGGGGTAACAGGGTGGTCATTTTGCTTCAGCAGGATTTTGGGTAGTTCCTCACCATCGACAATGGGTTTCCGAGGTTGTGAACATTATTAATGCTTTGTCTTTGCTCACTTGTGTAATTCGTATACTTTCTTGTCAGGATTCATGTGGTGTCTTTATTGTTCTTTGGGGAATGCTCATTTGTTTTCCCTTTTCAATGGCTGGAAAATTTTGTGTAACATCTGACTGAACTTCTGATCTTTCGCTGTCAACAGGTGAGTCACGCTGCTGGCAGTTTTGAACGCATGAAAATATCCCCACAGAGTAAACATTGCTATTCAGTGTCGCTTTTCTGAATATGTAAAGGAAGAATTCTTTTTTTCTTACCAGGGCTCCTTGGACATCACATAATGTATCTGGGCTCTAGGAAAGCCATTGAAATGAGTTGAAAAACTGATAGTATACGCTCCCTTATTTTTGAAGATCAGCCAGTCTCCAATCTCCAGTTCAGGCAGGTTCCACTGATCACTGATATGATCTGCTTCAGCACAGGTGGGTCCCCAAACCCTCGTATTATACAGCTGTTGGTCAGAGCAGTGTTTCTGTTTGTATATGAAGGAGATCAGATCAGTTTTATTAACTTTAACAGCAGTTATACTTGAGCATTTAAGTTATCCTTTTGTATTAATCACTATGCTATATTTATGTTTATCCATCTATTAAATATACACATTGATCTCCTGTTGCACACAGGGACTCAAGACCAAGTGTAGTTTTCAGGTGCAAGGGGCTTAGGAGCTGGGAGATAATTGGACCAGCACATGCAGATACAATTCAGTCCCCACTGTAAATTCCTACATTCTGTCCTTATTAATATAATACGTTCTTGTTATTTTGTTGTTGATAGTTAAAAAACTTTAGAGCATAGGAGTTTCCCTGCAGTGTGGGCTGAGGAGATGCAAAACTGAGGTGTTACAGCATCACTACTGGCAGGAGGGTGTAATTACAGCATCACTACTGGCAGGAGGGTGTAATTACAGCATGACAGGCTTACATAGTTTGCATTATAAATATGGGCAGAGGTATTTATATTCTAATATATATTATTGCATTTATTCATATGATCCATTTTTTGAACATTTAACTACCTTTCCTGATTCCAATGCTTGCTGACATTGTTAATGGCTCTTTCTGCTCAAGCACTCTTCCTTTCCAAACTTCTATCATTACCAGACTCCTCAAAAACCCTACCCTTGACCCGTCTGTCCCCTACAACTACCACCCAATCTCTAACCTCCCTTTCTTGAATATGTTGTCACCTCCCAGCTGCATGTTCACCTCTCCCACAATTGTATGTTTGGTTATCGCCCAGCACACAGCGCCGAGACTGCCTGGTCAAGATTCCCAATCATTCTGCAGCATTTGATGTGGTCAATTATGCCATCCTCCTCCATCATCTCTCCCTCATATTGCACCAGTTTGGAACTGTACCAAGGTGGCCAGCACATTTTCAGCTATGGCTTTTCCTCCAACTCTTCCATGGTCATCTCCAGAATTCCTTAAGGATTCATCCTTGGCCTCTTCCTCAACTGGTGACATCACAGAGGTTACCTTCCACATGTGACACTGGTACCCAGCTCTGTTTCTATGCTACTTCCCTCAACCTCATGACCAGCTCTGTGCTGTCAGATTTTCCGTCTAACATTAAAGGGGTGAAATTGGATTAGGTCCGAAAACAGGCACGGGGATCACGGTGCGCGATCGGCCTGCACCCGTTGAAAGGAGTAATCTTTGTGCTGCCTGCTGCTTTGCATGATAGCAGCGCACAGCCCAGCTCTGAGCGCACTGTTGACTGGCTGTGCGCTCAGCAGGGGGCCGAAGTTTGCGATGTTCACGCAAGGCTAGCTTTATTTAAAGGCTAAAGCTAGCCTGCGCCTCTTAAAGGCAGTCTGCAACTCTTCAAGCTGAGTTGCTTTCTGGTTATCAAAAATTTTAAAACTGCTTCACCACAAACCAAAATGGCTCAACAGACCAGGGAAAGGGCACCCAGGGTCTCAGATGCAGCAGGGGGTGAAAACTCAAAGAGAGCTCCTCTACCCACAGGGGTCCAAGAGGCCCTCCAGAAACACTGCAAGAAGGATGTGGGACAAGATCACCGAGGCGGTCACTGCCAGCAGTGTCGCCCCCCAGGACGTGGCTCCAGTTCAGAAAGAAGTTTAATGACCTCAGACGAGTGGCCAAGGTCAGTGAATGCATCTTCAACCACAACCTGCTCGGAGGACAGTGGCAGGTGGGGAGTTTGACTGGGGCGGTACACCTGTCACACTGTATCGCAGGTGTGCTAAGGCGAGCTCAGGGAGGACAGAAACCTCCCGTGGAGCAGAAGGCCCACCAGAAACACTACCAACTGCACCACTAGCCTCACGCACTGCTTAATGCACCACACCCCCATCGCTCACCTACCAACAATCTTTACCAAACACGACTCAGAACTCACATTCATAGCTTCGGCGGTACTTAAAGCAGAGGGAGCCCAGGAGAGCGCGAGAGTTCGGCGGTACTTAATGCAGCGGGAGCCCAGGAGAGCGCGAGATCTCGGCGATACTTAAAGCAGCGGGAGCCCAGGAGAGCGCGAGATCTCGACAGTACTTAAAGGAGCGGGAGCCCAGGAGAGCGCGAGATCTCGACAGTACTTAAAGCAGTGGGAGCCCAGGAGAGCGCGAGACCTCGGCGATACTTAAAGCAGTGGGAGCCCAGGAGAGAGAGGCTACAACAGACCGGTGAGTGTAAAGAAGTAATCGAAGTGTGATGTCACCAGAAAGCAGGTAAGGGATTGGTTGGTGAGTATTTCTATATTTCTCACTTTTTTTCCAAACTTGGGCGTCTAAATTTAAGTGCCTTGGTGCAGATTAAAAGATATACGTGTTCCAAATTTTAAAACTAATTAATTAATTAATTGAGATGGGAGACCAGGCAATGTGTTGTTGTTGTTGCATTTGTGAGCTGGTGGACACCATTGAGGTCCAAGGCAACCACATCTGCAGCAAATGTTGGCCTGCTCGAGGAACTTCGGCTCAGAGTTGATGAGCTGGAGTCCGAGCTTCAGATACTGCGACACATTAGGGAGGGGGAGCGTTAGCTGGACACTAAGTTCCAGGAGGCAGTCACACCCACTAGAGTAATTACTTCCAATTTGGCCCATGGTCAGGGACAGGAGGGTGTGACTACAAGCGAGGCAGGTATTGGGATCCAGGAGGTAGTGGTGGAGGAGCCTCAGCCCTTGGCCTTGTCTAACAGGTACGAGACTCTTGCTCCCTGTGTGGACGAGGGCAGGGACTGTAGGGACGATGAGCAATCTGACCACAGCACCGTGGTACAGGGAGCCATTCAAGTGGGGGGAGTAAAAAGAAATGTTGTAGTGATAGGGGACAGTATAGTTAGGGGGATAGATACTGTTCTCTGCATCCGAGAGCATGAGTCCCAAAGGCAGTGTTGTCTGCCCGGTGCCAGGGTTAAAGACATCTCCTCTGGGCTGGAGAGAAACTTGGAGTGGGAGGGGGAGGATCCAGTTGTCATGGTCCACATAGGCACCAATGACATAGGTAGGACAAAGAAAGAGGTTCTGCTGAGGGAGTATGAGCAGCTAGGGGCTAAATTAAAAAGCAGAATCACAAAGGTAATAATCTCTGGATTACTACCTGAGCCACGAGCGAATTTGCATAGGGTAAATCAGATCAGAGAAATGAACGAGTGGCTCAAAGACTGATGTGGGAGAAATGGGTTTCAATTTGTGGGGCACTGGCACCAGTACTGGGATAAGAGGGAGCTGTTCCGTTTGGACGGGCTTCACTTGAACCATGCTGGGGCTAGAGTCCTGGCGAATCGAATAACTAGGGCCGTAGAGAGGGCATTAAACTAAATAGTGGGGGGGAGGATCCAGGTGAGCGGGAATTTAAAAAGTCAATGAGATATGAGAAAGCAATAGAACAGGATAGAGATGGGGGAAATAATAACCAGAATGTGACAGGAAGGGACAGAATGTTTAAAAATAAGAGTGCAACAGAAAATGGGGCCAAAACAAGGAGAAATGGTAAAAAGATAAAGTTAAAAGCTCTATATCTGAATGCACACAGCATTCGTAACAAGATCGATGAGTTGATGGCACAAATAGATACAAATGGGTATGATCTGATCGCCATTACAGAGACATGGTTGCAAGGTGATCAGGGCTGGGAAATGAATATTCCAGGGTATTTGACAATTCAGAAGGATAGACAGAAAGGAAAGGGAGGTGGGGTGGCTTTGTTGGTAAAGGATGGGATCAGTGCAGTGGTGAGAAGTGATATTGGCTCAGAAGATCAAGATGTAGAATTGGTTTGGGTGGAGATAAAAAATAATAAAGGGAAAAAGTCTCTGGTGGGCATAGTCTACAGGCCCCCGAACAGTAGTAATACTGTTGGAGAGAGTATAAATCAACAAATAATGGAGGCCGGTAAAAATGGTACGGTAATAATCATGCGTGATTTTAATCTCCATATTGATTGGACAAATCAAATTGGCCATGGTAGCCTTGAGGAGGAGTTCATAGAGCATCCTGGATGGTTTCCTAGAACAGTATGTAATGGAACCAACCAGGGAGCAGGCTATCTTGGATCTGGTACTGTGTAATGAGACAAAATTAATAAATGATCTCATAGTAAAGGATCCTCTAGGAAAGAGTGATCATAGCATGGTTGAATTTCAAATTCAGTTGGAGGGTGAGAAAGTTGTATCTCAAACCAGTGTCCTGATCTTAAACAAAGGCAATTACAATGGCATGAGGGCAGAATTGGCTAAAGTGGACAGGAAAAATAAATTAAAGGGTAAGACAGTTGAAATGCAGTGGTGGACATTTAAGGAGATATTTCATAACTCTCAACAAAAATATATTCCAGTGAGAAAGAAAGATTTTAAGAGTAGGGAGCACCATCCGTGGCTAACTAAGGAAGTAAAGGATGGTATCAAATTGAAAACTAAGGCATACAATGTTGCCAAGATTGGTGGGAGACCAGAGGATTGGGAAATTTTTAAAAACCAGCAAAGGATGACTAAAAAAATAATAAAGAGAGAGAAGATGAATTATGAGAGTAAATTGGCAAGAAATATTAAAACAGATAGTAAGAGCTTCTACAGGTATATAAAAAGGAAGAGGGTAGCTAAAGTAAATGTTGGTCCCTTAGAGGATGAGACTGGGGAATTAATAATGGGGAACGGGGAAATGGCAGAGACTCTGAACAAATATTTTGTATCTGTCTTCATGGTAGAAGACACTAACAACATCCCAATAATGGATAATCAAGGGGCCACAGGGAGGGGGAACTAAAGACAATCACTATCACTAAGAAAATAGTACTTGGTAAAATAATGGGACTAAAAGATGACAAGTCTCCTGGACCAGATGGCCTGCATCTCAGGGTCTTAAAAGAAATGGCTGCAGAGATAGTGGATGCATTGGTTGCAATATACCAAAATTCCCTGGATTCTGGAGAGGTCCCAGCGGATTGGAAAACCGCAAATGTAACACCCTTATTTAAGAAAGGAGGGAGACAGTAAGCAGGAAACTATAGACCAGTTAGCCTAACTTCTGTCGTTGGGAAAATGCTGGAGTCCTTCATTAAGCAAGCAGTAGCAGGGCAATTGGAAAATCATAATGCAGTCAAACAGAGTCAGCATGGTTTTATGAAAGGGAAATCATGTTTAACAAATTTGCTGGAGTTCTTTGAGGATGTAACGAGCAGGTTGGACAAAGGTGAACCAGTGGATGTGGTGTATTTGGATTTCCAGAAGGCATTCGATAAGGTGCCACATAAAAGGTTAATGCATAAGATAAGAGCTCATGGAATTGGGGGTAATATATTAGCATGGATAGAGGATTGGCTAACTAACAAAAGCAGAGAGTCGGGATAAATGGGTCATTTTCCGGTTGGCAAATGGTAACTAGTGGGGTGCCACAGGGATTGGTGCTGGGGCCTCAACGATTTACAATCTACATTAATGGCTTGGCTGAAGGGACCGAGTGTAATGTAGCCAAGTTTGCGGATGATACAAAGATGTGTGGGAAAGCAAGTTGTGCAGAGGACTCAAAGAATCTGCAAAGGGATATAGACAGGCTAAGTGAGTGGGCAAACATTTGGCAGATGGAGTATAATGTGGGAAAGTGCGAGGTTATCCACCTTGGCAGGAAAAATAAAAAAGCAAATTATTATTTAAATGGAGAGAGATTACAAAATGCTACAGTTCAGCGGGACCTGGGGGTCCTTGTGCATGAAACACAAAAAGTTAGCATGCAGGTACAGCAAGTAATCAAAAAGGCAAATGGAATGTTGGCCTTTATTTCAAGGGGGTTGGAGTATAAAAGCAGGGAAGTCCTGCTACAACTGTACAGAGTATTGGTGAGACCACACCTTGAGTACTGCGTACAATTTTGGTCTCCTTATTTAAGGAAGGATATACTTGCATTGGGGCAGTTCAGAGACGATTCACTAGGTTAATTCCAGAGATGAGGGGGTTGACTTATGAGGAAAGGTTAAGCAGGCTGGGCCTATACTCATTGGAATTTAGAAGAATGAGAGGTGATCTTATTGAAACATATAAGATACTGAGGGGGCTCAACAAGGTCGATGCAGAGAGGATGTTTCCCCTCGTGGGGAAATCTAGAACACGGGCTCACAGTTGAAATGCTTGGTGCATTGGCAGGCTTGCCAGAATGCCTGAATGCACTGTCAAGGAACATGGAGGAGTGCAGCTCAGCCTTGCACAGGGTTTTGGGCAGAGCTTGGAGCCCATCCTTTCCAGTGTGGAAGGGTTGGGCAGATCTATTAATGCACTTGTGGGCCCAACCATCATGCCGCGGCTGATGGGCGAAGTCTCCGCTTCCATTGCAGCACAAGCACAAGCCACCCAACGTCTGAGTGCTGCAATGGAAGCTCAGACTGAAGTTATGCAAGCACAGACTGCTGCCATCAAGGCTGGGTTTACCAGTGTTGAAAGGGGCTTGCAGGGTGTCACAGCAGTCCAGCAGATTACTAGGATTGCTAAGGCGCTGCCTCGGGGGAGTGGCAATGGATCCATGGAGGATGACCCTGCTGACAAGGACTCATCAAACTACACAGAATCTCAGTGTTTGACAGCTTCACAGAGCTGTCAAACGCTGACATTTCTTCTTTCAAAAAATCTTGACAGATGGTACGTCATACACTGACGTTCTCTGTCAGTGACTTCCCCCTAATTGGCCTGCTGAGCCCGCTGGGCGGGCTTAACAAGGTCAATCAGGGGGAAATCCTGCTGGTTGGCCAGAAGCTGATGGAGGTGGGATTGAAAGCTGGCAAGCAGCAGTCCCGCCTCCAAAAGTTTCCCATTGACAAAATCCAGCCCAATGGGTCAAATGGCCTCCTTCTGTGCCGTAATTTCTATGATTCTATGATTCTAAGATTGAACCACTGCTTTAACTGAAACTTTGTTACAAAAGGTTTAGCTGGAGTAAAGCATTGACAACTAAACAACATTAATTTGATAAGTTTCTTTATATTGGAAGTTATGTTTAAAATGCTAAGTAGGAAATAATATATTTAATGTATTGGCATTTGCACAACAGAGCTATTGCTTGTACTAATAATAAATATGTTAAAAATCAAGTTGCTTACTTTGTATATGATTGGCTTCAAGGTGCCATATATTTGGCCTATCGTGGTCAATGCTCCAAACACTCCATCATTTAAATAATACATAACAGTCTTCTTATTCTCAGCCTCCTCATCTAGAAATGATAAATACAAACTTAATAACATCCACAAACAGATTCAGCAAATATGGCACTGCAATAATTAAAAAAGAAAATAAACATAAAATAAATGACCACAAAAGGCAAAGGTTTTCTCTGTTGACTATTTGTTGGAAAATCCTAAATATGTTCTTCCGATATATGTTTATAATTTGGAGAATCAAAGAAATCTTGTCCGACACATGAATTTTTTCTCCCCCATTTTTGAACACTTTTCTTCTCCAATTTTGCTCACCTCAGACTACACACTACTTCCCACCTGAGAGAGTAAGCAGGCCATCTGTTGTAAGAATGCTCGCTAATGGCCACTAGACATTTGGACGTGTTTGATGCAGGATGAATTGAATCACACACTGTTCATTGCTTCCCAATGAAATATGCTGCGATAATGACAAAAATTACCATTGGAGCCGGACTGAGCATTTTTAATAATTTTTCTACCAATAATATTCACAATCAGTGTGAACGATGATGTCACACAATAACGGCCAGGTTCAGCAATTATCTGTACTCCACTTTCTTCCGGAAAGTAAATGTCCAGTGCAGGATTGATCACTGCTGTTATCTGCAACAGGCAAAACAATTAGATGTTAATGTCAGATTGCTAGCACTTTAGCTTTAGTATGGATACCACAAAAGATTTATGCTAACCTCCTCCGTCTATACAAAGAGAGAGAAAGAAATAGAAAAATAGACAGAAAGAGAAAGAAATACTTGGATTATAGTGCCATTCATATCCTCAAACATCCCAGAGCATTTCACAACCAATGCAGTACAATTGCATGACGTGTCGCACTGTTACATAGACATAGACAAATGCAGTAGCGAATTTATGCACAGCAAGATCCCACAAACAGCAAATGAGATCCCTGGCCAGTTAAAGTAATTTTGTTGGTGTTAATTGAGGGATAAATGTTGACCAGAATTGTGGGAAAAACTTCCTGCTCTTCTTCAAATAGCAATAAGATCTTTTACATCTCATCCTAAAGACACACCTTCAACAATGTAGCACACACTCAGTACTGGACTGAAGTGTCAACCTTGATTATATGTTCAAATATGTTCAAGTCCATAACTGGTCCAGAACCATAACATTCTGCTTCAATGTCTTTGATGTAATGTTTTCCTGACTGACCTGTTTGGACACCATCCACACCTTTGATTGCCGTGATTATCTCTCTGCCGAGGTGTAATAAAGGGCAGTTAGAAAGATTAACTGTAATCATCTGGCAGTGTTCTCTGACTATATATGCTGTGCCTATATGCATCTCTTCACTTCACCTGACGAAGGAGCAGTGCTCCGAAAGCTTGTGATTTCAAATAAAGCTGTTGGACTATAACCTGGTGTTGTGCGACTTCTCACATTCTGATTCAGAGACAACTGCACTACTAAAGATCCAAGCTCAAGAGAATGAGACAGTGCACCATATCTGTTTTTTCTTTTTGTTGTTCTGGGGATCAGCAACACTGGCAAGGTTGCATTCATCACCCACCCACCACCAGTTGCCCTGAGAAATTGAACGTGTTGGGGGATGATGAGCCAATGTATGTTAGCGAGGACAGGGCGGGTGGGTGAGCTAGACATAAGACAAGTTTCTGCAGAGGGTTTTGAACAAGTTGAAGTTTATGGAGGGTGAAGAATGGAAATTGGCAAAGGGAGAATTGTAGAGCAGTCGAGTTGGGAGGTAATAACGGCATGCATGAGGGTTTGAGCAGTAAAGAGGCTGAGGTAAGGGTAGAATCAGGCAATGTTGTGGAGGTGGAAGTAAGCAGCCTTGTGATGCAAAGCATATGGGGTCTCAAATCAAGCTCAGAGACACCAAGGTTGCCAGCAGCCTGGTTCAGTGTGAAACAGTGGCCGGGGAGAGGAGTAGATCTGGAGGCAGGAGAGTAGCATTTGTGGCGACGGTGAAGACAAGGCTGAACACAGGCAAGCAGATCACTAATTGGACAGTAGTGCCGAAGACCAGACTGACATTCATGTATAAGTCTGGAATTTTCAAGATCATAGATAATTTAACAAATAACATCAGCTTCCATAACTTTAAAATGTTAAGAGATATGGGCAATAGGCTGGTATTTCACAGAATCACAGAATCACAGAATCCCTACAGTGCAAATAGAGGCCATTTCGGCCCATCGAGCCTGCACCGACACATATCCCACCCTATCCCCATAACCCCACGTATTTAATCCCCCTAACACTAAGGGTCAATTTATCATAGCCAAATCAACCTAACCTGCACATCTTTGGACTGTGGGAGGAAACCGGAGCACCTGGAGGAAACCCACGCAGACACGGGGAGAATGTGCAAACTCCACACAGACAGTCACCCGAGGCCGGATTCGAACCCTGGTCCCTGGCGCTGTGAGGCAACAGTGCTAACCACTATTTGAAGGATAAGAGGGATCATACTTCTTAGGATAAACACGAGGAAAGTTCCAAAGGGAGAGAAATGTGGGCTGGGTGTAAGAAAGACTGAAGAGATGGTATAAGGCATCAATTCATACAGTGTTCCTAAAGCTACAAAGACGAATTCAATACTGAATTGCTGTGAATTTTAACCCTCTTCACTGTACCTCCTCAAATATAATGTTGACATCATCAGAGCCAGGAAAACCACCTCCAATGTCAAGCAAATTCATGCAGAATCCAAGATCAGTCTGCAAAATGAAAAAAAAGCATGAGAATAATCTTTCTGGCTGTCAAATACCCTCAACAGCTGGAATAAAATTGCCAACAATTACCACCCCGTCTGAATTGCACAGTATAAACTTAGATTTTGCTGTTTCAGCACTACTGAAGATTTTCTTAAGGTTTTCGAGTGTTATTAAGCAGACTTGTTAAACCCCATGTTACTGTTTGCTGGAGCTGTGCATGATAACACTATACAGTGGCCATTCAGCACAGCTGAATTGAGAATTCTTGGGGCCCTAGCCACCAAGAAAACATTCGGGATATCTCTGCACTCCCACATCCCCGCATCCAAACTCAAGCATATACTAAACTGCATGAAGAAATAGGCACGCAGAGTGTTTCATCACTGCGTTAATAATAAAGAAAATTACATCACAATAGTTCACGCTTAAATGAAACTGCCCCCTGGTGGGACCCCCGATTTAGCTGTACTGATGGAACAGGCTGCTGTTTTGAAGCTGACAACAGACCGGGCTCATCAAGCATCCCTGAACTAGTGACGGTACATGTGCCAGAAAGCAGGTACATTCAAACAGCCACTACAACACTAGCGATGGTGGACTCAGATGCAGGGCTATGGTAAATTCACACCATAGGAGGTGTCGGCTCTAGAATCCAGTCTGGCAGTGAAATCCTGGAGCCAGTGAATGCCATTACTCCTTTCAAATCAATACGAGGATAGGAAATGAATCTCCTGTCCAATCCCCACATATGCACCCCTGTCCATGCAGGCAGCAATTCCTAAGCACCCTCAGCCCAGCTCATCCCCAGGGGCTACAACCAAATTGTCTCAATCCCTAAACATGCATTTTAAACTGTGGTGAAAATGAGTGAGTGAGTGGATAGTGTAGGGGGTGGTGGTTTGTGTTAGCTTCACCTCTGACTTCTGAGCAGTTCGAATCGCTCCCACTCCCTTGGTTCTAGACCTTGGACTTATTTGGGGGTTGTGACAAAAAGTGCACCAGACAACTGGTTTTGATGCAAGAACCTTGATCTTTATTCAAGAAAGTAAAAACACAACAAACACTCTTAACACTCTAAAAGTGGGGAACACTTCGGTACAAGCGAGGGAAATAACATTCGGAGAATACGTCACCCCTCCCAATCCCACTTCACTAGCTAGGTTGGACTCCAGAGATAATGCTCACCAAATGAATCCTTGACAGTTGAGAGTTAGGGTTTAGAGTCTTTTGAGTAAAAGGTTTCGTAAGGCCCTTGTTGCCGCGAGGTGTCTGATGGTCACTGGAACTGTTGCTCTAGTTTCTTCTTGTGTGTCGGCTTGCTTCTGGAGCTGCTGGCCTTCTTTGTTGAACTTTTTTCTGTTGCCCCCTCGCCTTGTTGAACTGTCTTCTTCAGAGCTGTGGAACTGCCTTCTTGCAGAACTGTGGAACTGCCTTCTGCCGGACTGCTTGTTGAATTCCTTGCTGCTGTGTAACTGTTGAACTGCTTGCCTCCTTGAACTGCCGTGTAACTCTACTGGAAAACTCGAACTTGAACTGTTGAGAATGGGCCTTTAATTATACCCATTGAAGCTTCCTTATCATTGTAAGATTTTGGAGGGCTCGTTAACAGTAACTGGTTTGTAAATGTGTGAAGTGGTTTCGGGGATAGCTCCATCCTGTCGACCTGTTGTTTAAGTGTAGTTGATTGTTCTTCTGTTTGGTTTTCTTGACAGGGCCCGGGTTTTCTATGGAATGGGTCTGAGTGATTTGTATTATGCATGGTTTTGATGGGTCCTGTGATAGGTTTTGATGGGGCCTGTGTTTTGGGTGGGACTGCCTTCTCCCAGGGTCTATTGTCAAAATGTTAATATCTGCTGGGGTTTTGAGTGTTCCCCAGACAGTGTAATTAACTGCAAACATAGAAACATAGAAGATAGGAGCAGGAGTAGGCCATTCGGCCCCTTCAGCCTGCTCCGCCATTCGATGAGATCATGGCTGATCATCCAAACTCAGTACCCTGTACCTGCCTTCTCCCCATATCCTTTGATACCTTTAGCTTTAAGAAATATATCTAACTCATTCTTGAATATATTTAATGACTTGGCCTCAACTACCTTCTGTGGTAGAGAATTCCACAGGTTCACCACTCTCTGGGTGAAGAAATTCTTCCTCATTTCTGTCCTAAATGGCTTACCCGTTATCCTTAGATTATGACCCCTGGTTCTGGACTCTCCGACCATTGGGAACATTCTTCCTGCATCTAGTTTGTCCAGACCTGTCAGAATTTTATATGTTTCGATGAGATCCCCTCTCATTCTTCTATACTCCAGTGAGTATAAGCCCAATCGACCCAATCTCTCCTCATATGTCATTCCTGCCATCCCAGGTATCAGCCTTGTGAATCTTCGCTGAACTCCCTCCATGGCAAGAACATCCTTCCTCAGATAAGGCAACCAAAACTGCACACAGTACTCAAGGTGTGGTCTCACCAAGGCCCCGTACAACTGCAGCAGGACATCCCTGTTCCTTTACTCAAACCCTTTCGCTATGAAGGCCAACATACCATTTGCCTTCTTCACCGCCTGCTGCACCTGCATGCTTACTTTCAGCGACTGGTGCACAAGGACACCCAGGTCTCGTTGCACTTCCCCTTCTCCCAATCTATTGCCATTCAGATAATAGTCTGCCTTTCTGTTTTTGACACCAAAGTGGATAACCTCGCATTTATCCACGTTATATTGCATCTGCCACGCTTCTGCCCACATACCCAACCTGTCCAAATCATCCTGGAGTTTCTCGGTATCCTCCTCGCAGCACACACTCCCACCCAGCTTTGTGTCATCTGCAAACTTGGAGATATTACATTTAGCTCCCTTATCTAGATCATTAATGTATATTGTGAATAGCTGGGGTCCAAGGACTGATCCCTGTGGTACCCCACTAGTCACTGCCTGCCACTCGGAAAAAGACACATTAATTCCTACTCTCTGCTTTCTGTCCGCCAACCAGTTCTCTATCCAAGTTAATACCTTGCCCCCAATCCCATGTGCCTTAACTTTACACGCTAATCTCTTATGCGGGACCTTATCGAAAGCCTTTTGAAAGTCCAATTACACCACATCTACTGGTTCTCCCTTGTCTATTTTCCCAGTTACATCCTCAAAAAATTCCAGTAGATTAGTCAAGCACAATTTACCTTTTGTAAATCCATGTTGACTTTGTCCGATCCTGTCACTGTTTTTTTTGGCAATCGGCAAACTGCTTGCACAGAGGTCGATCCTACCTTCTTGTCCCTTTACAGGCCCAGACATGTTTTTAAAATGCCAAAACTTGGTTTTTGGTCTTAACTTCCTTAGGTTAGGCCCAAATGCACTTCACCACCCTGTAATAGTTAGAAAAGATTCCAAAGTCTTTTTCCTTAGGGTTTGTCTTCGAGTTTTGGGGGGATCTGTGAATTTTGAGAATCTTACAATAGGATGAGACAAAAGAGCTGCAGCAGTTTAGTACAAACCCTGAGCTGTGGACAGAGGTTGGGGGATAGCGGAGGGAGGCTGGGAGAGGGCTTTCTCTCCTTCTGTTGGGCAAAGTCTTCTGCAAACAAGGTAAAATAGGTGACATTTGAAATTGCCAGGATTAAGTCACAGGGCTGATGAGTCCATTACCTACATCTGTGCTGTGTTGATGCAATCCACCATGAAATGAGTGGTAATTGCAGGGACACTTGCCTCTGACACTCCAATCCCCATTCCCATCCTAACCCCCGCACCCCCCATGGCAGCTCTCCAGCCACGCCCTTTGTTGACTGCACATGTGCGAGAAACCGAGCAGGACTAGGCTGCCCCTGTGCTGCAGAATGGTGTAGCCTGCAGCTGAGCCATCTGAGGGCCCTGTTCACAGAGGTCAAGGACCATCTCAGTCTCAAGAACCTCTCACATCCACACAGCTGCCTCATGCACTCCTGCCACTGGGAAGCACGGAAAGAAGCTCAAGATGTGGTTCGAGAACACATCAGTCACCACAGAGAAGCACCAAAGTACAAACATTAGTTATCTACTCAGTTTACATATAGATTGTTTGCCCTGAAGTTGCCCTCAGAAACTGCTCTTATAATATTGGATATTGTATCAGCAGGTGATAGAACTTGTATCTTTAGCCGTTCAATAGGAGGTGAAGACAGTTGGTGATGGCAAATTTGTTGATGGCATATTGAAGGTGTGGGAAGAACCTTTCATGGAATGGGTGGAGAAGATAATTAGAGGGTGTCATCAATGAGAGCCTGTTGAACGGCTCTAGTATCTGTGAAAAGTGGTTAACATCTGCTTCAGCCTCCTCCGTCTCCTCTGTGTTGTCTCCTTGCTGCTGTTTGTTATCTTCTTTCTCCAGCTGTTCCACGGCACTGTCTTGTTATATTGCAACAATGTTGCATGCAGCAGATTTCCACTGCACAGGAGACTGACTGGGCTTTGTTGCAGTACTCCACAGTCTGACTAGAAATCTGTGTTCACTAACGACTCTGGTAAATCCCCTCACTTCATTATACCTGTGCTCAACAAGTGTACATGGCTGTTGTAGAGGTGTCATGATCCAGAGCTGTAAAGGGTAACTCTGGCCTCCTGGGAGCCAACCTTGCACTTTACTTTGTGGTCAAATAATGGGAATACAGTGGATTGCCTTAAATAAAGGCCTCATGACTGTTGCCTGAGTCTGCTTCCTGCTTAGCAACCATTGGAACAGCAATGGTATTGAAAGCAGCTGCAGGGATTGACTGCGGAACTATATAGAATGAAGCTCCAATAAAGAAGGGGAAAAAATAAGCAAAGCATTAAGATAAGAAAACGTAATACTTACTCCCATGTCAAAGACAAGACGTGCTTCTGCTATAGCTTGAGTAAAAACATTTGGATCACCACAGCCACTTCCCACATGAAAGCTGTGAAAAGAAAGGGAGATTACATTGGGCCCAAACATTGCATATATTTTAACATGCCATTCGGCTAGATTCTGTGTGAAGAAATTAACCAGCTTTATGTCAACACTGCCATTAAGTGATGGAATGAGCAGTGAAGTTCACACCACAAGCGCAAATTTTTCTCATCAATTTTCTCCCTTTCCCTCCTTTCCTGAAGACATTAAGAGGTAAATCCTCATCGTCACTGCCTGATCGGTAATCTGGTGGAGTGGATTAGCTGCGTGTTGTAGAGCCCGTCCCACGTGCTGGAATTCCCTCCCTAAACCCCTCAACATTTCTTTTACGACCTTATTTAATATCCAACTCTTAAACCTCGAGCACCTATCCTAACATATCCTTCTTTAGCTCGGCATTGGATTTTTCCTTACGCCTCTGTGAAGTGCCTTGAGATACTTTTTCTACAAAAAAGGCTCTCTATAAATGAAAGTTGTTGTTAGTTATTGGTCCAGGATGTGGCCAAACTGCACTTTTATTGCCCATCCCTAGTTGCCTTGAGAAGGTGGTGCTGGGCTTTATTCTTTAAGCATTGCAATTCTTGTGGTGATGGTGCTCCCACAATGGTGTTATGGAGGGACTTTTGGTAACTCAGCAACAATGACGGAACAACAGTATACAGTATGTCCAAGTCAGGATGGTGTGTGACTTGTTATGTAGGCAAATGCAGCAGCCAATTGGTTTAAATGGTTAAAGGAAAAATGTTGGCCTGTACATCAGGAAAACTCTCCTGCATTGCTTCAAGTAGTGCAATGGGGCCTTTTACATGCACCTGAATAGGTATCTCACCCAAAACACAGCACCTCCAACAATGCAGCACTCCCTCAGGATTATAATGTCAGCCTACACTATGTACTTAAGTCCTCGAGTGACGCGTGAATCCACAACTAAAGGCAAGTATGCTACAACTGAGTTAAGATAGCCAACAGAGTTAGATGGTGTGCCGTGATGTTACTGCTCTTGTCCTTCTTTGTGGTAGAGGTCACAGGGCTGGGAAGTGCTGTTGAAGTAAGCTGGGTGAGTTGCCGCAGTGAATCCTCTCGATCATACATACTACAGCAATAGTGCACTGGTGATGGAGGGGGTGGATATTCAGACTAGTGCTAGGGATGCTGTTGTGATGGACTTCGCTGCCTTGAATGGTGTTGAGCTTTGAGTGTTGTAGCTGCACTCATTCAGGCGAATGGTGAGTATTCCATCACATTCCTGGATGGTGGATAGGTTTTGACGAATCAGAAGGCGAGCCACTCATTACAGAGTACACAGCCTCTGACGTGCTCTTGTAGCCATGGTGTTGATAGGGATAATGCAGTTCTGCTTCTGGCCATTGGTAGCCATCAAGATTTGATGGTGGAAGACAAGGCAATGGTGGTGTTGTTGAAGATTGGTGCCGATGGTTAGGCTTTTCTGGTTGGAGATGTTCATTGCCTGGCACTTACGTAGTGTTAATATTACCAGCCACTTGTCAGCTCAAGCCTGATGTTGTCCAGGTCATGCTATCGGCTGGCATGGGTCGCTTCATTATTGGAGGAGTTGTGAATGGAATGGAACACTGTAAAATTGTCAGCCCCACTTCTGACCTTATGATGGAGGGGAAATCTTTGATGAAGCAGCTGAAGGTGGCTGGGCTGAGAATATTGCACTGAGGAACTACTCCAGTGGTGTCCTGAGGCTGCGGTGAGTGGTGTCCAATAACCACAACTGTCTTTCTTTGTGTCAAGTATGATTTCCAGCCCACTAGATGGTTTTTCCATTGATCCCTAATTAGTTCAGTTTTGGTAGGGTTCCTTTGTGCCATATTTGGTTGAAGGCTGCCTTGATGTCGAGGGCAGTTACTTTCACCACTCCTCTGGAATCCATGCCTTGATCAAGGCTGTGACAATGTCTGAATGCACGTGGTTGTAGTGGAGCCTGAACTGAGTTATTGGTGAGTAGGCATTGTTTGATGGCACTATGCCTATGGCTGGGAAATTCTTCGGAGCTGCTCCTGTTCCACCGCTGTAATTTCACTGAAAGTGCGGCAGAAACCCCATCTAGGCACGTAAATGGGAATACTGTAAATTATACGCTACTCAGTGATCTATAATATATTCCCCATATATCCTCCCTATTTCGTACCTCTGATCAAGTAGATTCAACTTTTGCACCATCCCCTATATGGTGTTCTGGTGCTGTAATGGGATCTTTGATTAACACTGCCCCAAATTCTTCCCTTCTTTCCTACTCCAACCCTCCTAAATATTTGTAACCAGGAATGATTCGCTCTGAGTCTTGCCCTAGGCTGAGCCACTTCTCTATTACTACTATTACATTGTTTCCTATTAAGTTCTTTCCCTACCTTCCCTTTAAAAAGTCAAGCTGTGCTGTTTATATCTCGAGAATGCTCAAACCCGCTTCCAGCACTCGCTGTCCTGATCCTAACCATGTCACTATCAGTCTCAAGAGACAACTTATGATACCAACTTAGTCCTTGTTGGAAGTTTTATCACAATATTTCTTGTCTTGGTATAGATGAAGTTTCAATACTACTGTTGATTGGCTTATCTTGCCCCAGGCATTTGACGTACAATCTTGTAGTTAATTTTGTAAATTGTTGCAATAATGCTATTCAACACTTTCATGTTGACCTTGTTATTAAATTTCACTGTTCCTTGTTTGTATTTATTTGTATTTTACCTTTTTTACCCTCCGATGTTGAACCTATTGGTGTGTAATTCAATGTTATATAGGAAAACAGGAACAGGAGTAGACTATTTAGCCCTTTAACCTGTTCCGCCATTCAATGAAATCGTGGCTGCTCTGTACTCTAACACCATCCACCCGTCTTGGCTCCATATCCTTTAATACCCTTGGCTAGCAGAAAACTAGTGACCTCAGATTTAAAATAATTAATTGATCTTGCATCTGCTACTTTTTGAGGGAGAGAGTTCCACACTTCTAATACACTTTGCGTAAAGAAGTGTTTCTTAAACATCTCTCCTGAATAGCCTGGCTCTGATTTTAAGGTTAAATCCCCGAGTCTTAGGTTCCCCATGAGAGGAAAGAGTTTCCTCTATCTACCCTCTCAATTCCTTTCAAAATCCTAAAAACCTCAAACAAATCTCCCCTTAACCTTCTCTATTCCAGGGAATACAAGCCTAGTTTATGTGATCTCTCCTCATAATTTAACCCTTGGAGCCCTGGTAACATTCTGGTGAATCTGCGCTACACTCCTTCCAAGGCCAATATATCCTTTCTAAGGTGCGTTGCCCAGAACTGTACACAGTACTCCGGATGTGGTCTAACCAGGGCTTTGTAGCAAAACTTTCTCCCCTTTATATTCTTATATTATAACCCTCTAGATATAAAGGTTAACACTCAATTAGCCTTTTTGATTATTTTTTGTAATGGACTGGTACATTTTAATGATCTGTGTAATTGAAGCTCAAATCTCTTTGGACCTCCACTGTTCCTAGTTTTTCACCATTAAATAATACTCAGTTCTGTCCTTTTCTTGGTCCAAAATGGATGACCTCATATTTATCTGCATTGAAATCCATCTGCCAGAGTTTTGCCCACTCACTTAATCTATCAATGTCTCTTTGTAATTTTATGCTTCCGTCTACACTACTTACTATGCCACCAATCTTTGTGTCATCGGCACACTTGGATATATGATTCTGTATTGTGTTATCTAAGTCATTAATATAGTGAATAGTTGAGGCCCCACCACAGATCCTTGTGGGACACCACTAGTCACTTCCTTCCAATTCGAGTACATACCCATTATCCCTACTCTCTCTTTTCCACTTAACCAATCTCCTAATCAGGTCAATAATTTGCCTTCAATTTCATGAGATTTAATTTGAGCTAAAATAAAAGTTTAAAAAAACGTCAGTTATTGTCTTCGTCAATTAGAACATGATGATATATAGATATATAGAAATTGGCATTTCAGAGTTCAGTAAGTGTTTTCCTACCTAACTCCAATGATGTCAACATTCAAGGCCTTTGCACATTCCAGCAATCCTTTGCACTCATTGATGGATGCTCCAAACTTTTCACTCAGGGAATAATTAGATGTGGAATCATCTGTGGCAATACGTAAAACCATTCTAGATAGAAAGGAAGAATGAACTTGCATTTATATTTCACGTTCTCAGATCATCCTAAATCACATCACAGGCAATGAATTATTTTTGAAGTTACTGTTGCTATATAGACAAATGGAGCAACTAATTGGGATTAATGGTTAAATGATAAATCTTGGCCAGAACATCAGACAAATTCTCCTGCTCTTCTTCAAATTGTGAAATAGAGGAGGAGAAATTCCCTACCTTATCATCACCCGTTTGCGCCACTATCCTGGTGAAAAATGGCGGCTGCCAATCAAATGCCCTTCTCTGGCGTGGGACTCGGCGACTGCCATCTTAGTGCTGTCGATAGCAGTGCTGGCATTCGACATGCAAATGGGGAGAGCGTGACGTCAGTCGGTGTGCAACGCTGACTTAACGTCATGCTTTGCAAACTTCGAACTTAGCGCTGAGTTTAGTGCTGGATCCTAAGCTTATTCTGAAAAGCGAGCGTTCAGCATACTGACAGAGATGCTGTCAGCACTTCTTAAAGGGACATACACATCTTTCAGGTAAGTTTGCATTTAAGCTTTTGGACTGGATTTTTATTATTTTATTGAAGGAGTTGCTTGGTTCAATACATGTTAAAAGTTTTTTAAGTGTGCACGGAATGCAGTGAGTGCTGCTGGATGCTTGCAAGGCCTTGGATGGTAAAGGAAGGCCTCTGAGAAGACAGAAAATGCTGGAAATACTCAGCAGGACACGCACCATCGTGGAGAGAGAAACAGAGTTCACGTTTCAGGATGAGATGCTGCCTGGCCTGCTACGTATTTCCAGCATTTTATTCTTTTATTTCCGATTTACAGCATCCAATCACAGAGAGAAGAGGAAGACGCAGAAGAGGAAGACGGCGAAGAGGAGGAAACAGAAGAGGAGGAAGCAGAAGAGGAGGAAATAAAAGGAAGGATGCAAACGAGACAGTCCCTTTCTGGCCAGGATATCCGGGATGGAATCATCTGCCTGCGGTACCAGTGACCACAACCCCAATTCCCCTTTCAACATTTGTCCCACACCTTACCTTCTCTCTGTTACTGCCCATCACAGCGTCCTCTTGGACACAATGCTGAAATTAAAATGACCAGCCAAAGAAAAATTTCCAATCCAACTTTATACATCTACCCATCAAGAAATCAACTCATCACCCTTATGCATTCCCATAATGACATTCTTGTGTGTGCCTTTGCCTGTCCTACTGATGTCATGCAGTGCTGCCCCAGTGACTGCAGCATGGCTGGTGGAAGGCTGTTGACTTTCAGTGGGGGACACTGCAAATGGCCTTGCAGGTCGACCTTGAGGAGCTGGGAGTGTGAAATCGAGTGAAGGTGTTTCTTCTTCTTCTTCTTCACTCTCCTCTCCCTCTTCTTAGTCAACCACTGGCTGGGCAGGCTGCATTTCTTGGGTGTGTGAAATGAGGAAGGCACAAGGCTAGAGTCGTGGTGAGGGGTGGGTGGGAAAGCAAGAGCTCCATGCTTACACCATGCGCACCTTTAAGTCAGAAGATATTGTGGGATGAGGGGTAAGTGGGATATGAGAAGGTGGATAATGTATGAGGATACCAGCATCTTCTTTCCTTTCAGCCCCGCCGCTGGCCAAGGGCTCAGCCATGCCCCTGCCAAGAATGGCCAGCACCATCTCCTCCAAGGGGATGAGGTAAAGCTAGGAATGGGAGGTATGCCTCGTGTTTGGTACAGATTGTTGGTAGGTGAGTGATTGGCGTGGGGGGGGAGTTGTACATTGAGTGTGTGAGGCTAGTGGTGCAGTTGGTAGGAGACAGCTGTTGAAGATGCATTCACTGACCTTGACTACTGGTCTGAGGGCATGAATCTGCTTTGGGCACTAGAGCCAGGTTGTGGGGGCAACACTGCTGGCAATGATGGCCTCAGTGATCTGGTCCCACATTTTTTTAAATTCGTTCCTGGGATACGGGCATTACTGGCAAGGCTAGCATTTTATTGCCCATTCATAAATTCCTTTAAAAGGTGGTAGTGAGCTGTCTTCTTGACCCGCTGCAGTCCATTTGGTGAAGGTACTCCCACATCGTTCTATCTGGAGGTCCTCCAGGCCCCTGTAGGTAGAGGACCTGTCTTGCAGTGTTGAACCCCTGCACGAAGTTGGAGTGCTGCGTGCGAGACCCTGGGTGCCCCTTCCCTGGCTTGCTAAGTCATTTGTGTTATAGCTAAAGCACTTTTCCCATTTTTTTAGGTGCAGAAGGCAATTCAGCTTTAAGAGCTGAAGTCTCCCATTTGGGAAATCCTTTAAATGGTAATTTTTTTTCAGAAGGCAGTTGAGCTGTAAGGGCTAAAAACTGCCTGTTTTTACATGATTTTTATATTTTTATTTCAGAAGGCAGTTTCCCTTTAAGAGACCGAACTGCTTTCTGAAATGACAGCCTTGCTTGAAGAGAAGGCTCTTCTTGTTGCAATGGCGCTACAGCCACGCTACATTGGGGCCTCTTCCTGGGAAGAATGTCACCAGAACGGCGTTGCACAGTGAGTTTAGTGCTGGGCTAATGTTAATTAGACACCAGTGCCAATTTACCGGTCCTGCCAACACCACCATTTTCGGCAGCTGTTAACACTGGCCCGCGATGCACTGGCAGGTTTTTACCAATATCGAATTTCTAGGCCAGAATCTTTTACATTCACCTGAACAGGCATCTCACCCAAAAGACAGTACCTCCAACAATGCAGCCCTCCTTCAGCACTGCACTGACGTGGCAGCTGGATTATGCGGTCAAGTCATTGTGGTTGATTTGACTTTTGGGCAGCCGACCGATGGAACACTCTGGCCAGCCGTTCGATCCGAACGCTCATTCCAGTGGTGAAGAGGTGGGCGTGAGTTTGAGACCTCAGCCTCATTTGAATTTGGCATGCAAGTTACGGACACCAAACAGACATCCTGATGTAGCTCGCTAGTTATCAGCCTCAGGAATGAACTAAGATAGGTATAGAGATAGTGGCAGCCCCACTGCAGCATCACTGGGATTTACCGTCCTCACACTTGCAGACTTGCTACTGGTGATTAGAATCCTGCCGGAGCCTGCTATGTAAATGGGATGAGCCCTGACCCAAGAAAATAGGTTGGGGTTGGGACAGATCCTGAGGGTCTCTATTCCTGGGGGTGGAGGAAACATTTCCATTGGGGCTACACCTTCCATGAACAAAGAAGGAGCCTCTCCTAAAGAAGGGGAGAGGCCAGTGTCTTAGAATTTGATTAGATTTGCCCCTCTGGTGCCAGCATGGATGTGCCTGCACCATGCTGGTCTTGCAAAATCAGGGCTTTGTATCTGCCTGTTGGCGTTTGCTGAGTAATAATACAGAGAGTAGAGAATTAAAACTACAAATAAGAAACTGAAATTGTTAAGTTAGTGCAGCTTCAGGTACTTTAAATGCATGCATTCTACTCACTTGGCAGTCGGATGGCTCCTTGCAACTTTGGGTAGTTCATCTTCATTATCGAAGGTCATCATCTGGACCCCATGACTGGCAGCATATCTGATATGAGAAATCTCCTTGCAGGGATTTGCATAAATGATTCTCTCTGGTGCAACACCAATATCTTGTATCAGCCCAATCTCATTCTGATTGAGAGAGAGAAATCCAATTGTTTTAGGATTCTGCAGTTTATCACCCAATAATAAAAAAAGACCAACAACCGTTAAAACTCAATCCACCTAGGTCTGAATGTTATTGCCTTATATAAACTCTAGATTGTATTAGTAATTTGTGATTGAAGAAAGAAAGACTTACATTTATATAGCACCTTTCACGACCACCAGACATCTCCAAGTGCTTTACAACCAATGAAGTACTTTTGGAGTGCAGTTACTGTTGGAAACACGGCAGCCAATTTGCACACAGCAAGCTCCCACAAACAGCAATGTGATAATGGCCAGATCATCTGTTTTTGTTATGTTGATTGAGGGATAAATATTGGCCAGAAATAACTTCCCTGCTCTTCTTTGAAATAGTGCCATGGGATCTTTTACGCCCACTTGAGAGAGCAGACGGGGCCTCAGTTTAGCATATCATCCAAAAGACGGCACCGCTGACAATGCAGCACTCCCTCAGCACGGCACTGGAGTATCAGCTTAGATTTTTGTGCTCAAGTCCCTGGAGTGGGACTTGAACCCACAACCTTCTGACTCAGGTGAGTGTGCTACCCACTGAGCCACAGCTGACACACAATTTACATTTATATCGCACCTTATCATATCATCCGGATGTACTAAAATGCTTTACAGCTGATGGACTACTTTTGAATTATAGTCACTGTTACTATATAGGCAAACGTCCTGTTTCACCTTTAAGAAAAATGTGACAAGAACCGGCGGTCTCTAGAGGATGCACACAATTGCCTGGGTCTACTCAGTTACAAATCCATCGGTACAGGCATTGGTGTAAAACCAATGTGAGCAGCTGAACTGCCTGGAAACTCCTTTGCAGCTTTTAAAAAGACAGTTCAACCTACACTCTTCAGCAGCAGACTGTGGACAAACAGGTGAGAGGGGAACAGTGCTTAGCTCTTCCATTTGACTCTCCAGGAACTTAACTGAGTGTCTTAGCAATACTTTTATTATACTTGCACTGAATTACAACCACTCAAGCACCATCTGTGTCCAGAGGGCAGCAGGGCATGACACAAAACCAGAGAAGAGGAACGCACAACGATTTGTGCACATATACCCCAGGTCTCTCTGTTCATGCACACACTTTAGATTGTACCCTTTAGTTTATATTTACTCTCCTCATTCTTTCTACCAAAATGTATCACTTCGCACATTTCTGCATTAAATTTCATCTGGCACGTGTCCATGAATGAGGAGAGGACATATAAACTAAATGGTACAATCCTGAAGGGGGTGCACGAACAGAGAGACCTGGGAGTATGTGTGCACAAATCGTTGAAGGTGGCAGGGCAGGTTGAGAAAGCAGTTAAAAAGGCTTACGGAATAATGGGCTTCATGAATAGAGTATAGAGTACAAAAGTGTGGAAGTTATGATGAACCACACTTTAGGAAGGATGTGAAAGCCTCAGAGAGGGTACAGAAAAGATTTATGAGAATGTTTCCAGGAATGAGGGACTTTCGTTACGTTGATAGACTGGAGAAGCTGGGGTTGTTCTCCTTGGAGCAGAGAAGATTGAGAGGAGATTTGATAGACATGTTCAAAATCATGAGGAGTCTGGACAGAGTAGATAGAGGTAAACTGTTCTCATTGGCAAAAGTGTCGAGAACCAGAGGACACAGATTTAAGGTGACTGACAAAAGAACCAAAGACGATGTAAGAAAAATCTTTTTTACGCAGATCTTAACCACTTTACGCAATGAGTGGTTAAGATCTGGAATGCCCTGCCTGAAAGGGTGGTGGAGGCAGATTCATTCACGGCTTTCAAAAGGGAGTTGGATAAGTATCTGAAGGAAAGAAATTTGCAGGGCTATGGGGGAAAGGGCGGGGGAGTGGAACTAGCTGAAGTGCTCTTGCAGAGAGCCGGCATGGGCTCGATGGGCCGAATGGCCGCCTTCCGTGCTGTAACCATTCTATGATTCTATGATTCTATGAATAATAGTAAGGCTGAGGATTGGGAGTGCTTTAGAAACTGGCAAAGGATGACCAAAAAATATATTAAGAAGAAGAAAATAGAATGAGAGTAAACTAGTAAGAAGTATAAAAACAGATTGTAAGAACTTCGACAAGTCAGTAAAAAGGAAGAGAGTAGTGAAAGTAAACGTGAGTCCCTTAGAGGCTGGGACACAAGAGATTCTAATGGGAAATAAGGAAATTGCAGAGACGTTAAACAAATATTTTGTATCTGTCTTCACAGTAGAAGACACAAGAAACATACCATAAATAACGTGGAACCAAGGGTCTAATGAGAGTGAGGAACTTAACATAATTACTTTTGGTAAAGAAAAAGTACTGGAGACATTAATGGGACTAAAAGCCGATAAATCCCCTGGACATTATGGCCTACATCCTAGGGTTCTAAAACAGCTAACTGCAGCGATAGTGGATGCATTGCTTGTGATCCCTAGATGCTGGAACAGTCCCAGTGGATTGGAAGGTAGCAAATGTAAAACCACTATTTAAGAAAGGAGGGAGAGAGACTTAAGGGAACTACAGGCCAGTTGGCCTGACATCAGTCGTCGGGAAAATGCTAGAATCCATTCTTAAGGAAGTGGTAACAGGGCGCTTAGAAAATCATAATAGGATTAGGCAGAGTCAACATGGTTTTATGAAAGGGAAATCTGTTTGAAAAATCTATTCAACTTTTTTAAGGATGTAACTAGCAGGGTAGATACATGGGAACCAGTGGATGTAGTATATTTGGATTTTCACAAAGCATTCGATAAGGTGCCACATGAAAGCTTGTTGCACAAGATAAGGGCTCATGGGGTTGGGGTATTATACTAGCGTGGATAGAGGATTGGTTAAAGGACAGTAATCAGAGAGTAGGAATAAATGGATCAATTTCAGGTTGGCAGGTTGTTACGAGTGGGGTACCACAAGGATCATTGCTCAGGCATCAGCTATTTACAATCTATATTAATGACTTAGATGAATGGACCGAGTGTAATGTATCAAAGTTTGCTGATGATACAAAGCTAGGTGGGAGAGTAAGCTGTGAGGAGGACGCAAAGAGTCTGCAAAGGGATATAGACACTTTAAGTGAGTGGGCAAGAAGGTGGCAGATGGAGTATACTCTCTGGAGTTTAGAAGAATGAGAGGTGATCTCATTGAAATATATAATGGCTTGACAGGGTAGATGCTGAGAGGCTGTTTACCTTGGAGAGTCTAGAACTAAGGGGCATCGTCTCATGTTAAGGGACTGGCCATTTAGGACTGAGATGAGGAGAAATTTCTTCACTCAGAGGGTTGTGAATCTTTGGAATTCTCTACCCCAGAGGGCTGTGGATGCTCAATCGTTGAGTATATTCAAGGCTAATATCGATAGGCTTTTGTACTCTAAGGGAATCAAGCGATATGGGGATAGGGCGGGAAAGTGGAGTTGAGGTTGAGGATCAGCTATGATCTTATTGAATGGTGGAGTGGCCGCATGGCCTACTTCTGCTCCTATTTCTTATGTTCTTATGTTAAAGGTGTGCTAGGATGGGTGGAGTTCTACAGTATGTGCCAGAGAGTCTCCAGAATTATCATTACTTGCTGTGTCCTTCACAACCTTACCACCCACGAAGTGCTGCAGTTTGACATGGTTGAAGAGGTGGTGCTGGCTCAAGAAGATCCCAAGTTGCAGGGACCAGAACATGTGGATGACATAGACTCAGAGGAGTCCTCACTGACAGCTGAAGGACATCAGAAGGCAGACACTCTAAACTACATGATTCAGTCTACCTGGACACCACATCCTGAACTCCATCTCCCCCACTGGCTAATAAAGAGATATTGGGCCAAAAATTGATCCCGCTGCGCGAGAGTACGCACTGCGTACTCTCGCGTATTCTCTCTCCAATTGCCGGTTTTCTGCATGCACTGCGCATGCGCTGAAAACCGGCACTTGGTCTTTGGAAAAGGGGGCGGTTCCTCGGTGCACCGCGTGCGCGCTACAGGCTGCGCGCACGCTGTGCACTTAGTGCTTTGGACGCGCAGGTAAGGACGGAAGATTTTAGAAATGAAAAAAGGAGGAGTAAGACCCACTTTTAACAAGGTAAGTAGTGAATTAAGTATTATTTTGAATTTTTTTAACAGGTATATCTTTTTTAGAGACTTTAAAGACAGGTAAGTTTATTTTTATAACTTTTTAAAAGATTTTAAATTTTTTCAAAAATTTAATTTTTTATTTAAAATGGTTAATTTATTTAACTATACTTATTTTATTAATGTGATGGTTTTTTTTTTAAACTTAATTGAGGTTTAGCTGTTATTTTGGGGGTGTGTAAGATTCATAGCTTTCACAGCACGTATGTGAAACTTATGAATGGAAGATGGTGTGCTGCCATTGGCTCTAACTGAGTCACGTGATCCCACAGCTCGCACGAATTCACTACGCCGGTGGGATACGCAAGCACTGCCCAGCTGATGTCTAGAACATCAAGTTCGTGCGAACTGGATCTGAAAAAGTCAACGCGGAGTGAGAGATCGCGCCTGCTCCTTACCCCCGCGGGAACAGAGCGAGATCAATTTCTGGGCCATTGCCTCAAACCACTACCTTCTCACCACATGATAACAAAAGAATCTTCTTTACCCCAACATGGCTTTGCCAATAATCATCACTGGAGTGAATAAGGCAGTACCAAATGAGTGCTCCATTTCCTGTATCCCTGTAATCTCCATGAATAACAAAGCACACTCTACAATAATGACAAAATGCAACCAGTCACTCTACACTTTGCTAACACTGTGCTTCCCCGAGTCGTCCTAATCTAGTCATCCTTCTAAGTGCCACCTGAGGGTCAGGATATGGTTGGCTCCTCATTCTGTACAGATTGATCATGTGACTGAGTTAGCTTTCGACTCATGGCAACTGGTTCCTAGCATGGAACCACTGCTGACTGAATCTCTGCAGTGAGCTTCTGGCCATTCTCTCATGCTACACTGGCACGGTGCTCTGAAGGAGAAGGCCAAAGTCTTGGCATGTGCTGCTGTCCTGAGAGATGGTGGTATTAGGCTGCTGGACTCCAACTGTCACCATTACACTGGCCCTGGTGTGGGCCCACTAATCAGTGGCATGGCTAGTCTAATGGCAGCTATCAGATCCTGAATGCCCTGAGACACAGCAGTGACAATGATCTGGAAGCCACAATTGATTCTGCATTCCAAGCAGTCCTCTATTGCCTTCAGAGTGTGACACAGTTCGGTCCTCCTCATCATCGTCAACATCTCCATAAGCAATGAGGAGAAAGGAAGGCTCCAGGTCCTTCTCTTCAGCATCATCTTCACTTCATGCTTCACTACAGATGTACGTGGGGGTTGTGCTCCTAGTCTGTCATACAATATTTGAATGAATTGGCCCCCCGTTAATTCTGGCAGGGTCAGCGTTGCACATCACTGGTGGGGGAAATCCTGCCACTCTGGTGTACCTGCAACCTAACCAGCCCCATGGGTCTTTGAGACCTATGGCTGGAGCTTTCTGAGAGCTTTTTCACCAAATCCTACCTTGCTGGCACAGTCAAAGCCGGCCCCCAATTGAGCAAGAGTCTGAACCACTGGTTTGCTGCTGTTGCATTTCACAGCGTAGAAAGGCTTCACTCGAGGCAGCGCTCTCTGCCACCGCAGGTGCTGATTTACAAGTTCACCCAGGTCAGCAACATAGAAGGCATCTGTGCTATCCTGTAATAAAAGACACAATGATCATCTACACATTCTACAGATGCTAATTCTGTGTCCTTGTCATACAATAACTGCTCTTAGCGAAATGCAAACAAAATCATGTTAGTTGTAAAATTTTCATTTCAAATTTTGAAAATGTTTCTGAAAACATTAATTTTATGGAAAGACAGTTTGCCTTTAAAAGAACTTCATTTCACGGTAGACGTGGTACAAGATGAAAGTGGACTTGCCAAGGAGATCAGCAACCCCCCACCCCCAGACTATTCCAGAGCCTTTGACACACTTCCTTGCCAATTATGCAGGACATCTCCCTCAGTTTACTACATGTCAGCTGGGCGGAGCCTTATCACATTCAGCAAGGATATAGGCAGAAAATTGCAACATATTAATGAGAATACAATGAAGAACACCACTTTATTCAATTGTTATCTCTATGAATTAGTCCTGCCTGGCACTAAAATATTCGACCTTGAGCTGCCCATAGAGGCATCAAAAAGTTCATTGGTCAGCAGGGCCAGCACTTTTAATTTATTTCCCATGGAATACCATGACACACATGCACAATGTGGCTATGTTGGTGCATTTCCCAAAGTGTAGGGACTCACTGATTGCTGCCATGTGCTCAACTTGAAGCCCTTGGAAGGAATGAATGTGGCAAAGCATTTAATGTATGTTGCATTTTGATTGTGTGGCCTGCTGAGGTAGAGATATGGATAAAGTACAGTGAAAGAGCAGCAAGGTTTTGGAACGATTGGCATGGACAAGCAGTAAATGTAGACAAGATTGACAGACAACACTGTGCAAGATGTGCCATCTACCCGCTGCTTGGTGCTGTTGGATAGTCTTAATTAGCTCGATCCCTTAAAGTGTGATGACTTCTCTCGTATATTAGGCTCATATTAATATTTTAAAACTAATAAGGTCAATGGCTTTAGTGATAATATGGTACCACAATATCGACACTCACATTGAGCTGAAGTTCATTGATATTTTTGTCAATGACGTCCCTTGCAGTGCAACCGTCCTCCAATATATCAAAGTCAGAATCGTTAGTGCAACTTTCCATTTTCCTCTACTTGTGAAAGCTTGGCAGTGTTGAATATGAAACAACCTAAAGAATAAATGTGTTAAAATGTTATGAAGATTGTACTGGGGGCTCTAGGGAGGTTTAGAACAGGATAGTTTTTCGACTGCACTGAAAGTGTGGAACTTCACCCTCTGGGAGCACATATTGGGAATTCAAGTGCGTGAGGTGTCTGATTTTCTGCCCATTTAAATTAATGGTCAGAAAAAGGTGTGTCGCTCAAGCCTAAGTTTCTGACATGTGCTATCAGCATATAACATTCCCCATCCACCACCACCCTCCTCCGCCTGGCTGAACTTGTTCTCACATTGAACAACTTCTCCTTTGACTCTACCCATTTCCTCCAAATTAAAGGTGTTGCTATGGGTACCCGCATGGGTCCTAGCTATGCCTGCCTTTTCGTGGGATATGTGGAACACTTTTTGTTCCAGTCCTACTCGGGTCCCCTCCCTCACCTCTTTTTCCGGTACATTGATGACTGTATCGGTGCCGTCTCCTGCTCTCGCCCTGAACTAGAACATTTCATTCACTATGCTTCCAATTTCCACCCTTCCCTCACCTTCACATGGTCCATCTCCGACTCTTCCCTTCCCTTCCTCGACTTCTCCATCTCCATCTCTGGGGATAGGTTATTGACTAACATTCACTACAAGCCCACTGACTCCCACAGCTACCTGGACTACACTTCCTCCCACCCCGCCTCCTGTAAGGACTCTATTCCATTCTCCCAGTTTCTCCGTCTCCGCCGCATCTGCTCTGATGATGCCACCTTCCATACCAGTGCTTCCGACATGTCTTCCTTTTTCCTCAACCGAGGATTCCCCTCTACCGTGGTCGACACGGCCCTCGACCGTGTCCGTTCTATCTCCCGCACTTCTGCCCTCACCCCTGCCCCTCCCTCCCGGAACCACGATAGGGTTCCCCTTGTCCTCACCTTTCACCCCACCAGCCTCCACATTCAACGGATCATCCTCCGCCATTTCCGCCACCTCCAGCGTGATCCCACCACCAAACACATCTTCCCCTCACCTCCCCTTTCAGCATTCCGCAGGGACCGCTCCCTCCGCGACACCCTAGTCCACTCCTCTACCACCCCCAGCACCCCTTCCCCTTCGCCCGGCACCTTCCCGTGCACGCGCAGGAGATGCAACACATGCCCTTACACCTCCCCTCTTCCCACTGTCCAGGGCCCCAAACACCCCTTCCAGGTGAAACAGCGATTTACTTGTACTTCCTGCAATTTAGTATACTGTATTCGCTGCTCACGATGTGGTCTCCTCTACATTGGGGAGACCAAACGCAGATTGGGTGACCGCTTTGCGGAACACCTCCGTTCAGTCCGTAAGGGGGACCCCGAGCTCCCGGTGGCCTGTCACTTTAATTCACCGCTTCACTCCCACTCTGACCTCACCGTCCTCGGCCTATTACACTGTTCCACGGAAGCGCAGCGTAAGCTCGAGGAACAGCACCTCATCTTTCGTTTAGGCACGCTACAGCCCTCTGGACTCAATATCGAGTTCAACAATTTTAGATCATAACCTCAGCTCCAATCACATTTATATTTTATTTTTTCCATCCTTTTATTTGCCCCCCCCACCTTTTTTTTCCTCCTAGAAGCTGGCAGCTGTCCTTCATTCTGCCAGTGGATTTCACACTTCTTTCAGCCTTAATCTGTCACATTAACACCACCTCTAGCCTTGCATATCTCTTAATGTCTCTTAATGTCTCTTCATCGCCCCCTTTGTTCTTTTATCCCCTCCCCCTTTTCCCAGCTTTACTCTGGCCTTAAATCTATTTGATTTCCGGCTCTTCACAGTTCTGACGAAAGGTCATCGACCTGAAACGTTAACTCTCTTTCTCTCTCCACGGATGCTGCCTGGCCTGCTGAGTTTTTCCAGCGTTTTCTGTTGTTATTTCAGATTTCCAGCATCCGCAGTATTTTGCTATCATATAACATTCTCCACCTGAAACACAAAGTTGGAAAATTGCCCCTCTCCTACACACCGAGCTGCTATTCCACAAAACTCTTAACTGCTTCCCACTCCACCTGCTCCGAGATCTTCTTGTCGACGACATCCTCTGCACTGGTACATTGCTGTAGCATGAGGAAGCCAAACCTACTTATATAGCTTTCCATTTTTGTCAACTTATGGATCGCTTGGTATTGTTTTAGTGCTCAAAGAAAAGCTAAAGCGTTTTAAAGTGTTACAATAATTCTGTCGCTGAAAATCCATGGCTGATCCAGCATACTGCCACTGTAACTTTAGCAAGAGTATGCTGGAACGGACTTAAACTAGTCCAGTTCCCAGTTATGCTGGGTCCTGACCTTGCAGCAACCTTTCCTTGATGACCTTGTGGGGGTGGAGCTTAAGCCACCATCATAAGCTGGGGTGGTGAGTCGGAGCAAAGGACTTCCTGTCAGGAGTTTTTGCACCCTAGACTTCAGTGAGATCAAGCATATGGTTGGTGGTGGTACGACTGGTCAAACCAGGCATAAAGCTCCTACCAATGGCAGTTGTGCGGCCTGAACCCAAAAACCTGGCAGAATATTTTTTCTCTCACGTTTAAAGTGGCACCTGTTGCAAGCAGGCCACCACGGCACCTCTAACTTGGTTGTGGGGAGCCTGCTTGCAACAGGTGCCACTTCCCCTGACGAGGCCACCTAAATCAGACTTTCCAGGCTTGTTGCTGTGGCAGGTGCTGAAGGAGCTTTCAGTCCAGGGGATGATTTGAGAAGCACTCGGATTTAAAGCATTATTTGTTAATTATGATTTGTGTTGTATTTCTTCTTATTTACTGTGTGCACCATGGGGTAGCGTTTCCGCTTTGGGCACAATTGCTGATTTCGGCGCAAATTGCACCCAAAATTGCGCCCGTTTTGAAAAGTGTTTTTTAGCCCCAAGTATCCACTGAAGGCATGAAAATGAGCGCAAATAGTGGAATCTCCTAATGGTGATTAATTCTCCCTGGGGGCGTGGCCAATGTTGTGGGCCGAGCCTGCTTCTAGCGTGATACTTTTAAAACTAGCACAAAAGATCGCGGAAACTTGAGTTGCGCCGAACACAAATTGCGCTTAAAATTCCGCAATATTTTGTGCCAGTTACGCCAATTTCGGCCGAATTGCTGATAAAACCAGCACAATCGAGCAGAAACTCCAGGCCTATATATCTAAATCTTTATACATTGTTAGATTATCATGAGAAAAGTAGGATCAATATCAGGATTATTTAGCGTGGCAAGGACAATTTAGGAATAGGGTGGACATGGAAACGCTAAAAGAAATCTATGTGCTACTTTGAAAACGGAATGGCCAATTAAGTTACAAGACCAATTTTACAAGGAATCTTTAGTTAGTACAGGAAGAAAGATTTACGGTATATAATATGCATGGCAAATTGTTTAATGAGTCACAAAGTAAAGTAAATGAGTTAAAACTAAAGGGGAAAATATAGAACTAGAGAGCGTCAGCAATTATTGTCTGCACTACATATAGTTCATGGTTTGTACGTACTCCAGGAATCCCTCAGTAATCACCTCTGGAGTTTATTGGGAGGAGTCATTTCAGACCAGTTGTTGGATGGTGTTATTGTAAAGGGGAATATGAGCCATGCGAGGTGCCTCCAGTAGCTACAATATGGAACCTAGGGATTGTTTCTATGCATACTAACAAAAAAGACTGCTATACCAGTCGTTGTTCAGTGAAGGATGTGACGTATATCTCCTTGCTGGTCTTGAACATGGCAAGCATCCATAGTTACCAAAGTAGTAAAGGATCATTTGATCGGGGCCCAAGAAAAGGATGTTTATAAACAGAGGATGAATTTGCCATGGCTGCTGGTTTATAATGATCAATAAAAGCGGTGGGCAATGACACATGCTGACTGTTGTTCAGTAATGGGGTATAGATACGTTTGTCGGTGTGATGTGTTTAAGGCCATGCGGCTTATCAGAGAGCAACACCAGGAGGAGACTATTGTGTCAAAACCCCTTAACCCCAAAGAGTAAGTCCCTAACTTCGATGTCTAATTAGGCTCTTTCTATCGATTTACATACACTGATGGTCAGGAAGGATACACATCTAGTTCTCATAGGATAAGGAGAAAGTGAAGAAAGCCAATCTAGCTTAGGGTTTACTTCTCTAATTTTCAACCTATTTTGTCAGTTCTGGATCTTAAATTTTGGAGAGGGGCAACACAATTTTGTTTCAAATACAGCGTTACATAGAATTATATAGAATTATATAGGCCTAGAAATTGGAGGTGTTAGCACTAGACAGTAAGGCCCGTTTTAAAAAAAAAATGGCAGCAGCCTCACTTCCACCCGCTTCCGGCGGGTCCCACAGTGGCCGCCATTTTCAGCAGGTTGGCAGCGATGCCGTTGCCTGCGTTGGTGGAAAGTACTTTAATTAGCAGGAACGTGACTTCAATCGGTGTACCGAATTGACGCACGCTCATCCAACTTGGAGCGTGCCGCTCCTCTTAACGCTCTCTCCAAAGCACGCCCGTGCTTGCAGCGTTGACAGCGTGGAGAGGCGGGAGAAAGCGGCGGTGAGCTAGAACCCATACAGTAAGCAGCTGCTGGGATAACTGTTAACTATGGAGAGCTATTGCAGTGAGAACTGCTCGCAAATCTCCTCCTTAGTCAGTCAAGCATTATAGGAGGTAAATATTTTTTAAATAAACTGTATTGCACTACAGTGATAATAATCTCAGGAAAAATCAAAGCTACATTGTCACTGCTAGCTGCAAGACGGTGCCTCCCCACCCCCTACCCCCTCCAGCACCATGGTGGAGCACAAACCTCCACATAGCAACCATCTGTGTGAAAGATCTATGGAGCTATGGCAGCCAGCGGAGGTTGGAATAACAGGCAGTCTGGCACCCATTTGTGAACCTCACACAAGCCCAGAGAAATGTCCGCGATCTAAAGAGGGGAGCCGTGGACAAACAAATGCCTCATGATGTGCCACACCACACAATGCTCTAACCCTACAAGGACCATCAGCGGACTCAATAGCAAAACTCAAGATCCGTCACCAAATGATCCCACACAGCACATTGCCCGAGAACCCCGCACCGAGGCTTCAGACGTGACCTTCGGACTCCTGCTGAGAATAGCAGCAGAAAGAGCGCTTTGCACAACAGATTCTCCGCACTGCTCATGTAAATTAGCAGGCAGCACCAAGATACTGCCTGCGCTCTTTCTGCGGGCGGCAGTTAGCCTTGTGTGGCTCTGTAACCGGCAGGTTTCCGACATACTCAAATTTGTAGGTATGGAATTTATAGCACAGAAACAAGCCATTTGGCCCAACTGGTCTATGTCAGTGTAATGCTCCACATGAGCCTCCACGCACCCTACTTCATCCCGTCCTCTCAGGATAACAGTCGCAAGATATTAAAGTGATTCTTGTGCTCAGACACAACGGCCCTGAAATTCTGCAAGGCCTCTCCTGATCTCTGGTAACTAGGCTACATTGGACCTCCGATATTCTTTTGGGAGTTTTGCCAGTCTCATGTTGGAATTACTTCAGGACCAATTTGTTTAACTGGGATGTAACATAAATATACAAAATTGTGAAAATAATGAATGAAATAGAAGTTAACAATCAAAATTGGTGGAGAAAATATTATAGAAAGAATTGTCTCCTCAGTGATCAGTAAATGCAAACAAACTGCTTCAAAATTTAGTAATTTGAATAAATGTAATTTCAGTCAGATGATGAATACTTGTTGGAGAGACCACAACTAGAAATAATGGAGTGAAGACAATGAAGAATTCATTTTGCAGAGAATAACAATTCCAAATTGTTAAAGTTGGTATAAAATATTAAAAATGTACTGTGAGTAAAAGCTTTGTTCTGGCTCTGGCCACAATTTTCCAATCCTGCTTAGATATAGGAGTGGTGCCAGAGGACTGGAGGATTGCAGATGTTACACCATTGTTCAAGACAGGGGAGAGGGATAAAGCCGGCAAATACAGGCCAATCAGCCTAATGGTAGTGATGGGAAAACTTTTAGAGACAATATTCCAGGACAAAATTAATTGGCACTTGGAAACATATGGGTTAATAAATGAAAGCCAGCATGAGTTTGTTAAAGGGAAATCGTGTGTGACTAACTTGATTGCGTTCTTTGATGAAGCAACGGAAAGGGTTGATGTGGGCAGTGCGGTTGATGTTGTGTATATGGATTTTAAAGCTAATGGGATTAAAGGGACAATGGCAGCGTGGATATGAAATTGACTAAGGGACATAAAGCCGAGAGTACTGGTGAACGGATGTTTTTCAGACTGGAGGGACGTATACAATGGTGTTCTGCAGGGGTCGGTATTAAGATCACTGCTGTTTTTGATATATATTAGTGACATGGACTTGTGTATGCAGGGCATAATTTCAAAGTTTGCAGATCGCACAAAACTCAGAAATGTAGTGAACAATGAGGAGGATAGTAACAGACTTCAGGAGGGCATAGACAGACTAATGAAATATGCAGACACATGGTAAGTGAAATTTAACTCAGAGAAGTGTGAAGTGATAGAGTTTGGTAGGAAGAATGAGGAGAGGCAATATAAACTAAATAGTACAATTTGAAAGGGGGTGCAAAAACAGAGAGACCTGGGGGTGTACGTACACAAATCTTTGAAGGTGGCAGGACAAGTTACGAAGGCCATTAAAAAAGCATATGGGATCCTTGGCTTTATTAATAGAGGCAGAGAATACAAAAACAAGGAAGTTATACTAAACCTTTATAAAACACGGGTTAGGCCTCAGCTGAATTATTGCGCTCAATTCCAGGCACAACACTTTCAGAAGGATGTCAAGGCCCTAGAGATTTACTAGAATGGTACCAGGGATGAGGGGCTTCCATTATGTGGAGAGATTTGGGAAGCTTGGGTTGTTCTCCTTAGAGCAGCGAAAGTTAAGAGGAAATTTGATAGAAGTATTCAAAATCATAAACAGTTTTGATAGAGTAAATAAGGAGAAAGTGTTTGCAGTGCAAGAAGGGTCAGTAACCAGGGGACACAGATTTAAGGTGATTGGCAAAAGAACTAGAAATGATAAGAGTCATAGGGGTAGAAATTAGGTCGCGCCCCATTTGGGGCGCAAATATCGTCCGGACGCAAATATTAGCGCCTGGCGCTAATTATCGGCACTGACAGGAAACTTCACTTTTACCGCCCCGGGAGGTGAGTGGAGCGCTAAAGCAGGCGCTGCACACCTGTCTTAAGGCGCAAAGGCCAAGGAGTGAGGCGCTAACTCAGCGCGCGAGCGCAGCGCAGCTGCTGCCAGTTAGCGAGGGAACACAGACACACTGGCGCCGGACACTTCTTAAAGCGAGGGGGGCCACTTGCTCCCCGGCCACACCCTGCTCATTGCAGCCTTGAATCTCAGCCTGGAGAGACCTGTAATCCATTTTGCTGCCAAGCATGGAGAGGGTGAGAGAACGCACTCATCGCTTCACCGAGCGGGCCTTGGATGCTCTGGTTGACGCAGTGGAGCGCAGACGATGTATGCTGTTCCCTGAGAGTGGCAGGAGGCCTTTGCCACGCGAGTTCAGAAGAGTGTGGAGGGAGGTGGCTCAGAGCGTCTCCTCCAGGAGCATGGTGCCCAGGACCCATACTCAATGCCGCAAAAAGTTCAACGACCTCACTCGGGTCGTCAGGGTGAGTGGCTTTTTCTCAATACCTCTCCATCTCAACCTCACTCTATGGCCAGAGGGTCTTAAAACCCCAATGCACAACACTCATCCAACACCTATGGCCCTTTCATCAAACACACACACACATTCCACACTTTGCATACAGTAAGGGCTATTCACCTATGGGAGGCACATCAGGCAAGACCATGGCTGTATATTGTAAGGGCTATTCACCTATGGGAGGCACATCAGGCAAGACCATGGCTGTATATTGTAAGGGCTATTCACCTATGGGAGGCACATCAGGCAAGACCATGGCTGTATATTTACTCAGATGCTGTCCTTTTTCTTGCAGGCTAAGCTGGCTCATAATAGGAGACAGCAGCAACGGACAGGTGGAGGGCAGCTTCAGCTGCAACCCCTCAGCGATCTGGAGGAGCGCGTCCACAGGATTGTGGCAAGCTGGGTGATCGGTCCCGTCGCCACTGGAGACGCCGACCCCGTTGTGGACAGCAATGGTAAGGTCATCACCTTTTTGTCCTCTGTCCTTCCACTTGTCCCTCACAACACCAGCCTTTGACACTTTCAATCCAACTTGCTAACTCGCTGCACTTATTTCTCCCTTACTGCCACCCTGTCCTCACGCTAAAGCCACTCTTGTACCTCCCTGCTTTCAGATGGTGATTCACCAGCTGAGGAGACGGGCCCTGAAGCTGCCACTGGGAGTGATGCTGCAGCTGAGGAGGAAGAGGAAGCCAGAGCATCAGTGCCACCCTCTCCCGAGGAAGCCCATGCCCACACTGGGAACACGCCTTCCCCGGAGGGGAGCAGGGAGGAAGGGGCTAATGATGGTGAAGCTCCAGGACCCAGCGGGCTGCAGCAACGCCATGGGGGGGGGGGGGGTAGGGAAGAACGGGGGCCTTCTCCCCAGAGGGAGAGTATGCCACACACTCCTACTGCAATGGACGCAGAGGAGGAGCGGCTGATTGCAGAAATGAACACCCAGGCGGTGGGCATGCACACTGAGCTCATGGGTGCAGTGGGAAGGGTGCCCGAATGCATTGAGTCACTGGCAAGGAGTGTGGAGCACTTCGCTGTAGCACAGGCGGATGCCACACTAACGCTTAGTGCTGCAATTCAGTCACTGGCTGCCGTGATCCCACCTCTGACTGCTCTCATACAGACTCAGATGGAGGCCACGCGAGCACAGACTGCTGCCAACCTCGATGGTTCGTGCACATGTCCCCGGGGCTGTCACCGCGCCGCAGCAGGCCAGCAATCTGTTCTCCGGCAGATTGCTCCGGATGCTGAAGTGCTGCCCCGTGGGAGTGCCAGTGTGTCGGGCGAGCAGGGAGTTGCTGGCCTCTCTCACGATGACAGCATTCCTGCTGCCAACACTGTCACTTCTCCACTGCACTTGCCACCGCCTGTAGGACAGACTGCTGCCGCCCATGCAGAGTTGGTGCAGTCTGCAGCCGGGCCCTCCAGGCCCAGAAGTGGTCGAGGCCGTCCTTCAGGGGCATCTGCAGTGTCAGGGTCTGACGAGCAGCAGCCTTCCACCAGCCTTGCTGCAGCCACTGAGGTCCCATTACGGAGGAGCAGTAGGGTTAGAAGGGGGGAAGTGCGCAAGGGAAGGAGATCACCCTCGAAGGGCAAAAAGTAGGAGGTGTGACAAAATGCTGGTCATTTTTTTATTAAAGGCCGAGGTTCATGGTCCAACTTTTGTTTAGTGTTTTGGACATTATCTCCAGGTTGTGAGAACCAGTTATGTTATTGACTGTTTTTTTGTGTTTATTTCTATGAGTTTGTCATGAGGAATTGACACACACAGAGTTTGTAAAATAAATAAGTTTCTGTATTCAAAATATACATGACTGGTGGTTGGAATTATTGGTGCCTTGGCCGGCTTAGGGGTTGCGTGCTGGGTTGATTAGTGTTTGTAGCAATGGCAGGGGCCCTAGAAGCGGCTTGCTATTAGTCGTTGACGGACGGCCCTTGCAGTTTGACCATTGTGGGCCGCCCTCCTGCCTTGGTGCTGCTGATGATCATCGTCCTCGTCCTCTTCCTCCTCTTCCTCCTCCTCCTCTGGTGGTGCTACAAGGCCTGGTGGCATTGGCTGGGTCCTGAGGATTGCCATGTTGTGCAACATGCAGCACACGACTACGAAGTTCGAAACTTGCTCAGGCGAGTACTGCAGGGCTCCTCCGGAATGGTCCAGACAGCGGAACCGTTGTTTCAGCACGCCGATTGTGCGCTCAATAATGTTCCTGGTTGCTTGATGGCTTTCATTGTACCGCAGCTCAGCAGGGGTGTTTGGCGTATGGAGCGGTGTCATCAGCCAGGTGCTCAATGCGTACCCCTTGTCCCCCAGAAGCCAACCAACTGGCTGATGCGGTGCCTCGAAAACTTCTGCCACAGTAGTCTGGCGCAGGATGAAAGCATCGTGGCAGCTGCCCGGATAGTGGGCATTGACAGCGAGTATCACCTGTCTGTGGTCACAGACCAACTGCACATTCAAGGAATGGAACCCCTTTCTGTTCCTGAATTCCTCTGCATTCTCTCGCGGAGCACGCAAAGCCACATGCGTGCAGTCAATGGCGCCCTGCACCATGGGGAAGCCCGCTACCCTCGCAAAGCCCAGAGCACAGTCACGCTGCTTGTCTGGGGTCATAGGGAAAGAGATGAAGTCTCGTCTCCTTCTGAAGAGGGCATTGGTGACCTGCCGGATGCAGCGATGCACCGCAAACTGGGAGATATTGGCGAGGTCCCCAACAGCAGCTTGGAATGAGCCAGTGGCGTAGAAGTTCAAAGCCACTGTGACCTTCACTGCCACCGACAGAGACGTCCTGGACCTCAGCTGAGGCTGCAGATCTGGCTGCAGCAGGTGGCAGAGCTCAGTGACCACCTCCTTGCTGAATCGCAGCCTTCGCAAACACAGCTCCTCGGACATATGGATGTAGGAGAGCTGTTCACGATATACCCTGGGAGGGTAAGCTCTCCTGTACATGCGCCTGATGGCCCTCCTCCATCTGGCCATCATTGCCACTCTCTGTCTGCGTCTCGGTATCCTCCGATTCAGCTGGAGCAGGACGACGCCCCCAATCATTGCAGCCCCCATATTCTCTTTGCCAGAAAAGTAATGAGGTACAGCAACTAAAGTAGCAACAAAGTTAGGATGAATAGGCAAAACTACCTCACAAAGCGTTGAGTCAATGTAGAAGTCTCTCTCTCTCTCTCTCCGAATCTCTCTCTCTCAGAACGAGTGGTGCATAAATGTCGACCACAGAAAAAGACAGGAAGAGGCCCCCTTTAAATAGCGCCCCCCCCAGCCCCACACCGATTGATAGCGTTCCAGTCTTCCGGTCGTTGGAAGCGCCAGGCGGTAAGGCAGGGGGCGCCACTCAATTTCCGCTCCGGGGCGCCCCAAGGGCATTGCACCATGGAATGACGTCATAATCTGCGCGCGCAGGTGGTCGCAGCGGTAAGTTTTAGCGCCGCCGCACAATCTCAAGTTAAGTTCTCGAGCGGCGCAAACATCGCTGCGCCCGGGCGTTAGCGGCTTAACGCCCCATTAGCGCCCTCTTAAGGTGCTAACGGGAGGCGCAACCAAGTGAATTTTTACCCCATAGAGTCATAGGGGTAGAAATTAGGTCTGGACGCAAATATTAGCGCCTGGCGCTAATTATCGGCACTGACAGGAAACTTCACTTTTACCGCCCCGGGAGGTGAGTGGAGCGCTAAAGCAGGCGCTGCACACCTGTCTTAAGGCGCAAAGGCCAAGGAGTGAGGCGCTAACTCAGAGCGCTGGCGAAGCTCATGTAATGTCAGTCAGCAAAGAAACACACACACAATGGCACGGGCCAGTTCTTAAAGGGGATGGTTAATCTTGCTTTCCATCCACATCCTGTTCATTGCAGCCTTGAATCTCGGCCTGGAGAGACTTGCACATCAAATGTGCTGGAAAGAACAATGGAGAGTACCAGGCAAAGAGCTCAGAGTGCAGCTCCCACAGTCTCTGCTAAATCGATACAAGGAATGGCAAATCAAAATGAACCTGCAAAGTGCTGCTCAGTACCCAAAACTCCTTCACACAACGTTGAATCTCTCCAGAAGTCTCTCCCTCTCTCTCTCAGAATGCATAGTTCAAAAATGCCACCAACAATAAAAGCCAGGAAGAGGCCCCCTTTAAATAGCGCCCCCCCCAGCCCCACAGCGATTGATAGCGTTCCAGTCTTCTGGTCGTTGGATGCGCCAGGCGGTAAGGCAGGGGGCGCCACTCAATTTCCGCTCCGGGGCGCCACAAGGGCGTTGCACCATGGAATGACGTCACAATCTGCGCGCGCAGGTGGTCGCAGCGGTAAGTTTTAGCGCCGCCGCACAATCTCAAGTTAAGTTCTCGAGCGGCGCAAACATCGCTGCGCACGGGCGTTAGCGGCTTTGCGCCCCATTAGCGCCCTCTTAAGGCGCTAACGGGAGGCGCAACCAAGTGAATTTTTACCCCATAGATTCATAACGGCACAGAAGGTGGCCATTCGGCCCATCGAGTGCATGCCGGCTCTCTGTAGAGCAATCCAGTCAATCCCATTCCCCCTCTCTATCCCCATAGCCCTGCAAGTTTATTTCCCTCAAGTGCCTATCCAGTCTCCCCTTGAAAACATAGAGTGTCTTCGCTTCCACCACTTCCGTCGGCAGCGAAATCCAAGTCCTCACCACTCGCTGCGTAAAAAAGCTTTTCCTCACATCCCCCCTGTATCTCTTGCCCAAAACCTTAAATCTGTGTCCCCTAGTCCTTGTACCATCAACTCGTGGGAACAGCCTTTCCCCGTCTAGCCTATCCAAACCTGTCATAATCTTGTACACATCTATCAAATCACCCCTCAACCTCCTTTGCTCTAATGGAAACAAATCGAGCTTCTCCAACACTCTTTAAAACTGTGCCATTAAGTGTATATTGCCTCTCCCTGTTCCTTCTGCCAAATGCATCACCTCACACTTCTCTGTATTAAGTTCCATCTGCCACTTGTCTGCCCATTCTGTTAGTCGATTGATATCATCATCACTGTTTGCCATACCCCCAAGTTTGGTGTCATCGGCAAATTTAGAAATTCTACTCTGTATTCCAATATCCAGGTCATTTATATATATCAAAAAAAGCAGATATGAGGACATTTCTCTTTTATGCAGCGAGTTGTTGTGATCTGGAATGCATTGACTGAAAGGATGGTGGAAGCCAATTCAATAGTAACTTTCGAAAGGGAATTGGATAAATACTTGAAGGGAAAAAATTACAGGGCTATGGAGAAAAAGCAGGGGACTGGAACTAATTGGATAGTTCTTTCAAGGAGCCGAATGGCCTCCTTCTTGCTGTATCATTCTATAATTCTATATTTTGAACCAATTGAGATTCTACTTACACTATTACATCAAATTAGATTGTGACCTATATCAGATTCATAAAAATACATAAAGATACTGAGTGGGTTCAATCTATCAGATTCTTATATTGTTTGGCATCTGGGTCCATTTCAACTTGGTCACCACCTGTGACCACACATTTCATAGGAGGCTTAAGTTGGCTCTGATCACAAGTGAGAAAAAAAAGTTTCTTACCCTCGCTGAAGTCAAGGTTCCTTGAAGTCAAGTGGTATAAGTGCTAGATTTCTGCAGAGAGAACAGAACTGAGCTCAGCAGAATCGAGGGTATAAGAGTGCAGCTGCCAGTAAAGTAGGAATGACTAAAAAGTCAAATTTGACAGAAAATAAGTAAAACAGGAATCCACACGCAAATGAAGCAAGAAGGCAAAAACAAAAGAGAATTGATCTTCGGGTGGGGTAGAGGAGCAAAGGGATCTGGGAGTACAAATACACAAATCACTAAAAGTAGCGACACAGGTTAGCAAGGCCATAAAAAAAGCAAAGCAGGCACTAGGATTTATTTCTAGAGGGATAGAATTGAAAAGTAGTGAAGTCATGCTAAACTTGTTTCGAACCTTGGTTAGACCACACTTGGAGTACTGCGAACAATTCTGGTCGCCATATTATAAAAAGGATATAGAGGCACTGGAGAGGGTGCAGAGAAGGTTTACAAGGATGATACCAGAAATGCAAGGGTATACCTATCAGGAAAGGATGAACAGGCTGGGTCTCTTTTCTCTTGAAAAAAAAAGGCTGAGGGGTGACCTAATTGAGGTCTTTAAAATTATGAAAGGTTTTAATAGCGTAGATACAGAGAGAGTGTTTCCACTTGTGGGAAAGAGCACAACTAGAGGCCATCAATATAAGATAGTCACCAAGAAATCAAATAGGGAATTCAGAAGAAACTTCTTTAGCCAGAGAGTGGTGAGAATGTGGAACTTGCTACCACAGGGAGTGGTTGAGGCAAATAGTATAGATGCATTTATGGGGAGGCTAGAAAAGCATATGAGGGAGAAGGGAATAGAGGGTTATGTTCATAGATTTAGATGAGGAAAGACGGGAGGAGGCTCGAGTGGAGCATAAACGCCGGCATGGACTGGTTGGGCCAAATGGCCTGTTTCTGCATCATATATCCTATGTAATCCTATGATGTCGAGACAGAGGCCTTCAACATGAAGGGAGAGGAGCTCACAACAAGGCCTTCTCTCTTGTGCGGGGCACTGCGGTGCCATTATCACAGCCTCAGGAAGTGGTAGCAATACAAGCACTTCTCCTTCTGCTGCTGCCATTTATATGTGGTGGGGAGTCAAGTAGAGACAAGCAACAGTGTTGGCAGGGGTAGAGGGAGGGAAATACAGGTCGGACCAGTTAGGCAACAGTAGGCTTCACCACATCATAGCTCTCTCTGCACTGACAAAAAAATGCTCCCATTTGCTTGCTTACCTTCTGCTGCCTGCCCTCCTCCAATTGGCCTGGACCTCCCCTTTAAGTTGGAACTGTCGGCTCAGCTCCGTGCGATGGACCCACTTTATGTGTGCTGTGATTAGGAGCTGGATGCCACAGGATCAAGAATTACAGTTTTACCCGGTTATTTTGCAGCCGAGGTTGCATTGTCACCGATGAGCTAGACCTGCCAGTGGAAGGATGGTGGCCTGGCCCTAAGCTTGCTGGTATTGAGCAATCCAGATCCTGGCTCAAATTGCAGGCACAGGGTCATTTGCATCGTTGTGGTGAGCAGACCATGCCACATTTTCCATCATCGCCCTTTATTACCTCGTGCCATAATCAAGCTCTTATAAAACAGACGTCCACCATTACCACGGGCTATAGTAAATGCAGAAATCTGAATAAAAGAACAGAGAAGCCTGATAATAGCTGCTGCCAAATCTCTTTCCAGTAACTGGTTGGATCATTTATTTTGTGTTTTTTCCCCTGCAACTACTCTAATGTATATCTTGGGCCCTGCTGTCTGTTGTCAGTTTTGGACATTTTCCCGTTCTTCTCAGACCACTATGGCATTCCTTTTGAGAATATGCTTCTATTTAAGTTGCTTGGAGGAAGAGGAGCAGAAGTGGAGGGAAGACAGGCTGGTCAGGCAGTGCAGAATTAAATTGGAACCCACACACCCACACAAATCCACCGATACCCACCCACCAGAATATATGACCATGCAGTTCCTCCCTACACCTCACCCAGGAGCAGTACATGGGGAGGCTCCGTTTCACAAGGGAAGCCCTCAAAGTGCCAAATACCACAACCTGACCTGCAGACCATCTCCAGCACATCTCCTACATGCCAGTGGCTGGCAAAGTCACCACAGTGCTGACTCATTTCAAGCTGCTTCTGGAAATATTAGTAACATTAACCAGTTGGCTTTGCACATATGCATCAGGCAGCTCATTGTTTGCTATTCAAACCAGTACATCAGCCTCCCTGTGGATGCCCAACAGCAGCATGAGAGGGCCACGCAGTTTTACCGAACGGCAGGATTCTCTGGAATACAAGATGGCACAGATTACATCCATGTAGCCATAGGTGCTTCCTTCATCAATCCAGTCACTTACTTGCAAAGGAAGGGCTATCACTTCTGTGACGATCAATAGTGCATCATACAATTCAATGATCACTTTACTGGCAGCTGCTAAAGTGTTGTTATCTTAAGTCAGTGCACTGTACCACCACACTTTAGTAGGAAAGGCAAATGTCAAGGTGGATCTTGGGAGATCAAGCTTATCCTTCACAACTTAGGCTGCTGGCTGTCCCAGAACATCCACAGAGTGCCTCTACAAGCAGGTGCATTCAGCCACCGGGGACATCATGAAGCAGACTATTGGCCTGCTGATGACATAATTCAGGTGCCTGCATTTGTGTGGTGGTGGGAAGGGGCTCTGCAATATAATTCTGCTCAAGTCTCAATCATATTGATGGTGTGGTGTTGTATGCCATACAACTTTATTTTACAAAGAAGCCTTCTCATGGAGGACACAGAGGAATGAAGGCCCCCAACAGCTGTGAGTAAATGAAAATAGGAACAATGGACAGCTGCCAGAGACATTCATAACCAACTGTTTCAGGAGACCTTGGTGTAGGAGAGACATATTGTGGACAGGGAGGAGATAATGTGAAAGAGTCCAAAGTTTAAGTTTGAGGTCCGGTAGTGGGATAAAGTTGACTTGTAGACAGAGTGGATACAACTTGGAATATCCACAAATGAGTGTGCTGTTAAGAAACAGTTTGGTGAGGGAGGAGATCCAGGAGCCATTTGAGGGACAGAGTTTCGGTTGCTCGAGGTTGTCCAGTGGAATCAGAGGGCTGAGGGGGAGTGGAGAGTTGACCATATGTCAGCAGAGTTTGTTCCAGGGGTGAGTGATGGCCTCGGGTATTAGCAATGCGTACCAGTAGATCCGGTGTACCAGCAGAGCAGCAGTAGGAGTGAAACCCTAGGACCAAGAGCAGTAAACTGTAGCACCCGTTTTTTAGGCAATACGAGGCCTCCTAATGCATGACAATGATGTCCGCAATGCGCGCGCACTTCCGACAGGAAGTGCACGGACACCATCTTGTTAAAGGGGTTTGCACATGCACACGCCTAATGACCGCCGGCAGCATGCTGAGCAGGCAGATTAAGACATCAATCAGTGGGCAACTGATTTGACGCCAGCGCTGCCATTTTTGAATGCCACGCTCCAGCCTACGCTCTGTCTTAACCTCACGTAGCTGAACACGACGTTAAACGGCATGAACGACCCCCCACTAGCACTACTTAAAAGGATCATGAACTACCTACGTGTTAGTTGCTGGATTATTTCTTCTGGCTGCTGGGGCAATTGTACACGTTTTTGGAGCCTTTCTATAATTGTCCAAAGTTTCAATAGTCTGGCTGCTGCTGAAGTACATGTTATTGATTTAAAAGCTTGTAATGAACCAAGTTGCTTCCAGACAGAAATACAGCATTATATTGGCCCAGAAATTTGACTCGGAGGCTTGCCGCGAGGGTAAGGATCCCCCGCGATATCATACTCCGCGCCGGCTGTTGTGTTTCGGGCCCATACGAACTTCTGGTCCTGGGCCTCTCCCTGGTGCCGGCGCGCAGTGTGTGCGTGTCCCAGAGGCGCAGTTAGTTCGATGCTACCTCTGGGATCACGTGGGCCAGTTAGAGCCAATGGCAGCACACCATCTTTCATTCATAGATTTGACAGGAGAACTGTCAAAACTATGAATACAAATTGCCCCCAAAAAAAAGCTAAACCTCAAATAAATTTTTTAAAAAACCATCACATTAATAAAATAACTATAGTTAAATAAATTAACCACTTTAAACAAAAATTTTAATTTTTGAAAAAATTTAAATTCTTTTTAAAAGTTATAAAAATAAACTTACCTTTCTTTAAAGTCTCTAAAAAAGATAAACCTGTTGAAATTTTTTTTAAATAATACTTAATTAACTACTTACCTTGTTAAAAGGGGGTCTTACGCCTCCTTTCTTCATGTGTAAAATATTCCATACTTACCTTCGCGTTGAAACCTGAAAAAAAACCTAAGTGTGCTGCGTAGTGTGCACGCGGTTCACTTAGGAACCACCCCCTTCGCCATACTGGAAGTGCCGGTTTCCCGCGCATGCGCAGTGCATGCAGGAAACCGGCACTTCGGGACCGAATACGCGAGAGTACACAGTTCGTACTCTCCCGTATTCAACCGAATTTTTGGGCCATTATGTAGAATTATATAGAATTATACTGCCAGGTTTTACTGAGCAGTACCGCCTGGTTTTACTGGTTGGTGGACATTGCAACCAGTCGGCTGTTAAAATGGCATTGGAGTGTTATGTATATCATAGAACATTGATTTGCATAGATTAATGAGGCGTCTGCTAGACCGTCCACCGGAAGGCCACTGGAAAAGTGGCAGAGGAGCAGGTACGGAGCAGGATGGTAAGGCCACCACCTCCATTTTAACTTCACTACCGTCCGTTTCCATTGAGCGCGGGGTTAAAATCTCCCCCCTATGGCCTTTCCTTCAAATTTGGTCTCAACCCAAGTCTGCCTGAGCTACCTTTACATTCCCCATTGACCTCTTGTAGAAAACCCATCGATATTGGCATCTGGACTCTTTCAAGCTTGTACCAATATATGTAAATATCCAAAGATTCGAATAAGTAATTAACCCCTCAAATGTTTTAATCATTAGTAAATAATATTCACTATGAAACTGTTTTACACTCCTGTGTTTCTGTACAATTGGTTTCCCCCAGCTGAAGTTACGCTGAAACCAAATTTAGGTCTGCTCGGGTATGCAGAGCTGACAGTACCAACTGGAGGGGTCTAGTCAAACTGGAAATGTCCATAAACTCACTTGCAAAACAGAACAACAAAAATAAAGTAATCCATAACTGACTAGCGGGGTTATATCCTAACTCCTGCACCTCCAGGCTGATTTATTGTATTCTTCGTTTTTTCCCACCTGCCTATTTCCTCTCCTGCTTCTGTAGAAATTGTGGCTAACCATCCTATCACACGTTAAGCTTAGCTCAATCATCAAGATATTTTATTACAACGAGAGAATAGCTAGTGCAGGCCCGAAATTTGTAACAGATACACAGGAAATTCTGCTCTCAGAAATTCAGACCTTTGGTCCAGAAACCTATAGCAGAAGTTCACTAGAGAATAAGAGATAATTCTCAATTAGTCTTTGTAAACTGCTGCTCGAATACTGTAATATATTAAGTCTTGCTTGTGCCGAATAAAGTTAAATCACTGTCCCCAATAGGGGTCAACCGCAAATCATTTGGAATCAGGGACCTTTTGGGATCTTATAAATTGGCAAGCCTAGCCTGGAGGTTGAAGTCAGTTAAGGAAGGAAAACCTTTGGAGGGTGTGGGACACTACAGCCTACCTGTAGTAATAGCAACAAGTTAGTTGAAATGGCGGGCTTGACAGAAGTTGAGCAGGCCAGTGATAAATAGTTCGGAAAATTAAGTGTAACTGATTTAGTATTGTTTCGGACGAGTCCAGAAGGAGGCTCATATCAGAAGGCGATAGAGTGGGTCCAGAGCCAAGTGTCTCTGGGAAAGGCCAAATTAGACAAATGGAAGCACTTGTTGGGCTATGCAGCCCATTCCTCTGCACAGCACAGTGAAGTAAGAGAAGAGAAACATCTAGAAGCACAGAGAATAAGAGAAGGGGAAAATTTGGAAGCAAAGAAAAGGTGGGCTTTACTCAGCTGATAGCACGGCTGAGAAAATGTTAAAAGTTGCCTGGTGGCCTCAGTTGAAAGAGGATATCACTCAAAGGGTCGCTCGCTGTCTCGCATATCTGCAGCATAACCCGACCTTATGTACCAACAGGGCCCTTCTTCAGAGTGCTCCGGACCGTGATGGTCCATGGACACCTCTGCAAATTGATTTCATTGGACCCCTGCATCAAGCCCCATCAGGGTACCTTCACTGCTTGGTAGTCATAGACAAGTTTACTAAATGGATCGAGGCATTTCCATGTAAAAAGAACACAGCGGCTACCGCCACCTGATTGTTATTGAGTGAGGTGTTCTGCAGGTGGGGAGTGCCGATACAGGTCGACAGCGACCAAGGCTCTCATTTTATGGGAACATTTTTTTACTGGATTACGAAAATTAATGGGGATAGCACACAAACTACATGTGAGCCACTACCCACAATCTTCAGGAGTGGAAGAAAGGGGAAATAGGATTTTAAAGATGATGCTTAAGAAGTTTTGTGCAGAACACCCCACTCAATGGGCTAACATGTTATCGCTGTGCTTGAGAGCCATTCGGTCTACTCCGCACTCCGCAGCGGGAGTCTCACCGTATCAGGCCATGACCGATTGGTTGATGGGCACACCAGGGCACCTGCTACTGCCCACAGCCACGCCACTACTGATGAGTACAGCTAACAATACATGGTTAAGGCAGATGGTGGCCTATGTTAATGAGACCAATGAATTTGTAGCCAGAAATATGGGTAAAACCAAGAAACAGTTTAAGAAGTACATCGACAAAAATGTGGGACCTTATGAGTACCAGGTTGGTTGTTTGGTCATGGTGATGAACCACAGTAAAAAGGAACATGTGTTTGAACCAAATTGGGAAGGCTCTTTCCCAATAATAGACAGGGCCAGCCCAGCCATTTATCTAATCCGAATGGTCGGTAGAAACAACAAAAAGGTAGATAAATGGTACCATATTAATCAGCTGAAATCTGTTGCAAAATAGAATCAGTTTAAAAAGGCAGTCTTTAGCCCTTAGAGCTCAACTGCCTTCTGAAAAAAAATTAAAAATAATTCTGAAATGTTAGTCTTCAGCTCTTAAAGCTCTCTTCACCACTAGCCTCACACACTGCTCATTGCTCAATCACCCACCCCCATCAGTCTCCTTCCAACAATCTGTACCTAACATGAGGCTCACCTCACGTTCCTAGCTTCACCTCACCCCCTTGGAGGAGAGGGCACTGGCCTTCTTGGCAGGGGCATGGCTGAGGCCTTGGCCAGCAGCGGGGCTGAAAGGATACAAGATGTTGGTATCCTCATACGTTATCCTCCTTCTCACATCCCACTTCCCCCTCAGCCCACAATATCTTCTGATTTACAAGGTGCGCATGGTGTAAGCATGTAGCTCTTGCTTTCCCACCTTTCCCTCTCCACAACTCTACCCTTGTGCCTTCCTCATTTCACGCACCCAAGAAATGCAGCCTGCCCAGCCAGTGGTTGACCAAGAAGAGGGAGAGGAGAGTGAAGAAGAAGAAGAAACACCATCACTCAATTTCACACTCACAGCCACCAGCTCCTCGAGGTCGTCCTGCAAGGCCATCTGCAGTGTCCCCCACTGAAAGTCAGCAGCCTTCCACCAGCCATGCTACAGGCATTGGGGTAGCACTGCGTAACATCAGTAGGATAGGCAAAGGCAGACACTAGACAGTCACTAAGGGAATGCACAAGGGTGATTAGTTGATTTCTTGATGTAATATTGGATGGATAGATGTATATAATTAGATTGTGGTGGCTTTTATTCCAACATTATGGCAAGAGGACGCTGTGATGGCCAGTAATAGATGGATGGTAAGGTGTGGGACAAAGGTTGAAAGGGGAATTGAAGTTGTAGTCACTGGTACCGCAGGCAGATGATTCCATTCTGGATATCCCGGCCAGAAAAGGGATGTCTGGGTTGCAGCCTTCCTTCCGCTTCCTCCTCTTCTGCGGCTTCCTCTTCCCTCTGCGGCTTCCTCTTCCCTCTGCGGCTTCCTCTTCCCTCTGCGGCTTCCTCTTCCCTCTGCGGCTTCCTCTTCCCTCTGCGGCTTCCTCTTCCCTCTGCGGCTTCCTCTTCCCTCTGCGGCTTCCTCTTCCCTCTGTGGCTCCCTCTTCCCTCTGCGGCTTCCTCTTCCCTCTGCGGCTTCCTCTTCCCTCTGCGGCTTCCTCTTCCCTCTGCGGCTTCCTCTTCCCTCTGCGGCTTCCTCTTCCCTCTGCGGCTTCCTCTTCCCTCTGCGGCTCCCTCTTCCCTCTGCGGCTTCCTCTTCCCTCTGCTGCTTCCTCTTCCCTCTGCGGCTTCCTCTTCCCTCTGCGGCTTCCTCTTCCCTCTGCGGCTCCCTCTTCCCTCTGCGGCTTCCTCTTCCCTCTGCGGGTGATGCTGGAAATCTGAAATAAAAGCAGACAATGCTGGGAACACTCAGCAGGTCAAGCAGTATCTCGACCTGAGATGTGAACTCTGTTTCTCTCTTCGTGGATGCTGTCTGACCTTCTGAGTATTTGCAGCATTTTCTGTCACCTCAGAGGCCTTCCTTTACCATCCGAAGCCTTGCAAGCGTCCAGCAGCACTCCCTGGAAACGTCAAAACTTTTAGGGGGAAAAATTGGGTTGCTTTGCGCCTCCCGTTAGCACCCCTGGGGTGTTATGTTTCACACTAGGTGAACCTTTGCAATATTAGGGCATCCCTGGCAGCAATGCATTCGGCTGGCCTGGTGATGGATGCCCCATCTTCATCCTCCTGATCCTCCTCCTCCTCCTCTATGCTCTCCTCATCCAAAGGTGAGTGATGAGACCTTTTGTCCTCCTCCACCTGCAAACCTTCCTCCCGTGGACCTCTCTCCTTGTAATTTAACCCTTGGAGTCCAGGTATCATTCTGGTCAATCTACCCTACATTCCCTCCAAGGCCAATATATCCTTCCTAAGGTGTGGTGCCCAGAACTGCTCACAGTACTCCAGGTGTGGTCTAACCAGGGTTTTGTATAGCTGTAGCATAACTTCTACACCCTTGTATTCTAGTTCTCTGGATATAAAGGCTCGCATTCCATTAGCCTTTCTGATTATTTTCTATACCTGTCCATGACCTTTTAATGATCTTTGTACCTAGATTTTAAGGGGTAAAAATTCACTTGGTTGCGCCTCCCGTTAGCGCCTTAAGAGGGCGCTAATGGGGCGTTAAGCCGCTAACGCCCGGGCGCAGCGCTGTTTGCGCCGCTCGAGAACTTAACTTGAGATTGTGCGGCGGCACTAAAACTTACCGCTGCGACCACCTGCGCGCGCAGATTGTGACGTCATTCCATGGTGCAACGCCCTTGGGGCGCCCCGTAGCGGAAATTGAGTGGCGCCCCCTGCCTTACCGCCTGGCGCTTCCAACGACCAGAAGACTGGAACGTTATCAATCGCTGTGGGGCTGGGGGGGGGGGCGCTATTTAAAGGGGGCCTCTTCCTGTCTTTTATTGTTGGTGGCATTTTTGAACTACGCATTCTGAGAGAGAGAGGGAGAGACTTCTGGAGAGATTCAACGTTGTGTGAAGGAGTTTTGGGTACTGAGCAGCACTTTGCAGGTTCATTTTGATTTGCCATTCCTTGTATCGATTTAGCAGAGACCGTGGGAGCTGCACTCTGAGCTCTTTGCCTGGTACTCTCCATTGTTCTTTCCAGCATATTTGATGTGCAAGTCTCTCCAGGCCGAGATTCAAGGCTGCAATGAACAGGATGTGGATGGAAAGCAAGATTAACCATCCCCTTTAAGAACTGGCCCGTGCCATTGTGTGTGTGTTCCATTGCTGACTGACATTACATGAGCTTCGCCAGCGCTCTGAGTTAGCGCCTCACTGCTCGGCCTTTGCGCCTTAAGAGAGGTGTGCAGCGCCTGCTTTAGCGCTCCACTCACCTCCCGGGGCGGTAAAAGTGAAGTTTCCTGTCAGTGCCGATAATTAGCGCCAGGCGCTAATATTTGCGTCCAGACGATATTTGCGCCCCAAATGGGGCGCGACCTAATTTCTACCCCTAAGTTTCTTTAGAGCTCCACTGTTTCTAGCTTTTCACCATTTAGAAAGTACTCTCTTCTATCCTTTTTAGGTCCAAAGTGGATGACCTCACATTTTCCTACGTTGAAATCAATGTTCATTTCAATGTTTTTTGGGCTACGCGGCCCCTTTAACGGGCTGCACTGCCAAAGCAAAATTCTGTACATTTAAAAGCCGGTGAGCTATGATTCTATGAGGTCAAGATGCTGCCTGACCTGCTGATTATTTCCAGCATTTTATGCTGTAATTTCAGATTTACAGCATCCGCTCACAGAGAGAAGAGGTAGACGCAGAAGAGGAAGAAACAGAAGAGGAAGAAGCCGAAGAGGAGGAAGCAGAAGAGGAGGAAACAGAAGGAAGGAGGCAACACAGACAGCCCCTTTCTGGCCAGGATATCCGAGATGGAATCACCAGCCTACGATCCCAGTGACCACAACCCCAATTCCCCTTTCAACATTTGTCCCTCCCCTTACCTTCCCTCTGTTACTAACCATCACAGTGTCCTCTTGGCCACAATGCTGAAATAAAAGCCACCACAAAGCAAAATTTCCAATCCAACTTTATACATCTATCCATCCAATATGACATCAAGAAATCAACTCATCACAATTATACATTCCCTTAGTGACTGTCTTGTGTGTGCCTTTGTCTGTCCTACTGATGTCATGTAGTGCTACCCTAGTGGCTGCAGCATGGCTGGTGGAAGGCTGCTGACTTTCAGTGGGGACACTGCAAATGGCCTTGCTGGTTGACCTTGAGGAGCTGGTGGCAGTGAGTGTCAAATTGAGTAATGGTGTTTCTTCTGCTTCTTCTTCACTCTCCTCTTCCTCTTCTTGGCCAACCACTGGCTGGGCAGGCTGCATTTCTTGGGTGTGTGAAATGAGGAAGGGACAAGGGTGGTGTTGTGGTGAGGGGAGGGTGGGAAAGCAAAAGGTGCATGCGAGAAGGAGGATAATGTATGAAGCTACCAGCACCTTGCATCCTTTATGCCCAGTCACTGGCCAAGGGCTCAGCCATGCCCCTGCCAAGAATGGCCTGCACTGTCACCACCAAGGAGGTGAGGTGAGGCTAGGAATGGGAGATATGCCTTGTGATTGGTACAGATTGTTGGTAAGTGAGTGATTGGGGGGGGTGGGTGGGAGGGGCAGTAGTCGTGCATTGAGCAGTGCGTGAGGCTGGTGATTCAGTTGGTAGGAGACGGCTTTTGAAGATGTATTCACTGACCTTGACCAGTGGGCTGAGGCCATGAAGCTTCTTTGGGCACTGGAGCCAGGTGGTGGGGGTGACACTGCTGGCAGTGACGGCCTCGGTGATGTGGTCCCACATTGTTCTTTCTGGAGGGCCTCCTGGCCCCTGTGGGTAGAGGACCTCTCTTGCAGTGTTGACCCCCTGCACAAAGCTGAAGTGCTGCGTGCGAGACCCTGGGTATTGTAAGGGTTTTTGTCTCTCAGCCTGTGAGATTCGTGTGGCTCTGTGCAGCCCGGGTGCTAGTGCGGGTTTAGGCCTTGTTGCCTGTTCTGGTCTCCAGCCAGTCTGGGAGCACTAGACACACCTGTGAGTGGTTCGACCCACTCGCCCTTACGGTTCTAGACACTGGACTTAGATGTGAGAGCAGTAATGGAGATGAAACTCAGGTAGACTCGGTTGAATGGTACGAAATGGAAAATCTTTATTGCATAATATTTAAGATTACGAAATACATGTCATAAGCACAGATTAATGACAGTACAATCTTACACGCAGTTATGTAATTAATTTCAGGGAAACGAGGAACGAACGACACATCGTAAATGGGGGCACACATTACAATTATCCTTAATACTTAAAACCCTCCCCTATCAATATCTGTCCTAAGCTAGATTCGTAGGATTCGAGACTCATGCTCACCACTCGTGATAACTCGGAGAATTCCGAAAACTCTGATCGGATGTTTTTCACCGCAGCGCCCACGTGTCGATCAGGGGGTCTCCTGGCCCCACTTGTTTACTCGTTTCTGCTCCGGCTAGCAGGCTGGAACGTCTGCTGTCATGAAGATCTGTGTTGTCCTCGGAGTTCCGACACTGCTCAAAGAAGAGTCTTCCTGTGCCCTCGCACGGGTACGATAAAATTCGAAAAATAGTCTTCCTGTGCCAGTTCTGTAGAACTCAAAGAAGTCTTCCTGGCAAGGAAAATGTCTATTCGACCTACAGGCGCGGTCGGAGCTTACTGACCGTGGCGATAAGTATGGTCTTCTTCTCTTTTCATCTCATCTCATCTCATCTTATCTCGGGCCTTCGGTTCCAACACCGTTTACCGACTTATCGGGATGGTGCGCCCGCTTCAAGGCTTCAGAGCCCAGTTCTACACAGGTCTTCGCGACACGACACGGGGTAGATCCGAGCGGATCATAAAGTTCAACAGTCTTTTGAAAAGAGACACGAGGCAAGCAGGAACAAAACGGCGAGTCAAGGGCAGCCACGAGGATAAGAGTCAAGAGTCAAGAGCCAAGAATAAGAGAGAGATGGACGGTTTGGAGCTTGTAATTATAGTGCAAAATCTTCCGTTTCCCGCCCAACCTTAATGTCTTTTCTTTTGTTAGGGTTTGGCGCTCAAATGTCTTGTATAGGGTGATCTTCGTTTTAATGGGTTTCGGGGCTACTCGTAATTGTCTGAGTACCTGTTAATATTTCTCCCATTGTTTAATCGGTCGGTGTTCTCCCTGGAGGGGTTTTGGGGCTTCCAAATGTTTTCTGTAACTACCCGCTAACGGCTCTCTCATCGTAGAGTCGTTGGGATTTTACATATTAATGTCTTTGGATGGGTTCTTGATTACTTGGTACAATAGCTCTTATTCGCACCTGGGAGACCGATTTCAGTATTTATGTGTAGACTGTAAACCCATGATGTCTCGTGTATTATCTTAAATGTGCTGAGTCTTAATCGATCTTGCACAAATGTTTATTGGAACGCCATCTTGTCTGCCTGTCGAAAAGTCTAGAATGTTCTGTCACGAGGTGCGGCGGCCATTTTACAAGCTGCTTGTGTCCACTTTGAAAACCTGACAGCATTCTGCTGGAATAAAAGCTGTTTGAACGAAACTCTGTGTTTTTCTCCTTATTAATAAAATCGCGATATATTGCGAATTCTACAGTATCCCTTCGCTGGCTTGCTGAGCCTTTTGTGTTAGTGCTGAAGCACTTTACCCATTTTTTTGAAGTTCAGAAGGGAATTCAGCTTTAAGTGCTGAAGACTCTCATTTGGGACTTCTTGTTAATGTTAATTTTTTTTAAAAAGCAGTAAAGGCTGAATACCGCATTTTTTCAGTTGATTTTAATTTTTATTAGTTCTGAACACATTGCCCCTTTATTTCATAGCCCTTTTAATTGCCCACAATTCCTTGCAAGCTCCACAACCTCGCTCCCAGAGGCTGTTAGAAGCTGGAATGCCGCTCCTGGATGGGAACTTCGACTTCCAGGCCTGCACTAATGCCACCAGGAGGGCGTTACACAGTAAGTTAGCGCTGGGCTAAAAATCTTTAGCCCCCAGTGTGAAATTTTCCCGGGTAGCGCTGCGTCCATTTTCAGCAGCCGTTACCCCGAGTTCCCGGTGACACCGGCAACTTTAGTGGCGGCCACGAATTTATCCCCCCAAATCTTACAGCTTTGTGCTTGATCCATAAATTGAAAGATCTCAGAGCTACCCAGACTACTTGGGGCTCAATCTTTTTCCTCTGCCAGCAATTGTATGAATCTTCTTGAACCCAAGACCCTTTCAGACAGATACAGTTAGTATATCATTGATGGTGCCAGAACCTTACTAGAATGTCTGTCCCTTGGACAACCATTCCAGGATATTGAATGCTTTTGATCAATGGTGATTTCTCAAAATAATGCATAATACATTGGGGCAGCAATGCAAGAAAGCTCATTGGAAAAGGCATCATGAATAAAGTTGCTTCACTGCCATCAGACCTAATACTGCCTCAGTTCTGGACTCCAACTGGAGGACAGCTATGTCCCTCCATTGTCTGGAAGCAAATGAATATATATAGTGTGGGTCTTGAGCTGATTTCAGTTGGAACTCTCATGAATTTCATTATTTCCAGGAGGGATAGAATATGCTGGACAATTATTTCTGTAAATACCCGCAAACATAAGAATGGATGAGGAAAGCTACCAGTACTGATAGACACCTGGTAAAGACCAAATATCATTAGCTTTCCTGTCTGAGCCAAAAGTGAAAGGTTTCTGGGTGGTGCCAAGGTGCTTTTTGCTCTTCTGGCGCTAAAACTTGTACTATTATTAGGATCTGTCTTATAAGGCATTCTTAGTTGTGACAGGCAGCAGAGAACACACACACAAATAATTAATTTGCTATAGGTTGCAACTTTTTAATATGTAAAAGACAGAAGCAGTACGTTTGGCATTAGAGACATGATGTAATACAGGACCTTATGGGTACATCGAGTACCTCACATTGTTACTTGAGCCAGTCAATTGGTTGACAGTCACATTTTAATTTGAATTATGATTGGTGTGTAGTCCACAGCAGGGAATAGCAACTGTAAGCAAACATGCCATTGACACAGTTACCATCAAATTTCAAAAGCAATTTTTTTTTGCAGTGACCTTATTTGAAATAAATTTATTTCTAAAACATTTCCTTAAATGACTTAAATGATAAAGATTATAAAGATTTAGTCAAAGCGTAGTCGATGATTAAATCCTTTATGAGTAAAATAATAACTTTCCCATTACTCTGTGATTATATTCCACTAACTTACATACTAAACATTGTATGTGTATAAAAAGTGAGTGCTTAGGTAGAAGACTAACTTATTTTTGGAACCGCTTTTTCCCACTCAGCTGCATAGTAAATCAACTGAGAAAGTGAAAGGTTGTCGTTATAAATGAAGTTTTATGATAAACCAGTTCCACTACAATAAACATTGATTCCTAGTAATCCATTCCATAATAGAAATACAACAGGAAGCAAATCAAAACTAAGCTGGGCAGGTGCTGGAGAAATCAGAATTGTTTTCACCACTTTACGGCTGATGATACGAGATGAAAAGCGATATTCAGCACTGTCCCAGCCATCAAACGTCTACACCACGTTGTCCTGTTCTTCCGCTGGAGATTGGTTTCCTTTCTTTATCTTCTGGAGAGTTTCCCTTTGTGGGAAATGTTACAAATTAAATCTCATGAAAATGTAAACATGACCATGCATAGGAAACTGTGTGCAATATAACAATACAATAAAATACAACACAATATTCAGTGTCACATTCTCTAACTTTGCGGGAGAGAAATTATTTTTGATCTTACCAGGCCTCCTTGGACATTACATCGTGTGCCATGGCTCCATGAAAGCCATTGAAAGTGGCCGAGGTACTGACGGTGTATGACGGTGTGTTTTGAAGGAGCAGCCAGTCTCCAATCTCCAGTTCAGGCAGCTTCCAGTGATCGACAATATGATCTAATGCAGCACAGGTGGGTCCCCAAATCCTCGTGTTATACAGCACTTGGTCACGGCAGTGTTTCTGTTGGAAATAAATACCAGGTCAATTTTGTTAATTTTAAATTGCAATGTGTGGTGAAATCAATGGAAATAAAAACTGGGAGAGATGTAAAACGGGATGCCGACTCACTATCAACCATTTTGCACTATCGTACAAAGTCAAGATCTACCCCATTTTGTTTATGTTGATCACTTTTATCACCTTTTTAATTGCTATGAATATTTTTCAGCTCTCATTCCTTTGTTAAGCACTCTGCAGGCATGTTTAAGTTACAAAGATAATTACAGGCAGCCAAGCTCATCCTTCCATCGATCTCCCATCATACCCCTATCAGAGCATTCAACTACCTCCTGAATACTCCAGACTTTCTGCCTCCATTATCCTACCCAGAAGACCATTATTAATTATTCTGTGTGATGAACTTCTTACTGGCACCAGTCCTGAACTTTCCTTTTACCATTTTGTACCAATGTCCCCTTGTCCGCTGGCTGTGGTTTAGCTTGAAATATGTTATATACTTCTAAAAGGTCCTCTTTCATACACTTCCTTTCAAGACCAAAGAGTCCAAATCTTTCTGTTCTTTCCCCATAACTCAGGTCCCTGACTCTAAGAGTGAATTTCCACAGTCGTCCTCACAATCATTGGCCAGAAGAGCCATGGAAATTCCAGAAAAACGGCATAAACTGTCTCTATGCCATTTTTCCGGGGTTTCTGCAGATCTTCTGCCAAAGTAATGGCAAATGATCGGGAGAATCCTCCCCACCCACCCCGCAACCCCCCTCCCCTCACAGAAATGAATTCCTGTGAATCGGCCTCTTTGCCCTTCTGGTTTTAGGCTTTCAATATTTCTCTTTCAGTGCTCAGAACTGAAATAAAAACAGAAAATGCTGGAAATACTCAGCAGGTCATCCAACATCTGTGGAGAGAGAAACAGAGTTAACGGGCTGGATTTTGAAACTGGGGTCGGGTTGGTGTCGTGAATCACATATTCTGGCTTGTAAACCCGCCTCCATCGAGATGTGGCCAACCCACTGTATTTTCCCTTGATTAACCTTGTTGAGCCCGCCCAGTGGGCTCAGCAGGCCAATTAAGGGCCACCCGGCAACAGGTGACGTCACAGACTGACATTTCATCTGTCAAGAGCTTTTGACAGCTCTGTGAAGCTGTCAAACACTGACAATATGATTTCTAACTTCAGTCCTTCCTCTCCGGATGAGTTAGAAATCATTCCACCACAGAAAACAGAAGGCTGCAGTTTTTGACAGGACCACGGCTTTTCTGCTTTCTGTGCCGGTGAGATTTCTAACTCCCGAGAACTGAAGGGCTGACACCTGCAGGAGGAAGTTAAGGAAAGTAAAACTTTTTCCCACACTTAGCACTTACCTTACACACTTACCTCTGCACACATGCACCCATCACTCACCTGCCCACCGGACATACCGACCCCTCCAATCCCTGCAGACCCACGGTCCGCCTCGCTAACTTGGCGTGGTTGCCACCTGTCGGGAAGCCCACATTTCACCGATTAAAATAGGGATTATCCAAAAAACTGCCTGTTAACTACCTGTTAACAGGCAGTTAATTGTCACTAATCCCTTCCCGCCTCGGGGAGTCGGGTCTCAGCACAGGTCGGGTACCCGCCGCCAGCGAAACTGGCATGGAGGCGGGTTGGAGGCGGGATGGGGTCGGGACCCCCGAATCTGCAACTTTAACCCCCCACATGCCTCCAAACCCAACTCCACGGGTCAATGAAAATCCAGCCCAACGTTTCAGGTCAATCACCTTTCATCAGACCTGAATGCAGTTTTCAAGGTACAGCCTGACCAGAACAGCTGGCAGTTGAGATTCCCATGAGATCATTTTCTTTGATAAGAATTATAAGTGTTATTAGGGATTCTCTGTCTCTCTGTAAAATACATCCCATATTATCAGTATATTAATTCACTGAGCTGGTGGACACTCAACTGCATGCCTTGTGTCAAGCACATTGACACCTACTCCCCTCCCATGGTCTGCAACATAGTTCTTCAACATCTTCATCATTCAGATGCAGTAGCAAAATTGGTAGATAGGCTTTATGACAAAATTATGTTGCCATTCACTCTGATTTGCTCTCTTCGAGACAGCCAATATGGTCAACCTTTCCTGATCCCTTAGATTTTTCCCTAGCAACTCGTTGGCGTGAAGAGTGGGCAACAGATGCTCCTATAAATCACCGTACAATCACTGTCCCCACAGTCCGTCAACCAGAATTCAACTGGCCACACCATAGTTGGGTGGTTCTCAACTGCTTCCAAACTGGACAGGGACACTGCACCTCAAATCTTCACCTATGGGACTTTTGTGATGATGACAAATGTCCTTGCAGACAAATACAAACCATGTCCTACATCGTTGAATCATGTCCACTAACTAAACTATCTGGTGGACTATGTGCTTTGCATGTTGGTGATGACAATGCTCTAAGTTGGCTGGAATTACATGCCAAATCTACATACGTTAACAATAAAAGTTAATTCACTGAGCAGTAAGGTTACTGTGGGCCAGCCTCATAAAAGGGCTATGAGACGTCAGTCATATAATTTATCAAAAAGACTAAAATCTCATTGTACCTGAAATAGGTAAGGTAAAGCTTCAAACGGAGAACTAAGTTCACACAAGATTCAAGAACAAAAGGTTTTTTTCAAAATTCTAGCCCAGGACCATAAATATTACACTACTACACTATGAAAGATGGCTCCTGAAATGCATGATTATCTGAATGCCACTATAAATCTGGTATACTTCCAGGCCTGTAGAGCTGAAGTAGGGCAAGTAACTGTTTTTGGTAGCAAAATGGGGCAAATGCTATTTACACCAGTTTTCTGCCCTAAAATCAATCCTCCCAATTTCCCTAGGGCTTTTTGCTTCTTCCTGCGATCCACCCACCAAGTATTAAGTGAGCTTATTTACATTGATTCAAAAGCAAAATACTGCGGATGCTGGAAATCTGAAATAGAAACAGAAAATGTTGGAAATACTCAGCAGGTCAGGCAGCATCTGTGGAGAGAGAAACAGAGTTAACGTTTCAGGTCAATGACCTTTCATCAGAAAGGTTCTGACGAAATGGTTCTGATGAAAGGTCATCGACCTGAAACGTTAACTCTGTTTCTCTCTCCACAGTTGCTTATTTACATTGATTACAGTTATGGATGAGTGGTGCTGCAACTCTGAGTTTCCTGCTTTTACACTTGCAACGCACTCGGGGCAAGTCAGTCTGAGAATTTTTTCTTTTATTCGTTTTATGGGATCTGGGCGTCGCTGGCAAGGCCAGCATTTATTGCCCATCCCTAGTTGCCCTTGAGAAGGTGGTGGTGAGCCATCTTCTTAAACCGCTGTAATTCGTGTGGTGAAGGTACTCCCACAGTGCTGTTAGGGAGGGAGTTCCAGGATTTTGACCCAGCGACGATGAAGGATCGGCAATATACATCTAAGTCAGGATGGTGAGTGACTTGGAGGGGAACTTGGAGGTGGTGGTGTTCCCATGCGCCTGCTGCCCTTGTCCTTCTAGGTGGAAGAGGTCGCGGGTTTGGGAGGTGCTGCTGAAGAAGCCTTGGCAAGTTGCTGCAGTGCATCTTGTAGATGGTACACACTGCAGCCACGGTACGCCGGTGGTGGAGGGAGTGAATGTTTAAGGTGGTGGATGGGGTGCCAATCAAGCTTTGTCCTGGATGGTGTCAAGCTTCTTGAGTGTTGTTGGAGCTGCACTCATCCAGGCAAGTGGAGAGTGTTTCATCACATTCCTTACTTGTGCCTTGTAGATGGTGGAAAGGCTTTGGGGAGTCAGGAGGTGGGACACTCACCGCAGAATACCTAGCCTCTGACCTGCTCTTGTGGCCACAGTATTTATGTGGCTAGTCCAGTTAAGTTTCTGGTCAATGGTGACCCCTAGGATGTTGATGGTGGGGGATTCGGTGATGGTAATGCCGTTGAATGTCAAGGGGAGGTGGTTAGACTCTCGCTTGTTGGAGATAGTCATTGCCTGGCACTTCTGTGGCACGAATGTTACCTGCTACTTAGCAGCCCAAGCCTGAACGTCGTCCAGGTCTTGTTGCATGCGGGCATGGACTGCTTCATTATCTGAGGAGTTGTGAATGGCGCTGAACACTGTGCAGTCATCAGCGAACATCCCCATTTCTGACTTTATAAGGCGCAGCTGTTGCTGGGATAATCTGAGACAGGCGGAAATGAAGTGTTTGTGAACCTGAAGAGCGTAGAAAGCTTCTACAGAAATTTCTGCTTTGAGAAACAACTTTGTGCAGCATTGTTTTCTTGGCATTTTACCTGCACAGACCTGGATTTGCTTCACACTGCTTCTGGCAGCGTGAGACCACTGGGAGTTGCCTAGGACCTAAGCTCTCGAAGTCCCTCCCTAAACCTCTCCACCTCTCTACCTCTCTCCTCCTTGAAGAGCTCCTTAAAACCTACCTCTTTAATCGCGCTTTTGGTCACCTGTCCTAATATCTCCTAATTTGGTTCGGTGTCAAAATTTGTTTGATAATGCTCCTGTAAAGTGCCTTGGGACGATTTACGACGTTAAATGCACTATATAAATGCAAGTTGTTGTTGTAGGCTGCAAAGGCAGTGGTGAGCAAGCTGCAGCAAAAGTCTTATTCAAGATTTTCACATTTTTTAATTATACAAGACTGTATTTGTACAACATACCTATCAATAACAGTAATATTTATTTGTATATATCTTTTTGTAAACCCTTACTTTATACAGGATTGGGTTCAATAGAGCACAGTATTGGATGGTATTGTCGAAAGACCCATACAGACCATCTTTCAAATAGTACACAATAGCCTTCTTATTCTCTGCCTCCTCATCTAGAAAAGAGAATTAAAAACTCATTATAACATGCACAAATTGATCATTTTTAAATTGGCACTGTAATGGTTAAAAAGCAAGATGAATATAAAGAGGCAAGCAAGTTCTTTCTCCTTTCTTTTAAATTTATGCCCACCTTATGTCGCACAATCAGAGAAGGTGAGCTATGGAACTGGTCCTAGGCTTTCATTTGGTTTCTAATATTTTCCATTTGTAGGATTAATTTTCTACTTGTGTGCTCCCAGGGCAGAGCCTTACCTATCAGGGAAAACGCCTGTCACTGTTTTCATGGGCTGTGTGCGTACAATTTCCTGATATGGGCTGCCAGCAGGAAAGGCTGTATGGCAGGAGTGCACAAGCAGAAAATGTATTCAGCTGGCTCTTTCTGATACTTTGCTCTCCAGCCAGTGGCCCTCACCCTCAGCCAGGTGTCATTTCTTCATGTGTAAACTTCAGCAGGCTACTTTCATCTGGAATGCACTGCCTGAAAGGGTGGTGGAAGCAGATTCAATAGTCACTTTCAAAAGGGAATTGGATACATACTTGAAAAGGAAAAATTTGCAGGGGTATGGGGAAAGTGCAGGGGAGTGGGACTAACTGGAGAGCTCTTTCAAAGAGCCGGCACAGGCACGATGGGCTGAATGGCCTCCTTCTGTGCTCTATGATTCTATGATTCCACGTGACTGTAGGGAGCCCAGTCTGATCCTGTCCGCACTAGAAATCCACACATGAACCCTCTTAGCAGAAGTTACTGGATAGCAATCAGGACTGAGAGCCCCAGCTGATTTATTTTCCTTGAGTAGCCGAGAGGTTATTCCAAATACCAACCCTGGCTGAGATCAGCTAAGTCAACACAGACCAAGAATTGAACTTAGAGCTTTACTCATCTGTATGCATCTTCAGGCCTTCAGTTACTGTCACTGCTTGAAGCAAACTGGATCAACTCAACTACTTTTTTCTTTCTTACCTGTGTGAAGCCCCCAACTTCCACTTCTCCTCCTAGATGTGTTAATCACCAAAATAAATCTGAATCCCATCACTCTTACATGCAATATACTGGCACATCAGATCAATATGCCACTGGGTATTGAATATTTCAATGATGGCAAAAATTACCTTTAGAGCCAGTTGAAACCTTTTTAATAATTTTTCTAGCAATAATGGCCCAGAAATTGATCTCGCTCTGTTCCTGCGGGGGTAAGCCTTCCCCGCGATCTCTCACCTCGCTTGTGCTTTTTCAGATCCAGCTCGCACGAACTTGATGTTCCAGACATCAGCTGGGCAGTGCTTGCGTATCCCAGCGGCGTAGTGAATTCGTGCGAGCTGTGGGATCACGTGACTCAGTTAGAGCCAATGGCAGCACACCATCTTCCATTCATAAGTTTCACATAAGTGCTGTGAAATCTATGAATCTTACACCCCCCCAAAATAACAGCTAAACCTCAATTAAATTTTTAAAAAAAACCATCACATTAATAAAATAAGTATAGTTAAATAAATTAACCATTTTAAATAAAAAATTAAATTTTTGAAAAAATTTAAAATCTTTTAAAAAGTTATAAAAATAAACTTACCTGTCTTTAAAGTCTCTAAAAAAGATATACCTGTAAAAAAAAATTCAAAAAAATACTTAATTCACTACTTACCTTGTTAAAAGTGGGTCTTACTCCTCCTTTTTACATTTCTAAAATCTTCAGTACTTACCTGCGCGTCCAAAGCATGAAGTGCACAGCGTGCGCGCAGCCTGTAGCGCGCACGCGATGCACCGAGGAACCGCCCCCTTTTCAAAAGAGCAATTGCCGGTTTTCAGCGCATGCGCAGGGCATGCAGAAAACCGGCAATTGCAGAGGGAATACGCGAGACTCGCGCACCGGGATGAATTTTTGGGCCAATATTCACAGCCAGTATGAACGATGATGTCACACAATAACGGCCAGGTTCAGCAATTATCTGTACTCCACTTTCTTCAGGGAAGTAAATGTCCAGTGCAGGATTGATCACTGCTGTTGTCTGCAACAGGCAAAACAATTAGATGTTAAGATTGCTAACACTTTAGCTTTAAGTGAATTATTATGGATAGCACACGTATTAATAAAGTTCCCATGCCATTTAATGATTAATAAGAGATTGATATATTCTTTCATTAATAATTATTGGTTATCATATTGTTTTGAAGAGGACCACATTATCTTTAAGAATGATTGTGGTTTGCATCTCTTATGAGCACAGAAATGGCTTTTAAGTTCTGATTTTGTGAGACAGGCAAAAATGAGGTTGTACTGGTCCATGGCACATGTGGACCTGCAGTGCAGGGCACAAGCTGCATCGACTTTGATGGGAATCCCACCAACTAAATTGAGCAGACTACTGACACAAGCAAAGTTTGCCCATAAAGCTTGGCCTGCAGCACACTTGGCTGGGGAGTATAAAAATCCAGCTCGGCAGCTGCTCTTCAAGGGCTGCAGGTCACCATAGAAGGGGAAGGTGTGATGGTGGGAGAAAAATAAATTTAGTGTTCACCAAAGTGCTGCGGAGATAGGCAGGGCACACTGCTTCCTTTAATATTGTGGAGCTGAGGTTGTGCTGCAGGAGGTGCACTGAAGGAGGGTGATTGTATTAGGGATGAAGACCAACCTTCAGTAAAAGAATAGGTGCCAGATGCGTGAAGGGAGATCGCTGACCAAGTCAATGCAGTCACACAGGTCCTCCCATAGCAGGTTGCAAATGAAGAAGTGTGCTAGCATCAGGAGCAAGGTAAAAGTAAGTTGCTACTCATGTTTGCTCACATTTCTTGTGGGGCAAACCTAAGTTGGGAATTCTTCCACTCTCTAGGAGGCACCATTAGAAGCATAGGACAGAACCATTGTCCCTTTGTACGCACGTTCTCCTTTTGCCTGGCACACTTTTCTTGAAGGTGGAGATGGCAGCTGATGAGCAACAAACAGATGCTGAGTCTAGGTGAAGATACTCCTCTGCTGTTAGAAGTTTCTCAGTTGGATCAGCAGCCACAGATGCAGAAGGTAACCCTGTTCTCCTAAGAGCCATCTACCCAATGTTTCTGCTCCTTTAATACAGGCACTGTGGAATGCAGCACTATGAAGGCATCATAGCTACTTCCTTGATAATGGCCACTGACATTAATAATGATGTTTCTGTGGCCAGAAAAGCCTCATAACGACAAACTGTTTCTGTTCACGAAAGCCATGAGGTTGATATGAAGAGCCCTGATGCCAACATGGTACCACGTGTGATGCTTCGCACTTGAGGGAATCTGCCAGCCACTAAATGCTGTGTGTCCTGTCCAGAAGATACCCCATTTTCACAAGATAGATGGCAATGGTCTCACAAATATAGGGGGGAATTTTAACCCCCAAGGAAGGGTAGTTTTGGGGGCAGGTGGAAAGGTAAAAACATTTTAATTCTCAAACCCAACCCCAACCCACCCACTTCCAGTTTAAACGGAGGCGGGTTGGGGAGCAGGTGACCAATCGGTTCTCAGGAGGCAGATCTGAAATATTTTAAGGAGGCCGTGTGCCTCTATTTGAACTCAATTTTTTATAACGCATGGAGGCCGGGCCTCAGGAATCCCAGCAGGTAAAAGGAGGTGAGAAGGGTCGGATCCATGAGGTAAGTGCCTTTAATGCACTAGTTTTGGGCCAGGAGGAGCAGGTGTGTCTCCCCGAAGCCAACAAGATTACCTCCACGCGATTGGACCCCCTCGATCAGCCAACCCCCACCCCCACTCCCGCTCGCACTCAGCCGACCACCCGCGATGTCCAATTCAACAGCCCCACGATGTCCGAATCCCTCCCTCCATGATGTCTGAGTCAAAAGGTTGTGAGTTCAAGCTCTACTCCAGAGAATTGAGCACAAAATCCAGGCTGACACGCCAGTGCAGCACTGAGGGAATGCTGCACTGTCGCACGTGCTGTCTTTCAGATGAGACATTAAACTAAGGCCCCGTCTGCCCTCTCAGGTGGAAATATGAGGTCCCATGATACTATTTCAAAGAAGAGCAGGGGAGTTCTCCCCGGTGTCCTGGCCAATATTTATACCTCAACCAACATCACTAAAACAGATTATGTGGTCATTATCACCAGATGGCGTTTATGGGACCTTGTTTGCCACGTTTCCTGTATTACAACAGTGACTACACTTCAAAAGTACTTAATTGGCTGTAAAGCATTTAGAGACGTCCTGAAATCATGAAGGGCGCTATATAAATGCAAGTCTTTCTATCTATGGAATGAGCCATCCCTGATCCAGATGTTGTGTACAGATCTTTGGGCAGCAGATAGCAAAACGCTTGGGTAGCCAGTCAAGTGAAGTGAAAGTGCTGAAGAAAGCTCTCCTCTGACATGTGCAGGTACATGTGGAGGGGTCCATTAATTCATATCCTGGGGTAGTGACGGCTGTGGCCAAAAAGCTTCAGGGGTTATCACACCTGCATTTGTTGGACCCCGCATAAACCTCTCTTTCTCATCTCAATTATGGGACATGTTTAGAACCCCAAAGGAATATACCCATCCTCACCTCTTTGTAAGGTCGGCAGTGAACAAGAACAATAAAATATTACAGGAAACAAAAAGAAATACAGAAAATGGAGGATGATCCAGCAAAACATACTAATGCACGGAGGAAACTGCAGCAAGGGGTATAGAGAAATGTTATAATACAGCCTCCCCCACGCACCCCCCCCCCCCCCCACCGCCCCCCCACCCACCCACCCCAAACAAATAATTCAATCAAAAACCTACCTGCTCCTTTTAAGAAGGCTGCTTCAGTAGGCTGGGCCCCAGAACTCCCCTATGCCTAGTTTTTATGGGCAAGGCGCACGCTGTGAGCACAGCCGTGGATGGTGATACGATAACTTGCATGGACCCTTTATAGTTCAATTAATGTATTAACATTAGGCCGCACATTTCAGTAGTGCGAACGCATGATTTGCTCCCTTGGAAAATCTGGTTCCCAAAATCAATCACAAGAGGCTGGGTGCTTCATTTTCCAACCCATGCCACCAACAGAGCTTGACAAAATGGGGGCTGTAAAGCCAAAAGGCTGCCCTGCCCACAGCCTATGCACAAAAATTGCTCTAAAGGTTGATCAATCTGGCACATATTCCTTTCTGCTATCTTTTTGAGCTTTTGCTTTTTCTCAGCTAACCAAGTACTTTTTTTGTTCAAATATACAAGTGCTCTGCCATATTCTATGATGAGAAGTCGCACAACACCAGGTTATAGTCCAACAGATTTATTTAATTTTACAAGCTTTCGAAGCAGTTCGCTCCTTCGTCAGGAGCGAACTGCTTCGAAAGCTTGTAAAATTAAATAAATCTGTTGGACTATAACCTGGTGTTGTGCGACTTCTCATTTTTGTCCACCCCAGTCTAACGCCGGCATCTCCACATCATATTCTATGATGCCAGTGATTTATTTTAGATGAGTTCTTTCCAGGAATTCTAAAATTTTAATAGACTTTGGTGGTATCGCAACCTTCCAAAGATCCTCTATGTTGACAGATTTTAAACATTTGGGGGGAAAAATTAGGTCGCGCCCCGTTTGGGGCGCAAATATCGTCTGGACGCAAATATTAGCGCCTGGCGCTAATTATCGCCACTGACTGGAAACTTCACTTTTACCGCCCCGGGAGGTGAGTGGAGCGCTAAATCAGGCGCTGCACACCTGTCTTAAGGCGCAAAGGCCGAGCAGTGAGGCGCTAACTCAGCGCGCGAGCGCAGCGCAGGTGCTGCCAGTTAGCGAGGGAACACAGACACACTGGCGCCGGCCAGTTCTTAAAGCGGGGGGGGGCCAACTGTTAGGATCAGTAGGCAAAACTACCTCACAAAGCGTTGACTCAATGCAGAAGTCTCTCTTTCTCTCTCTCCGAATCTCTCTCTCTCTCTCAGAACGAGTGGTGCAAAAATGTCAACCACAGAAAAAGACAGGAAGAGGCCCCCTTTAAATAGCGCCCCCCCCAGCCCCACAGCGATTGATAGCGTTCCAGTCTTCCGGTCGTTGGATGCGCCAGGCGGTAAGGCAGGGGGCGCCACTCAATTTCCGCTCCGGGGCGCCACAAGGGCGTTGCACCATGGAATGACGTCACAATCTGCGCGCGCAGGTGGTCGCAGCGGTAAAGTTTAGCGCCGCCGCACAATGTCTAGTTAAGTTCCGGAGCGGCGCAAACATCGCTGCGCCCGGGCGTTAGCGGCTTTGCGCCCCATTAGCGCCCTCTTAAGGCGCTAACGGGAGGCGCAACCAACTGAATTTTTACCCCTTGGTACGGTCAGTAAACACCAGGTAGAAATTCATATGTCCTATTTTGCACTTTTCTTGCATCTGTTGACTGACATATAACGTGCTGTGGTCAGACTTTTATGATCGATTGGACTCTTGCTTTACTCACAGCTGCAATATTTATAGTAAAGGATCCTCTGGGGAAGAGTGAGCATACTATATGATAGAATTTCATATTAAGTTTGAGCGTGATGTAGTTAAGTCCGAAACTAGGGTCTTAAATTTAAACAATGCCAATTACGGAGGTATGAGAGGTAAGTTGGCTGAGATAGATTGGGAAATTAGATTAAAAGATATGACGGTAGATAAGCAATGGCAAACATTTAAAGAAATAATGCATAATTCTCAAAGAATATACATTCCCTTGAGGAATAAAAAACCCACTGGAAAAGTGATACAACCATGGCTAATTTAGAAGTTAAGGACAGTATTAGATTAAAAAAAGAGGCTTATAATGTTGCCAAAAAGAGTAGTAAGCCTGAGGATTAGGAGGGTTTTAAAAATCACCAAAGGATGGCCAAGAAATTGATAAAGAGGGAGAAAATAGAATGAGAGCAAACTAGCCAGAAATATAAAAACAGATTGTAAGGGCTTTTACAAGTTTATAAAAATGAAGAGATTAGCGAAAGTAAACATGGGTCCCTTAGACCTCTTCCACCTAGAAGGACAAGGGCAGCAGGCGCATGGGAACACCACCACCTCCAAGTTCCCCTCCAAGTCACACACCATCCTGACTTAGAAGTATATCGCCGATCCTTCATCGTCGCTGGGTCAAAATCCTGGAACTCCCTACCTAACAGCACTGTGGGAGTACCATCACCACACGGACTGCAGCGGTTCAAGAAGGTGGCTCACCACCACCTTTTCAAGGGCAACTAGGGATGGTCAATAAATGTTGGCCTTGCCAGCGACGCCCAGATCCCATAAATGAATTAAAAAAATAGAGGCAGAGACAGGAGAAATTATAATGGGGAAAAAGGAAATTGCAGAAATGTTAAACAAATATTTTGTATCTGTCTTCACAGTAGAAGACACAAAGAACATATCAGAAAGTGTGGGGAACCAACTGTCTCTTGAGAGTGAGGAACTTAACTACTTAATATTAAAGAAAAAGTACTAGAAAAATGATTGGGAATAAAAGCCAACAAATCCCCTGGACCTGATGGCTTACACCTTAGGGTTATAAGGGGTAGCAGCAGAGATAGTGGATGCGTTGGTTTTGATCTTCCAGAATTCCCTAGATTCTAGAACAGTCCCCGTGGATTGGAAGGTAGCAAATGTAACCCTGCTATTCAAGAAAGGAGGGAGAGAGAAAACAGGCAACTAAAGGCCAATTAGCCTGACATCAATAGTAAGGAAAATGCTAGAATCTATTATTAAGGACATGGTAACAGGACACTTGGAAAATCACAATACGATTAGGCAGAGTCAACATGGTTTAATGAAAGGGAAATCGTGTTTGACAAATCTATTCGAGTTTCTGAGGATGTAACTAGCAGGGTAGATAAAGGGGGAACCAGTGGATGTAGTATATTTGGATTTTCAGAAGGCATTTCATAAGGTGCCACACAATAGGTTGTTACACAAGATTGGGGCTCATGGGATTGGAGGTAAAATATTAGCATGGATTGAGGATTAGTTAACAGACAGAAATCAGAGAGTAGGAATAAAAAAGGGTCATTTTCAGGGTGGTACGGTGTAACTGGTTCAGTGCCGCAAGGATCAGTGCTGGGCCTCAGCTATTTACAATCTATATCAATGACTTAGATGAGGGGGCCGAGTGTAATAGGCAAGTTTGCTGACGATACAAAGCTAAGTAGGAATGTAAGCTGTGAGGAGGATGTAAAGAGGCTGCAAAGGAATTTAGACCGGTTAAGTGATTGGGCAAGAAGGTGGCAGATGGAGTATAATGTGGAGAAATGTAAAGTTATCCACTTTGGTAGGAAGAATGGAAAAGCAGAATATTTTTGAAAAGGGGAGTGACTAGTAAATGTTGGGATTCAGAGGGATTTGGGAGTCCTAGTACATGAATCACAGAAAGTTAACATGCAGGTACAGAAAACAATTAGGAAGGCAAATAGTATGTTCGCCTTTATTTCAAGGGGTTGCAGTATAACAGTAAGGAAATCTTGCTGCAATTATATAGGGCTTTGGTGAGAACACACCTGGAGCACTGTGTACAGTGTTGGTCTCCTTACCTATGGAAGGATATACCTACCTCAGAGGGGGCGCAATGAAGGTTCACTAGATTGATTCCTGGGATGGGAGGGTTGTCCTATTAGGAGAAATTGAGTAGAATGGGCCTACTCTCTGGAGTTTAGAATGAGAGGTAATCTCATTGAAATATATCAAATTCTTAGAGGGCTTGTCAGGGTAGATGCTAAGAGGCTGTTTCCTCTGGCTGGAGAGTCTAGAACCAGGGGTCATAGTCTCAGGATAAGGGGTCGGCCATTTACGACTGAGATGAGGAGAAATTTCTTCACTCAGTGGGTTGTCAATCTTTGGAATTCTTTACCCCAGAGGGCTGTGGATGCTCAGTCGTTGAGTATATTGAACGCTGAGATCGATAGATTTTTGGACTCTAATGGAATAAAGTGATATGGGGATAGGGTGGGAAAGTGAAGTTGATGTAAAAGTTCAGCCATAATCTTACTGAATGGTGGAGCAGGCTCGAAGGGCTGCATGGCCTACTCCTGCTCCTATTTCTTATGTTCTTATGAGTCAGAAGGTTGTGGGTTCAAGTCCCACTCCAGGGAATTGAGTGCAAAATCTAAGCTGACACTTCAGTGCAGCACTGAGGGAGCGCTGCACTATCGAAGGTGCCATCTTTCGGGTGAGAAGTTAAACCGAGATCCTGTCTGGCCAAATGAATATAAAACACCCAATGACATTTTTTCAAAGAAGAGCAGGGGAGTTTTCCCCGGTGTCCTGGCCAATAGTTATACTTCAAACAACATGACTGAAACAGATTATCTGTCCATTATCACATTGCTCTTTGTGGGACCTTGCTGCGTGCAGTTTGGCTGTTGTGTTTCCTGCATTACGACAATGACTACACTTCAAAATGTACTAATTGGCTGTAAAGCACTTTAGGACATCCTGATGTTGTGAAAGGCACTATATAAATGTAAGTTATTTCTTTCTTTAATGCAGTCTTGTAAGGAAAGCAGTTCCCCTTTTGAGCTGTTTAGCATTTTCACGCCTATTAAGAAGTGTTAGAATTGTCCACATAACAACTATCATGATTTTTGAGTCAGGGAATGGTACCCAGTGAAAAGATGAAACAGGCAATTTATACATCATTCTTTCTAGTTTCTTCCCAATTCGGGGCAAGCAATGTGATCCTAAATAGGACTTCTCAACTACCCAGGATAGTGCCAAATTGTGTCACTATTTCTGATCCAACATTAGAACAACCAAAATCCTGAGCCATCTGTGTGTAGGTCTGTAACTACGATTACCAGGGTTACCCTATCTGCTGCTTTTTTGCTTATCCATCACCATAGTTCTTCCCTTGAAAGAAATACACCTGCATGTGAAATTGGTTTAAGCAAGGAATGTGTTCAGCTCTGTCAATCGCTTTTCTTGGTATTATATATCTTTATCCAGCAGTACAAACAACTCAAAACAGCTGGAATGTCACTGCCTGCAGTGATGGCTCCTATTGTAGCCGACAATATGCTTCGTCACCCTCCATGATGTATTGCAGTAGCACCATTGGCCTGTTGAGTTTGTTTCTTCTTCCAACTTCGCTGCTGCACTCATCGTGCAGATAGGGTGAGAACAGGTGTTCCTCTTCATTGAATACAACAGCAATCAGCTACCCTCACTTAATGTGACCCATCAAGCAAAGCAGTTCACCAAGTTTGGCAACTACTGTGCATAGAAAGCATTTGGAGCATAGCTGGGAGTTAACTTCCGAATGTGTAACTCAAACACTTTTAGATGCATTCATATTAACACCTTATATACTCAATTTGTCTATGCTAAGCAATGGATATGCAGTGCTTACATATGCACAAATGTAGTTTGCATAGTTCTGTTTATGTTTCTTAAAATTCTTCCCTGTGTGTGTTCACATATATTGAACTCCAAATGTTAATAAAGAAATATTAATACCTCCTCAAATGTAATTTTAATACATATCACTGTACCTCCTCAAATGATATTTTCTCATCCCCAGAGCCAGGAAAACCACCTCCAATATCAAGTAAAGACATATGAAATCCAAGGTGAATCTGTAAAATAGGAAAAAGAAATCCAATTTTGGTATAATTGTCTAGCATCAGCAGCTGTAGTGTAATTATCTGTATTTATCTTTAATGCAAAACTTACTGCTTTTTTGCAACCACCAAGTCAAGTGCAGTAATATAAAAGGGTTCATTAGTTCACGTAAGCCATCCAATGACATGCCAGATGTCAGATTTTAGTTGGCTGGTATGCAGCATTGATCACTTTCTAGGTAGTGCGTCCTTCATAAATTTTAGTTAAAAATTTATTGTAAGTAAACAGGCTTTATACTTTCACAAGAAGGCTAGACAGAAATTGTCCTAAAAAGAATGGAGTAAGAATACCTCTGTATGTATCAACAACATGGTTGAAAACGTTTTGTGCGATATTTGTAATGATGTTCATATGAAATTCCTTTGACTACTATTTTAACAAAACCATTATCTGTTTAAAATAAATGTGTTAATTACTAATATCACGCAATCTGCGTTCATTCTCATCATAAATGCATTTTGTGAAGATTTCCTCCTTTCAATATTTCAAGTGAAACTCTAAATGAAAACATACCCCAATATCAAAGACAACACGTGCATTTGCTATGGCACGAGCAAAAATCTTTGAATCAGTAAAGCCACTTCCAACATGAAAGCTGTGAAAAGAAGAGATATTAAATTAGAGCCTATTTGATATATCTAAGTACATCTAAGGAATACTCGTCCATTCATTTCATACAAGTGAGCTCAGCACCAGGGCACAGTTTGCCAGAAACTCACAAAATATGGCAAGACAGCCATTTACATCATTAAATCTCTAATGCACTTGTACTTGCCAGCTGTGAAACCTCTTGAAAGTGCCCAAATTTCTACATTTCAAAGTGTAGCACACAGTCCTGCTTTCCAATTGCTGAACTCCTCTTGCCTCTAACTGGGCTCCATGTCAGTAGTGGAATCTCACAAATTTGGCCCTTATATTCTACTATACTCTTAGATCACATGATTGGTTGTACACTCAGAAAATGATGATGCAACCAGACCCAAGAATGCACGTTTCACATACAAATCGTCAAGGCTCAGCCTGAAGTACTAAAGTGTATAATTGCCCTAAATTTCAGTATCAAAGCTTGAATATTTTCTTTGCTTGAACACACGAGGCAATAGTGTAAGTTGCATTGAAAAATGAAATGTCTTTGTGTCATTTGCACTTGACATCATTGTACACCATGTTCACCTTCCTCTTTGGAACAGCAATGATCCCCTATAACCATTGCCTACCTGGAAAAATAAGCTACAATTAACAATGACAAAACAAGCATAAAATCTCTGGTAGTAATTAGTGAGCTGCACTATCTCGATGAGTTAGCAAATAAAATATCTAGATATAACAGTTACAAACTGACATTTAGCAAGTAAGTGTTTTCCTACCTAACCCCAATGATGTCCACATTCAAGGTCTTTGCACATTCCATCAGCTGTCTGCACTCATTTATAGATGCTCCAAACTTCTCACTCTTGGAACAACAGGACATAGAGCCATTTGTGGTAATGCGAAGAACCATTCTGAGAGGGCAGTAAAGTTAGGAAAATAGGTGTAAACATTGCAGAGTAAAATAAAATTGCAAAAGTCATGTAGAACAACAGAGGGTTGACTCTTTTGGTTGTAGCAACAGACTTAGTCAATAGAAACTAGAACCTTCAGGATGTGGGAAAAAAACAGACAGATTTTATTTTCTTCTCTTTCCACATCATCTTTCTAGAAATATTGGGCTAAAAATTGCGATCAGCAGCGTACCTCCGGAGTACGCCACCGACCTGCAATAAGAATACGCACCTACCTGATGGCGGCCCTCCTGCGAAAACTAGCGCACTGACGCTGCGAGTATGAGGGCAGCGTAATGGCCCACGGATCCCAGGGACGCAGCCTGTGCAGAAGTGTACCTGGGATCATGTGGGCCTGGTCATCCAATCAAAAAATACATCATCTTTCATTCATTAAAATTACTACAATATTTCATTACTGCAGCCTTTAAAATAGATTACACATTTAGCTGTTATCGTGGGAATCCAATTCATTACTCATAATTCCCACTTCTAAACAAATATCATGCACTGTGCAGAAAGTTATGAGATGTAAATGTTAGGATTCCTTCTCATTAAAGCTTTTAAGTCATTTAATTAAAAAAAAAAGCATTTTATTCATTTCAGGTATCCACTTACGCAGTGGAAACAGGCCCTGCACCTGTTTCCACCAGCCATAAAATTTCTGTTCGTAACTGCTGGCCAGTTGTTAGGCAAATAGCCCAAACAGCAATTAGGTTTTTGGTGGCGGAGCGGCTGGCCTGTCAACACATATGTTGACAGACCGCAAGTTCGGGATTTAGCGCATGCGTTTATTGGAACTTGCAGTAGATTTAAAAGGTGGTATGACGGAATAATCTGAGAGTATGCTGCAAAATCCAGGCCAATGTGTAGGGGGTGGTGGTTTGTGTCAGCTTCACCTCTGACTTCTAAGCGGTTCAAATCGCTCCCACTCCCTTGGTTCTAGACCTTGGACTTATTTGGGGGTTGTGATAAAAGGTGCAGCAGACAACTGAGTTTGATGAAAGAACTTCAATCTTTATTAAAAGGTAAAACACAATAATAACACTCTTAACACTCTAAAGGTAGGGAACACTTCAGTACAAGCGAGGGAAATGTCAGTAGAACAATACTTCACCCCTCCCAACCCCACTTTACTAGCTAAGTTAGGCTTTGAAAGGACCAGGGATAATGCTCACCAATCCTTTGACAGTTGGGCTAAACCGCGGTTTTGGGGTTCGTTGTTTATGTCGGTTAGTGTCTGCCGTACCCCGTATGCGGTAGAGGACTTCACCTGCGTATCTGGTCAGTCTTCACGAGTCCGCTGATGCGGTAGGATGTCGGTTTGGATTTATCTGGTGAGTACCCAATTTCTTTTGGTTAGCAATAGGGTTTAGAGTCTTTGGGAAAATCTTACCCAGGGGTAAGTCAGGAGTAGATTGTAGAGTGGAAACTTTGTGGTTCTTCGGGTTTTCTTCCCTTGAGTTGGTCTTTGTTGGTCGCGGTGGCCTGCTATTACCCGGTCAGTTGGGGGTAATATGCGGTTGTTGGTTTCGTGAGGCCTTTGGTTTCCGCGATGGTTTTAGGCCTTGTCTAGTGTGTCGGTCGACCTCGTGGAGCCGTCGGTGGCTTTTCGGCTTGTTGCTCTGGGTGACTGTGTTGGGACCGTTGTTGGAGGTCTGTCGAGGTGGTATCTTCACGAGCTGGACTCAGGTGTGTCTGAGTGGTGAGCGATGCCGACTCGCTTCCAGCTTGACTTGGGTCTGTGATGTTGCTCCTTGTCCCCACACTCGACTGTGTGTGTGATGCTGATGACCCGCTTGTCTCGACCCTCGAACCACTTAACAGGCCTTCAATTATACCAAATTGAAGTGGCCTTATCTGCCCGCCAAATCTGCTCAGTTCATTGTCTGGTTTTGGCGGGCTCGTTAACGGTAACGACTTTACTAGAGTGTTAACTGGTTTTTAACAGGCCTTCAATCTCACCCATTGGACATGGCCTTATCTGCGCGCCAAATCTGCTTGGTTCTTTGTCTGATTTTGGCAGGCTAGTTACCAGTAACTGTTCTGTAAGTGTCAAATGGCTTTTGGGATGGCTTGCGTCCTGTCGATCTCCTTGGTTGGTTACAGTTGATTGGTTTTGTGTTTGGTTTTCTAGGCTGGACTCGGTCTTTCTATAGAATGGGTCTGAGTGGTTTTCATTATGCATGTTTCTGATGGGCCCTGTAATTGGTTTTGATGGCCTGTCTTTTGGGTGGGCCTGTCTTTTCCCTGGGTCTATTGTTCAAATGTTAATATCTGCTGGGGTTTTGAGTGAGGTCCTCCTGGTTCCCCAGGCAGTGTAATTAACTGCAATAGCCAAACTGCTTTTACAGAGGTCGACCCCACCTCCTTGTCCCTTTACAGGCCCAGACATGTTTTTTTAAATGCCAAAACTTGGTTTTTGGTCTTAAATTTCTTATGTTAGGCCCAAATGCATTTTTATCACTCTGAGGTAGTTCCAAAGTCCCTTTTCCTTAGGTTTTGGGGATCTGTAAATTTTGGAAACCTTACAAATGTGATAATCTCTGTGCTTGCTTTACTGTTCTTATGTTGATTTATTTTTCTTTCTTTTTTGTTGCTATGAATGTTATCAACCACAAAGAGGATCTGAGCTCTTAATTACTAGCCACGTGTGTGCAAAATGTGTATCTGAAAGCACTAGACAGTAAACAAATAAATAGAGTAGCTCCACTTCTAATTTAGTAATGAAGAGTTTACCGACAAAAGTCACTGCCAAATCAGGGGCATAAAAAAATGAATATTTATAAAGCAAAATGCTGAAATACTTTATTAACAAAATGCAGATTTAAAATTTCCGAACAATAGGAGGTATAATAGAGCAGGCTAGCAGAGTCACCTTTTAGCATTCTCTCTCTCACGAGGAACTCCTGACTTACATTTGGTGCCACCCACTTAATGGTGTTACCAAGATCATAACTTGCCTGAGTGATAAACCCACCATACCACTCAGTTATGCAACACATTATTACACTGTGTCAATTATATATTTTAACTTGTGGGTACCCATTTTTGGGGAATAATTATGGCCACCTTCCACCCTACATAAACTTAAACTCATCCAAAACTCTGCTGCCCATATCCTAACTCGCACCAAGTCCCGTTCACCCATCACTGCTGAGTTCGCTGACCTACATTGACTCCCAGTTGAGCAATGCCTTGATTTTAAAATTCTCATCCTTGTTTTCAAATCACTCCATAGCCTTACCCCTCCCTATCTCTGTAACTTCCTCAACCCTCCAAAATCTCTGAACTCCTCCAATTCTGGCCTCTTGGATCCCCAATTTTAATCGCTCCACCATTGGTGGCCGTGCCTTCAGCTGCCTGGGCCCCAAGCTCTGGAATTCCCTCTCTAAACCTCTCTGCCTCTCTACCTCTCTTTCTTCCTTTAAGACGCTCCTTAAAACCTACCTCTTTGACCAAGCTTTTGATTATCTGTTCTAATATCTACCTATGTGTCTCGGTGTCAAATTTTGGTTGTTAACACTCCTGTGAAGCGCCTTGGGACGTTTTATTATGTTAAAGACGCTATATAAATACAAGTTGTTGCTGTTGTTAAATGAAATAGAATGAGTCAGATTGATTTGTTATCCAGCCATTAAATTCCTAAAAGAAAATTAAAGATCAAACCTAGAATAGGTCAAACATTTTCAGAAGGATGTCCGTGCCAATAGAATTAACTCTGCAAACTTAGAAAAGAGTTTTATTAAATCTTCTCTGATTGCTTCCAGAAAGGTTATTTGATGTTTGTAATACCTAACAGGACAGAATAATGTTAATATCTAAGTACTGGAATCTGTCCATTCAACAAAAAGTAAAGTCAGAATTTGAGAGAAATGGGTCTGTTTGTTTGGCTTTTATTGAGTAATGGATTTATTATACAGTTGTTGAGGTTCAGTATTCAGAATACTTCCTGCCTGAGGATTTTGTTTAGATTCCTCTTGAGACCATGCTATAATGAGAATAAAACGCACTTATCTTTTTTTTATTACTAATTTTCTCCCCTGCCATCTGAAGACAGTAGTTCATTGCTGGGGTAAAGTTCTACAGACACCCTCCATTACCTGACCAAAATGGCCATTAATCATGTGGTGGCATTGGTACTCTATCTGGCCACAGGGAACATTATAGCCAACATATGTTCTCACCCAACATACACCTACACGTAGGGGGGGAATTTTAACCTGGAGGAGCGATTGGGCTTGGGTGCGGGTGGGAGGGGGGGGGTTTAAAACCAGCAAAAATGCGAACACGTTGGGAAGCCGGCTCCAACCCGCCGACTTCTGTGTTTAACTTGAGCGCATTAGGCTGCTTGCACGCCACCTCCTCAGGAGAGGCGGCTTGTCTATTAACATATGCTGATCGCTCAACTGGAGTGAGATTTCAACTGACTTTCAAATTTAATGCTGCATCCACGAGTTTCCCGAGCTTCCTGAAACTTGCCAGTGAAAGCAAGGCAAGAACACAACGGCAATGGAGGGGGCTGAATCAAACTCATGGATACTCAGTACTCACAGCTACTTTCTCACCTGCTTGTGGGAAATGGTTTGTTCACAGTACTTTTGCTGAGAGTTTACTTTCTACACTTTAGAGGTTTTCTGAATCACAGAAGGATGGGTGGCACTTTGGCTGCCTTAGATTGAACCTCAGACGAGGACCGATATGAACAGCACTAGCACCAGCAGCACCAGCCTGCTCTTGAGATACCTGTAGCCGGACAGCAGAAAGGGGAGCTGCAGAGAGGGGAGCAGCAGTCTCTGGCTGGCTTCCCAAAGGTGCAGGGTGTCATCGACTACACACACATGGCAATCTGGGCACCCCCAGATCAACCAGGGGTTTTTGTCAACTGCAAGGGCTTCCACTCCATGATTTTGACATGGCACACCAGCTGCATAAAGATTATTCATGCAGGTGTGCGCAAAATTCCTGGGGAGCTGCCATGATGCTTTCGTCCTGCGGCAGTCCAAGCTCCCTGACGTCTTCGGACCTCTGAGCACACTTAAGCGGTGGCTGCTGGGAGACAAGAGATACCCACTTCAAACTTGGCTGATGACACCCTTCAGAAACCCGATCAATGAAGTGTGTGCATGTAAATGAGGATGAGGATATGTAAATGAGGATGAGATTTTGAATTTAATGCATTCCAGACAGGGAGCAGTTGAAGTAAGCAAGACCAGGTGTATACCACAAATATTTATATTGAAATTGTCAAGTATAACAGCTGATTCAGGCATACAAAGGGATGCTGTCAATTTACTTGGCAGTCAGATGGCTCCTTCCAACTTTGGATAGTTCATCTTCATTATCGAAGGTCATCATCTAGACCCCACGACTGGCAGCATATCTAATATGAGAAATCTCCTCGCAGGGATTTGCATAAATGATTCTCTCTGGTGGAGCACCAATATCTTGTATCAACGCAATCTCATTCTGGTTGGGAAAGAAAAGAAAGGTTACATATCTGGCAGAGTTTTCTTTATTCTTTGATATGCATTCTCCACACACTATAGACGTGTAGCATAGCTTGACAGGTGTTGGGGAATGAGCACATGCATTATGATGATACAAATAAGTGGTGCTACACGTGGTCTCTGAGTTCTACATCATGCAAAGCCTTAGGGGGAGAAATTCAGTATCGCCCCATTTGGGGCGCAAATATCGGCTGGGCGCAAAGTTTAGCGCCTGGCGCTAATTATCGCCTCTGACTGCAAACTTGGCTTCTATCGCCCCTGGAGGTGATTTGAGCGCCAAATCAGGTGCTACACACCTCTCTTAAGGCGCTAACGCCGAGGAGCGAGGCGCTACATCAGAGCGCTGGCGAAGCTCATGTGATGTCAGTCAGCAATGGAACACAGACACACTGGCGCCGGCCAGTTCTTAAAGGGAAGGATCGATCTTGCTCTCCATCCACACCCTGCTCATTGCAGCCTTGAATCTTGGCCTGGAGAGACCTGCACATCAAATCTGTTGGAAAGAACAATGGAGAGGCCCAGGGAAAGTGCTCAGAGTGCAGCCCCCATAGTCTCTTCCAAATCGATGCAAGGAAGGTCAAATCAAAATGAACCTGCAAAGTGCTGCTCGGTACCCAAAACTCCTTCACACAGCATTGAATCTCTCCAGGTCTCACTCTCTCTCTCAGAATGCGTGGTGCAAAAATGTCGGCGACAAAAAAAGGCAGGAAGTGGCCGCCTTTAAATAGCACTCCCCCAGTCCCTTTCCGACTGCAAAACGTTCCCCTCTACCTGTCGTTGCTAGCGGCAGGTGGAAAGGCAGGGGGCGCCACTCAATATCCGGTCCGGGGCGCTACCGGGGCGTTGCACGCTCGACTGACGTCACGATCTGTGGGCGCAGGAGATCGTGGCGGTAGTGTTTAGCGTTGCCGCAAAATGTCTGGTGAATTTCGCGAGCGGCGCAAACATCGCTGCACCCGGGCGCTAGTTGCTTTGCACCCCTCTTCGGGCGCTAATGGGAGACGCTAATCAACCAAATGTTTCCCCCTTAGTGTCTGCTCTATTGTGCTAAGTCATTATGACCTGAAGCTGAACTGAGAGTCGACCCCTTCCCAAAAAATCCCAACTATGATCCAGCAGAACCTGAAAAAATTGATGGGTAGGGGATTGTGATGTAGAGCAGATGTAGGAAGAAGGTATGTAATCTATTTTTCTTCTTCATTCTGCATCCTCCACACACTTTCAGCAGATACCAAAGTACTACAAATTTTAGGCAGAGTTTGGCCCCTGCACAGAAACCACACACTAGCTGTCGCGACACTTACAAAGTCTGGGTCACACCTGGCTCAAATATCATATTCATTAAACAGCAACAAATCAGAAATAAACAAGTAGCTTCTTTAAAAAATACAAAGAAAGAAAGAAAGCCAGTCACTTCCTGCAGTGTTTTTTTGACATTGACAAGTTTGCCCAGGGGTCAAACAAAATCTTTGTCACTGTAATAGCTTTCTGAAATTGACACGAACTCGCTCACCTTCTCCTAGTCTTTGGATAGTAGAAGTATAAACAGTCTATCAGATCATGTGATTTAGGCTATAGACTACAAATTAGGTTTATTAAAAGTAACAGTTAAACAATAGCGTAAAATCTGGACTTTTAATTTATACTTCCTTGGATACAAAAATAGTAAAGATGTGACACTCTCTTAATACTAAACCCGCACCAGCATCCATAATATAACCTATACATGAGGTTTTATCCATTAATAAAAATTTGCAGCCTGTATCTTGATAAGCTGGCTTGGGAAGGACAGGAGTGGTGGTCTTTGTGCAGGAGAAGACATGAGCTGCCGAGTTCTGAATGAAGTAGAATCTGTGAAGGGTGATGTCTGGCAAGGAGAGCATTAAGGAAATTAATTCTTGAGGTGAAATAGGGTTTGAGCAGTGGTGAGGGAGAGGTAGAGGTGTAAGCAATTCTCAAAAAGTAGCAGAAAATGATCTTGGACTGGACGTGGGGTGGAAAGCTCAGCTCAGGGTGGAGTAGAGCACAGATGCTCTGGCTTTAGCCCAAGGTGGCTGCTGGAGAGATTGGAGGACTCGAGGCCAATCCAATCTTGGAGGAAAATCTAGCCCTGAATCTTACAACCACAACTTTTAAAATAAATGTACATGCACAAGCCTAAAATGACAACATTTCTATCGTTGTCACATATGTAACACTTGAACGATTTTAATACTTTAAAAGAATATAGTAATAAAGCTAACAGACACCCATTTCTGGAGCTTTCTGCGAGCTTTTGCACCAAATCCTACCTTGCTGGCACAGTCAAAGCCGGCCCCCAACTGAGCAAGAGTCTGAACCACTGGTTTGCTGCTGTTGCATTTCACAGCGTAGAAAGGCTTCACTCGAGGCAGCGCTCTCTGCCACCGCAGGTGCTGATTTACAAGTTCACCCAGGTCAGCAACATAGAAGGCATCTGTGCTATCCTGTAATAAAAGACACGGTGAACACATATACTAATTCTGTGTTCTTGTGTTGTACAATAACTGCTCTTTACTGAATATAATAATTTAGAAGCAAAGTATTGAGCATAACATGGGACCATTATTCAATTCAGCATTTTTGTGCTTTTATTAAAATTATTCCAAATGTTGCTTTCATGGCTCAGCTTGTAAATTTGCTGTCCAATGTGAAACTGAGCCACACTGATCAGAAAGGTGCCAGGATTGATCTGTAATATATTCTGGGTTGCACTTTATCATTTCCTGCTTTCTTATGTTCTTAAGTTGGGTGACTTGAATTATCCTGCGGATAACTGCAGACAGAACCGGACAATTAGTCGCTAAATGAGATACTGTGAAGGAATAGCCAGGATTCAGTGAAATACACCATCCTATAAACAGATTTCTGAAATTATTAATAAATGACATACTGGGTTTAAAAGACATAAGCCTTAGCAGACACAGGCTGCAAACAGATACAGGCTTATGAGATAAGATGGTTTGTTAACACAAAGCTGTGAACACAAGATTTGAAATGGGAATGGGTTATTGACCAAGAAACAAACCCTATTGATAAAGCAAAGGTTTGCTTCCAGAGCGTCTGAACATTGGAATCAAAACAATGGAATGACTCAAGTAAAGTGTTATAATCTAACACATCGAACTGGTGCACAGAACATTAAAAAAAACAAGTGCCTTTGAAAAGATGACATCAAGTAAGAAATACCTGTCGTAAAATAGTTTTATGTTAAACTTAAAGACAGGAAACACGATTAAATATGCAACCAATTGAGCTAGCTAAAAAACAAGTAAACACTTGAGTTAAAGTGTTTTCAATTTATATATTGTAAATATAATACCTACAGAAGCCTTTGAAGAAATGACATCAAGTAAAAGAAATGCCTGCTGAACAAATAGTTTTAATGTTAAGCTTGAAATGTGGAGTCTGATAAAAACCAATTGAAGTAAATTAGAAATGCATGAAGATACTAGAGAAGTGTTTTTAATTTACAAGTTGTAAAAAGTACACAAACAAGACGACTTTGAAAATATTACTTCATTGGATACACCAAGCAATCACATTGTTCTTGTATTGAACTTGAAATAACACGGAGTCACAACGTCTGAAAATAACCAGTTAAAGTAGTATTAGAAATTCAATAGAAAGACTTCCTAAGAATTGCATCAAACAGAAACCATTGCTGTCATTGTGTTTATGATGGTTTTGGAAACACCTAAACAGGACACAAGTCTAAAAGCATTCAACAGAGATCTCAATAAAGAATAGAACAAAGTCAGCAAAGAATGACTTGATACAATTAGCTTACACAAACAGGAAAACTTCAAAGGACAAACCACCCAAAAAAGATATAAAAATAGAGCTTTTCAGACAGAAAAGTCAGAAGTCGCTGGGAAGACAAGTGTTTCTCAACTTTACAGACATTCTCTGTAAGTTTTTAACTTTTGAGTCTCGGTGATCAAGGTACTCTTATTTGATTTTGGTGGATATTCTGGATTAAGAAATAAGTAGAAGTGTGGAAATGTAACGAAGTTAAGATTTGAGAATAAGGATCTCTGAGAATAAGATAATGTAAGCTATTTGTATTTTGAACGATTAAGGTTGTGATTGCCATAATAAATGTTAACTGAATGTCGGATCTGTAATAAATCTATATATTTTTTAGAATAGTCTCAAAGAGTATTTCTGTATCATCTTGCGAACTCAAATTCTGTATACTCAAAGGAGTTGCAGAATTCTGGGGGGTATTCCGGACCCTTATAATGTCCGGAAGGTTACAGTCTAGTTAAACTTAATAACACGTGGATTCCAAGTCTCCCAGAAGCTGGCAGCTGTCCTTCATTCTGCCAGTGCACTTCACATTTCTTTTAGCCTCAACCTGTCACATTAACACCTCCTCTTGCCTTGATCATCTCTTAATGTCTCTCAATGTCCCTTAATCTCTACTTTTGTTCTTTCATCCCCTCCCCCTTTTCCCAGCTTTATCCTTGCTTTAAATCTATTTCATTTCCTGCTTTTTTCCAGTTCTGATGAAAGGTCTTCGACCTGAAACGTTAACTCTGTTTCTCTCTCCACGGATGCTGCCTGGCCTGCTGAGTTTTTCCAGCGTTTTCTGTTGTTATTTTTAGTAAAAGTACTATCTGGAGGACGGTAACATCTTTAGACCGTTTCTTTCCTTTAGGGAGAGGTAGTCTGACCTTTAGACCCAATTAAGCGTCTTATGGGATCCGGCTACCGCTAACTTTAGTTGAGGGTAAACATCTGGGGGAATACGCCTGATCTGGGGTAGTCCGAAAGGGCTAGGACTTGTAATTATCCCTTCAATACGCAGCTACAGTAAAAGAAGTCTGGACAGAGAAAGTAGTTCTTTACACTTGTGTACCTAGGCATAGAAGAATTTATGTTGAAGATTGATTCCCCAATCAAGGGGGAAAAATGGCCAATGTGCTCAGCAACCCTATGCACATACACTCTGGCTAAATGGCAGCCTGACCCCTGCCTGATTCTGTGGGATAAATACTAATATTTTAGCTATATTTAGCATACTTTTCATATGGACAGGGGCAGGAAATCCTGAGTACAGCAGCTCTTAAAGGGCCACCTCACTTAAAGGGAAGCTGGAGCTAGACTGCTGTTATTGAAGATGGCTGGAGGAGCACTGAGAACTGTCCTTTACACTGGAGAGAGCCTGGAGGTCCAACTGGATGAAGTGGTACTCAAGAAAGGGGCAATTTCTGGGGCAAAAGCAAACCCTCCTAACAGAGCTACTGTGCAGTATGCATTGCAGGAGGTAGCAAAGAGTGAATGCAGTTTTCCCCATATGCCATAGGAGCAAATGCGCTGAGAATAAGATTGACCTACCAAGATCCACCTAGACACTTGACTTTCTGCCTAAGGGTGTTAGTACAGTGCACTGACTTAAGATAATGGCACTGTAGCAGCTGCCAGTAAAATGACCATTTAATTCTATGATGTGCTATTGATAGTCACAGAAGTGATAGCCTTCCCATTGGAAACAAGTAACTGGATTGATGAAGGAAGCGCCTATGGCCACGTGGATGTAATTTGTACTCTAGAGAATCCCACCGTTTGTGAAACGGAGCCTCCCCATGTACTGCTCCTGGGCGAGTTGCAGGGAGGAACTGCATGGTCTATATATTCTGGTGGCTGGGTATCGGTGCATTTGTGTGGGTGTGTGGGTTCCAATTTCATTCTGCACTGCCTGACCAGCCTGTCTTCCCTCCATTTCTGCTCCTCTTCCTCCAAGCAACTTAAGTGCAAGTGTAGTCTCAAAAGGAATGCCATAGTGGTCTGTGAAGAATAGGTTAAGGTCCAAGATATACATTAGAGTAGTTGCAGGGAAAAAAAAACAAAATAAATGATCCAACCAGTTAATGGAAAGAGATTTGGCAGCAGCTATTATAAGGCTTCTCTGTCCTTTTTTTTTTACAGATTTCTGCATTTACTACGGTCCTTAGCAATGGTGGACGTCTGTTTTATAAGGAACTTGATTATGGCACAAGGTAATAAAGGGCGATGATGGAAAATGTGAGGTCACACCGTCACGACACCTTCATTAAAATTTATTTGGTGCCAGCCGTCATCTCTGGTGTTAGTTTCAATGAACGGAAGTATGTGTGGGCACCCGCTTGTAGGAATATTTATAAAACAACAGAGATAGAAACAGTCCACAAGAATTTAAAGATGTCATGACCGACCTTTTGCTTGTGTCCACTCTAGATCCACAATTGGGCAAAGAGGGAGTGCAAGATTGGCATAGATATTTTTAAATTCTTGTGGACTGTTTCTATCTTTGCTGTTTTATAAATCTTGTTATGATCAGTATTTTGATTTATCCTTTTGCTTCTGTGTAAGCCTAAGTCTTACACATAAACTTGACCTGAGGTTTACACCTGAACGGTATAGGTTGACAGTGAGGTGCTCTTCTGGGTGACATCAACCATCCCTTTAAGAAACACTGGTTTGCCCACATGCTGCTATGTTGTAGTGGGCGGGGCTTACATAGTGCAGTCAACGTGCACTTACCCATCAAACTTGCCTCGGGGTCCTATGTATGTCATAGGATCCCCATTAGCATATAGTTACGAGGGCTCCTGCCTGCTTCTGGAGTTAGCCTATTTCGAGGTCCAGACCAATACAGGAACGGGAAAGACGACGACGGGAATACAGTAGTAAGTTTTCCATTTCAATTATGGTCCCACTATCACCCCATTCCTGTGGGAAAACCAATCACCCCAATAAATTGTTTTCTCTGCTTTTCAAATATATTGATGTCAGGATTAATGGATTATTAAGAGAATTGCAGAAATTTTTGAAAAATATATTGATTACATGAATTAATGAGATGAACCACTTTGACAGTGTTGATACTCACTGTGAACAGAAGCTCATTTACCTTCTCATCAGTGACATTCCTTGCGGCAAAACTCTCCACTTATTATAATTTCAAACATTCTAAACATATGGCTCACTTTCCTAATGTATTGTCAGGGTTAATATCAGGGCTATATTACCAGAATTTGAGATGCCTTTAAACAATTAAAAGAATTATATTAACTTTTTGATTATGTTTAATAATGAAATCAATGACTTTAATGCTGGCATAGTACCATCATGTTGACACTCACTGTGAGAATTTGCTCATTGATTTTCTGGTCAAGGACATCCCTTGCAGTGACATCCTCCTCCAAAATGACAATGCCGGACCCAATAATGCAGCTTTCCATTTTCTCAACTCGTGAAGACTTGGTAGTGTTCCAGAATTCAGAGAGTGAAACAAACTTAATTAAAAATGTTAGAAATATCATAATAGGGGTCAAAGGTGGATCTATAGTAAGCATCTAGCTCTGCATTCCACATAAACCTCTTCACCTCCCACTCATTCAAGATTTATACGGAATGCAAGGTACCATCATATCAGAATATTTTCACAACTACATGACATACTTCCTACCGGAATATACAATATTACGCTTGACAACATGTTAGCAATTACATAATTGTGCAAGAGGACCTGATACTTCCGCTCAACTTTCATGGAGTCAGTAACAAACAATTCATGCTGGTCCTAATTAACAAAAAAAAGTTTGTCGTTGTAATATGACAGAAGACAGTTTCAATCTCAACACTAAGTTCAAGACTAAATAGTTATCAGAAGCAGCAAGATCTACTGCTACTGCTGTGAATGCACCAGCATTAAAACATTCACCTGTTCCATCTCCCAAAAAACATGCAGCCAAGTAATGCGGTGTTAGAGATGTTTCTCTCCGGGCGTCTGACGCAGCACACGCAATGTGAGCTGTGCCTGTGAGGAGGTAGCTACACATGTTTTTCCTCCCTCAAGCTATTTATATGGGGGAGAACTCCAGAAGAAGGCCCCTGGCAGCAAGGCAAGCCTGGGAGGGTTGGTGTTGGCAGAGTCACGTGACCAGGGAGGAGGGGGAACCTGGGGCAGCAGAGGCCTAGACTTTGCTTGTGGAACCAGAGGAGCACTCTTGCTTTTTCGAGTCCCAGTAAGGAAAACATTTTTAACTAACCTTAGTGGGCTTGAATGACTTACCAATAGGTTTACTTCCAGCCCTCACTTCCAGTGAAACTTACGGCCGAATTTAAATGGGGTGTAAAGCTCTTCCAGGTCTTCTGGATTGAACCACAACCTCCTTATTCATAACTTCAGGGAGATATTCAAATAAGATCTTTTGAGTCTATACACCCTGGCGGATGAGTATCTGTGGGATGGTCAGGATATCCTGCAGTGCTGCCGTATGACCCTGGACTCCTGGGTTCTCTATTGTTCCTCCTCCTCTTCCTCTTCCAACATACTATTGATCGATCAGGTTTCTGCCCTACAAAACCATTTTTTTGCTCCTCCTAGTGGGGCATCTGCAAACTTCAAGATCCAGGACATTGCTTACTGTGCCTCACAATCATTCCAAAGGACAATAGGCAACTTCTTCCAGGTCAGTCAATTTATTGTCCATTCTTGCATAAGACAAGTCATTAATGCCCTGTTTGCCAGGGCAACCCACTTTGTTACATTTAAAGCAAATGGGTGAGCAAGCTATTAATCTTTTAATTGGATTGCTAGGTTTCCTCAAGTGCTTGGAGGTATAGATTGCCCTCATGTGGCCACAAGAACCGACATCATGATATCAACCGAACTATGTTTCACTCCTTAATGTCCAATTAGCGTGCAACTACAGGCACTGGTTTTTATGCATCAATGTCCAGTATGCAGGGAGGTGCCATGATTCATTCATCCTACAGCAGTCCAGTATCCCTGTACTCTTTTAGAATCAAGGGCAAGGTGCTGCTTGGAAACAAGGGTATCCAATATTTTTGTGGCTTATACTGTGGCTGGATCCCCAGAAAGATATGGCAGTTTTCCACTGGAGGATATGAACATGGTCAGCCAGGAATCAGTTCTCCTGTTCAGCTTGAGTTCATTCAATAATTGGGCTGGTAAATATGTTGCCAGATTATTTGTTCGACATGGTATTTATTACAATAACGGATTCAGTGTTGTTGTAAGTGGCAGTAATCTGCCCAGGATACACCAGGGTACAACCACCCATACTGCCAACTACCATCGGCTTTTAAGTAGTCCACTGTGCTCACCAAGATTTTAAGCAACTGACCACTGCTTGGCTCTGGGCACTTTAAACAGATGAGCAGTAAACTGTTGAAAAGCCCCAGTAATTGCAAAATCTTGGCCTAGAAATTGGGGGATTTATCACCACCCATTACCGCCAGATTCGGGTCCCGCAGCAGCCGCCATTTTCGGATGGAGGGCAGCATGCCAATATCAGTGATCGCTAAAATTATGGAGATGATGCAGGTCTTGACGTCAATGAGTGTGCAACGTTCACTTGATGCCCTATCTGTGAGTTTGGAGTTCGTCGTTCAACTTACCGGCATGCCTGAAGTGTGACCAGCTGAGCAAGTGTTGAGAAGCAGGAAGGAGGTTCCAGCAGCGGAATTTAAAAGAATCATCAGCGACTATTTGCACCTGACCTGTTTGTTCAGTTTGACTGGATCGGTGCAACTTTCTGCAACTCCAGCAGCTTTATAAACTTCTTTCAAGGTTCTGAGGTAACAGGGAGTGTTGTTGCAAGTGGAGAACGCCTTCATTCTTATTTAAAGGCTTCTGCTCACAACACTTGCTCACAGTCATGGGGGCTGTACTGGAAGCCCCCCTCGCACTCGAGTATCTTAGGGAGAGGGAGCGGAGGCAGCGAAGAAGATGAGAAGATGCACACAGAGGGATGGGGAGGAGGGCTCTCAACAGGAGGCCTTACCCACCTAGGGTCTTCTGAGAGCACTTCTCTTATATCCACTTAAGCGAGGAGCAGTTATTAGCAGGCTACGCTTCATCATGGAGGTGGTCACTGAACTCTGCCACCTCCTATGACCAGACCTCCAGCCTGAGAGCAGGGCATCCACGACTCTCCCAGTGGAAGTCAAGGTCACCGTGGCCTTTAATTTCTTCGTTAGCGAATCCTTCCAGTCTGCAGCAGGACACATAGCTAACATCTCACAGTTTGCCGTCCATCGCTACATCCAGGAAGTCACAGGGACTCTCTACACCAGGAGAAGGGACTACATTGTCTTCTCTCTGAGCAGAGAGAAGCAGGACGAGCGTGCATGTGGCTTTGCAGGATAGCGGGCTTCCCCATGGTGCAGGGCGTCATCGACTGCACACACGTGGCTTTGCAGGCACCGTATAACAATCCTGAGATCTTCCGTAACCGCAACAGCTACCACTCACTTAATGTGCAGTTGGTGTGCGACCACACACAGTCCTATGGCGAATGCCCGCTATCCTGGCCACAGCCATGATGCCCTCATCCTGCATCAGTCCGGTGTGCCAGCAATCTTCCAGCCACCACAGCAAACTCGAGGGTGGCTGCTCGGAGACAAGGGCTATCAACTCTGCACCTGGCTCATGACTCCCCTCCGCAACCCCATCACTCCTGCCCAGCACTCATATAATGAGAGCTATGCTGCCACCAGGAACATCATTGAGCAGGCCATCGAGGTACTGAAGCAACGGTTCCGCTGCCTTGATCACTCGGGAGGAGCCCTCCAGTACACACGTCGTGCTGTGCTGCATGCTTCATAACTTGGCCATCATGAGGGTACAGCTCTTGCCAGCGGGCATTGTGGGACCACCTCAGGAGGAGGACGAGGGAGAGGAGGAGGAGGAGGAAGAGGAGCTAGAGGAAGAGGATGAGGAGGGAGGGAGGAGGCAGGCAGCCAATCTCCCTTCAGGACAGGCTGTCTGTGAGCGCCTCATCAGACTCCGATTCCAATGAATGAAACCCCAGATCCCTGTTGCTCACCACATCTCCATCATACCATCCCCCTGTCATGGAATTTCACAGCGTCCTGGGCACAAAGCTAAAATGAGAGACACCACAAAAGATTCCAAATAAAATTAATAAATTTATCCAAAATAAATTCACACATACTTACGTTTACAAAATGAAGTAATCATCCTTGTACAATCCCTTAGTGTCTGTCGTTCGGGTGTCCTTTCCTGTCCTAGTGCTCCTACGAAGTGCTCCCCCAGTGGCTGCAGCATGGCTGGTGGAAGGCTGCTGAGTTTCCATGGGGGAGACTTCAGATGGCCTTGCAGGATGACCTTGAGCAGCTCTGGCCCGAGAAGGCCCGGCTTCAGACTGCACCATCTCGGAATGGGCGGCAGCAGTCTGGGCTGGCTGGCTGACAGGTAACGGTAAGGGCAGTGGCAGAGCGGCAGTGGTGGGAACAGGAATGCTGTCACCCTGAGAGAGGACACCAGGGTCCGGCTCCACTGACCCACTGCCACTCCCCAGGGGCGGCGCCTCAGCATTCCTAGCAATCTGTTGGAGCACAGATTGCTGGGCTGCTGTGACATCCTGCAAGCCCCGGTCAACAGTGGTAAGCCTAGCCACGAGGGCAGCAGTCTGAGCTTGGCTGGCATCAAGCTGAGACTTCATGAGAGCGGCCTACGCTTCCGCTACAGCACTGAGACGTTGAGTCGCTTCCGCCTGTGCTACAATGGCAGCCGCGACATCGCCCATCACATGCACCATCATGTCTGGGTTGACACGGTCTCTTCGGGAATCTTCCATCATTTCCAGCCTGGAAATCCTGGGCTCCAAGCTCTGCGCAGAGCCCCGTGCAATGTTGGAGGCCGACTCCTCCATGCTCCTTGACATTGCCAAGAGGCTCTCTGGCAGGCTTGCCATTGCACCTAGCAATTCAGTGTGCATGCCCATCACCCTTCATCTGAAGGCCGACCTATCGATGTCCTCGTCTGATTCCTGTGCAGCACGAACTCAACCTCCGGGGAGCTGGCCCCCCAATACCCTTTCCCCCTGGCCTTGCTGCAGCCCACTCGTGCCCGGTGCCTCACCCTGTGCAGATCCCGCTTCTACACTCGCCTCTAAATTATGTGCAGTGCCAGTTTCTGAGCTGGTGTGTGCGAGTGACAAATGCAGTGACTCTGTGTCTTCTTCTTCTTCGTCTCCCCCCTCGCTCTGCTGCATCGCCTCAGGGACAGGCTGCTCAGGTGCTTGTTCTTGATTATCTGAAAGCAGAAAGGCACAAGAGTCGAGTTATGGTTCGGAGGGGGGGGGGGGTGGGTAGCAAGATATCGGGGGGAGGGGGGGAGCAAGATATCCATGCATACAGCACCAGCAGCTTGAAAGTGAGAAGAGATTGTGGGATGAGGGGGAAATGGGATGTGAGAAGAAGGATTAGGAATGAGCATACCATTGTTGTCCCCAAGGGGTTCAACCTCACCGGTTGCCACGGCCCCTATGGTCTGCCACCCAATGATCTCCAGCACTCTCTCCTCCAGCTGGCTGAGGTGGTGGATGGCAGCCTGCCCCCCCCCCCCCCTCCACCCCCTGCCTGTCTGCCACTGCTCCCTCCGATTATGCGCAACCTTGACCGGCAAGAGAAAGGGAAGTATATGAGTGAGTGTAGTGCAATGTGTTTGGGGGATGTGCTTGCCCTAGTTGAATAGCTGTCAGTGTGTGCAAGGTGTGAGATGTGGGTGTGAGTATTGCAGCAGTGGAAAGGTTGTGAGGGTGAAGTGAAGCCATGATTGTGAGGTATGAGTGGTGTTTGGTAGAGATTGTTGGTAGGTGAGTGCTGGGGGTGTGGTGCATTGAGCAGTGTGTGAGGCTTGTGGTGCAGATGGTGGGAGGTGGCATTTGCTGATGCCTTCACTCACCTTGACCTGCCGTGTGAGGTCATTAAACTTCTTTCAGCACTGGATGGCACCACAGTGCTGGTCATGAGATGGGTTGCTATCTCCTGCCAGAGCCTTTGCGAGGTGTGTGGCGAGGACTTCCTGCCAGTGTGTGGGAAGAAGACAGCCTGCCTCCTCTCCACAGCCATGACCAGTGCCTCTAGAGCCGCCTCGGAAAATCTCCGGGCTCTCTCCCTTTGCTGATGCTCTGCCATGGGTTTGCAGTACCCTCTTCTTGCAGCTACAGTTCTGAGTGGCTTGACAATGAGGTGCTGCAGTATCAATGCACCTCCCCCTTTAAGTACTGAATAAAGCCAGTGGCAAACATGACTGGGAATTAGGCTGGACCCAATACTGGCCCACCTGTTGAGCATTAAGCCAATGAGTAGCAGTTTTAGCGCTGAAATCAAGATTATAATCATGTTAATGAAGACTGAGCAGGAATTTTGCGTGCTACCGAGACCATTTTGACGTGGCGCAGCTTAATATCGTTGGGCTTTAACACTGCCCGTTTTGTGGCCATATCCAATTTCTCGGCCCTTGATTTTTGAATGTTTAAGTAAATTATTACAGGAACAAACAACTAACCAAGAAAATAAATCTAATTTCCATTACAAATTACACTAACAAATGATGCACACAAATGTTAATCTAACCTTTGTTTCTAATTTCTAAACTCAGAGGTTCATTAGATACAGAACAATTCTTGGGTTCTAAGGGTAAATTTTCCAATTGCTCACTGGATAGAAAATCGTGGGCTACTTGTGTGATGTATCCGTATACACTTCTGGCATGTGCGGCTCCATAACAGGAACATTTATCCTCTGATGCCGCAGATCTATAAATTAGTCCTTCAGAATCTGGAAATGGCCATGCCAGTTAATCAGGGTGTAAATATTCATTGGTCTGCTTGATTTCTTACAATTTCCTGCTCTCCAGAGCTGGATTGATGTCTTTGACTGTTCCTTGAATGTCTAAATGACTGTTAAGCCACTTGAAAGGCATTAAATGAACGTGCAAGCCCTGATTGGCTAGATTTTTTTCTGGTTAGACTAAACAAAGTTCTATACAACAAACTCACCCAGTAGAAAACTGAAGTAATTCACATTTCTATTCCTAGCTGTTAAAATAAAATAAAACATGGCATGATACATTTAGTCCAACAGTTTTATTTGAAATCACAAGCTTTCGGAGCTATCGATTTGCTCCTTCCTCAGGTGAAGTAAATTAGTCTAATTTACTTCACCTGAGGAAGGAGCAAATCGATAGCTCCGAAAGCTTGTGATTTCAAATAAAACTGTTGGACTATAACCTGGTGTTGTGCGACCTCTCAATTTTGTCCACCCCAGTCCAACACCGGCATCTCCGCATCATGATACATTTAGGCAGGGTGAGCTCAAAAACTATACCTTGGAGAGACTTACAGAACTGAACTTGTAAAATTAAGATCGAGAGGATAAATGATGCAGGTCTTTAAAATGCTGGGATAGTGGTGGAGTGGGTGCAAGCAGGCAAATTGATTCATTTGACTTGAGTTGCCAGCACAAAAGAGTTTAAAAATTAACAACCCCCAAGCAAGACCAGAGATGACAGATGCAGATTGCTGCCACTTTTGTGCTGATGCAAAGTGGTTTCAGGCATGGATCAATCATAGAATCTTACAGCACAGGAGGAGGCCATTTGGCCCGTCGTGCCTGTGTTGGCTCATTGAAAGAGCTGTCCAATTTAGTCCCACACCCCAGCTTTTTCCCCATAACCCTGCAAATTAGTCCTCCTCAAGTACATGTCATATTGCCTTTTCAGAGTTCCTATGGAATCTGATTCAACCACCCTTTCAGGTAGTGCGTTCCAGATCTTAACAACCCTCTGTGTGAAGAAATTTCTCCTCATTTTCCCACTGCTTCTCTTGCCAATTATTTTAAATCTATGACCTCTAGTTACTGACCAACTTGCCAGAGGAAACAGTTTCTCCCTACTTGCTCTATCAAACCCCTCATAATTTTGAATACCTCTATTAGGTCTCCCTTTAACCTTCTCTGCCTTAAGGAGAACAATCCCAGCTTCTCCAATCTTTCCATATAACTGAACTCCCTCATCCCTGGTATCATCCTGGTAAACCTCCTCTGTACCCTCTCCAGGGCCTTGACATCTTTCCTAAAGTGTCCAGAATTGTATACAATACTCCAGCTGAGGCCTAACCAGGGATTTGTAAAGGTTTAGCATGACTTCCTTGTTTTTGTATCTAACGCCCCTATTTACAAAGCCAAGTATCCCATATGCTTGCTTAACCGCCTTATCAACTTGCCCTGCCACCTTCAAAGATTTGTGAATGTGCACCCCAGGTCCCTCTATTCTTGCACCCCCCTCAAAGTAGTACCATTTAGATTATACTGCCTCTCCATGTTGTTTCTCCCAAAATTCATCACTTCACACTTATCCGCATTAAATTGCATGTGTCTGCCCATTTCACCAGTCTGTCTATGTCCTCCTGAAGTCTGCTACTATCATGCTCACTATTTACTATGTTGCCAAGTATATCGCCGTTCCTTCATCGTCACTGAGTCAAAATCCTGGAACTCCCTCCCTAACAGCACTGTGGGAGTATCTTCACCACACGGACTGCAGCGGTTCAAGAAGGCGGCTCACCACCAAGTTCTCAAGGGCAACTAGGGATGGGCAATAAATTTTGGCCTTGCCAATGACGCCCACATCCCATGAACGAATAAAAAAAAAGTTTTGTATTGTCCACAAACTTCAAAATTGTACTCCCTATACCCAAGTCCACATCATTTATATACAACATGAAAAGCAATGGTCCTAATACTGATCCCTGGCATATTTCTCTCCAGTCAAAAAACATCCGTTCACCACTACTCTCTGCCACCAATCCCAATTTTGTACCCAGGTTACAACTGTCCCATTAATATCAACATGAAAATGACTCAGGTGTCAAGTGGACTAAGGCCAAGTAATGTCTTCAAAAGTCCTTTACGTACCAAATTAAGCTTGCACCAACTACAATATAATTCCAGTCCGGTGCAAATTTTGTGTGGAATAATTTAAACATTCAGACAAAACAAGCACTCCCACAACAAAACAGACATGAAGCTTAGTGCTGGTCAGAATAAAGTAGGTCTGCAATATAATAAAGGTTTGCAACCTTGCAGGTTCATGGCAATTCCCTCACCATCTCCCATAGCCTCTCTCCTATGGTCCTGATGATCGACAAGGCTATCTCTGACCACTTCCTTGTTTGCCACATCACACATGTCCCCATACCCTCCTTCAACCATTTCCTCAGCATCCGCTACTGGAAAAGAACTACCCTCCAAGTCACTTACAACTGCACTTTCAAACTCCCAACATTATAGCCTTTCAGCACAATACTTCTGCAACTATTGATTTGCTCAAAAATTCTGTCACTTCTACTTTCAATGCTCTCATTCCCAGCAAAACTGTCAGTGTCTCCCAAGTCCAAGGGGCGCAAACTTGGGTGTACCTGGCACACAACTTGCTTAGACATCCATCACAAGAACTTCAGGGACTTGAGCATAAAATCTAGGCTGGCACGCCAGTGCATTACTGAGGGAGTGCTGTACTGTCGGAGGTGCCGTCTTTCAGATGAGACATTAAACCAAGGCCCCATCTGCCCTCTCAGGTAAACGATCCCACGGCAGTATTTCACAGAAGTGCAGGGGAATTCTTCCCAGTGTCCTGGCCAATAATTATCCCTCAACCAACACCTAAAAACAGATTATCTGATCATTATCACATTGCTGTTTGTGGGACCTTGCTTTGTGAATATTGTCTGCTACATTTCCTACATTACAACAGTGACTATATTTCAAAAGTACTTCATTGGCTGTAAAACACTTTGGGATGTCCCAAGGTCATGAAAGGTGCTATATAAATGCAAGTCTTTCTTTACTTTTCCATTTTGGCTTAACCACATCAAGCTCTACTGTGCTTTACTACCCTCTGGCAAAACTGTCCACTAGAGGCGCAGCTAGTTCTGGAGCACAAGTCTTCAGAACTACAGCCGGGGTGCTGTCGGGGGCCACAGCCTTTGCTATATCCAGTGCGCTCAGCCGTTTCTTGATATCACGTGGAGTGAATTCAATTGGCTGAAGACTGGCTTCTGTGGGGATGGGGACCTCAGGAGGAGGCAGAGATGGATCATGCACTCGGCACTTCTGCCTAATGGTGGTTGTAAATGCTTCAGCCTTGTCTTTTGCACTCATGTGCTGCACTTCTCCATCGTTGAGGATGGGGACGTTCACAGAGCCTGCTCCTCCCGTTAGATGTTTAATTGTCCACCACCAATCATGACTGGATGTGGCAGGACTGCAGTGCTTTGATCTGATCCATTGGTTGTGGGATTGCTTAGCATGTCTATAGCATGCTGCTTCTACTGTTTAGCATGTATTTAGTATTGTGATGTGGCTACACCAAGTTGGCACCTCATTTTCAGGTATGCCTGGTGCTGCTCCTGGCATGCTCTTCTATACACCTCATTGAACCAGGGTTGGTCGCCTGGCTTGATGGTAATGGTAGAGTTAGGGATATGCTGGGCCATGAGGTTACAGATTGTGGTGAAATATAATTCTGCTGCTGCTGATGGCCCACAGCACCTCATGGATGCCCAGTTTTAAGCTGCTAGATCTGTTCTGAATCTATCCCATTTAGCACAATTGTAGTGCCACACAACACGATGAAGGGTGTCCTCAGTGTGAAGATGGGACTTCGTCTCCACAAGGACTGTGTGATAGTCATTCCCATCAATACTGTCATGGACTGATCTATCTGCGACAGGTAGATTGGTGAGGACAAGGTCAAATAGGTTTTTCCCTCGTGTTGGTTCTCTCACCACCTGCTACAAGCCCAGTCTGGCAGATATGTCCTTCAGGAATTGGCCAGCTCAGTCAGTAGTGGTGCTACCAAGCCACTCTTGGTGATGAACATAGAAGTTCCCTACTCAGAGTACATTCTGTGCCCTTGCTACCCTTAGTGCTTCTTCCAAGTGGTGTTCAACATGGAGGAGTACTGATTCATCAGATGAGGGAGGGAGGTAGGTGGTAATCAGCAGAGGTTTCCTTGACCATGTTTGACCTGATACTATGAGTCTTCATGGGGTCCGGAGTCAATGTTGAAGACTTCCAGGGCCTCTCCCTCCCAACTGTATACCACTGTACCGTCACCTCTGGTGGGTCTGTCCTGCCAGTGATGGGGGAATCTGGGATGTTGGCTAATAGTCATACAAACAGAATCATACCTACGTAAGGCTGTTGTCTGTGGGAGGATATTAGAGGTACTACAGATTTGCAAAATCTTTAACTGAGAGCAAGGCAAGGGATCATGAAGCGTTTTATTGTGTCATGCAGATGGAGAGCACCGTCTTCATTGGAAATAGTAGGTGATGATCTCCTACCTGATGGCAAATGTTCACAGCTGGATGTCCATGCTCACCTCACCTCACAGTTTCCTAGCTGATAAGGGAATTAAGGGTTATGGGGAGCGGCCAGGGAAGTGGACGTGAGTCTAGGTTCGGATCAGCCATGATCCTATTGAATGGCGGAGCAGGCCCGAAGGGTCGTATGGCCTACTCCTGCTCCTACTTCTTATGTTCTTATGTTCTGTCTCCTAGGCATCTTTGTCCTGATGAGGGAATTGATTTCTTCCCTCTCAAAACCCTTGTGGTACTGTACTGATGTCCAAGCAACAGATCGGGATGAGAATTACACTAATTTGGTCATCTATTATTCTGGTAGTACCCAAGGCTTCGTTTAACCTGATTTTGGCCTCTGTCCTTGGATGACACAAAAGAGTCATTGGCAAATGTTGAAACGGGTATCCCGGGTTCCTATCAGCCATCATGCCATGTTACTTAGGCTGAGCACTGCAAGTATCCATGGATTGTCTGAAGATAAATCATGGCTACTTCCCGAGTAGTAAACTTTGACCTGCAAAATGAGATACCTTGCATCACTCACTAGCTGCACATTCAGTTGATGAAGTGGGTGATCACATGGCTGGCAACAATAGCACCTGCACTTGTGGAAATCCAGCCACTCTGAAGAAGTTTGTAGCTAGCTTTCTCTCTCGTTCTCTCTCTCTCTGTTTTGTTGGGTCCTGTATAGATTGGACTGTATAGAGTGGACTGTATAGATAGGGGGTATCTATAGCTGCATTCTGCTCTCCCACAGATTACTGGAAGTGATGAGCTGCAGCCCCACGGGAATGGCAGAGAAGCCAAGGGAGCAGAATGTGTTGGCCTCTGTCAGGATGTCGGCAGGTTTTTCCTTCGCCATCCCCTCAACCATTACCTGCCATGGTGCTAGCAATTCAGCTGGGCCCGAAGGCCCGGCAGCAGCCGAGGTGCAGCAGTTTGCGGCCGAGCGCTCACAGGTTCAATCACCCAGAATTCACCGGCCACAAGCATCTCAAGGGTCCCAATAAGAACATAAGAAATAGGAGCAGGAGTAGGCCATACGGTCCCTCGAGCCTGCTCTGCCATTCAGTAAGATCATGGCTGAACTTCTACCACTTTCTCACCCGATCCCCATATCCCTTGATCCCTTAGTGCCAAAAATCTATCGATCCCAGTCTTGAATATACTCAACGACTGAGCATCCAAGCCCTTTGTGGTAGAGAATTCCAAAGATTCACAACGCTCTGAGTGAAGAAATTTCTCCTCATCTCAGCCCTAAATGGCCGACCCCTTATTCTGAGACTGTGAACCCCTAGTTCTAGACTCTCCAGCCAGGGGAAACAGCCTTTCAGCATCTACCCTGTGAAGCCCAACAATGCAAGCAACAACAGCTTCCTATTGCTTTGCTCAGTCCACTGGGGTAATACCTCATGGGAGTGTTAGAGTTAGGAAAGCTTTGTTAAAAAAACCACTAGGGGTTGACACTTGAATGAGAAATTAATGGGTGGTCATTATTATGATGGGAATTAATTGTATCACCTTTATCACTTTTGGCACTTTGGTCTGCAATGTGCTTTAGTAGCAGTTTCCGAGTCTGCATTGTCAGAATATCATTGATATAGAGGTTTTCTGAATGGTTTGAATGTCCTTTATTGCAGGATTAGGGGAGTGGTGAAAGTTGTTACAAGGACTGTAAATTCCCCTGTCCTCAAACTTACACAGAGTCCCTATCAGAGGGGCATTGCTCAAGTATGGTGGGATTGTGGATCTTTGTCCCAGCCAAGAACCCAGCTCCCTCTTGAAGAGATTCAGCACACACCACGCCAGCTGGCAACGCAGAGTCTCACTATTCTCTGGGAAAAGAAGAACCACCTAACATCTAGCTTACTCCTACTTCTGCATAGTTTAAACGCACGTTCCCCAATCTGCCAACCTCAAACAATCTATCACTAGGCATGCAATCCAACCCTTTCATTATTTTGTATACCTCTATCAGGTCTCCTCTAAAGTAAATAGACCCAGCAGTTTAAGGCTATCTGAGTAATCACAGTTCTTTAAGCTAGGTATCGTTTTTATAACTCTCTTCTCAATCTTTTCCACGACCACTATATCGCCCACCATGTGAGGGGACCAAAACTGGGTGCAGTACTCCAGATGCAGTCTGACGAACGACCTGTATAATGAAAGAACGGTGTCCTTTGATTTGTACTGAATGATCCTATTAATACAACCCAATACCCTCTCTGCTTTGACTACAACTTCTTTGCATTGGGTGAACCTTGGGTGATCTGTGTACAATTAACTCCTAGATCCTTTTCTCTCTCAACCGCTTTCAGTATCATTCCCTGTAAATGATAGGTATATTCTGTGTTGGTCCGACCCACATGCATTACATTGCAATTATCTAGGTTAAATGCCATTTGCCATTGTTTAGCCCATTCCCCTAGCGCATCTAAATCTTTTTGAAGATGATTGTACTCCTCTACAGTCTTAACCCTTGCACAAATTTTAGTGTCATCAGCAAACTTACTGACCATGTCCCCAAAAACCACTGTCCAGGTCATTAATAAAAACAGTGAACAGTAGTGAGCCTAACAGTGATCTCTGGGGACACCACTAGTAACCTGCCTCCAGACTGATCCACAACCGTTGACTATAGCTTTTTGCCTGTTCCTAATCCAGCATATCAATTTTCCACTGCTACCACAAGATTCTATCTTGTGAAGTAATCTATTGTGATTTCCAGGATGAAAGCAGGTGGCAGTGATATTATACGGCGAGTAGACACTTTCTGTTCTCAGCTGTCACAAAACCATGGATATGTCATCATCAGTGGGAGTAGAAATAGTTGCAGCTTTAAGAAGATTGTGCATTTTATGCTGTACCTGCATTCTCTACCAGAAGCAGATGCATTGTGGCAAGGTTTCACTTCCTGTATAATTATCAGAAAAGGAATAAATGCTTATATTTTACTCACTGCAAAACAATCTTGCCCCTCTTGCTTTGCTCCAGATCTTGCTGGTGAACTGGGCGTTATATTAAAATGGCACTGCCATTTGAATGACATAATCAGACCTCAACTTATGCATGTCAATTGGGCCCTTACCTGCCTGGGTCAACGGCCTCACTAGCTGGCCAAAACGCACCTGTTAACATGGCACTTGACGTGAAGTCAGCACGGTACCAGTGCGATGCGCGTTGCCACGATTTGAACCCTCTGCACGCTGTTCTCATTGGGCATGGAAGGTTAAAGTCGGGGATTCTCTTTCTAACTACTCTGTGCCATCCCTTCTTAATTTTAAACACCTATCAAATCACCCCTTAATCTACTCTATCAAAAGAGAAGATCTTAAAGGAGAAGAGCAAGGTGGTGGGGTTTAGGGAGGCAATTCCATAGCTTGAGGCCTAGGCGCGTGAAGGCACTGCTGTCAACGATGGGGCGAAGAGAGAGATGGATGTACAAGAGGCCAGAGGAAAAGAGATCTCGGGAAGGGGGTGGAGGGCGGGTGGAATGGGGTTGTCACGCTGGAGGGGGCTACAAAGATGGGGAAGGGCGAGGCTATGCAGGAATGCAAACATGAGGATCAGAATTAATACTGGAGGCTTTGGGAGAGAATGAGCCAGAGGTGATGGATGAGCAGTATTTGGATTAGGTAGGATATGGGCAGCAGAGTTTTGGATGAGCTGAAGTTTAGAGGATGGGGTGCTGGTCAGGACAGCAGTGGAACATTCAAGTCTGGAGATAATAAAGGCATGGATGACGGTTTCCGCAAAAGATAATTGAGATAACGGTGGAAGCTGGTGATGTTATGGAGGTGGAAGTAGGCAGTCTTTGTAATGGAGAGGATGTGGGGCTGGAAGTGTAACTTGGTCAAATAGGACACCGAGGTTGCAAACTAAGCAAGGGCAGTCCCAATGAGCTGGACAGTTGAGCTGAAAGATTTCGGAAGAACTCTATTGCAAACTCTTGCTTTAGTGTCAAAACCAACATTTCTGTTAAGCAACTGTATCGGTGCCACTTCATGCTCTCGCCCCGAACTGGAAAATGTCATCAACTTTGCTTCAAATTTCCACCACTCTCTCGCCTTCACATGGTCCATCTCCGACTCCTCCCTTCCTCGACTTCTCTATCTCCATTTATAGGTTGTCAACCAATAGCTACTATAAGCCCACTGACTCCCACAGCTACCTTGATTACACTTCCTCCCACCCCACTTCCTATAAGGACTCTATTCCATTCTCCCAGTTTCTCCATCACATCTGTTCTGTTCTGATGATGCCACCCTCCACACCAATCTTCCTTTTTCCTCAACCGAGGATTCCCCTCAACCATATCCGTCCCATTTCCCGCACTTCTGCCCTCCCAGAACCCCTTGTCCTCACCTTACACCCCACCAGCCTCCACATTCAACAGATCATCCTCTGCCATTTCCACCACCTCCAGCGAAATGCCACCACCAAACAGATCTTCCCCTCCCCTCCCCTCCCCTTTCAGCATTCCGAAGGGACCGCTCCCTCCGCAACACCCTGGTCCACTCTTCTGTTTGAAATAGAGCAGGAGACCGGGCAAACAATCATGGAATTTCAGGAACAATTTGTTTAATCGGGATGTAACATAAACAAACAAGCTTATTAAAATAACTAATGAAACACAAGTTATCAATCAAAATTGGCAAAGAGAAAAAATAATAGAAAGAACTTGTCACATCAATGATCAGCAAATACAAACAAACTGCTTCAAAGTTTGTGATTAGAATAAATATAAATTCTGTCAGATGATGAATGCTTGTTGGAGAGACCACAATTAGAAAACATACAGAGTGTGAAGACAATGAAGAACTAGTTTTGAAGAGAATAACAATTCCAAATGGTAAAAATTGGTATAAAATATTAAAAATGTACTGACAGTTAATGCTTTTTTTTTTTAACTCATTGAAATTCTACTTACACCATTACATCAAATTATATTATGAGCTATTTCTGATTCATAAATAAATACACAAAGATACTGAGTGGGTTCAAAATATCAGTTATTTATATTGTTTGGCATCTGGGTCCATTTCAACTTGGTCACCACCTGTGACCACACATTTCATAGGAGGCTTAAGTTTGCTCTGATCACAAGCAAGAAAAAAGGAAAGTTTCTCACCCTCACTGAAGTCAAGGTTTCCTGAAGTATATGGGCTAGATCACTGTAGAAACTGATCTCAGTGGAATTGAGGGTATAAGAGTGCAGCTGCCAGTAAAACATGAGCGATTAGAAAGTCAAATTTGACAGAATACAAATAAAACAGGAATCCACGTGCACATAGAAGCTGGAAGGCAAAACGGAATAAGTGTCAAAAACAGAGCAATTAAGCAGGTACACGATGACGCTCAAAGAGCTAGAGGGAACATCAGGGGCAATCCCAGGATTTGAAGCGGGGAGAGGGAGATCTAACCCACACCAAAAAAAATGAGGGGGAGACACAGGCCGGGATTCTCCTCTTTGTGTGGAGCTCCAGCGGGTCAGGAGTTCCACTTGTCCCACCAAATCCGCCCCAACCCATTTCCCTGGATCAGGGGTCACTAGCAATGCTGGATTCTTACTGCCAAGTGGGTTTTACATGTGGCTGAAGGGGAAGGAGAGAACAGCAGCGGCATTGGTGGGTGTAGGGGGAGGGAAATACAGTTCAGGTAGTCAAGCGGCCGTAGGCCTCACCGCCTGCATATTTCTCCATTCTCCATTGCTATCTCGACCAATTTCAGTCTGGGTCACGGAGAAGAATCCCAGCTACAATCTCCTTATTCTTTCTCAACTGGTTCTCGCTGCAAAATTGGAAGATTCTAATGTCATAATGTTCAGACGAAGCCAACTTGTATTGCTTTCATTGATTTTTGTAAGGCTTTCAACTTATTGTGACATGTTGCCTTCATCATGAAGCTATGGCAATACAAGGCCAAATCTTGGATGTGTCCTTAAGTTCCAAGATTGAAGGCCAGAGACTCATTGAACCTATCAAACTCAAAAGAAGAGTGAGGCAAAGTTATCCATAGTTTCCATCATATTCAACGTCTTCATCAGTGATGTGATGGATGGGCACCGAGTGTTTGTTCCAGGCATTTCTGAAATTGCTACAATGCTCCTTTTTACAGATGATATTGTGTTGATGGCAAACTCAATATGATGTGTTTCAATATGATCTATCTCTGACTCTTCCCTTTCCTTCTCGGGATAGGCTGTTGACTGATATCTACAACAAGCCCACTGACTCCCACAGCTACCTTGATTATACTTCTTCCCACCTGCTTCCTATAACTCTTCTCCCAGTTACTCCGTCTTTGTTGTATCTGCTCGGACGATGCCACCTTCCACAGCAGAACTTCCACAATGTCCTTCTTATTCCTCAGCCGGAATTCCTTGACCATGTCGTTCACATTTCCCATAGTTCCACCCTCATGCTTTCTCCTCACTCCCAGAATCATAATATCGGGAACGGTAGCATAGTGGTTATGTTACTGGACTAGTAATGCAGAGGCCTGCACTAGTGATCCACAGACATGAGTTCAAATCCCACCACAGCAGCTGGGGAATTTAAATTCAGTTAATGAAATAAATCTGGAATAAAAAAAGCTAGTATCAATAATGGTGACCATGAAACTATCGGATTGTTGTAAAAACCCATCTGGTTCACTAATGTCCTTTAGGGAAGGAAATCTGCAATCCTTACCTGGTCTGGACTCTATGTGACTCCAGACCCACAGCAATGTGGTTGACTCTTAACTGCCCTCTGAAATGGCCAAGCAAGCCACTCAGTTGTAACAAACTGCTACAAAAAACGAGAACCTGGCATCGACCTCAGCACCGGCTTCGGACATGACAACGGCACACCCAAGCCAGTCGAACCTGCAAAGCCTTCCTCACTAACATGGGCAAAATCCAGTCTTGAGGGGACAAAGCCACAATATGGGGTGAAAGTTCAGCTCAGGATCAAACAGAATATCAAGGTTGCCCATTATCAAATTTAGCCTGAGTAAGCACTGGGGTGGGGAATGGGGTGAAAAACTAACGTGTATAATTTCAGAGTGGCTTTTATCTTGCCAATATTTAGGAAAGAATTTCTGGTTCATCAATGACGGGATGTTGAGCAGGCAGTTGGACAGCACAGTAACAGCTGTGGATACAAGGGTGGTGGCGAAGATGTAAATCTGGATGTTGTCAGCATATGCAAAGACTTAAACCTATGTGTAGAATTAGGAGCTGCTAAACCACTGTAAACTGGTTGGGTGGGTAGGAAAATTAGGCAGGGAACCATTCTGCCAGCTCCAAGCCATTTGACACAACCTCCGGGAATTTTACAACAGAAGTGATGTTGGATGTACAATATATCTGTCCAAATATGGGCGGCATATTATAATAGGAGAAAATTATGGGATGATGTCATACAAATTTTGGGCTCCGCACTACAGGAAGGATATTGAGGCAAGAGAGAGGGTATGGTGCAGATTCACTAGGATGCTGTCTGGTTTGAAAAAATGCAAATACGAAGAAAGAATTGAAAAATTGGCCCTGTTTTCATCAGAATAGAAGCAATTGTGGGGTGACTTGGTGGAGGTGATTAAAATTATGAAGCAATGCGATACCATAGATAGAAACGGACTATTTCCAGTAGTTGAGGTGTCTAGAATGAGGGAACATAGAGGTAACATTAAGAATAAGAGATTTAGGATAGAGAGCTGGACATATTTTTTACACAGCGGATTGTTAGGCTGTGACTGTTGGTGATTGAAACAGAGACAGTGGGCTGGATTTTGATACTGGGGACGTGATGGAGGCGGGACTCCCACTTTTTGGGTTGTAGACCCGCCTCCATCGACTTGTGGCCAACCCACTGCATTTTCACTTGATTGACCTTGTTGAGCCCGCCCAGTGGGCTCAGCAGGCCAATTAAGGGCCACCCGGCAACAGGTGACGTCACAGATTGACATTTCATCTGTCAAGAGCTTTTGACAGATGAAATATCAGCGTTTGACAGCTCTGTGAAGCTGTCAAACACTGACAATCTGTCTTCTAACTTGAGTCCTTCCTCTCAGGCTGAGTTAGAAATCATTCCAGCACAGAATACAGAGGCTGGAGTTTTTGACAGCACCACGGCCATTGTGCTTTCTGTGCCGGTGAGATTTCTGACTCCCGAGATCTGAAGGGCTGACACCTGCAGGAGGAAGTTAAGGTAAGTAAAACTTTTTCCCACACTTTACACTTACCTTACACACTTACCTCTGCACACATGCACCCATCACTCACCTGCCCACCGGACATATCGACCCCTCCAACCCCTGCAGAACCACGGTCCGCCCCGATAACTTGGCGTGGTTGGGACCTGTCGGGAAGCCCACATTTCACGCATCAAAATAGGGATTAGGCAAAAAACTGCCTGTTAACTACCTGTTAACAGGCAGTTTATTGCCACTAATCCCCTTCCCGCCTCAGGGAGGCGGGTCCCAGCACAGGTCGGATACCCGCCTCCAGCGAAACTGGCATGGAGGCGGGTTGGGGGCGGGATGGGTTCGGGTCCCCCGAATCTGCAACTTTAACCCCCCACACGCCTCCAAACCCGCCTCAATGAGTCAATGAAAATCCAGCCCAGTGTCTACATTTAAGAAGAGGTTAGATAGGTGGGTAAAGGAAAGGGTGATAAAGGATATGTATCAGTAATGGTGACCATGAAGCTATCGGATTGTCGTAAAAACCTGTCTGGTTCACTAATGTCCTTTAGGGAAGGAAATCTGCCATCCTTACCTGGTCTGGTCTATATGTGACTCCAGACCCACAGCAATGTGGTTGACTCTTAACTGCCCTCTGAAATGGCCTAGCAAACCACTCAGTTGTAACAAACCGCTACGAAAAACAATAATAAGAATGAAACCGGACGGACCACCCGGCATCGACCTAGGCACTGGCTTCGGACACGACAATGGCACACCCAGCCCAGTCAACCCTACAAAGTCCTCCTCACTAACATCTGGGGAATTGTGCCAAAATTGGGAGAGCTGTCCCACAGACTAGTCAAGTAACAGCCTGACATAGTCATACTCACAGAATCATACCTTTAAGACAATGTCCCAAACTCCTCCATCACCATCCCACCAGGGGTGGCGGCACAGTTGTATACAGTCAGGCAGGAGTTGCCCTGGGAGTCCTCAACATTGACTCCGGACCCCATGAAGTCTCATGGCTTCAGGTCAAGCATGGGCAAGGAAACCTCCTGCTGATTACCACCTACCGCCCTCCCTCAGCTGATGAATCAGTACTCCTCCATGTTGAACACAACTTGGAAGAAGTACTGAGGGTGGCAAGGGCACAGAATGTACTCTGGGTGGTGGACTTCAATGTCCATCACTAAGAGTGGCTCGGTAGCACCACTGCTGGCCGAGCTGGCCGAGTAATGAAGGACATATCTGCCAGACTGGGTCTGCGGTAGGTGGTGAGAGAACCAACACAAAGGAAAAACCTACCTGACCTCGTCCTCACCAATCTACCTGTCGCAGATGCATCTGTCCATGAAAACATTGGTAGCAGTGACCACTGCACAGTCATTGTGGAGACGAAGTCCCGTCTTCACACTGAGGACACCCTCCATCGTGTAGTGTGGCACTACCACTGTGCTAAATGGGATAGATTCAGAACAGATCTAGCAGCTCAAAACTGGGCATCCATGAGGCGCTGTGGGCCATCAGCAGCAGCAGAATTGTATTCCACTACAATCTGCAACCTCATTGCCCAGCATATCCCTCACCATCAAGCCAGGGCACCAACCCTGGTTTAATGAGGAGTGCAGAAGAGCACGCCAGGAGCAGCACCAGGTGTACCTAAAAATGAAGTTCCAACCTGGGGAAGCTGCAACACTGGACTACATGCATGCTAAACAGTGAAAGCAGCATGCTATAGACAGGGCTAAGCGATCCCCCAAATCAAAGCTCTGCAGTCCTGCCACATCCAGTCGTGAATGGTGGTGGACAATTAAACAGCTAATGGGAGGAGGAGGCACCATGAATATTCCCATCCTCAATGATGGCAGAGCCCAGTACGAGAGTGCAAAAGACAAGGTTGAACCATTTGCAACCATCTTCAGCCAGAAGTGCCGAGTGGATGATGCATATTGACCTCCTCCTGAGTCTTCAGCGACTTCGATTCACTCCATGTGATACCAAGAAAAGGCTGAGCCCACTGGCTATGGGCCCTGACAACATTCCGGCTATCTTGCTGAAGATTTGTGCTCCAGAACTAGCTGCACCTCTAGCCAAGCTGTTCCAGTACAGCTACAACACTGGCATCTATCCGACAATGTGGAAAACGGACCAGGTATGTCCTGTCCACAAAAAGCAGGACAAATCCAATCCGGCCAATTACTGCTCCATCAGTCTACTCTCAATCATCAGCAAAGTGATGGAAGGTGTCATCGACAGTGCTATCAAGCGGCACTTACTCACCAATAACCTGCTCACTGATGCTCGGTTTGGGTTCCGCCAGGACCACTCGGCTCCAGAACTCATTACAGCCTTGGTCCAAACATGGACAAAAGAGCTGAATTCCAGAGGTGAGGTGAGAGTGACCGCCCTTGACATCAAGACAGGATTTGACTGAGTGTGGCATCAAGGAGCCCTAGCAAAATTGAAGTCAATATGAATTGAGTGAAAACTCTCCACTGGCTGGAGTCATACCTAGCACAAAGCAAGATGGTTGTGGTTGTTGGAGGTCAATCATCTCAGCCCCAGGACATCGCTGCAGGAGCTCCTCAGGGCAGTGTCCTAGGCCCAACCACTTTCACCTGTTTCATCAATGACCTCCCCTCCATCATAAGGTCAGAAGTGGGGATGCTCGCTGATGATTGCACAGTGTTCAGTTCCATTTGCAACTCCTTGGATAGTGAAGCAGTCCATGCCAGCATGCAACAAGGCCTGGACGACATTCAGGCTTGGGTTGATAAGTGGCAAGTAACATTTGCGCCACACAAGTGCCAGCAATGACTATCTCCAACAAGCGAGAGTCTAACCACCTCCCCTTGATATTCAACGGCATTACCATCGCTGAATCCCCCACCATCAACATCCTGGGGGTCACCATTGACCAGAAATTTAACTGGACCAGCCACATAAATACTGTGGCTACAAGAGCAGGTCAGAGGCTGGGTATTCTGCGGCGAGTGTCTCACCTCCTGACGGCCCAAAGCCTTTCCACCATCTACAAGGCACAAGTAAGGAGTGTGATGGAATACTCTCCACTTGCCTGGATGAGTGCAGCTCCAACAACACTCAAGAAGCTCAACACCATCCAGGACCAAGCAGCCCGCTTGATTGGCACCCCATCCACCACCTTAAACATTCATTCCCTCCACCACCGGCACACCATGGCTGCAGTGTGTACCATCGACAAGATGCACTGCAGCAACTCGCCAAGGCTTCTTCAGCAGCACCTCCCAAACCCATGACCTCAACCACTTAGAAGGACAAGGGCAGCAGGCGCATGGGAACACCATCATCTCCAAGTTCGCCTCCAAGTCACACACCATCCTAACTTGGAAATATATCGCCGTTCCTTCATTGTCGCTGGGTCAAAACCCTGGAACTCTCTCCCTAACACCACTATGGGAGTACCTTCACCACACGGACTGCAGCGGTTCAAGAAGGCGGCTCACCACCACCTTCTCAAGGGCAATTAGGGATGGGCAATAAATGCTGGCCTTGCCAGCGACGCCCACATCCCAGGAATGAATAAATAAATAGGGTTCCCCCTTCTCCTCACCTTCCATAGCACCAGCCTCTGTATTCTACAGATCATCCTCCGCCATTTCCGCCACCTCCAGCATGACTGTTAATAAGTTAATGGCTTTATAAATTAATCTGCTCATCTCAAAATCCCATGTAACTAGGAGATTGTTTAATAAAAAATGTCCATACGCTCATTCCCTGCACCCAAGGAGAAATAATCCAGTCCATCTTTTCACAAGAACCTTCTCCTCTTTGCAAGATTCTTCATGCTTTGCTCCCCCTCTGCTATTCTGCTGTAACAATTCACACATTCTCTGGATACATCTTTTGTTTCTATAATTTCTTTCATTTTCACCTCTTTTTGCCTTGCACCATCAGCAATTGTTATTTAATGATCTCCAGCTCGCCACCCAATCACAGACCTCTCCTTTTGTTCTCTTTTACTGCCCCGTTCCCCTTTATAAGCTGTTCATTGTGTAGGGTTCTCAAAATTCCCACATTCCCCAGAGTTATTAATAAGGGGTACCCTAGACAAAGTGGCTTCTAGACCTCGTGGCAGAAGCCTGCGACATTGAACAGAAACCAGGGCCCTGCAAAAACAGCAGGCAAGGTGACATGCCTGGGCCTGTAAGAGAGTTGCGAAATTCCCAGACCCCCAAAAGACTCAGAGGAAAAGAGAGAGACCCTAAGAAAAAGGGGCTTTGGACATTTTAAAACCAATTGAGTGTATTGGACCAGGGACATTTTAAAACATGCCTGGGCAGACCTCAGTACAGGCTGCCAAAGGAGGCGGGGCTGGCCTCTACAGAGATAATGTTGTATATTACAGGTGGTCGACCTGTCTGGGGAACCGGATGACCCCACTCCAGCCCATCAAACTGCTTAGCATTTATACAAAGAAGTAAAGGAATGGAGTCCTCGCCAAAACTCCAGACATATTAGAAAAACATAAATAAAACAAGCCCGAAAACCCAGTCTATTCATACCAAGGCCCAGTTTTGATGGCCCGAAACTCAACACAAATGAACAACCATCAGACTAGCAATCATCCTCCACTTAACAAATATTTAATATCGTTAAAGGCCATCTCCTGCCATTAAAGTTAACGACCTTAACGAGCCCACCAGAATTAAACAAAGCACTGGGAAGATTTGGCGGGCAGATAAGGAACAATCCAACAGTATAACTATAGACCTGTGCTTGGACAAGCCAGTTCTACAGAGACGAGAGGCTGGGACAAGCCAGTTCTACAGAGAACAGAGATTGCAAGGCAGAGCACAGACTGGCAATTTTGCAGACTAGCAGATTACAGCAAGAGAGCTATGGAACACGGAACAGCAAGGCCAAGCAGACTGCAGTCGACCGAAGCAAGGACGAAACCGACCGCATCAGCGGATTCGCAAAGACTGAGCCTGGAGAGCCGCTGAAGTTTTCTGCCACGTACGGGGTACGGCAGCCACCATCCAACACATCGAGCGAATCCCAAAACCACGACCGGCTTAATCGACAGGATTCGACCTGTCCAGAGACCCTTATTGGTGAGCATGATCCCTGGCCCCTCACAGCACACTTAGTTAGATATGGGTAAGGGGATTAAGACTGTGATTTTTCTCCCTCGATGTGCCGTGTGTTCCCCATTCCAATTTATGTGTATTTTAGTAAGCCTGTAACTATTCCAGTAATTTTTCAGTGTTGTATCGTTCATAAAATAAATACGAGTTTCTTGTACCAAACCAGTCGTCTACTCCAATTCTGTATTGCCGCCTGTACCTAAGTCCGGTGTCTAGAACCCAGGGGTGGGGGAGCGATTCGAACCGCTCAGGAACCCAGTCAGAGGCGAGCTGACTACACACACGCCACCCCCTACAATTGGTAACATCTTCCAGTTCTGATCTGCTGAGTGTTTCCATCATTTTATGATTTTATTCCATTTATTTAGAAATGAGTTTTCCCATGGAGCGATTTTCTGAGACAGGAGAAACTGAGACAATCTTTGACAGAAAGAATAGATGAGAGCAGTGAACACAGAGCTGGGTGAAACTGCTAGGGTGGTGCAGAGGGGAAGGAGATGCTAATAAATTTAAACCAAGGGGCAACAGTAAATAAGTAGATAATCAGAGTAATTAGATCTAAGGGGATAAAATAAAAAAGCAGGACCTCAAAGGTTGTATTCTCTAGATTACTACCGGTGCCACGTGCTAGTGAGTATAGGAATAGGAGGATAGAGCAGATGAATGCATGGCTAAAGAGTTGGTGCAGGAGGGAGGGCTTTAGCTTCCTGGATCACTGGGTCTGCTTCTGGGGAAGGTGGGACCTGTACAAGTCGGACGGGTTGCACCTGAACCGGAACGGGACCAACATCCTTGCGGGGAGGTTTGCTAGTACTGGTGGGGGGGGTTTAAACTAACTTGGCAGAGGGATGGGATACGGAGGGAGCTATAGTAGGAGGTGATGCACAGCCAAATATAGAGGAAAAAACAAGTCAGCCTGGAAGGTAGAACAAATATGTAACGGCACAAGGGAGTATGGCAAGGCTGGATGGCATTTATTTTAATGCAAGGAGTCTTGCGAGTAAGGCAGATGAATTGAAGGTGTTGATAAACAAATGGGAGTATGATATTGTTGCTATCACAGAGACATGGTTGAGGGAGGGGCAGGACTGGCAGCTCAATATTCCAGGGTATAGAATCTTCAGGCGAGACAGAGGGGGGTGTAAAAGAGGAGGGGGTGTCGCAATATTAATCAAGGAGTCAATTACTGCTGTAAGGAGGGATGATATCTTAGCAGGTTCCTCTAATGAGGCCATATGGGTAGAACTTAAAAACAAAAAGGGGGCAAGCACTTTGCTGGGAGTGTACTATAGGCCCCAAACAGTCAGGGGGAGATAGAGGAACAGATATGTAGGCAAATCTCAGAGAAGTGTAGAAATAATAGGGTAATAATAGTAGGGGATTTCAACTTCCCCAATATTAACTGGGATAGTCAGAGTGTGAAAGGCTTAGAGGGTGCGGAATTCTTAAAGTGCATCCAGGAGAGCTTTTTGAGCCAGCATGTAGAAAGTCCTACAAGAGAGGGGGCGGTACTGGACCTAATTCTAGGGAATGTAGCCGGGCAAGTGGTAGAAGTGTCAGTAGGAGAGCATTTTGGTGACAGTGACCATAATTCGGTGAGATTTAAGGTAGTCATGGAAAAGGACAAAGATGGAGCAGGAAATAAAGGTTCTAAATTGGGGGAAGGCTGATTTTAATATAATAAGGCAGGATCTGGCCAAAGTGGACTGGGATCAGCTACTTGTAGGAAAATCCACATCAGAGCAGTGGGAGTCTTTCAGAAAGGAAATAGAGAGAGTACAACGCCAACATGTTTCCGTAAAGGTCAAGGGTGGGACCAACAAGCCCAGGGAACCCTGGATGTCAAGGGATATACAATAATAGATTAGGAAAAAAAGGGAGGCTTTTGGCAGATACAAAGGACTAAAAACAGTGGAAGCCCTAGAGGAGTATAGAAAGTGCAGGGGGGTACTTAAAAAAAAAAAAAATTAGCAGAGCGAAGAGGGGGCATGAAAAAACACTGGCGGGCAAAATAAAGGAAAATCACAAGGTGTTTTATAAGTATATTAAGGTTAAGAGGATAACCAGGGAAAGAGTAGGGCCCATTAGGGACCAAAGTGGCAATCTGTGTGTAGAGCCAAAAGATGTGGGTGAGGTTTTAAATGAATATTTTGCATCTGTGTTCACTATGGAGAAGGACGATGTAGGCATAGAAATCAGGCAGGGGGATTGTGATATACTTGAACAAATTAGTATTGAGAGGGAGGAGTACTAGCGGTTTTACCGGGCTTAAAAGTGGATAAATCCCCAGGCCCAGATGAGATGTATCCCAGGCTGCTGTGTGAGGCAAGGGAAAAGATTGCAGGGGCTCTGACACAAATTTTCAGAACCTCTCTGGCCACAGGGGAGGTGCCAGAGGACTGGAGGACAGCTAACGTAGTACCATTATTCAAGAAGGGTAGTAGGGATAAACCAGGGAATTACAGGCCAGTGAGCCTAACATCAGTGGTAGGGAAATTATTGGAAAAAATTCTGAGGGACAGAATTAGTCTCCACTTGGAGAGGCAAGGATTAATCAAGGATAGTCAGCATGGCTTTGTCAGGGGGAGATCATGTCTAACCAATTTGATTGAATTTTTCGAGGGGGTGACTAGGTGTGTGGATGAGGGTAGTGCAGTTGATGTAGTCTACATGGACTTCAGTAAGGCTTTTGACAAAGTCCCGCATGGGACACTGGTCAAGAAGGTAAGAGCCCATGGGATCCAGGGCAATTTGGCACATTGGATCCAAAATTGGCTTCGTGGCAGGAGGCAGAGGGTGATGGTCGAAGGTTGTTTTTGTGACTGGAAGCCTGTGTCCAGTGGTGTACCACAGGGATCGGTGCTGGGTCCTTTGCTGTTTGTAGTGTACATTAATGATTTAGATATGAATGTAGGAGGTATGATCAGTAAGTTCGCAGATGACACGAAAATTGGTGGAGTGGTAAATAGCGAGGAGGGAAGCCTCAGGCTACAGGACGATATAGACGGGTTGGTCAGATGGGCAGAACAGTGGCAAATGGAATTTAACCCTGAAAAGTTTGAGGTGATGCATTTTGGGAGGACTAACAAGGCAAGGGAATACACAATGAATGGTAGGACCCTAGGAAGGACAGAGGATCAGAGGGACCTTGGTGTGCATGTACATAGATCCCTGAAGGCAGCAGGACAGGTAGATAAGGTGGTTAAGAAGGCATATGGGATACTTGCCTTCATTAGCCGAGGCATAGAATATAAGAGCAGGGAGGTTATGATGGAGCTGTACAAAACGCTAGTTAGGCCACAGCTGGAATACTATGTGCAGTTCTGGTCGCCACACTATAGGAAGGATGTGATTGCATTGGAGAGGGTGCAGAGGAGATTCACCAGGATGTTACCTGGGCTGGAGCGCTTCAGCTATGAAGAGAGACTGGACAGGCTGGGGTTGTTTTCCTTAGAGCAGAGAAGGCTGAGGGGGGACCTGATTGAGGTGTACAAAATTATGAGGGACATAGATAGGGTAGATAGAAAGGAACTTTTCCCCTTAGTAGAGGGGTCAATAACCAGGGGGCATAGTTTCAAGGTAAGGGGCAGGAGGTTTAGAGGGGATTTGAGGAAAAACTTTTTCACCCAGAGGGTGGTTGGAATCTGGAACTCACTGCCTGAAAGGGTGGTAGAGGCAGGAACCCTCGCAACATTCAAGAAGCATTTAGATGAGCACTTGAAATGCCATAGCATACAAGGCTACAGACCAAGTGCTGGAAAATGGGATTAGAATAGACAGGGCTTGATGGCCGGCACGGACACGTTGGGCCGAAGGCCTCTTTCTGTGCTGTATAACTCTATGGGGGAAAAATTCAGCTGCTTGCGCCTCCCGTTAGCGCCTTAAGAGGGCGCTAATGGGGCGTAAAGCAGCTAACGCCCGGGCGCAGCGCCGCCCACGCCTCCCGAAAAATTTAGTGGGAGGTTAGCGGCGGCGGCAGCCGGTAGCGCCCTGTGGCGCTGCGCCGCCGGCGATGACGTCATCGCCGTGCGCAGCACCCCGCTCGCGCCCCGGCCGTGATCTTCAGTCGCGCCCCCTGATTTACCGCCAGACGCTATGTCCGACGGGTTCAGGGAGGCGTACGTGCGGCCGGGGCGGCGATATTTAAAGGGGAGGTGGCAGGCGGCCATTTTTGTTGCTGGCCGCCTGCCAGCACCTGCCCCCGTTGCTGTCCCCGGCCCCCGTGAAGCCCCCCCACCGTGAAGTGCCGGCTGCGCTCCAAGAGCCCGGCACTTCTCTTGAGTGCCGGGCTCTTTTGCCGGCACTCCCGATCCCTGGGGGCCCAGCTGGGCCCCGGTTCGCGCTGCGCAGGGTCCCTCCTCTTTAAGAAGGGGAGGAAGGCCTGCAATACCGCGGCGCGACGTGCCGCAGCGCATGGCGCTGCGGCACGTAGCACCAGGATATTCACTCGCAGCGCCCCAAGAGGGATGCGGGGTGCTTCCAGTGGCGCCCCGCTTCCCTCTTGGGGCGCAACCACTGAAGTTCCGGCGCGGGGCCGCTAATTTTTTCGGGGCGCTAAAAGTCGCGCCCCGGCGAGGTTAGCGCCCCAAATGGGGCGCGACTCAATTTTTACCCCTATGACTCTATGTGCTGGATTTTGTCAGTGTGGGTGGGCTGGGGCGTGTCAGGTGGGATTCGTGTCAGGACCCCGACTCCTAAGTGAAGTGTTGAAAAATTGCGATTTTCCCCTAATTGGGCAATTGATTTCCTGCGTGTGGGAACACCTGGCCCAATGAGTCTTTTCATACAGAAAGTCGCCTCCGATGATGTCATCAATGCTGTTGGATTTAAGGCCTGCAAGCAGCCTTGATTCTTGAGACTGGAAACGCTTTGGACATTGTATGAAGGACTTCATTTACCGACCATGTCCACCAGCAAGCAAAAGTGTGCACCTCGCTTTGATGAGCCCTCCCTCCAAGCTCTGGTGCAGGGAGCAAGATCTAATAAGGAGGTGCTCTTCCCTTCCTCAGGGAGAAAAAAGCCACCACAACAGACTAAAGCTGTGTGGCTGCAAGTGGCCCAGGAGGTCAATGCCATCTCTATGTGCTGTAGAACCTGGCTGCAGTGCAGGAAGAGGTTTCATGACCTTCTCCGCACAGGAAAAGTGAGTATGACTTTCCCATCACCCTCAATCTGATCCCCATCGCCTCTCCTCACCAGCACTCAGCTTTGCCAACCTCTTCCTCCACATCCCACTTGACACTGACATCCCTGCACCCTTACCCATTCCCTCTCTCTCTATGGTCACATTCACTTAACTATTCGACCATGCAGCCCTCACACTCCCTATCACTGTGACGCAATGACAACAACTTACAACACACAGGGAGGGCCTTTTGTTTCCTTCTAAGCATCTATGCTATGGATTCTCTACATTCACTCCTTCATTCTCACCCAAACTCCACTTGTGTCCCTCATTGCAGGAAAAGAGAGCCCACAATAAGAGGGAAAGAGCGAGGACAGGAGGAGGGCCACCCTCAGTAGCCCAGCTCACCACCTCAGAGGAGGCAGCCCTGGAAATTGCCGGGATCGAGGAGGATTCCCAAGTTGGGGAAGGAGAGACGGGCGCATCACAGCAAGCTGGTGACAGAATAGTTTGGCATCTCTCTCATTGACATTGCATGAGTGACTGATAATGATTCTGATGCTCTAACAGATTGACTTATGATCATCTACACAATTCAATGTACATGCAACCTTTACCTCACATCTCTAACTCTTTCCTTTACTCCCCCACAGGACCATCGAGAGCCCCCGTGCCCACTGTCCAGGAGGAAGAGCCTGAGCTTCCAAACTCCTCAGAGGAAGCTGCAACCTCTGAGGGCGCACCGTCAGCAGAATTAAGCGCACCCAGCACCAGCGCAGACACTCACGCCTCGGTGGGACCTTCGGGACATAGAGTAGAGTTGTCACCTGGTGTATCACAGCTCACAAGTGAGCATCAGCAGATGGTGGAGACAGAGACAGCAGTGGAGAGTCCTCGTCGCAGTGGAGAGGACGCTCCTAGCTCGGCTCCGCTGCATGTCGACCCTGTGCCTCCAGGTCCATCCAGAAGGAGAGCGGTGCTGGAACTCCAGGAACAGGTGCAGGAGTCTCTGGCAGGTTTTGTCTCCAGGGTCGCTGCGAGTGTGGAGTGAATGGAGGAGTCCATTGCTAACATGAGCAGAGCCTTTGTGGAGGCACTGGCGCATGAATGCATCACCACGGAAAGGATGGCAACCTCCTTGGAAAGGATGGCTACCTCCATGGTAAGGCTGGCTACCCTAGAGGAGAGGATGGCTACGGTAGAGGAGAGGATGGCTACATCCATGGAGGAGCTTAGTCGCCAGGGTATGGAAAACATGGTAATTGTTCAGAATAGACGGACATCTCTTGAGGAGCGATGGTCAGCTATTGAGCAAACAAACCAGACTGGCTGCATATTTACTCAGACGCCGTCCTTTTTCTTGCAGGCCAAGCTATCTCATAATAGGCGGCAGCAGCAACGGACGGGTGGAAGGCTGCCTCAGCTGCAAACCCTCAGCGATCTGGAGGCGCGCGCCCACAGGATCGTTGCCAGCCAGGTGATAGGTCCCGTCGCCCCTGGAGAGGCTGACCCCATTCGGGACAGCAATGGTAAGGTCATCAGCTTTCTCTCCTCTCTCATTCCACTTGTCCCCCACAACACCAGCCTTTTACACTTTCAATCCAACTTACTAAATCACTCCAGTCCTTGCACCCTTACTGCCCCCCTGTCCTCACACTAAAGCCACTCTTGTACCTCCCTGCTTTCAGATGGTGATTCACCAGCTGAGGAGACGGCCCCTCAAGCTGCCAGTGGGAGCGACGCCCCAGGCGAGGAGGAAGAGGAAGCCGGAGCCTCAGCGCCAGTGTCTCCCAAGGAAGCCCATGCCTACACTGGGACCACGCCTTCCCTGGAGGGGAGCAGGGGGGAAGGGTCTGATGAGGGTGAAGCTCCGGGACCCAGCGGGCTGCAGCAATGGGGGTAGGGAAGCTCGGGGGCCTTCTCCCCGGAGGGAGAGCAGTCCAGCGAGTCCTGCTGCACTGGACGCAGAGGAGGAGTGGCTCATCGCTGAAATGAACACCCAGGCAGTGAACATGCACACTCAGCTCATGGGTGCAATTGGAAGGGTGTCCGAAAGCATTGATGGACTGGCAAGGAGTGTGGAGCACTCCACTGCAGCACAAGCCGACGCAACACCACTGCTTAGTGCTGCAATTCAGTCACTGGCTGCTGCCATCCAATCTCAGACTATTCTCATGCAGTTTCAGATTGAGGCAACGCAAGCACTGACTGCTGCCATCGTCGCTGTTTCAGCCACATTGCCCCGGGGCTCTCACGGTGCTGCAGCAGGCCAGCAATCTGTGCTCCAGCAGATTGCTCCGGATGCTGAGGTGCTACCCGTGGGAGTGCCAGTGTGTCGGTCGAGCAGGGAGTTGCTGTCCTCTCTCAGGATGACAGCATTACTGCTCCCACTACTATCACTTCCCCATTGCACTTGCCACTGCCTGTAGCCCAGACTGCTGCCGCCCATGCAGAGTTGGTGCAGTCTGCAGCCGGGGCCTCCTGGCCCAGAGCTAGTCGAGGGCGTTCTTCAAGGGCATCTGTAGTCTCAGGATCTGACATTCAGCAGCCTTCCACCAGCCTTGCTGCAGCCACTGGAGCCCCATTACGGAGGAGCAGTAGGGTGGGAAGGGGGGAAGTGCGCAAGGGATGGAGATCACCCTCGAAGGGCAAAAAGTAGGAGATCTCAGGAAATGTTGGGAATGTTTTTATTGAAGACCGAGGTTCGTCTGATAACTTTTGTTTAGTGTTTTGGCCATTATCTCCAGCTTGTGAGAACCAGTTATGTTAATTCATGATTTGTTGTGTTTGTTTCTATTAGTTTGTCATGAATAAATGACACACACAGAGTTTGTAAAATAAAAAAGTTGTTGTATTCAAAATGTACATGTTTGGCCTTTGGAATTATTGGTGCCTTGGCCGGCTTAGGGGTTGCGGGTTGCTTTCCATCATGTTGTTCTCCATGCCAGAAGCCATCTTCTGAGTAGGGGCCTAGAAGCGGCTTGTTATCAGCCGTTGACGGACGGCCCTTCAGTTTCAACATTGTGGGCCTCCCTCCCGCCTTGGTGCTGCTGCTTATCATCCTCCTCCTCTTCCTCCTCCTCCTCCTCCGGTGGTGCACCAATGCCTGGTGGCATTGGCTGGGCCCTGAGGATTGCAAGGTTATGAAGAATGCAGCACACAACTATGAAGAGGGAGACTCGCTCAGGCGAGTACTGCAGGGCTCCTCCTGAGTGGTCCAGACAGCGGAACCGTTGCTTGAGCACGCCGATCGTCTGCTCAATGATGTTCCTGGTGGTGAGATGGCTCTCATTGTACTGCAGCTCGGCAGGGGTGTTGGGGTTACAGAGCGGTGTCATCAGCCAGTTGCAGAGTGGATAACCCTTGTCCCCAAGGAGCCAACCACTTGGCTGATGCGGTGCCTGGAAAAGGTCTGGCACACCAGTCTGGTGCAGGATGAAAGCATCGTGGCTGCTGCCAGGATAGCGGGCATTGACGGCGAGTATCAGCTGTCTGTGGTCACAGACCAGCTGGACATTTAAGGAGTGGAACCCCTTGCGGTTTCGGAAAACCTCTGCATTCTCATGCGGTGCTCACAATGCCACATGCGTGCAGTCAATGGCGCCCTGCACCATGGAGAAGCCCACTATCCTAGCAAAGCCAAATGCGCGTTCATGCTGTTTGGTCCGGGTCATCGGGAAAGAGATGTACTGGCATCTCCTTTTATAGAGGGCATTTGTGACCTCCCGGATACTGCAATGGACCGCGAACTGGGAGATATTGGCGATGTCCCCAGTAGCTGCTTGAAAGGAGCCGGTGGCATAAAAATTCAGAGCTGTCACCTTCACTGCCACCGACAGAGATGTCCTGGTCCTCAGTAGAGGCTGCAGATTTGGTTGCAGCAGGTGGCAGAGCTCAGTGACCACCTCCTTGCTGAAGCGCAGCCTGCGCAAACACTGCTCCTCAGACAAATGAATGTAGGAGAATTGTTCCCGGAATACCCTGGGAGGGTAAGATCTCCTGTGCAGAGGCCTGTTGGCCCTCCTCCCTCTGGCCATGATTGCCACTCTCTCTCTGTGTCTCTGATGTCTCCGATTCTGCAGGTGCAGGATGACGCCCCGAATCAGTGCAGCCTCCAAAGTCTCTTGACAATCGAAGCAATGAAGGTCAAATCCAAAAGAACCTGCAAAGTGCTGCTCAATAGCCAAAGCTACTTCACACAGCGTTGAATCTCTCCAGAAGTCTCTCTCTCTCTCTCTCTCTCAGAATCTCTCTCTCTCAGAATCTCTCTCTCTCTCAGAATGCGTGGTGCCAAAATGTCTTCCACAAAAAAAGGCAGGAAGAGGCCGCCTTTAAATAGCGCTCCCCCAGCCCCTTCCCGACTGCAAAACGTTCCACTCTCCCTGTCGTTGCTAGCGACAGGCGGAAAGGAAGGGGGCGTCACTCAATATCCAGTCCGGGGCGCAAACGGGGTGTTGCACGCTTGACTGATGTCACGATCTGCGGTCGCAGGAGGTCGTGGTGGTAGAGTTTAGCGCCGCCGCAAAAACTCTGGTCAATTTCGCGAGCGGTGCAAACATCGCCGCGCCTGGGCGCTGGTTGCTTTGCGCCCCGTTAGCGCTCTCTTAGGGCGCAAACGAAAGGCGCTAATCAACCAAATTTTTCCCCCTTGGCGATTTCTTTAGCTTGCAAGTGTTTAGAGCCAACTGTATGTCCAGTGCCACCTCATTGGAACAACCTCTCTCACCATTGACAGATCGCTTCTGTCATCTCACCTGCAGCTGCCATCTATTGCAGCAACATCAGTGCCCTTGAAAAAAATCATACCTTGGTCCTCTGAATCCTTCCACGATCAGCGCCAACACCAACATCACCAACAACATCACCAACTTTCTCCGCCATCACCTGATGCTGCACAGGACACAGGGCATCAGCCCCTGACAGCATTGCTGCCCGGGAGGCCAGCGATGGCATCACCATGGCCAGATTTACTTCACTTGACGCTGTAAACCCTGGCTGCCACAGGATGTGCTAGGTTGACACCATCCCACACCAGCACCGTAAAGCATCCCTTTAATGTCTAAGCCATTCCATGCACAATCACCACAAAACCAGGGCGTGGGGGTGGGGGGAGTTATGTCTCAACATTCACTGGAACTCAGTAAGACACTTCTCAAGGTGCGCACAGATCTGTCCAATAAGGGGCAGTGTTGACAATATAGATTTCACTGTATGACAACACATTACCAGAAACTTCACATGGACATTGGCTAAACCTCTCAAGTGCCTACCCATGTGTGTTGTTAGTTGGTATGCTTGCAGTAGGATGAGGGTGAGTGTGAGGGGTGGCTAGTGAGATGGGGAAGTGATAATGTAGATAGACAGGGTTGGGTGGAGGTGCAAGGTAAGTTGGTGTGAGTAAGGATGTGCAGGAGAAGGGTATGGAAGGCAGAGTGAGGGGGATGTGATGAGTGGCACAGCAGGGTGAGGTTGAGTGTGGCTTTGCAGTAACGTTTTGTGATCTACTGAGATCATTGAAAGGTTGGCGCCACTGCAGCCAGGGACCCCTGATGACATCCCTGCTTGTGCCCTCCTGTGCAATGTGCAACCAGGCTGCATTGGTGTCCTGGGGAGGTCTCCTCCATCCTTGGAAGGGAAGAGAACCTCCCTGCGTGCTGTGACTCCCTCCATAAGCATATGGAGGGAGTCATTGGAGAGCCTGGGTGCAGCCGTGCACCTTTGTGCAGTGCTTGTCAGTGTTTGCAGCACCTCAATGCTGTCAAACACTGACGGAACAACTGTCAAACTCAATGTGGCCGTGGTCCCTTTAAGGAAACCGGTTGATGACGTGCTTAACAAGGCCAATCAAGGGAAAATCCCTTTGACAGAGCGGCTGCAGCCGGGATTGGGACTAGAACCCGGCAACCAGCTATCCTGCCACCATCTCGACACCACTGAGAAAATCCAGCCCTTTGTGTCTATCTTCACGGAAGAAGCCGCAAAAAAGCGTCCCAGAAATAGTGGAGAACCAAGGGTCTAGCGAGAATGAGCAACTGAAAGAAATTAGTATTAGTAAAAAAAAGGTACTGGAGAAATTAATGGGACTGAAAGCCAATAAATCCCCTGGACTTGATGGCCTACATCCTAGGGTTTTGAAAGAGGTGGCTATAGAGATAGTGGATGTATTGGTTGTCATTTTCCAAAATTCCATAGATTCTAGAACGGTTCCCGTGGATTGGAAGGTAGAAAATGTAACCCCACTATTTAAGAAAGGAGGAAGAGAAAACGGGGAACTACAGACCAGTTAGCCTGACATCAGTAGCAGGGAAAATGCTAGAATCTATTATTAAGGACGTGGTAACAAGGCACTTAGAAAATAATAATAGGACTGGGCAGAGTCAACACGGATTTATGAAAGGGAAATCGTGTTTGACAAATCTGTTAAAGTTTTTTGAGGTTGAGGTTGTAAATAGCAGAATAGATAAGGATACTCATCAAAGACAGAGAGGCAGTCAGTGCCCGCTGGAAGGAGCACTTCGAAGATCTCCTTAACCGAGACTCTGTCTTCGACGTGAGTGTCCTCAACTCCATCCCGCAGCATGCTACCCGCCACCATCTCAGCACAACCCCAGCAGTTGAAAAAGCCATCCGACAACTGAAGAACAACAAGGTCTCAGGAGCAGATGGAATCCCCGCTGAGGCGCTAAAACATGGCGCGGAGAAGCACTATTGGCGCGAATACATGAACTAATTTCTCTTATTTGCAAGGAGGAGAGCATGCCAGGGGATCTCAGAGATGTCATAATCGTGACCATCTTCAAGAAAGGTGACAAGTCCAATTGTGGAAATTACAGAGGAGTCTCCCTGCTGTCTGCCACAGGGAAAGTCATCGCAAGAATCTTCCTCAATCGCCTTTTCCCAGTGGCTGAAGAGCTCGTCCCAGAGTTGCAATGCGGATTCTGCCCACTAAGGGGCACAATGGACATGATCTTCACCGCACGTCAACTACAAGAGAAATGCAGGGAACAGCACCAACCGCTGTACATGGCCTTCTTTGACCTCACAAAGGCCTTCGACACCATCAACTGTGAGGGATTATGGAGTGTCCTCCTCAAATTCGGCTGTCCTCAAAAGTTTGTCACCATCCTCCACCTGCTTCACGGACAGAAAACAGAGAGTAGGAATAAACGGGTCATTTTCAGGTTAGCAGGCTGTAACTAGTGGGGTACCGCAAGGATCAGTGCTTGGGTCTCAGCAATTCACAATCTACATCAATGATTTGGATGAGGGGACCAAATGTAATATATCCAAGTTTGTTGATGATACAAAGTTGGGTGGGAATGTAAGTTGTGAGGAGGATGCAAGGAGGCTTCAAGGGGATATAGTGAGTGGGCAAGAATATGACAAATGGAATATAATGTGGAGAAATGTGAAGTTATTCATTTTGGTAGGAAAAATAGAAAAGCAGAGTATTTTTTAAATGGTGAGAGATTGGGAAATGTTGATGTTCAGAGGGATCTGGGTGTCCTTGTACACAAATCACTGTAAGTTAACATGCAGGTACAGCAAGTAATTAGGAAAAGCAAATGGTATGTTGGCCTTTATTACAAGAGGATTTGAGTATAAGAGTAAAGACGTCTTACTGCAATTATATAGGGCTCTGGTGAGACCACACCTAGAGTATTGTGTACAGTTTTGGTCTCCTTACCTAAGGAAGGATATGCTTGCGATAGAGGGAGTGCAACGAAGGTTCACCAGACTAGTTCCTGGGTTGGGGGGATTGTCCTATGTGGAGAGATTGAGTAGACTAGGCCTATATTCTCTAGAGTTTAGAAGAATGAGAGGTGATCTCATTGAAACATGCAAAATTCTTACAGGGCTTGACAGGGTAGATGCAGGGAGGATGTTTCCCCTGGTTGGGGGAACCAGGGGTCACAGTCTCAGAATAAGGGGTCGGCCATTTAGGACTGAGATGAGGAGAAATTTCTTCACTCAGAGGGTGGTGAATCTTTGGAATTCTCTACCCCAGAGGGCTGTGGAGGCTCAGTCGTTGAATATATTCAAGACAGAGATCGATAGATTTTTGAATATTAAGGGAATCAAGGGATATGGGGATAGTGCAGGAAAGTGGAGATGAGGTAGAAGATCAGCCATGATCTTAGAAGGGCCAAATGGCCTACACCTGCTCCTATTTCTTATGTTCTTATGTTCTTAACCAATACTGCCACCCCACCTCCTTTCTCTCCTTCCCTATCTTTTCTGAACACCTTATATCCTGCCCTTTTTTGAGCCAGGTCTCCATTATCGCCATGACATCATATTCCCATGTGGCTATTTGCGCCTGCAGCTCACTAACCTTATTTACCACGCTTCGTGCCTTTACACACATGCACTGTAAACCTCTCTTAGACTTTCTTGTATTCTCTCTTAGTCTGACTCCACCTAATACCGTACTATTTCTTACTCTAGTGCTATCTGTCCCTCCCAATCCTTTGTGCACTTTGTTTCTCCTTTCTAATGCTACATCCTGGTGCCCATCCCCCTGCCAAATTAGTCTAAAACCTCCCCAACAGCACTAGCAAACCCCCCTACAAGGATATTGGTCCCAGCTCTGTTGAGGTGCAACCTGTCCGGCCTGTAAAGTTTCCACCTCCCCAAGAACCGGTCCAATGTCCCAGGAATCTAAAGCCCTCCCTCCTGCACCATCTCTCCAGCATGCATTCATCTGCTCTATCCTCCAACTTCTATACTCACTAGCTCGTGGCACCAGGAGTAATCCAGAGATTACTACCTTTGAGGTCCTGCTTCTTAATCTCTTTCCAAGCTCCCTATAATCTTCCTGCAGTACCTCATCCCTCTTTCTACCTATGTCGTTGATACCGATATGGACTATGACCTCTGGCTGCTCACCCTCCCCCCTCAGAATGTTCTGCAGCCACTCAGTGACATCATTGACCCTGGCACCAGGGAGGCAACATACCATCCTGGAGTCACGTCTGAGGATGCAGAAACACCTGTCTGTTCCCCTAACTATTGAATCCCTTATCACTATTGTTTTTCCGATCATCCTCTTCCTCTCCCCCCGCCCCCCCCACCCCCCCTCCCCCCGCTGCCGTACAGCTGAGCCACCCGTGGTGCCATGGACTTGGCTCTGGCTGTACTCCCCAGAAGAACCATCGCCCTCACCAGTATTCAGTACTGAATACTGGTAGAGAGTGAGATGCACTCAGGGGACTCCTGCACTAGCTGCCTGGTTCTCCTTGTCTGCCTGATGGTCACCTATTCACTCTCTGCCTGCACACTCTTACGCTATGGGGTGACCACCTCCTGAAACGTGCTATCCACGTAGCTCTCAGCCTCGCGGATGCACCGCAGTGACCCCAGCTGCTGCTCAAGCACCGAAACCTGGAGCTTGAGCTCCTCCAGCTGACGACAATTCCTGCACCCGTGGTCATCCAGGACACTGAAAGCATCCTAGAGTTCCCACATGGCACAAGACAAATATGCCACGGGACTGAGTTGGCCTTCCATGCCTCTATTTAATAGACTATAAACTAACTTAACAGGAATAAACTTAAGACTAAAAGTCAGCAGTGTAGCATCCATGTCGGAGGGCGCAGCGCTCTGCAAGTTCTGCTCAGTTGGACGCAAATGCTGTACCCCGGGGGCCGTTGACAAAGAGGATTTTTTAAATTCTTCTTGAGCAGCAGCAGAGAATGTGTGTTGTACTGGCAGGCGTTCCAAGTGCACTCTCCACGATTGGTCACTGTCCACTGTGCCTGATCTCACATCTTTCTTTAGTTTCTCTCCTATCTCAAGCCCTCTCCGAGCTCATCTTGTCTATGAGACCCACCTCCTGCTCCCTCGACCCTATTCCCACCAAACTGCTGACCACCCAACTTCCTTCCTGGCCCCCATGTTAGCTGATATTGTTAACAATTCTCTCTCCTCAGGTACTGTCCAGCTCTCCTTCAAATCTATCATCACCCCCTCCTCAAAAAAAAAACCCTTGACCCCTTCGTCGTTGGACACTACTGCCCCATCTCCCACCTCCCTTTCCTCTCCAAAGTCCTTGAACCTGCTGTTGCCTCCCAAATCCGTGCTCATCTTTCCCGGAACTCCATGTTTTGAATCCCTCCCATCAGGTTTCTGCCCATGCCACAGTACCGAAACAGCTCTTATCAAAGCTACAAATTATATCCTACGTGATGTGACCAAGGTAAACTATTCCTCCTCGTCTTCTCGACCTGTCTGCAGCCTTTGACACGGTTGACCACACCATCCTCCTCCAACGCCTCGCCACTGTCGTCCAGCTGGGTGGGACTGCATTCTTATCTATCCAGTTGTAGCCAGAAATCACCTGCAATGGCTTCTCTTCCCACTCCCGCACCATTACCTCTGGTGCAATGTTCCCGTTAATTTATTTTGGGTGCGCGGCCCCTTTAAGTTACAAATTAAACTTATGAATATGTAAATATGACCATGCATAGGAAACTGTGTGCAATATAACAATACAATAAAATACAACACAATATTCAGTGTTATAGTCTCTAATTTTGCATGAGATAAACTATTTTCTTTTACCAGGCCTCCTTGGACTTTACATAGTGTGCCATGACTGCATGAAAGCCATTGAAGGTGGTTGAGGTACGGACAGTGTATGCTCCTGAACCATTTTGCATTTTTAAACAATTTGTTCATAGGATGTATGCAATACTGGCAAAGCTGCATTTTTATTGTCCATACCTGTTACTATGAGAAGGTGGGCCTCCTTGAACCACTGCAATCTTTGTGGAGATAGTGTTCCCATGATGGTGTTAGGTAAGGAATTCCAGGACTTTGACACCACGATGACAAAGGACTAGTGATATATGTTCAAGTCAGGATCATGGCCCGGATATTCCGCTTGGAGGCTTCCCGCGGGCGGAAGCCCCCGACCTGCAAAAAAGAATCGCGCCGACCTTAATGCTCTGGGCCCGCGTAAAGTTCCATTGTAATCCTGAGGACTCCTGGGCAGCGTCTGACGTCACGCCGCCCAGGAGCGCAGCGTGCGCGGAGCCGAGGGCGTCGAGTGTAGGGGAGACCCGCCCTCAAAAGTTGTATTTGCATAGGCCACGCCCCCGATTTTTTTCAACTGTTCAGAAACATTGGAAACTGGAAGTAGCTGTAGAACTGCATGGTAAGTTGTTTATTTATAGATTTTTGAATCTTTTGCAAACTTTTAGAAACTTTTAAAGACTTTTACATGGATTGGAAGAATCTTAAATAGTTTTAAAGAGATTTGAAGCAATTTAAAGAGTTTTAAAAGCCCTGAAAACTTTTTTTCATTCATTTTAATTAATCAGCAAAGTGAAATGGAAGGACTGAGCACAATTCGCATGATTAAGAGAGCTCAGAATTTCAGTGACGATGACATCAGCACACTCCTCAATGAGGTTGAGGCGAAGCGCCCGCAGATCCTTGGGAATGAGAAGTCCAGGGCGCCGCGCAAAGGACAGATGATAGCTTGGTCAGAAGTTGCCCAGGCTGTCAGCATGAACTACACCATTCCATGGACAGCGGAACAATGCCATTACCTTGACTCCCGCAGAACCGCCCTTACCTGCTCCCAGCGCAGAAACAGTGCAGGCCCATGAGACAGCAGCCCCGCCAGTCCTGATGCAAGCAAACGTTGCCTTTCAGCAGCAGCAGCAGCAGCAACCGTGTCAGGAGGCAATTGCTGAAGGGCAAGAGATGGCACACAGGGGCCTTTCAATTGGCAGCAGAGGGCTCCGGTCACGGGGAAGGGGAAAGCGCAGGAGACAGTAGATTGTCACCTTTTGCACAATCCACCTCCTTTGACCCTCAGGCACAGATGCGAGGGGGCAAATCGTTCAATTCTTTAATGTTTCATTTTATTTAAATGTTTAATGTTGTCGTTGCTTTTTTTATTGAAATATATATTTGTGACTGAAAGTGTATGTAACCTTTTCGTTTAAAAAGTACAGCCTCTAGTCACTTTGAAAAAAATTTAAACTTTTTTATTTGCAAAAATATTTAAAATTACAACTGTTTGAAAATTAGAAAACAGCTAGTTTCCATCTTGAATGTCTTTATTGCACTAAGAAACCAAAAAAGTCACTTTAAATTGTTTACAAATTTTATTCAAAACAATTATGTTTGCGAATGTTTGAAAAGTAGAAAATAGCTAGTTAACATTTAAAAGTTATAAACTATGTACATCAAAACTGAACCTCAAAAGTCTTTGATGCTGCAATAAAAGTTCACTGTTTCACTTTAAATTGTGTCTGTTCCTTTCTTTGCCTTGCTGGGGGAGGGGGAGGTACAAGGCGACACTATCATCACCTCGTAAAGGTGTTGGCTACTAGCAGTTCCCGAGCAGCCTTACTTTCGGCAGCACTTGGCTCCTCCCCATCAGGCCTGGCCACAGGCACATTGGCATCGTCCATGTCCTCCATTTCAGCAGGGAGCTCCTCTGCAGGGTTAAGGATCAGTCCTTCCTGCAGGGCAAAGTTATGCAAAGCACAACAGGCCACCACAATCCTTGCCACTTTCAGAGGAGAATACTGCAAGGTCCCCCCTGACCTGTCCAGGCACCGGAAGCGTGATTTCAGAACCCCGATTGTCCTCTCCATCACTTGCCGTGTGGACATGTGTACCTGGTTGTATCTCTCCTGAGCCTCATTATTGGTCTTGCGGTAGGGAGTCATCAGCCACGGTTTTAGCAGGTAGCCCTTGTCGCCCATTATCCATGCGGATCCTGGAGGCAATGTGCTGAGGGTGCCAGATAAGTCCGAGTTACGGAGGACGAAGGAGTCATGAGCACTTCCCCGGTACTCTGCATTCATGTTTAGGATCCTGAGGTGCGCATCACAGACTATCATGACATTCAATGAATGAAACCCCTTCCTGTTGATGTATGTCATAGGTGTATCCAGTGGTGCCTTCAATGCAACATGGGTTCCATTGACGGCCCCAATCACTTTGGGGAATCCAGCAATGCTATAAAATGCAAGGGCCATCTCCTTTTGATGGCGAGTGGACAAGTCAAAGTCTATGAACTCTGAAGCCCTACGGAAAATGGCATCTGTGACCTGGTGAATGCAGACCAACGCAGCACTCTGGGAGCTGTTGGAAATGTCACCGGTGCCTGCCTGAAATGACCCACTTGCAAAGAAGTTCAATGCTGTGGTTACCTTCATGTTCACTGACAAGGCAGTGCGGGTCTTTGAGCGTGTTTGAAGGTCCTCCTTTAACATGTCACATAGTCGGCCGATTGCCTCTTTACTGAAGCGCAGCCTCCTCACACACAACTCCTCCGACAGCATCTCAAATGACAGCCTCTCCCTGTACACTCTCTGGGGTGGGTAGTAGTTCCTCCTGATCAGGAGACGGTTATGGTTCCTCAGTCTTCTTTCTTGTTCCATGGCATTTCCAATTCTCTGAAGCACAATCACACCGAGGATCAGGGCAACATCCTCAAAGGGCATGTTTCTCCCTCACAGGCTTCCTCTTTAAACAGATGAAGTACTTGTAAGGAAAAAATGGAAAGAGTTGTAAAAGTAATTTTAATAAAGTGAGTGGCTAGAAAATCACGTGGGGCTATGGTGGGAAACGTGCGGTATCGGATTGGGAACACGTCTACCCGCCTGATGAATATCACGGCCTGAGATGATTTTCTAAGAACTTTAACATTTTCACAAAGTCGCCCAATTTTTATAGGAATATAATTGATATTTTCTGGCATAATTTTTTAAAACTTTAGTAAATGTTAAATAATTCATTTTTAAACAGTCATTTTCACATTTAAAAAAAAAATCTAATTCAATTAGGCCTTGCACACAGCAAGAGTTGCTCTTTATAACTATACTACTCAAAACAAGATCAAAAACCGTTTTTAACAAATTAAAGTTGATAAAAACTTACCTCAGGCTTTCTGCAAAGAACTTTGCTCACTTTCACAATTAAAAATGTTCCGTTGACAAGCCCCACTGCTGAAAGAGTTCTTCTTCCTGGAGCTTCTCCCGGTAGAATGCAGGCTGTATGCCTGCTTTTACTAGACGCAGCTGCTTCCGACTTACCTGGACTGAAGCAATTGAGAAAAAAACGGAACTTTTAGCCTATCCGGCGCAGGCGTTTGACCTGTCAAGCCCTTTCTTCACAGATCAGAAATGCCGGTTTCCAGCGCATGCGCAGTGCATGCCTGAAACCGGTATTTCCGATGTCCCTACGGGTGAGTACACAGCGCGTACCCACCCATAGGGATCAGAATATCCGGGCCCATATCTTTTCCTGGAAACAAATTTGGGCAGGTTCCTTTACAGATGTGGGCTCCAACCCATTTGATTTTCTGATATTCACCGCACCTAGGTGATCCAGTAAAACCTCCCTATACACCTGCTGCATTTCCTTCATCAATCCAATCAATCACTTCTTCAAATACTCTATTTACTTTGTTAAACAGAACTTGCCTTTAAACAAATCCTTGTTTGATATTCTTGATTAACCCAAGTATTTCTAAATCCTCACTAACTTTATCTTGAATTTTGGATTCTAAGGCCGGAATTTTCCAGGGGGTCAGCAGGAGTGATCGGTGGCGGGTCGGGTCGGGTCAGGTGGGAGAGTGTTTTTTTCTGACAGCGGGTCGGGACCCCGATGTCAACCCGCCACCACACGCCTTTCCCAATGTTGGGTCTGTCAGCGCTGAGCAGACCCAACAGGCAGTGGCAGGAGACCCAATTAATCTCATTAACATCTAGTTGACAGATCATTAACAGGTTTTTTTAACTTATCTTTTCAATTTGACTTCATGGCCACGGGGACCACATTGTTCGGGGACCATGGCTGTCAACCTGAGGCGGGAGTTCAGTGGCCATTGCTCCAGCTGATTACTTGACAGCTTCAAATGTACAGTAAAAGCTCCCACCTGACAGATCATCACTTTCCTCAGCCATAAGGTGTAGCTCAGTCCATTTCCTGCACAGATTCTGCAGGCTTTCCTCTTTCCACTCTCCATCCAGTATTACCTCATTGGAAGAACTCTCTCACCATTGTCAGAATGCTTCTGTCATCTCTACTTCACCTGCCATCTATTCCATTTATACTATCTCACCTTGGCCCTCAGAATCCGACCGCGATCAGCCCCAACACCAGCAGCACCAGGCACACCAGCAGCACCAACAACAACAACATCAACCTTCTCCGCAATCACCTGATGCTGAACAGGATAGAGGGCATCAGCACCCAACCACATTGCTGCCCGGGAGGCCAGGGATGGCCTCACCATGGTCAGATTTACTTCACTTGACGCTGTACACCCTGGCTACCACAAGCGCCAGGTTGGCACCACCCCACACCAACACCATAAAGCATTCCTACAATGCCCAAGCCATTCATTTTACACTCACCACCATTGCGGGGGGTACCGTTATGTCTCACCATTCACTGCAATTCACTAAGCCACTTCCAAAGGTGTACACAAATCTGTCCAAGAATGGAAAGTGTTGAAAATAAAGATTTCAATGTTTGACAGCACATTAACAGAAACTTCACATGAACATTGGCTAAAACACCCAAGTGCCTACCCTTGTGTGTTGTTAGTTGGTATGATTGCACTAGGATGAGGGTGAGTGTGAGGGGTGGCTAGTGAGATGGGAATGTGATAATGTAGATAGAGAGAGGGATGGGTGGAGTTGCAAGGTAAGTTGGTGTGAGTAAGGATGTGCAGGGGTAGGGTAGGGAAGGCAGTGTGATGGGGATGTGATGAGGGGCACAGCAGGATGAAGGTGATTGTGGCTTTATACTAACATTTCATGATCTAATGATATCATTGAAAGGTTTGCGCCACTGCACCAAGTCCTCCTGACGACATCCCTTCCTGTGCTCCTGTGCAATGTGCAACCAGGCTGTGTTGGTCTCCTGGGGAGGTGTCTTCCGCCCATCGGAAGGGAAGAGGACCTCCCTGTGTGCTCTGACTCCCTCCATAAGCATATGGAGGGAGTCATGGGAGAACCCTGCACCTCTGTGCAATCATTGTCAGTGTTTGCAGCACCTCAATGCTGTCAAACACTGACAGCACAAATGTCAAAATAAAGTTGGCCATGGTCCCTTTAAGGAAACCGGCTGATGACGTGTCATCAAAAGACGTCACCAGACCCACTTCCTCTAATTGGCCGGCAAACACGCTGGGTGGGTTTAACAACCCAATAAAGGGAAAATCATTTTGCACAGAGGGCTGGAGGCAGCAGTGGGGTTGGGACCCGCCACTGACGTCGCCCGCTATGGTGAGCAAAATCCCGGCCTAAGGGTTTGTCCACAACTGATTGTTTGAGAAGGGAGAGAAGGATAAAGTGGGTAACTGTAGACCCACTTCAGTTACTCTAAAGTTTTCACAGTCAAACCAGTACCCTCCTCCTATTCCTGTTTTCCCTGTTCTTTCACCTACTACTCGACACAATGATACCACTCCCTTCAAGGGAGACTATAGGATGTCCCAGACTTCTGCTTGGGGTGCTGCTGCTTTCCCAGCCATGGCACAGCACCATGAAGAAATCCACAAGCAGTGACACTTTACAATAATCAGTAACGGTGGCAAACCATGTTTGATTCTGGCTGACATAATGGATTACATCACTTTCAATTACTGTATCCAGAACAAGTTGACAGAATAAAAATCAAGCTTCAATCAATAAAATGACAAGATCAATGTAATTTTGGCATAGGGCACTTACTGTATCTGCTCTTTTAATGTTGCTTTAAGGCCTGAATTACTCCCAAACCTCCTTTCTTTACTGGCCCTACATGCTCTAAGTGTGCCCAGTCTGCCCTCAATATGCAGATGACGGCCCTCAGGAATATCAAGTACGAATTTCTTCCCCTGAGGAACAGTAAATGTGGTGCACTACATCCCATTGCTTCCAAACATCACCTGCCTAGGAAGGTTTTTAAAATATCCTGGGTCTCAAACTTCGGCCTGTGAGCGCATTTTGCACTCATCCCACCCGACACCCAGTTGGGGTTAAAATCTCCCTCCTGATGTCTATCAGCACCTTGGGAGGGGGATCGAATTGTTGGAAAGGGTACAGAGTTGTAGTGAGACCAAAGACAATGGCTTTGGTCTTCCGATGTTTAACTGGAGGAAATTGCAGCTCATCCAAGACTGGATATCGGACAAACAGCCTGACAGCACAGGGGTAGTGGAAGGGACGAGAGAGGTAGCGCAGAGGTACAGCTAGGCATCGTCAGCATACATGTGGAAGCTGGCCCCATGTCTGTGGATGATATTGCTAAGGGGCAGCATGTCAACGAGGATGAGGAGGTCGTCAAGATAGATTCTTGAAGGTAAAGTGTGAGGGGTGGAAGAGAAGCCATTGCTGAAGATGCTTTGGCTATGATTTTTTGACATTCTGGAGAGTTGTATGTTGGACATTTTGAGGAGTTAAAGGTTAATAATCAAACTTCTTTGTCTCTTGGAGCAATAAGCTTTCCAATACAAACAGGATGGCTTTGAGTGTGGTTTGTCATCTGCTTTTAGTGTCTGTGTGTTATATGCGAGAAATGCTTGTGCAAGGAAGTGACAGTAATGACATCAGCCATGGGTGAGTAAAGTATAACTTTGGTGGCTAGTGTAATAAACATAGGGGGAAAAATTCAGTTGGTTGCGCCTCCCGTTAGCGCCTTAAGAGGGCGCTAATGGGGCGTAAAGCATCTAGCGCCCAGACGCGGCGAAGTTTGCGCCGCTTGCGAAATTAACTAGACATTTTGCGGCGGCGCTAAACACTACCGCCACGATCTCCTGCGCCGGCAGATCGTGACGTCAGTCGAGTGCGCAACGCCCCGGTAACGCCCCGGAGCGGATATTGAGTGGCGCCCCCTGCCTTACCGCCTGATGCTAGCAACGACAGGTTGAGGGGAGCGTTCTGCAGTCATGAAGGGAAAGGGGGAGCGCTATTTAAAGGTGACCGCTTCCTGCCTTTTATTGTTGGTGCCATTTTTGAACTACGCATTCTGAGAGAGAGAGACTTCTGGAGAGATTCAACGTTGTGTGAAGGAGTTTTGGGTACTGAGCAGCACTTTGCAGGTTCATTTTGATTTGCCATTCCTTGTATCGATTTACTCTCCATTGTTCTTTCCAGCAGATTTGATGTGCAGGTCTCTCCAGGCCGAGATTCAAGGCTGCAATGAGCAGGATGTGGATGGAAAGCAAGATTAACCATCCCCTTTAAGAACTGGCCCGTGCCATTGTGTGTGTTCCATTGCTGACTGACATTACATGAGCTTCGCCAGCGCTCTGAGGTAGCACCTCGCTCCTCGGCCTTTGCGCCTTAAGACAGGTGTGAAGCGCCTGATTTAGCGCTCCAATCACCTCCAGGGACGATAAAAGTCAAGTTTGCAGTCGGTGGCGATAATTAGCGCCAGGCGCTAATCTTTGCGCCCGGCCGATAATTGCGCCCAAATGGGGCGATACTGAATTTCTCCCCCATAAGGTCTTATCTGTGACATGTGCCTTTGATGTAGGCAAAATATGGTGTATAAAGGAGCATGGTTTTCAATAGTTCTTCAGAGGGCTTGAAAGCTAGAACTAGAAACTGAAATCCACTCTTGGCCGAGATTTCGCCTACCGAGATGGGCTCAGTGCGGCCGAGGTAGGTGGCGGGTTGCGACCCCGCTTCCGGCTCCATCCCACTCTGTGAGAAGAATTTTCCATTGATTGGGCGAGGTTCCCGGCCAATTAAAAGGAAGCGGGTCTGATGACGTCATTTGATGACGCGTCATCAGCCGATTTCTTTGAAGGGACCATGTCCACATTCATTTTGCGGTGTCGATATGCGCGATCTTCACTTCACCTGACGAAGGAGCAGCCGCTCCGAAAGCTTGTGATTTCAAATAAAACTGTTGGACTATAACCTGGTGTTGTGCGACTTCTCACTTTTGCACATTCATTTTGACAGTTGTGCTGTCAGTAATCTACAGCATTGAGGTGCTGCAAACACTGACAAGCACTGCACAAAGGTGCACGGCTGCACCCAGGCTCTCCCATGACTCCCTCCATATACTTATGGAGGGGGTCACAGCACGCAAGGAGATTCTCTTCCCTTCCAATGGGCGGAAGAGACCTCCCCAGGACACTAACACAGCCTGGTTGCACATTGCACAGGAGGGCAAAAGCAGTGATGTCATTAGGAGGACCAGGCTGCAGTGGCAAAAACTTGTCAATGATCTCAGTAGATCACAAAACGTTACTGCAAAGCCACACTCAACCTTATCTTGCTGAGCCACTCATCACATCCCCATCACTCTGCCTTCCCTACCCTACTCCTGCACATCCTTACTCACACCAACTTACCTTGCACTTCCACCCATCCCTCTCTATCTACATTATCACTTCCCCATCTCACTCGCCACCCCTCACACTCACCCTCATCCTAGTCCAATCATACCAACTAACAACACACAAGGGTAGACACTTGGGTGTTTTCGCCAATGTTCATGTAAAGTTTCTGTTGCTGTGTTGCCAAACATTGAAATCTTTATTTTCCACACTTTGTGTTCTTGGACAGATCTGTGTGCACCTTTGGAAGTGGCTTAGTGAGTTGCAGTGAATGGTGAGACATAACGGTACCCCCCGCAATCGTCATGAGTATGAAAGGAATGGCTTGGGCATTGTAGGGATGCTTTATGTTGTTGGTGTGGGGTGGTGCCGACCTGGTGCATCATGTGTCAGCCAGGGTGTACAGCGTCAAGTGATGTAAATCTGGCCATGGTGAGGCCATCGTTGGCCTCCCGGGCAACAATGTGGTCGGGTGCTGATGCTCTGTGTCCTGTGCAGCATCAGGTGATTCGGAGAAGGTTGGTGTTGTTGTTGGTGCTGCTGGTGTGCCTGGTGATGTTGATGTTGGGGCTGATCGTGGTGGGATTCTGAGGACCAAGGTGAGATTTTTTCAAGGGCACCGATGCTGCTGGAATAGGTGGCAGCTGAAGCTGAGATGACAGAAGCGATCTGTCAATGGTGAGAGAGGTTGCTCCAAGGAGGTGACAGTGGATAGAGAGATTACTCCAAACACTTCCAACCTGCATAAAGCTGAAAAGCGTATTTCAAATCCTGAAGGCTCCAGCTTCTAACATTGGAAAGTGAACAGCTGTGAAATGGTAGCTTTTATACCACTTTTGCAGTTGTCACCTATTCAGAGCAATGGAGAGTCATTGAGAACACGACATACTTACCTGACATGATCCCCGAGTGCCATGAAACTTATCAAAAAAGTGGAGAAATGGTAAGTACAGGGTAAAATGCTGTTTAAATACCTTTTAACAAGCTCTTAACTATGTCAATTAGTTCCCTCGCTGCTTGGTGTCGGGTCTGTAAAGCACAGACAGACCCGACACTTGGGAAACTGACATGGAAGCTGACCCGCTGTCAATCTTTTCTATTTTGACAGCAGACCCGCCTCCGAACCCGCCCTCTGAGCGCCGTCAAAATTCCAGCCTCTGTGTGTAGTTGGGCTGATCACCTGTACTAGATATCAACAAAGTATACTCCATATCATCCACCAAGTGCCTCGTGCTTACTTGAAGTATGTCGTTATGACACATAGAAGGAAGGAGGTTAGCTAACAGTTGAATGTTAACAATTGGTGCTGTGAACTCGTCCAACAAATACGCGGACGGTGAGTATGATTTAGTATCGATAATGGGTATAAATAGCTCCTGGGAATCGTGATCTAGGGAATAAAACGGCGACAGACAAAATAGATGGTTTCTCGATGAAGTTGGTCCCTTTGAAAATTTCTGATTAAAAGTAAGGAGGTCCTTACGTTTTGTCCAAAGAAATTTTAAATGGGAGCTGGGAGGAAATTGAACAGACACTGGCGAATGTGTGATGAGAGAGTGGAGTTGGAAAATAAAGTACGCGGCTTAGATGGTGAGGTGGACAGGCTGCAGATAGAAAAAGTACAGGAAAAAGTGTGCCAACTAAAACAGAAACGGAAACAGAAACAAAAAGTCAATGACCCTGGACTAAAGAAAGTGGAGAACAGTCTGAGGTGTTGTTCATTAATTCGCTAAAGGAAGCCGAGGATGAGAAACTGATACAGAAACAGTTAGAGCTGAAGGCAATGCAAGCAGCTTGCTCAGAGGCACTTAAAGTTTCTGTAGGAATGGGCTGTCTCAAAACTGATCAAATATTCAGTGAAAAGCTAAAATATGGGAGTTGTGAGCATGGTCTAAAGAGATGCGGAATGGGAGTTGGAATGTTGAAAATGTTGAGAGAGTTATAGCGGATCCAAAGGGTGAACTGAGAAAAGGATTGGGACTCTCGACTGGATCTTCAGCGTTCCCTTCACCCTTTACTTTATGTCATTACACCCCTCCCATATACCAGAGAACAGCGTTAAGAATTGTGCAGGAGATAACAGGCTTGGGTGAGGACACGAACTGTGTGCTTGAGATTTTCAATCAGCACAGAATGGGATTAATTAGCAAACATCAGAAATTGAAAATTGGTTTCAGTGAAAAAGGATAAATTATTCTATGATGGAATAAAGAAGGAGAAGGTGGCAGATTGTTTCTCTTTTCTTCTGTTCTACAGCTACAGAAGTTTTTATTTCAGTGCACTGTCTCTTTAAAAACCCTGTGTTACTGTCTCTTTAAAAAGCCTATATGAATGTTTCTGTGTCACTGGCTGTGGCTCTGCCCTCTTTTTCAAAATGTATTGTGGTTAGTTTAGGATATTGGTCTGAATTAAGTTGGAATTATTGAGGTTAATTAACATATTAAATTGTTAAAACCAGACTTTTATCATGGCCATGGTGAAATTCTGATTGTTGTAAATTGTGTTAAAGTCTCTAGTTCCGGAAATGAGATTATCACATAAAAATTGGCATTTTTGAGTTTCTGACCTATGCCAAGGACTCTGACTTGAGGTGATTCGGATTGTTTAATCATCTTGGTGGTACTGGAATGTGACTGGTCAAAACAAAGTGATCAGGGGCAAAAAGAGAATGATTTAATTGATCTACTGCTATCTCTATGGCAACAACCTGGAGCCATCTTGTAGTTGGATTGTACTGCAGCCCTGTTTCACAGAATATTTATAGTCAATAGTGGTGTTACTAATGATTTCTGATGCTTTTAACTGATTTTCAATTCCTAGGGTTGGATAAAAAAAAATTGTGCTTTCATGGCTCATGTTTTGAACATTAGAAGTAAACGAGAAGCTGAAATTTATTTCTAACTTTAATTGTATCAGGATCTTTGTGCACGTTTTAAAAGCACAAAGACTTTGAAAAAGTAAACTAGAGTTTTGTTCTTTTTCATTTGAAAAAGTTTTTTAAGTTTACTTGAAAGCTGTGAGAAGCTATGTGAAGCAAGCTGATTGGTGATGTCTGGGTTTGTCTTCTTTTGGAATGCCAAGTTAACTCTTTCCACAAGCAGCTGTTTTTTTGCTTTCTAGTATGAGATTAACTTTGTTTTTAAATTCACTAAGCAACAACTTTTGCATTGCTGAATGTAAACATTTTGGGCATTATTAAATGTTAAATTTCTTAATTTGAGTGGATATTTCCACAATTACCAAGAGTGGTTCTTTGACATAAAAATGGCTTCAAGGAGTTACAGAGCAACCTTTGCTGGAAAAGTGCAGTAGGAGCTCCAGTAGTGTTCAGAATTGAAGTTCTTATCTGCAGACATCAATGGATCTCAAATGTCACAGCGTGGTAACCAAATTGGAATTGAGATTTTGCCTTTCAAATGCTCAGCTTTGGCATATCCAGAGTAGTTTGATATATTCCGAGACAGATTGCTCGGGGTGGGGGTGGGGGTGCAATAGAAGACTTACATCCAAATGTAATTATAAGCACTTCTGATGCCTCTGTAACACCAACAAGCCTGGGCGTAGTTTATTTGTGAAATTTAAATTGATTAGATAAATTGATATGAGTTGCTGTTCAAGCACTCGAGAAGGGACCTTTATCTGAAGATTAAGGGGATAATCAAATTTTATTTCTGAAAAAAGAGTCCTGTCTAAATGGTTCCTCCCCAATGCTACATATGAAGGAAGGATTTTTTTTTTGGGGGGGGGGGGGGGGTGGAGGGGAGGTGGAATTGTATTTGAACTTTGACAAGTTCTGCCAGTCCAACATTGCTAGTCCAGTAGTCCAGTTTGAAACTATTCCTGGTGTCAAGGGGGGAGACTGTTGTGTTAAAGGTAACTAACATCCCTCATCTTGCAGACTGGATTACTCTCTGGAATTGGGATAATTTTGAAATGATAAAATAGACTCAGGCACAATATTGTGGGACATTTTGAAAAAGCAGTCCAGGAAGAGTTTAAGTAGAATGAACAAAAATGTGTTGATAACCTGGATTGATTTGGGAACTTTGTTAAGTGGTAATAATCTAATTGTACTAGATGGTAAAGTTTCTCCAGGGCTCATTGTAAGAAAGGGGGAAATCTTCATTTCTGAGTCTTACTACTAACTAACTGGACTAAATTAAATAAGTATTATTAGTTATAGTTTTAAGTTTGTATTGTTATTATGTAACTCATACGCAATGCACAATGATGCTTGAATAATCACGCTTTTAAAACTAGTGTAGTCTGCCCTGGGTAGAAGTGGTTAGATTTTAAATGCAGTCGTTGGGCCTCCCTTGACTAAGATTTTAAAAGTGTTTTTCAGCAAACTTATTCATTAAAACAGACAGCTTGTCTGTGGGAACACAACTAGCAAGGTCATATGTGGCTGCCACTGTGTGGAATGTTATATCTGCAGTGAATTAAAAACATAGGCAAATACACGGACACCATATCTCTACCGATGGCGACATGTTCCGTTTGTGTTGCCATAACTACCCCAGAGATCAGTCTTGATGGTCAAAAACAGATGATGTCAGGGTGTCATGAGATGAGGACCTGACAGGGGCAGGTACGTGGCATCCCTGTAATTTTCAGGTGTAAGTCAATGATTGGGTTAACTGGTCCCCATAGACATAGCGGGGAAGAAGAAGGGGTCTCTCAAACACTTAGGTTGTAGAGGCATTCGGCAAAAAGCTTGGGAACATCCACCAGAAGAGCTGAGGAGGGTTTCGGGTTGGCGGAAGACCCACATGCATCACACCGGGCGGACGAACAAATCTAGAGGCCAGGTCCGACAGGGGTTGACCCGTGGAGATCGCGTCTTCTACCAGGGCCTAACAGGTAATATAAACCTTGATTGCGCCTTGTTTAACTTCCTCTCAGACGCTGTAATATATCAAGTCTCACTTTCACTGAATAAAATATAATTACTGTCACCAATATGGGTCAAGTTGAATCTTTCGGAACTCAGGAGTGAAAGGGTTAATTGGCACAGACCCAGAAACTCAACAAATTGGTGACCGCAGCAGGACGACTTGACAGATAGTAATTAATAAACATTTTGTTCAGTGGAACTGGAGTCCTGAGATCTGTGGCCCGGCCAGGCTTTCGATCCAGGAAGGAAAACATCTGGTTGGGGGGGGGGGGGGTGTAGGACTAATCTCCGGCCAGTAGTTGAGCGATCGGTTTACAAAGCATGGCTAACCTGACAGCTGTAGAGCATGCCAGGGACAGGGAACTTGGGAAGCTGCTCCCTGCCACTAACCTGGTATCATTCCTTGCGAGTCCATAAGATGACTTGTACTGAAAAGCTGTCGATTGGGTCCAGAGTCAAATTGACGAGGGCAAGTTCAAATTGGACAAAGGGAAGCGTATATTGGCTTACACAACCTACCTCTGCGCCGAGCGTGGAGACTTGAGAGGTGAACAGGTGAGAGAGGAGAAGCATAAAGAGGTGAGACAGTGGGAGCTAGAGAGGGGGAAAGATCTAAGCTGCATGCCAACCCATCTGAGAACTCAGCAAAGGAAGGGGAAAAACAGGGAATTAGGGAATAAGTTGCAGAGACGACAATTTAAAAAGGTGAAAAAAAGAAACTTAAAGTTGAAACCGACACTGAAGCTGCCAGCTTCTCTGCCAAGAAAAATAAAACACTAGATTACCGAGTGAAAGGAACCTTAAAGGATGCTGGAATTTCAGTTGTGTGAAAGTGTGGAAGTTTTCCTGACTATGAATGTTTAAGAAGTTACAGTGTTTCTTTTGTCTGAAAGTCTGTCTTTAAAAAATAAAGGGAAAAAATTTGGTTGGTTAGCGCCTCCCGTTAGCGCTCTGTTACTGCCCCGCGGAGGCGCTAACGACTTATCGCCCGTGCGTGGTGATTTTAGCACTACCCACGACATTCAACTGGCGGTTTGCGATGGCGCTGAACATTACCGCCACGATCTCCTGCACCCAGAGATCGTGACGTCATCCAGCCGCGCATCACCCCGGACCGGAAATTGATTCTCGCCCCCTGCCGCTAGGAACGACAGGTAGAGGGGGACAGTTGCTGGGAGCTGGGGGAGCGCTATTTAAAGGCGTGCACTTCCTGTTTTTTCCTGTCGGCAATCAATTCTGCCTACGCAGGTTGAGAGAGGGAGAGAGGCGTTTGGAGACATTTAACGGTTTCCTACTTGAAGGAGTTTTGGTCGTCAGCAAGACTTATCAGGTTCTCATTTCTGTTACCTTTAGTACTACCACATTTGGAAGAGTTAATGGGGGCTGCACTAACATGAGGCCTCGTCCTCCAGCTTCACCGTCGGAGGCAGCGGAGGCGGAGAGAGAGAGTGGAAAACGTGGCCAGAGGGAGGAGGGCCAACAGGGCTCTGCACAGGAGACGTTACCCTCCCAGGGTATTCCGGGAGCAATTCTCATATATCCATCTGTCAGAGGAGCAGTGTATTAGAAGGCTCCGCTTCAGCAAGGAGGTGGTCACAGAGCTCTGCCACCTCCTGCAGCCAGAGCTCCAGCCTCAGCTCAGGACGTCTCTCTCAGTGGCTGTGAAGGTGACAGTGGCTCTCAATTTCTACGCCAGTGGCTCCTTCCAGGCTTCAACAGGGGATATTGCAAACATATCCCAGTTCGCTGTCCACTGCTGCATCCGGGAGGACACAAATGCTCTCTACAGATGGAGAAGGGAGTACATCTCATTCCCCATGACCCGAGACAAACAGCATGAGCACGCATGTGGCTTCGCTAGGATAGCGGGCTTCCCCATGGTTCAGGGCGCCATTGACTGCACGCACGTGGCATTGAGGGCACCTCATCAAAATGCAGAGATGTTCCACAACCGCAAAGGTTTCCACTCTCTGAACGTGCAGTTGGTGTGCGACCACAGACAGTGCATCCTCGCCGTCAATGCCCACTATCCTGGCAGCAGCCACGATTCATTCATCCTGTGCCAGACTGGTGTCCCAGACCTGTTCCAACCACCGCATCAAGCTCATGGCTGGCTCCTCGGGGACAAGGGTTATCCACTCTGCACCTGGCTGATGACACCACTCCATAACCCCAACAATCCTGCTGAGCTCGCCTACAATGAGAGCCATTGTGCCACCAGGAACCTCATCAAACAGACTATCGGTGTGCTGAACGGTTCCGGTGTCTTGACCACTCTGGAGGAGCCCTGCAGTACTCCCCCGATCGAGTATTGGTTTTCATAGTTGTGTGCTGCATGCTGCACAACCTCGCCATTCTGAGAACCCAGCCATTGCCACCAGGGATTGGTGGACCACCTCAGGAGGAGGAAGAGGGAGAGGAGGAGGAAGAGGCACGAGAGGAGGATGAAGAGGAGGAGGAGCAGCAACAACGTGGGAGGGAGGCGCTCAATGTTGCTTTTGCAAGGGCCGTTCGTGAGTGCCTCATTACACAGTGCTTCCGATGATTGAGGGAGAAGATGGCATTTGGGCTCAACAACCACATCATTACAGCCAGCCCGCAGCCCCTATGTATTGGCCAAAGTTCCAATGAGAAACATGAGGAAATTTTAACGTTGAAATAAACATTTTTATTATTCTGAACAACTGTGTCTTATTAAGCACAACCAATAACAAACAAACACAACAATTTATTAACAAACACAACTGGTTCTTACCACATTGAAATAATTCTTTACAAAGTGAATATATTTTACAAATACATTCAACTTTGGTAGAAACACTCCCCCCATTTGGTCTAAAAATGTTAGTTAGTGGGCCTTCCTCAACAATCTCCCTCCCCTTCACACTTCCCCCCTCCCAACCCTACTGCTCCTCTGTAATGTGGCCCCAGTGGCTGCAGCAAGGCTGGTGGAAAACTGCTGAATCTGGGAGCCAGAGACTGCAGTTGACCTTGCAGGACGCCCTCGACCAGTTCTGGGCCTGGAGGGCCCGGCTGCAGACTGCACCAACTCTGCATGGGCAGCAGCAGTCTGGGCTGGCTGGGTTACAGGCTGTGGTAAGTGCAATGGCGGAGTGGCAGTGGTGGGAGCAGGAATGCTGTCATCCTGAGAGAGGACAGCACCTTCCTGCTCGACCGACACACTGCCACTCCCCCGGGGCAGAACCTCAGCATCCAGAGCAATCTGCTCGTGCACAGATTGCTGGCCTGCTGCGGCACCGTCAGATCCCCGGTGGACAGTGGTCGCCCCAGCTACGATGGCAGCAGTCAGCGCTTGCATGGCATCAATCTGAGAGTGCATGAGAACAGTCTGAGATTGGATGGCACTAGCCAATGACTCGATTCCAGCACTAAGCCATTGCGCTGCCTCAGCCTGTGTTGCAATAGATGCTGCCACCTCACCCATTACACACGGCATGGGCTCTGGTTCACCACGGTCTCCCTGCAAGTCAACCATCCTCTGCAAAGAGGCAAGGGTGGGCTCGAGGGTTTGCGCACAGATGACAGCTGTGCTGGCGGTGGACTACTCCACGCTCCTAGCCAGTGCATCCATGCTCTCGGGCACCCTTGCCATTGCACCCATGAGCTCAGTATGCATGCTCATCGCTGCGATATCGAGGTCCTCATCCGAGTCCTGTGCAGCAGAACTCGTGCGCGCACTCACCCTACGGGGAGATGGCCCCCCGAGCTTCCCTTTCCCCATGGTGTTGCTGCAGCCCACTGGGTTCCGGAGCTTCACCAACATCAGAGCCAATTCCTCTGCTCCCCTCCAGTGACCGCGTGGCCCCAGTATCCGATGTCTCGCCCTCGGGAGACGCAGGCAGTGAGGCTCTGGCTTGGTGTTCCTGATCCTCTCCCGCATAGCTTCCACTGGGAGGCTCAGGGGCAGGCTGGTCAGGTGGTGGCTCACTATCTGAAAGCAGGAAGGCACAAGAATGGGTTTAACGTGAGGGGAGGGGGGCAGGAAGGGAGCAAGGAATGGGGACAGTATACTTAGATGGAAAGTGGGAAGGGCTCGGGTTGTGAGGGGGCAGTGGTATGAGAGAAGAGGGAGAGGTGATGAACATACCGTTGCTGTCCCCAAGGGCGTCGACCTCTCCGACTGCCACAGCGCCCACGACATGGCTTGCGATGATTCTGTGCACTCGCTCCTCCAGCTATGTGAGGGGGTGCAGCGCTGTCTGACCTCCTCCTGTGCGTTGCTGCTCCCTCCTGTTATGAGCAAGCTTGGCCTGCAAGAAAAACGACAGCGGGTGAGTGAGTGTGCAGCCATGTGTTTGGCAGATGTGCCTACCATAGTTGAATAGCCATTAATGTCTGCACGGTGTGAGATGTGGATGTGACTTTTAATAGATGGGCATAGTTGTTGGGTGAGTGTTGGGGATTTGACACTTTATAGCGTCTGTGCACAGAGTGAGGTTGAGATGGTGGGATGTAGAGGTATTTCAAGCATCTACTCACCCTGACCACCCGAGTGAGGTTGTTGAACTTCTTGCGACACTGGGTGTGAGTCCTTTGGACCAGGTTTCTGGACGAGACGTAATGGTCCACCTCCCTCCACATCCTTGTGAACTCCCGGGGCAATGGCCTCCTGCCAGTGTCTGGGAACAGCACTGCCCGTCGGCGTTCCACAACCACAACCAGAGCCTCCAATACCTGGTCGCTAAACCGGCGAGCTCGCTCCCTGGGCCTCTGAGCAGCCATGATAACCGTTGTTGAAGAATTGCACCTCCTTGCAGGCCCAGGTCAAAAGCAGCAATGATCAGGGTGAGGCTGTGCAGCCTGATGGACCCTCCCCTTTAAGAACTGGAAGGTGCCAGTCTGTCTGAGTACAAGGTAATTGACATCGCCTGAGCTTGAGTAGCGCTCTGAGGTAGCGCCCCATTCCTTGGCGTTAGCGCCCTAAGGGAACTGTGTAGCACTTGCTTTCGCGCTCCAATCACCTCCAGGGGCATTGGAGACGAATTTCGTGGTCGCCAGCGCTAATTTGCGCTGGGCGCTAAAGTTTGCGGCCGGCCGATGTTAGTGCCCCAAAATGGTCGATACCAAATTTCTCCCCCTCTGTGTCTGTTACGTTTGTTTTAGCTCCATCCACTTTTCTGTGCACAAAGTTAAAAGCCATTTAACCCTTTGTAGTCTTGTCTTGGATGTTGGAAGTTTTAAGAAAGTGTAAATATGTTGAGTAAGTTCATTTCAATTCAAAATTGTGCACCTAGAAGTGGGGAAAACTTTGTGATTTACATTTTAAGTTAAAGATGCTGTGGATATATTTTGACTGGAGCAGCTTGTGCAACTCTGAAAGCTAGGCAAGAGTTTGTTTTACAAAAGATAAGCTTCAGCCTTGAAGTTACAGTTGCTATGGTTCGTGATACTTAATTTGAAATTTCCAAAGCACTTGATTTGATTTGCTTAAATGTGAAAAACTAATTTTTCTCCAGTTATATTCAGTATTTTTATAGTTATTTGGAAAAGCGCCTGAAGGTAACGATGACGTAATTTACTGTTTTCTGTAAGCATGTGCTATTTTGTTTTGTTTTATCTGTTCTGTATTGTGGTTAGTTAATAAAATATTGGTCTGAATTAAATTGGAATTATTGATGTTAACTAACCTATTAAATTGTGAAAACCCGACTTACATTGTGGCCACAGTGAAATTCTGGTTATTATTTTAAATTGTGAGAATTTCTAGCTCCGTACAAGAGATTCTCACATTAAAAAAAAAAATTGGCAGTTTTTGAATTGGAATTTTGAGACATTTGAGGTGATTCTGCTTGTTAAACATTTTGGTTGTACTGGAAAATCTGGGAGTTGGAAACCACTTTTGGAAAAAATGCTTAAAAGTTTAGAAACAATTGGAGTTTAATCTAAAATGCTGTCTTCCCTGATGAAAATGTTTTATTTAAAGCTAATAACGACAGCTTCCCTAATGATTTCTGCAGTTTTAATGGATTTTTAATTCCTAAGGAAGTTTTGAAGGTACAAAGACTTGGAAAAAAAGTTTTGATCGGGAAAAGTTTTTTTTTAATTTACGTGAAGTGACATAATTGTGTACGTCTGACAATGAGTCGCTCCGCCTTCTTATAAACCTGCAAAGGAGTTAACCCTTTCTGCTGACAGTTGTTTTTTTTTGGTTCACCACACAACTTTTGCATTGCTAAATGAAATTTATATATTGGACATTATTAAATTTAAGTTTCTTAATTTTAAGTGAATATTTTCCCATGGTGACAGAAGCAAAATTATGATTTGACAAATTTACCCCCCTGGGCTCTTAAGCAGAGCCACAATGGATTCTCTGCTTTCTTTTGCGAGGACTTCTGTCTCTAATGTCAAAACACCATGTAAACCACCAAGCCGGTTTCTGAAATTGGAACTAATAAGATAAATCAATAAGATAAATTGATTCGAGTAGGGAAAATTGACCTGTAATTTAAAGGGATAATCAAATTTTCACTAAAAAACTGATGGAACGTAGTCTCGGTGGTCCTGCCAATTGCTGTGTATTAAAGAAGAAAGTTTGTGGGGAAATAAAATTGAACATTGCAGTATTGTTGGACTGACAGGTTTTGTCAATGATAAAATGGACTCAGGCACACTATATTGGGTTATTTTGGGAAATAAAAAGGTCCTCTAAAATAAAGAATAAAAAAACCCAAAATGTGTTAATAACTTTCACCAAGTGGGAATGCTGATCTATGTTTTCTCTCTTTAATATTGTACTGGACAATAAAGTTCATCCAGGGCTCATGAATGAGATAGAATGGTGATTAATGGGATGTATAAAATGGAATGAGAGGAAGTGATTGAGGATGTAAGATAGAAACAGGAGAATTACACCACCAAATTGAATTTTCCTAACATTCTAGTGAAAGTCAGGAAAGTGTAGTTAAGAATAGTAAATTGATAATTTTCTCTTGGAGACATTTGTGTCCTTGCCTATGAACATTGTAAAAAAAAAATTGCATTTGATAGCCTGGTCGCTACCCGAGACATCGGAACAATGCAGTGGGAGATGACCAAAGGGCTCCAGATACTCCAAAATAAGATCACCTGTAAGCCCAAGAATTGCTTGCATCGGATGGCACGTGTGGCATGATACGGGGATACCAGTGTGAGTTTGCAAATGTGATTTATTACGTATGAAGCAATTAGCATGCAGAAATGCAGGGTGAATCTGCACTGAAGAACAGGTCTCAGACATGCTCACTTGACAACAGCAAGACATGAAATGGTTAATGTGGCTCAGGAGAGTGAGACAGCTTTTAAAGCACTGACACATACTCCATCGAGAAACTATCTAATTCATGAAACAATCAGGATAGAGTTAAACACACTGGTACTTGCCAGAGGCATTGAAATTGAAGTTGAAGTGGAGAGGGATATAGAATTTGGGTTGGACAATTGAGGGCTAAAGAGAAATCATATTTAGCAAAAATTATCCACAAGATGGATATGAGTAAAGAGAGATCTAGAGAATCTTTTGAGTCCATGATTTGTTGATTGGATGTTAAACTGTAGCTTTCTTTACAATGTCTGTATTCTTTGTCTGCATCATTGTTGCTTGAATTGCATGTACTTAGTCACCGTGCTAATAATTGTAAGACTGAATTATAACTTTGACTGTAATAATTGTGTTTTGTAGGTAACAGAGTGTGGGAAAAGCCAGTACGAATCCAGTATGAGGTGGTTTTGGTGGTGCCTCCTGTGTGAAGCAGAGAGACTGTCAGGTACACTGACTAACATGAGTAAGGTAACAATGGGATTGGGAACCGAAGGTGGTAGGAGAAGGAGTGAGTAGGATAAGAGGCAAGCTCCTACTCGATCTCAAGTGTGAACACCAATGAGGGATTGTTCCTTAGGATGTGCAATGTTACCCGGACTGTGGGGACGACATTCTTGATTGAGGAAGGAACCGGGATGTGTGCAAAATGATCAGGGAAAAGGACGCTACTGTGTCACTACCACTGCAACTACTGTTTTATGGGACTAACAGGACCTGTCCCATTAATATCCCAGTTTCTGCTTCACACCACATCCACCCACAAACATCAACCAACACATTTTACTCAATATCAAAACCTATGCCCAAATAAATTTAAAAATAAACGTTACACTCAAGCATGAACTTCACCACTACGTGGCACAATTCGGGTACGATATTCCCCTGCTGTCTGAGGACTTCAATGAGCTCATGATGTGGCTGAACTCCTCCCTAAAGCATTTTTATGTGCTGGAGCAAGACAACTCAAGAATAGATGTTGAAATTGAAAGCATAGGGAATGATTCGCACTGGTGGGATATTGGGCTTAATATATCAGCACACCCTTGGGTTCGTATTATTTCACACGCTCTGGTAGTCCTCCAACTTGTAATGATAGTATATTTGATATATGTAAGAAATATGTTAAAAAGGCTTAAGCACCGCACTGGGCAGTTGGAAGTGGTTCAAATCTGGAAGAAAACTAAGTGAAGGAAGAACTTTTACTTTGACACATAAGCCAAATGTATGTCTATAATCATGACTAACTGTACTAACGAATTAATGACGGACAAAAATTCGAAGCAACGTAGAGGAGACCTCAGGTGGGGTAAGCTCAGGAAGAAATGAGGAATAGAGGATACCCCAGGTGGGGCAAAACTAGAACTGGAACAGTGAATTGAACCTTTGTGAGGGGTCGGAGGTTGCTCCTCCCCCTCAAAAGGAGTGGACTGTAAGAAAGGAGGAAATCTTCATTTCTGAGTCTCCCTACTAACTAACTGAACTAAATGAAATAAGTATTATTAGTTATAGTTTTACGTTTGTATTGTTATTATGTAACTCATACGCAATGCACAATGATGCTTGAATAATCATGCTTTTAAAACTAGTGTAGTCTGCCCTGGGTAGAAGTGGTTAGATTTTAAATGCAGGCGTTGGGCCTCCCTTGACTAAGATTTTAAAAGTGTTTCTCAGCAAACTTATTCATTAAAACAGACAGCAAGGTCATATGTGGCTGCCACTGTGTGGAATGTTATATCTGCAGTGAATTAAAAAAACATAGGCAAATACACGGACACCATGGGCTGGATTTTGATACTGGGGCGGGTTGGGGTCGTGTTATCCACCCGACTGCAATTGGATGTGGGAGATTGATGCAATTTTCACCTAATTGGGCAATTGCGTTCCAGCATGTGGGAACCCATGAACCAATTAGTGTTTTCAGTCTGAAAGTCGCCTCTGATGATGTCATCATTGCTGCTGCATTGAAGGTCTTCAGAGACTGCCTGGCCTTTGCTGTGAGAGGACCTGGATGTAAAATGAGCAGCAGCCCTAAGTCTGCTCCCAGATATTTTTACACCACCACTCCTAGATATGTCTCCTCTCCATCCATCCATATATGCATCCCCATAGCCAGCCAGCCAGCCTGCCTGCCTGCCCGCACGCACATTCGTGGTTCAGAACAGGCGTGCTTCACGTAGAAAAAGGGTTAAAATCACAAAGGCCTTTCAAAATGGCATTATAGAGGCAATTTAGTGCTTGTTAAGGGCCTTAACAGCCTATCCCGCCTCTTAGAGGCGGGACGGAGTCGGGACCAGCAGACACGATTTAATGAAAATTGCGTGGAGGCGGGATGGAGGCGGATTTGTGCCCGCCCGCCAGTTTTCGCAATTTTAACCCCCCACACACCTCCAAACCCGCCTCCACAGGTCAATGAAAATCCAGCCCCATATCTCTACCGATGGCAACATGTTCCGTTTGTGTTGCCATAACTACCCCAGAGATCAGTCTTGATGGTCAAAAACAGATGATGTCAGGGTGTCATGAGATGAGGACCTGACAGGGGCAGGTACGTGGCATCCCTGTAATTGGAAAGGGGGTTTCAGGTGTAAGTCAATGATTGGGTTAACTGGTCCCCATAGACTTAGCTGGGAAGAAGAAGGGGTCTCTCAAAGACTTAGGTTGTAGAGGCATTCGGCAAAAAGCTTGGAACATCCACCAGAAGAGCTGAGGAGGGTTTCGGGTTGGCGGAAGACCCACATGCGTCACACCGGGCGGACGAACAAATCTAGAGGCCAGGTCCGACAGGGGTTGACCCGTGGAGATCGCGTCTTCTACCAGGGCCTAACAGGTAATATAAACCTTGATTGCACCTTGTTTAACTACTGCTCAGATGCTGTAATGTTATCAAGTCTCACTTTCACTAAACAGTCACCAATACGGGTCAAGTCAAATCTTTGGAACTTAGGAGCGAAAGGGTTAATTGGCACAGACCCAGAAACTCAACACTCAAGAAGGGAACTTCATCCGAAGTTTATGGGAATAATCAAATTTTATTTTTGAAAAAAAAAGAGTCCTGTCTAAGTGGTCGAAGGGTGGGGGGGGGGGGGAGACTGTTGTGTTAAAGGTACTAACCTCCCTCATCTTGCACACTGGATTACTCTCTGGAATTGGGATAATTTTGAAATGATAGAATAGACTCAGGCACAATATTGCGGGACATTTTGAAAAAGCGATCCAGGAAGAGTTTAAGTAGAATAAACAAAAATGTGTTTATAACATGGATTGATTTGGGAACTTTGTTAAGTGGTAATGATTTTATTATATTAGACAATAAAGTTTCTCCAGGGCTCATGAATGAGATAAAATACTATTATAATGAGACGTGTAAAATTGGATCAGAGGAAGTGATTGAGGATATAAGGTGGAAACAGGGAAATTACACGACGAAATGGGCATTTTTCTAGAATCATTTTCTGAGGTAAGTATGGGTGAATTTCAGGAACACAAACAGGGATTAGGAAAAGATATGCGAGTGCATCCCTGAGTAACATAAATCACCTGGGCATGATTCATGAAAAGATTTCAATTTGGTATCAATGTACATTCTATTAAAAGCCAGGAAGGTGTAGGCGAGAATCATTCATTAATAGGTTTCTCTTGGAGATGTTTGCGTCTTTGTCTGTACTAAACAATGCGAAAATTGTATGCGATAGCCTGGCCACCACTCGACATTGGGAGCATGCAGGGAGAGATAAGCAAAGACCTCCGATCTTTTGATAAGATAATTTAAGAGCCCAGGAATGGCTTTTATCTTATGTCAAGTGTGGATACCGGTGTGTGTGCAAATGTGATATGTTGCGTGTGAGGCAACTAGCATGCAGAAATGCATGTTGAAAATAAAGAACGTGCCTCAGACATACTCAGTTACTTGATAACAACATGACATGAAATGGTTAATGTGGCTCAGGGGAGTGAGAAAACTTTTAATCAAGGCAATGACACATGTTCCAGAGAAACTGACACATTAATGGAACAATACAGAGTTAAACACATCGGTACCTATCAGAGGGATTAAAATTAAAGAAGGACATTGAATTTGGATTTCTAAAATTCAGGGTTGGGTTCCTTTGAGTTAACAATGAAACTGGGATGACTGAAAGCCAGCAGGAAATAATACTTAGCAGGAATATCCACAAGATGGACAATGGTAAAAGGCGAGCTAGAGAATCACCTATACTAGATATCAATGAAGTCTATTCTTTATACTCCACCATCAAGTGTCTTGTGCTTATTCGAAGTGTATTGTTATGAACCATAGAAGGAAGGAGGTTGACTAACAGTTGAATGTTAACAATGATCAGATAGATACGAGATAGATATGAATTGAACCAAGTGAAGAAGGTCCAACCAAATAGTACAATGGAGGAGAGGCATTGAAGGAGGATGATGTGGATGATTGTGTCAAAAGCTGCAGAGAGTTGAGAAGGATGAGAAGAACTAATGCACCACAATCACAGTAAGAGAGCGTGTCATTTGTAACTTTGGTTCAGGCCGTTTCAGTGCTGTAGGATGGGGTGGAACCCTATTTAGAGAGATTCAAACAGGGAGTTGCGGGAGAAATGGGTATGGATTTGGGAGACAACATGTTCATGGTCTTTGGAGAGGAAAGAGAAGTTGGAGAAGGGGCTGATAGCTTGCAAGGGCGGAGAGGTCAAGGGTTTTTTTTTGAGGAGGGGGATGATGATGATAGCGGTTTTGAAAGGAAGGGGCACCGTCCCGGAGGAGATGGAACAATTTACTATGTTAGCTAGCATGGAGCACATCAGGGAGAATCTTAGGGTGGGGCTTGGGAGGGAGTGGTAGAAGAGGATTTTAAAGGAGAGACAAGAGGATGGAACAGGCGGCTGCATTTTCAGTCCTCCCCTATTTTAAAATAACTTAATTTTTCACCCGTCAACTATCCTGCTCCTTCTCCCCAGGACCTCCTCTTCAGCTAAATATTTTGAAATGATATTACTGAAACTTTAATTTGTCCACCCTTGCCTCTGATGTCATTCTTCTCTACTAGCAGACCTCCCAACATCAAGATTCCTACTCCCACCACAGTTTCCTATAAACTTTCTTTTAAACCCATTAGCCCCAATTAGAATTCAGGGCGTAAGTGTGGCTTGGGAGGGGGGGAGAGGGGAGGGGAGGGGAGGTGGGTGACAAGCTCACACGGCCATTTCGACGAGAAACCCGGGTCATCATCGTCATTTAAATCAGGACTCCTACCCAAAGCTGGTGGGAGCGGGAAATTGTGCGGCAGCAGGCCATCGTCGGGGACCCAAGGAAACGGTCTCCAGCAAGGTAAGTGATGGAGTAGAGGCAAAGGCAATTGCAGTCACAGGAAGGGGAAGAGAAGCCCAGAGCAAGGGAGGCCCAAGTATTCCTTGTAGGGCCCAAAGGAACACTCTTGCTCCTCCTGGCCTAAGGAAACCTATTAAAAATTTAAATCATTACTTACCTGGGTCTCATCTGGCCCTGGATCCAATTCGTGGTATCTTTCCTGGGCACAGTTGGCACTGTGCACGACGCAGGGTCATTGGAACCTGACTTTTGAATATTTATAAATCCATCGCCTGCCTGCAGAGAGGGCCTCACACACCTTTCGAAACCTTAAAATTACAGCAGGCTGAAACGGGGAGGCGAGACCTCTGCCGCCCGCATACCCCATTCACGTCAGGCACGGAGGGTTAAATCTGCACTTTAATGTTTTGGTCATTTGGCCGTTTCATTCTGCTCCCGATGGCTCTCACTGGCCTGATGTCATCCGCTGTGCACCGCCAATCCTGATGCTTGCCTTCCTCGCCCTTACATTTAGATATTGAGCAGCAAAATGTAAACTCAGGATGAAATTCCCATTCTTTCATTGCTGCCTGCCTCTCCCCTTCCAATTACCGCCCCCACCTCCCCGCACCCCCCCCCCCGTAAACCATCTCTGGTTATATTTCCTGTTCCAAGCAACCCGCCGGCTGTCAATCCCTTCCTCCCCAACTGATTGCATTTTCCCTTCTCAGGTTACCCCTAGCCCACTTAATTTCCATTTTTACAGTAATCCCCTGGTCCCCTGCTGTAATTCCTAAACACAACACCGCCACCCCTCACTGGCTGTATTTCTCTTCGCCAAATGGCTGGCTGTTCCATGCTTCAATCCCCTACCCCTGCTAATCTGAATTCACTTTCCTCCCTCTCCCTTCCCCTCCCCATCTACTATATTTGCCCTCTCCTCTCAGTCTTCTCTCACTCCCCTTCCCCTCTACCTCACTGCCTCCTCTCCCACTCCCCGCCCCTCCTACTATCTTCGCCCTTTCCTCTCACTGTCTTCTTTCACTGCCCTTCCCCATCTCCCTCTTCTCCCCCACTTTGGTTCCAATATCCCCCACTCTTTGATCCTGTTTGATCTGAAAAATTCAAAATAGTGTAGTCTATCTGAGTGCAACAACACGGGGAAGCAATATTAATTTCAGGTCTGTACGAGGTATTAGTCTCTGGTTCAGCATCACCAGTCTCTCCTGTAAGAGGACTTTGCATTCTTGCAATCAGGAGTTCACTTTTTGCTACCCACTTTCTAGTCATATGATATTGTAATCTGGGGGGGGTGTAACAATGAGACCCCTCGCTGTGTGAACTGGATACTGCAATCTCACATATAGCACTACGTGCATTTCTCATATCCACTGGAAGTAGAGAGATAAGTCCAAATGTAAACCAACAAACTGATTTATTTGAATGTAATATATGAATGAACTACATAAAGTTTACAATGAATTTCAGTCTATTTCATAAAGCTCCTCATAACAAAGAAAATAACAAAGCATACCACACTGTCACTGTTAATGGGCAAATCCCACTTTACTGATGAGCAGATCTCTAAACCTAGTCAGCACTGAATTTTGAAAGGGAGATTACACTGTGTGCCTTACATTACAGATTACTGCAGACTCACCTGTGTTGCAACTTGACAGGAAGCCAAAGGATTGACTGCTGTCCGTCTCCTTGGTCTCCATGCCCAGGGATTGGCCAGTCAAGCTGCCAATTAAGCCTGGTACCATCCTCCTAGGTGTGGGCTCCCAGCAGTTGCCCTCTTCTGGGCTCACAATGAACCCATATAGCAAAATTAAACGGGGAGGATACGGCATTTGTAACAGAGCCCGTTGATATTTCATCCATTAATTTAAATGGATGGAAAATAGAGCAAACTCTGTTACACTCGTGTTGCCCATCTGACTCTCCCATCTTCTGATTGCTACTCCTGTGTTGTCACCTCAATTTGCCCATCTTCACTGCATCTCAGTGCTTCACCCAATGTTTCCTCCCGGCTCATCTCAGCTGACATGCCCAAAGATAACATATCTGTGCTGGTGCAAATGCACTGGGGCTGGTTGCAATATATGGAGTTCTTTTTTTATTATTCGTTCCTGGGATGTGGGCGTCGCTGGCAAGGTCAGCATTTATTGCCCATCCCTAATTGCCCTTGAGAAGGTGGTGGTGAGCCGCCTTCTTGAATCGCTGCAGTCGGTGTGGTGAAGGTACTCCCGCAGTGCTGTTAGGGAGGGAGTTCCAGGATTTTGACCCAGCGACGATGAAGGAACAACAATATATTTCCAAGTCAGGCTGGTGTGTGACTTGGAGGTGGTGGTGTTCCCATGCGCCTGCTGCCCTTGTCCTTCTAGGTGGTAGAGGTCACGGGTTTGGAAGGTACTGTCAAAGAAGCCATGGCGAGTTGCTGCAGTGCATCTTGTAGATGGTACACACTGCAGCCACAGTGCGCTGGTGGTGGAGGGAAGTGAATGTTTAGGGTGGCGGATGGGGTGCCAATCAAGCAGGCTGCTTTGTCCCTAGATGGTGTCAAGCTTCTTGAGTGTTGTTGGAGCTGCACTCATCCAGGCAAGTGGAGAGTATTCCATCACACTCCTGACTTGAGCCTTGTAGATGGTGGAAAGGCTTTGGGGAGTCAGGAGGTGAGAAACTCGCTGCAGAATACCTAGCCTCTGACCTGCTCTTGTTGCCACGGTATTTATATGGCTGGTCCAGTTAAGTTTGAGTGATGCTTGATAGGTGCATGTATGATGTGGCTGTGTGCTGCTTCTCCCTGGTGCCAGGACCCTCATCTTGGGCGGTGCCTACACAAAAAGAAAGTAAACATATGTTCGCATAGGATCTGCAGCCAATGGCACTGCACGCAGTATCAAGGCTACTATGTGGGTTGCAGCAGAGGGGTAGATGTGGCTGCCTGTTAGTCAGTGATAGAGTGCAAAATTATAGCAAGATGATGAATTTAAAGCATTTACCTTGTTGGGCTAGCATGAAGCCACCAAGCTTTTCCTAATCCATTCCCTCAGTGACCTGCAGCCAATTAGTTGGAGGCCATTTTGCTCACGTCTATTGAGTTTGGGTGGTCTGCCCCTAGTGCAAATTCTCTCACAAAGTAATGCACAGCCTTCCACTATGCAAACAGATGCTTTCATCATTAGCATTGAAGGTGAGATTATAGCCCTATGCCCAGCCTACATTCCACCTGGAGTGAAATAAGGAATGGAATATAGGAACAGGAGTAGGCCATTCTGCTCCTCCAGTCTGTTGCACCATTCAATCAGGTCATGGCTGATCTGTACCTCAACTCCATTTTTCCGCCTTTTCTCCATAGCCCTTGATAGCATAATCTAACAAAAGCCTATCAATCTTAAGTCTTGAAAATTTTAATTGACCCAGTATCCACAGCCTTTTGGGGAGAGTGTTTCAGATTTCAACTACCCTTTGTGTGAAAACGTTTTTCCTGATTTCACTCCCAAATGGCCTAGAACTAATTTTAAGATTGTGCCCCCTTATTCTCGATTCCATGATCCAGAGGACATAGCTTCTCTGTATCTACCCTATCAAATTCCTTTATCATTTTAAAGACCTCAATTAGATCTTTCCCTTAACCTTATAAACTCAAGGGAATACAAGACAAGCTCATGTAACCCTTTAAGCCCCAGTATAATTCTGGTGAACCTGCACTGTACCACCTTCAAGGAGTGGAGAGCATATAAGTAGTTAGAGAAGCCATAATGAATGGGTAAACAGGGAACAGTTCTGTGAGGGAAGATAACCTTGGCTTTCATTAACAATCAAGTTAGAGCTACAGATGAGAAGGTGTTAGATTGGAGGGTTCATCACCAAAAAACTTATTTTTTAAAATTAGTTTATGGGATGTGGGCGTCGCTGGCAAGACCAGCATTTATTGCCCATCCCTAATTGTTCTTGAGAAGGTGATGGTGAGCCGCCTTCTTAACCCGCTGCAGTCCTTGTGGTGAAGGTACTCCCAGTGATGTTAGGTAAGGAGTTCCAGGATTTTGACCCAGTGACAATGAAGGATCGGTGATATACTTCTAAGTCAGGATGGTGTGTGACTTGGAGCGGAACTTGGAGGCGGTGGTGTTCCTATGCGCCTGCTGTCCTTGTCCTTCTAGGTGGAAGAGGTGGTGGGTTTGGGAGGTGCTGCCGAAGAAGCTTTGGCGAGTTGCTGCAGTGCATCTTGTAGATGGTACACACTGCAGCCACGGTACGCCGGTGGTGGAGGGAGTGAATGTTTAAGGTGGTGGATGGGGTGCCAATCAAGCGGGCTGCTTTGTCCTGGATGGTGTTGAGCTTCTTGAGTGTTGTTGGAGCTGCACTTATCCATGCAAGTGGAGTGTATTCCATCACACTCCTGATTTGTGCCTTGTAGTTGGTGGAAGGGCTTTGGGGAGTCAGGAGGTGAGACACTTGCCGTAGAATACCCAGCCTCTGACCTGCACTTGTAGCCACAGTATTTATGTGGCTGGTCCAGTTAAATTTCTGGTCAATGGTGACCCCCAGGATATTGATGGTGGGGGATTCGGTGATGGAAATGCCGTTGAATGTCAAGGGGTGATGATTAGATTCTCGCATGTTGGAGATAGTCATTGCCTGGCACTTTCGTGGTGCAAATGTTACCTGCCACTTATCAGCCCAAGCCTGAATGTCGTCCAGGTCTTGCTGCATGCGGGCATGGACTGCTACATTATCTGAGGAGTTGTGAATGGCGCTGAACACTGTGCAGTCATCAGCGAACATCCCCATTTCTGACCTTATGTTGGAGGGAAATTCATTGATGAAGCAGCTGAAGATGGTTGCGCCTAGGACACTGCCTGAGGAACTCCTGCAGCAATGTCCTGGGGCTGTGATGCTTGACCTCCAACAACCATCTTCCTTTGTGCTAGGTATGACTCCAGCCAGTGGAGAGTTTTCCCCCCCCGATTCCCATTGACTTCAGTTTTACTAGAGCTCCTTGATGCCACACTCGGTCAAATGCTGCCTTGATGTCAAGGGCAGTCACTCTCACCTCACCTCTGGAATTCAGCTCCTTTGTCCATGTTTGGACCAAGGCTGTAATGAGGTCAGGAGCTGAGTGGTCTTGGCGGAACCCAAACTGGGCATCAGTGAGCAGGTTATTGGTGAGTAAGTGCCGCTTGATAGCACTGTCGACAACACCTTCCATCACTTTGCTGATGATTGAGAGTAGACTAATGGGGCGGTAATTGGCCGGGTTGGATTTGTCCTGCTTTTTGTGGACAGGACATACCTGGGTAGTTTTCCACAGTGTCGGATAGATGCCAGTGTTGTAGCTGTACTGGAACAGCTTGGCTAGAGGCGCGGCTAGTTCTGGAGCACAAGTCTTCAGCATGATAGCCGGGATGTTGTCGGGGCCCATAGCCTTTGCTGTATCCAGTGCGCTCAGCCGTTTCTTGATATCATGTGGAGTGAACCAAATTGGCTGAAGACTGTCTTCTGTGATGGTGGGGACCTCAGGAATAGGCCGATAGGGATCATCTGCCTGAAGATAGTTGTAAACGTTTCAGCCTTGTCTTTTGCACTCATGTGCTGGGCTCCACCATCATTGAGGATGGGGATATTCATGGAGCCTCCTCCTCCAGTTAGTTGTTTAATGGTCCACCACCAATCATGACTGGATGTGGCAGGACTGCAGAGCTTCGATCTGATCCGTTGATTGTGGGATCGTTTAGTCCTGTCTACAGCATGATGCTTCCACGTATGGAGTGGAGCCACTTGCAGTTCACAATTGTCATGTGATTGTGTTTGTGGGTGCCATCAGTCATGCTGTGGACTTTGAGAAATCCTGTAATGTGCATAAATTGAATGGAAACCCAGCAGTAGAATAACACCAAAGTGAAAAATAGTAATGTTGGCAAACAATACATCAGGGACCTGCGAAATGTATTTGTGCACCGTGGATTGACTGATGTTGCTGAAATCCCATTGGTAGATTGGATTGAGCGAAAGGCAGAAAAGTTCAGGGCTATGGTGACCTTATCTACCTCGAATAGTGTCATCCCTGTGGTAGAGGTTGCCTGCAGGTCAGATTCAAGTGGGTGCCTCAATTATGGTCTCCCTGGGGCAGCAGAGCTAGCAAAGGCAGCTTTTCTCAGATATTTCCAGGAAGGTGTGCTTGCATTTGTAGACATGGCTGCATGGGCTAGGGTGGAGGTGTGCAATCCATGTCTGGTGAAACCAAACCTATCTTGCTGACTGACTTTCTCCTCCAAATATCAAAAGCGAGAGGAATATCCATATTTGGCTTTTCAATAAAAAAGTCTTGGTGCCAACAAACTGGGATAAGAACCTCCAAGATAAAACAGCCAAAACAAAAACACTCAAAATTATCACAAACCCAGATTTAAAGTCCAATTTCATATATGCTTTAAACTGAAATAAAGCTGGGGTCCCTTCTAAACATCAACTTCGTGTAATTTCAAAACATGTCTAACCTTGATCACTCGTTTTATACAGGTGAACTATGCGCACAACACATTCCCAGCCAGAACATTGTGTACTATATCAAAACTAAGCTCTTGCATGTTTTCATTTATTTTACTTCAGCCAAAAGATCATGATGACCCACAATGGCTGGACATAAATTTCCCAGTCCTCAATCGTACATTCCACTCTAGCGTTACCTGCCATGGCAACTGGAAAATTTATGCCTTCATTTATTTGAACTAAAAACATGCCACATAACTATTCAACTTTAGCTTCAAGTATAAGAACATAAGAAATAGGAGCAGGAGTAGGCCATTCGGCCCTTTGAGCCTGCTCTGCCATTCAATAAGATCATGGCTGATCTTCTACCTAAACTCCACATTTCCGCCCTATCCTCATATCCCTTGATTCCCTTACTATCCAAAAATCTATCGATCTCCGTCTTGAATATACTCAGTCACTAAGCATCCACAGCCCTCTGGGGTAGAGAATTCAAAAGAATCATAAAACTGAGTGAAGAAATTTCTCCTCATCTCCTAAATAGCCAACCCCTTATACTGAGACTATGACCCCTAGTTCTAGACTCTGGTATGAATTCAGAACACATCTAGCAGCTCAAAACTGGGTATCCATGAGGCACTGTGGACCATCAGCAGCAGCAGAATTGTGTTCCACCACAATCTGGAACCTCATGGCCCGACATATCCCTCACTCTACCATTACCATCAAGTCAAAGGACCAACACTGGTTCAATGAGGAGTGTAGAAGAGCATGCCAGGAGCAGCACCAGGCGTACCGAAAAATTAGATGCCAACCTGGGGAAGCTGCAACACAGGCCTACATGCATGCTGAAGAGCGGAAGCAGCAGGCTATAGACAGGGCTAAGCGATCTCACAATCAACGGATCAGATCAAAGCTCTGCAGTCCTACCACAATCAGTGGTCAATGGCGGTGGACAATTAAACAACTAACGGGAGGAGGAGGCTCTATGAACATCCCCATCCTCAATGATGGTGGAGCCCTGCACATGAGTGCAAAAGACAAGGCTGAAGCGTTTGCAACCATCTTCTGCCAGAAGTGCCGAGTGGATGATCCATATCGGCCTCCTCCTGAAGTCCGCACCATCATAGAAGCCAGTCTTCAGCCAATTCGATTCACTCCACGTGATATCAAGAAACGGCTGAGCGCACTGGATACAGCAAAGGCTATAGGACACGACAACATCCTGGCTGTCATGCTGAGGTCTTGTGCTCCAGAACTAGCCACGCCTCTAGCCAAGCTGTTCCAGTACAACTACAACACTAGCATCTACCCAACAATGTGGAAAACTGCCCAGGTATGTCCTGTCCACAAAAAGCAGGACAAATCCAATCCGGCCAATTACCGCCCCATCAATCTACTTTCAATCATCAGCAAAGTGATGGAAGGTGTCGTTGACAGTGCTCTCAAGCGGCACTTACTCACCAATAACCTGTTCACCGATGCTCAGTTTGGCTTCCACCAGGACCATTCGGCTTCAGACCTCATTACAGCCTTGGTCCAAACATGGACAAAAGAGCTGAATTCCAGAGGTGAGGTGAGAGTGACTGCCCTTGACATAAAGGCAGTATTTGACAGAGTGCGGCATCAAGGAGCCCCAGTAAAACTGAAGTCAAGTCAATGGGAATCAGGGGTAAACACAGAAGTGAGGATGTTCAATGATGATTGCACAGTATTCAGTTCCATTCCATTACCACATGCAGCAAGGCCTGGACGACATTCAGGCTTGGGCTGATAAGTGGTAAATAACATTCATGGCACACAAGTGCAATGCAATGACTATCTCCAAAAAGAGAGTCTAACCACCGCCCCTTGACATTCAACGGCATTACCATCGCCAAATCCCCCACCTTCAACATCCTGGGGGGGTCACCATTGACCAGAAATTTAACTGGACCAGCCACATAAATACTGTAGCTACAAGTGCAGGTCAGAGGCTGGGTATTCTACAGCAAGTGCCTCACCTCCTGACTCCCCAAAGCCTTTCCACCAACTACAAGGCACAAGTCAGGAGTGTGATGGAATACACTCCACTTGCATGGATGAGTGCAGCTCCAACAACACTCAAGAAGCTCGACACCATCCAGGACAAAGCAGCCCGCTTGATTGGCACCCCATCCACCACCTTAAACATTCACTCCCTCCACCACCGGCGTACCGTGGCTGCATTGTGTACCATCTACAAGATGCACTGCAGCAATGCGCCAAGGCTTCTTCGACACCCCCCCCCCCCCAAATCTGCGACCTCTTCCACCTAGAAGGACAAGGACAGCAGGCGCATAGGAACACCACCGCCTCCAAGTTCCGCTCCAAGTCACACACCATCCTGACTTGGAAATATATCGCCGATCCTTCATCGTCACTGGGTCAAGATCCTGGAACTCCCTCCCTAACAGCACTGTGGGGGTACCTTCACCACAAGGACTGCAGCGGTTCAAGAAGGCGGCTCACCACCACCTTCTCAAGGGCAACTAGAGATGGGCAATAAATGCTGGTCTTGCCAGTGATGCCCACATCCCGTAAATGAATTTCTTTTTAAACTAGCTGATGAGGAATGATTATGCTGTACTTGGTATGTAAGTTGGAGAGTGGAAAGCTGTATAATCCTTCCTAGCCATTCCTAATTTATTTGTCATATTTTTCTTACTTGATTCACGTATTAAGATAGATACAAATGAGGAATGCCATTTGGTCATTCTTTCCTTGTGAAGGAAAAAATTCCAGGACTATGGGGAAAAAGCAAGAAAATGGGATTAATTGGATAGCTCTTTCAAAGAGTCGGTACAGGCACAATGGGCTGAATGGCCTCCTTCTGGGCTGTATCATTCTGTGATGATTATCTCAACCATCCAGAAAGACCCCCCGCCCCCCCCCAACCCCGCTCCCACCATCAGGCATTCACGTGTTATATTATTCCAGAGTTTTGATCTCCACCACCCTACACAAAACTTCAGTCCTAAATTTGTTGTTTAGTAGTTTGAACCTGTATCCCTATCCTATTTTCAGGATTTAGTTTGAATTTTCTAGATTCACCTTTTTCTGCATCATTTACTATCTAATATACTTCTGTAAGGTCACCTCCCATGTCGCCTCTTTTCACAATCAAAAGCCCATCTTTCTCCAACTCCATCTCTCCGCCACCCCCTCCCCCCCCATCCCTCCTCTCTAACCACCTCCAGCCCTACAACCCTCCGCCATCTCTGTGCTCCTCCAATTCTGGCCTCTACAACAGCACTTCATTGGCTGTAAAGCACTTGATTCGTCCTGAGGTCGTAACTGGTGCTATATAAATGCAAATCTTCCTTTATTTTCCGCATCCCATATTTTCATCACTCCACCAATGGCAGCCGTGCCTTATTATTTATATTTAATATTAACAAAATCTTACTATAGCCACTCTCCCCGATCCATCTATAACGAGACCATGCTAAACCCCTTTCTTTTAAAGCTGTGTGTGACCACCACCCCCCCGCCTTCCCGTGGACTGTCTGACCCCACCCCCCCCGCGGACTGTCTGACCCCCCCCCCCCTCCCCGCGGACTGTCTGTCTGACCCCCCCCTCCCCGCGGACTGCCTGTCTGACCCTCCCCCCTCCCCGCGGACTGTCTGTCTGACGCCCCCCCCGCAGACTGTCTGACTGACCCCCCCCTCCCCGCAGACTGTCTGAGCACCCCCCCCCCTTCCCCACCGACTGTCTGTCTGACCCCCCCCCCCTCCCCGCGGACTGTCTGACCCCCCCCCTTCCCCACCGACTGTCTGTCTGACACCCCCCCTTCCCCACCGACTGTCTGTCTGACCCCCCCCCCCTCCCCCGCGGACTGTCTGACCCCCACCCCCCCACGGACTGCCTGTCTGACCCCCACCCCTCCCCGCGGACTGTCTGACCCCCCACCCCCCCCACGGACTGCCTGTCTGACCCCCCCCCTCCCCGCGGACTGTCTGTCTGACCCCACCCCCGCACACTGTCCGACCCCCCCCCCCCCCCGAAGGCTTGAGACCTTCATTTCGCCCCAACCCCAATCAAACTAGATGACTGTGTACTCAGCTCACCAACTTTAAGAATTTAAGGAAATGAAGGTTTGACTTCAATAAAAAGTTAAAAAGCAACGTAAAACAACAGTTTGATTTTATTCTGTACAACAATGTCTATTACACTAATAAAGTGAATGGAGTAGGTTTAAGCGGATGTCTGCAGTGGCAAGTTCTTGACAGTTATTACAAAACAATCTGACATAAGTATATTAAAACATTTTATAAGTATTTTTGTTTACAAACTCAGTCCGTATAAGCATTTACTACACCAAAAATCACACCACATGTTTCAGATCTTTGAAAAGAATTATGGAACTTTGACACTTTTCATGCTACATTTTATAGAAACTTATATAGGTCATATGTAGCTTATGTAGAAAGTCTAGACTATATACAGGTCAGGTGTCCTTAAAATTCTTCTTTTCCGTAAGTTACTGTAAAATGTAGGTCCAGTTACTGAGCAGCCTTTTACTATCTAATATGTCCTTTATCCCAAACTTTGTGCAGGTGTGTAGCATTCCCAGGTCTATTAAGATATTCACATTTAACAGAATAATGGACAGGGAACAGCACACCTATCTACCATAATATGGGATTTTACACTGCTGTTTGAAAATGGCCACCAAAACTGTTATGAGAATATCTGCACTACGATTATTCTTCCTTGACACTCTGGACTGCAGCCACCACTAGTGCCTGAGAGACTATATAATTTTCTTCATATACAAAACATTTTCCTCTTTATATTTCCTACTTTGTATTATGTATACAGACACAGGCTTGAAACATCAAAAGTTTGATTCGGACCATAATAATTTTGGTACATTTTCAACCATATGCACAGGAATGTATATAGCAAAAGCAATTAAAAAAAATCATGAAAGAATATAGTTCACCACAGGAAATGTCTGGTTGCATATCTGGCAAGGCCATATCGATCTCCTGTGAATCAGTTTTGTAAGTATAAAGCACACACACTCAAATGATTACAAACTTCTGAACTCTAAATAAATCTCATCAATATTTGGAACAAAACTGGGGCTAACCTTTCAATAAAATATGTTTTTCATGAATTTAGTTCAAAACATTCATCAAATTTTGGGGGCTGAGGTCACCCCTTTCAGCCTTCTGCTTCCACTGTGCTGTGTTCAACCGTCTTCGGAGAGGGCAACAATCTTTAAATATGCTGCAAATATTACAAGAAAAGACAAAGCAATGGCTCTCTTAGCATGTGAGCAACTACAGCAAAATTAAAGTTCCACCTAACATAAAAGTATATCATTTTACAATGTCTGTTAAATACTTCATCAGCTGAAAAGTCTAGTAACTTTTGAGATGAGTTGTTTGTGGTTAAAAACAAAAATAAACACTGGTTGAATTAACATTCAATTTATATACAAACCATTTACATCCAAAGCGACTTGTAAAGTACCACAAAGGTGGTTCTCGTATATCAGGAGCATGAATAAATGAAAAACGTTTTCAATACATGAATAACCAAACATAGAAAACCCATAAAAACCACTCAAGGGTCCCTAATTAGCTTTACAAAAACATTTAAGTCCTCAACAACCTCCATCTTACATTTGTGTGATGTCATTTTCTTTACAAAAAATCTTTAAGTCATCAATGTGAGCAATAATAAGATACAGCCAACTGTATAAAATGTTTAAAAGTACTGTAAAAATCAATTTTGATCAGGTTTTGATTCTTCGTACCTGGAACCATGATATATCAATTCTATAGCTACCTATGTTCCATGTACAAACAATGGATTCTCCCATTCACCATTACACCCATCAATTACTGATGTGGCTATGTTCCCATTACCAGTGTGCATTTAGATGTATTTCTAAAACATTCTAATTGAAGTTGCATGTTGTTTCATCAAATTACTTTAATGAACTAGCAGACAGCCCGCTCAATCACAAATCAGATGTAGCATCCTTAATGCTCAATGTGGTGGATTAAACAATGGCTTTCAGTTAGAAAAACATCTCCTCACATTTTTTAAAAAGAAACATCCTCCACATAGTATTCTCTTCCAACTCAATACCACCTAGAGACAAACAAGCATAACAATTCTTAAATCAATCAGCTTGGATTACAACAGGATTAGCAAAAAAGTAGCCAACTCAAGGTAAACCATGTACCTTGAATTTAGTTTGGTGACCTGGTCTAGCCACCTTTACCAAATTCTCCATGAAAACAAGTGCATGCCTAATGAAAAATCAAAAATAAAATATAAACCTTGTGGGGTTTTTTTTAAAAGCCAGGATACAGACACTTCTTGAACTTAAACCCATCAAAGTGCATTGTCAGAAAAGACTATTCATTATATAAAAAGTACATATCAATGGGACTTCTAAGAAAAAGAATAATTTAATGAGAAACCAATGATTTTGTCAGAATCGCTTATCCAATTGCCATCTCTAGGCTGCGCTATAACTGCCTCAGTGTTGATGGACTAAGATGAGGGAATTAAAAGAACAACAAGGTTTCTTATACCTGATCAGGTAAAAGTCCCCTTACAATACCTGTTGGAAGTACATTTGATTGAGAAACGTTTGGTGTAAAAAGATCCATCAATAACCTTCCATAAGCGACTGATGCACCTTACAAAAATGTATCTGATGGAGTGTGCTAAATCAAAGAAATTTCAGGACAGATAACTAATACTTCCCAATAAGCAATAAATGTAATAGTTGGAGGACAGATCCATCTCATCCAAAATGGTGAGCCTACAAAATGTTGTCAGTAACTGTTGAATCGTGTTTTATAAAAATTATTGGTAACATTTAAGGTAAAATTTCCTCCAATTAAATAAAAAGCATTACTTTCTACAAATAAGTGTTGTAGAAATTACAGCTATTATGAACGCTGTGTTTAGAATTACTGTATATAAAATACATATTTGCGTACAGGCATATAAAGCCATATCCAAAAGAGCACTGAACCCTTTCAGAAAAGTAGATTTGAGTATTCCAGATGCTGGGAGACAACATTTTTATCAACATCAATTATATAATGTATTTTCATGTTCCACGGGTGTGTCAGACTTTGTTTTGTGGCACACATTACAGAATAACTGTGCACGTGTAATAGACTGGAAGTTGAGTAGTACTGTGGTATAGGGTAGAAAAGGCTGCTTAATTGGTGCTGTATATTTTGTAGCAAGGATCCAATATTGTAATAGAAAGGTATACTTCTACCCAAGATCACCTGGGCATCCTGACTATTTTGTATTAAGGATAAGGAGTTAATTTGCCATTGTTGCTGCTAGGCATCTAGGTTGGGCCTTGAAAATTAGGAACATTCCAAACGATAAATCTAACCTCTTCTTAAATTAAAGCACATGCATAGTTTGGGTTGAGCTGGATTTCAATTACAAGCATACTTTGCTTCTCAACTGAACTCATTTCTTTTTCTGCTCCTTTCCCCACAGGCTGTTGTCCAGATTTGTAATTTTATCAAAAAATTTGGGCTCACCATGGTGACAAAGTGCACACAGCGGTGAGTACAATAACACAAGAGTATACAAAAATTATACAACAATAAGTCACAGAAAATATTACACCCAAGACACAAAAGCACAGCTTCTAAAATGACAAGACAGCTTCCATCCTGTAGTAGAAATAACATACGAGAGTGCACTGAAGGTGCACAAACACAAATTATAGCAAGTATAATCTTCAAAACAGAATTTTTTTTTTACACCCATATAAAATGCTTAAAAACCGTATTTTTCTAAAATGTGCTTAATTTTCTTGATAGACCTTTAATTACTCCATATGAAATTACAATACTGTTAGCTTACTGATGATTTCAGTTGTGCTCATTCCTTCGCGTTACATTCACTTTGTCTTATGCAATGCTGCTAGGTTGAAGTTGGTTATCAGTAGATGGAGCACTACTGCAAATACAATTTGTTTTTTCTTTTGCATCTGGTAATCATTAATGACCACAATTTACTTACACTTCAGACTTTTTGGTGGATGCATCAGAAGCAAGCTCTTGAGTTGGAAAGCATTAAAGCACAAGATAAGTTTTGACATTTTAGAAACAGGAGTCACCCAAAGAAGTTTAGTCACATTGTAGAGGATGATGAATTTCCCAAGGTCCCTGAAATCAGTCTCCATTTGAGAGGGTCACGAAAGCAAGCGCTGCCTTTAGTAGTTTGCTGGTGTGGTATTTTCTATGAGACAAAGTCACAGCCTTCCATCCTGGTATCTTTGAAGAGTGAGAATGTTCTAGATTTCATTGGTGAGCAAAATTTTGCAAAGCCGTGTCATACAGCTGGATGCACTGTTTGGAAGTCACCTGTGTTTGGGAAACTATGTCACCAGCACAGTCAGCAAGTTCCAAACTAGCTGCATTACCCAAAGCAAGCAGTATCTTCTAATCTTCCCACAGCAGCTATTTTGGAATCGCCCTTTGGTATTTGCTATTTAGAACTGGTTAATTATTCTACAACACTTACCTAATAGCAGCCTTTCTGTTTAGTAAGAATTGTAAACTTTAAATAAAAATTAAAAAAAACTTTAAGTTAAAGTTTAAGAGGAAATGGAATGGACTTGAGGGAGTATCTTTCTTTTTTAAAAAGCTTACACCTACTCCAGCAACCATAGTTAAAGTAACATTAAAAAAAGTTCTCTGCTAATATCTAGAAGCTCATTAAATATGTTCTTCACATTAAATCACAAAATACTCTACAAAAATGACATATTTCAATCAGACACTGGCGAACAATTTTAAGATTTTCAGTTCACTTTTAAAAACAAAATTTTACCATAGTGACCTTTGGCAATATTAGCAGGTTACTCGCGCATTCATTTTTGTGTTTTTTATTTCCTTAAGTGCTGGTGTATATTTGCAAAACTGATAAAAGCTATTCTCCCTCCTTCCCCTTCCGGTTTTAATTTTCTTCCTGAATTGTTCAGTATTGGTATGAGGTGCCATTCCATTGCAAGCAGCTCTAAATGCAAGCTAAGTATCATGTTGCTACTCTATAGAACAAGAAATCCTGTAATGCCCGCCTGCTATTCAGCGACATTGATCAATAAATGTCCATATGTTCAAGTCACAGCGCAAAGAATTTCTCTTCAGCCATTCCAGGAAGTTCTGTACAATGTTAAGTCTTGGAGGTCATGAGTGATTTCTAAGTGGAATTTCTTTTGAAAAGCCAATAAATTCCAACTTCATGAAAAGGGTACTGGTTAACACAGCTATTTAAGCCTCGGCTCCTAACACTTCCTATAAGTAGGTTATTGGGCAATCCCCATCATACACTCATCATAATTCATGCAGTGCTGATTTGTCAAGCACTACATTATAACCAGTAGTGACAGTGCATTACAAGGCAAGGCCAAAATCGGGGTTCTTGACTCACACTTTCATGCAGGCAAAATTCCAACCCCCTTAGTCACTTCACTTTCTTGTAACGCACTGCTTCCTATACATTATGAAATGGAGATTCCAGCCAGCCTTAGGAAGTCCAACCCACGGTTACATGTACTTTTAAGATTTGCTTCACATTAACATTTTCATGAATCAACTCATCACAAACTCCACTACCAAAGAAATATTATAAACATACCTGAAAAGTTTCAATGATTATAAATATAAGAATATTTCTAAGGTGTCAAAAGAGCTGATAATTTGATCCCATTAGATAAAACAAATTGTCTGTAACATGAAAGCAGCCTAAGAAAATTTTGCAAGCAGTTCTAATTTTAAAAAAACTCTTGAATAATCATGGCTAATACTGGTGGGCTAGATAAGCAAAGGTTATACAAGCCCCCACAGCAGCGATGCCCAAGACAGTCCGAAGAGAAGGCCATGGGATGTCGAAAAGAGGTTGCACATTGTTTCCATAAAGGTCCACAAAGGCATCCTGTAAAAAAGGAAATAAATTAAAATTAGTGAAGAAACATTTAGAGAGTCAATATGAAATTTAAAGCAGCAGAATAAGACTACAGTGTTTCCCGTAGGATGTCAATACAGTTTCTTGTACAAAGGGTAGAATTTAAACAGCCAGAGGTCACTCTAAATGTACTCTTCACATGCCTTTGGGTTCTGAAGCTCAGCTCCTGGAACAGAGGCTAATGATATAGGGTACAGTACTGTAGTGCTTATGGTAGTGGACTAACAACACATAGGCTGAGTTTTTCAGATTCCACTTTAGTAAATTGTGAAACTGAATTCAATAAATGCGGTAACTTGTAGGCTGTGAAAGTTGCTACATTGCCGTGAAAATCCAACTAGTTCACTAATGCCCTACCTGATCTGACCTACATGTGACTCTAGTCCACACTATGTGGCTGACTCTTAATGATCTCTGAAGTGGCCTTCACAAAACTATCACTATCCCAGAACAACTAGGAATGGGCAATAAGCTGCTTTACCAGTGTCACAAATATCTGTAGAACATTTTAAAAAGATACATCACAACAGCCTCATATTTAAGAGTCATTTTAAATGGATTAATATTTTCACCACTGAAGCATGATTGTATCCGTCTATTCCAGTAAAATGGAAGAAAAAAAGGACCAGGGTCTTGTATTAATCTGTCCTTAAAGTCTCACAAATCAGTCCTTCCAAATAGGTTAAACTTTGAAGACCATAAATACATTTTGATCGAATTCACAGAAAGAAAATCTTTCAACCAGTAGAGGGCATAGGGGGTTCATGTTAGCACTGCCACTCAGGTTAACTTCCAAATTTTGTATAATTCCATTATATATATTTTATGATTTATAGCCAAAGCCTTTCAGCAAGTTCCTTTGTCTCTCCAGTTCTCAATATTTGAGGTCTATAAACACAGAACAGAAAGTAATAAGATCTTAAAAATAAACAATGTCATTCATGTATAAATAAAAGCAGGCAGATGGCAGTATAATAGAAAGGTGAAGGACCACGACCCAGTATAGGACATCACCAAGGTTGAAAAGAATAAAAGCAGAGGTAAACCAGGGAGCACTGATCCGGTGGCGCCACACTTATTATTTTTATAAGGCTGAAGAGGAAGAGCAGACTAGGGGAGGCAAGGAGTTCCACAGTTCCAAGGTCTTGGAAAAAAATAATTATTGCAGAAGACTGTAATGAGCAAGGCCACTGACTTGCAATTTCCCAGTTAAATGGATTGAATTGCAGGATGCAATCCCCAAATCATCAGTAAAAATCCTAAAAGATCCAATAATCCCATGTAATTAAAAAGAAACTTGACTTATTCAGTCACCGTAAACCAAAGGCCCTAATTATAAATAAACAAAATCACAGAATCCCAATAAACACCAATAACCATTAGGGTGATTGTCTCCTCTGTTTGCTGGTTGTAAGAATCCTATGTGAGATGAGTTTGCTCAGTCTCAATCAGTTCCTAGCAGGTGCAGGCCTACAGAATAAAAAGGCCTCAACAGCAACTACTTCCATTTATATAGCATCTATAACGCAGTAAAACGTACCAAGGCGCTTACTTGGGACTAATTGGCAATGTCAGGCCTAATTTGTTTGGTACAGGAAAATGGGAAAATGCCACCTGGTGCCTCTTCTAAAGTTGGAACTGAGGCACATTGTTGAAGTAGCATAGAGGAAACTTTACTCTGCATGTAACTGGTTGTACCTGACCTGGGAGTGCTGCACACGGACACTGGGTGCCTGAAATGTTCTGTACCCCAGCACCAGAATCCCTCACCATGATGAGCATAAAAGCAAATAAAACTCACAAACTTTGACTTACAATCACCATCAAACAGCAACCGTGTTGATGGGTATTGATTTCAACACTGTGGGGGTATAGAGAATGAAGAGTATGTAGGTTTGTGTATTTGCAACTTATAAGGAACAAGAGTGAAGAGTTCAAAAGATCACTGATCATAGCAGAATTGATAAGATATAGAAGACAAGAGAGAGATCAACAGAGAAAGAGAAAAAAGTTTTATAGACACCAGAAGAAAAACAGGTTTTCCTCAGAGCACTTTTAAAAGCTTTTCTCTTAAAGCTGATCATTCCCCCATTATAAAAAATATTCTCCTCATCCACCAGATTTCAGGCATGAATTGGTTTTGCAATTGCACCTGAATTTTGAACAGGTAAATAGTAGTAACTTAGAAATGAGCTGCTTGCCATAATTTATATATCTGTATAATATTTAAAAAAGTCTGCTTTAATGTAGTGATGTGCATCAGTGCCAGTGCCCCTTCAACCAATCAGATCATAGAGCCAGAGAAAGAAACCCTTCAGCCTTGACTCAGTGGTAGCACTCTTACATCTGTCAGAAGGTTGTGGGTTCAAGATCCACTCCAGAGATTTGAACATATAATCAGTAATACTTCAGTGCAGTATTGAGTGAGTGTTGCGTTGTCGTGTTAAACTGAGGCCATGTCTGCCCATTCAGGTGAATGTAAAAGAGCCTGTGGCACTATTTGAAGAAGAGCAGGGGAGTTCTCCTGTTGCCCTACCAACATTTATGCATTTATCCCTCAACCAACAACAAAAAAAAAAATCAGATTATCTGGTCATCTATCTCATTGTTGGTTGTGGGGGCCATGCTGTACAGAAATTGGTGATCATATTTGCCTAAATAACAACAATGATGAACTACACTCAAAAGCTAATTCATTAATTATTAAGTTATTTGGATGTCCTGAGGACATGAAATACACTATATAAATGCAAGTTTGTTCCTTCTTTCAACAAATTACATATCTGAACTTGAATCAATCAGAACCTAGAGTCTACCATACAATCAAATCTCAGAATCAAGAACCAATCAGACCCCAGAACCAGCTCTCATTTCTAATTGGTCATTTTTTGTTGCAAAAAACCACTATGACAGTTCTTCAACCACCCACTGCATAGCCTTAAAAATAAACATAGTACATAATCTAATCAATAATAAAATAATTAAGAAAAAGAAAACACAAACTCACCTGTAAATTTTCCCACCCTATCACTTTGACATCTACTTCCCTCCCTCTCCTGCCAACTAAATTAACAGCCTCTACCCAGGTACAACCTCCCCGGCACCCTACCGGACAGCAGCACACCTGCCAACACTACTACTCTGCAGGGCCCAGTCCACCTCTTCCTAAAATAGCGATTATGTGCATGCTGATAACTCCATCTCTTCCTACCCTTTTGCACCAACTATGGCCATTAGGCTCTCTCCAGCTTGCTGCCTCCCAGTGCTCGATACTACTCATGCAACCTCAGCTTATGCCCAACCTGCTGCCACAGCCCTTTACTCAAAAGTCCAATGGCTGCTCTGCCACACACTCCCAACACCACTTTAGTCTCACTCCCAAGATTTCAGCCCAGCCCAGCCCTACCTTTTCTTACATTTTATATACTTAGCAGCTCCGGAGATCTGCCTCAAGCCTATCTAAACAGAATCTTTGACCCCAGCTCAGGTGCATTTAGTCCCACACTACTAAAAGACATGAATAAATGCTAATGAATCTAAAAAGACTTATCAAATGTTGGCTCAGTTTTTACTAACTGTAAAAATGTCATGAAGATTGCACAATAGCATAACATAATTGCAGAGACTCAAGTGGCAACATAGTATTCATTATCTTCAATCCTGAGCATGCAAATTGCCTGTAAAAAAAAACCAATAGCCTTAATGTGTCATGTATTCCGAAAGGAAATTAATTGGGAAATTACAACCAACATATTACAATTACAAATCTTTAACATTGGCCAAGAAAAGAAAAGCAGTAATACAACAGTGACAGTCTAAAAACATTGAATTCAAATCACTTCAGATGTGACTGCTATAGTGTGTGGAAGATTAACAAGAGAAAAACAGGGAGGGGCGAAAGAGAAGACTGAACACATTGCCACTTTGTCCCATTACCTACTCTGTTGGACAAAATAATTTTGTAGCTATGTAGTCCTGAGCCATGCTCTTCCCCATGTTATATGCACAGATTTATTTATGTATGTAAATGTGGTGGGGGACGGGAAAATTCATTTCCTTGTCTACCTGCAGTGGGTAAGAAAAACACTTGGGCTGGGAATTTCCTTGGAGCTGCTCCCACTATGCCGGCCTTACTCTGCCGGACATGCGCATTGTAAATGGGGTTTCTGCCCCACTTCAGTCACAGTAACCGTTTCCTACATTACCACAGTCACTACACCTCAAAAAGTACTTCCTTAGCTGTAAAGCTCTGTGGAACATCCTGAGGCCGTGAAAGGCGCTGTATAAATACAAGTCTTTATTTTTTCTTTTTTTTTTAACACCAGCGGAGTGGGAGCAGCTTCGAAAAATTTCCCCGCCTTGTTTTTGAGAAATCAATCAGAAACACTTGCCTCACTGTCTCGGAGTGCATCTCTCACAAACTTTTCTCAAATGCTTCTTTCCAAATCCTTTCAGTGAAAATATGCTTCCATCACCCTCTTCCACACCAACAATGGTGCGGCTCACAATGTACAACATGACTGGAGATCTTCTAGTTTTTTTTCCAATATCAATTAGATGTCGGTCTACTTTGAAATCACTAGTTTTGCATGAACTTTCCTACTGAAGGAAGTTATTTTGGTTCACTTTTCATTTCTATGGACTTTTTTTGTTTGCACAATAGAGAAAGATGTATAGGCCAATAACAGTCTGGCAACATTTATCACTGTGCTATTGCTCAGCAGATATTTTATATTGGTTTATTTTCCTTCAGTGAACAATGAAATAAGATGTGTTTCTGGGTATAAACTGAAATAGCCAGTCTCTAATTCCTCAGTCTTCTCCCAGTTAAAAATGACAAAAAATTACTTCTCTACATACTATGGGGAAATTAAGAAATCATGAAGGAAATGACTGTTTAAAATTTGCTTCTCTAAGAAACACTCACCTAATTGCATCCTGATTTTCAATATTCCAAGGCACTTCACAGGAGCATTATCAGACAAAATTTAACATTCAACCACATAAGGAGATATTAGGACCAGTGACCAAAGAGGTAGGTTTAAGGAGCGTCTAAAAGGAGGAGAATTAGTGAGGCGGAGAGGTCTAGTGAGAGAATTCCAGTGCTTGAGGCCTAGATGGCTGAAGACATGGCCACCAATGTTCAGCTGAAGGAACTCAGGGATGCACAAGAGGCCAGGATTGGTGGAACGCATAGTTCTGAGGGTTGTGGGGCTGGAGGAGGTTACAAAGATAGGGAGGGGCGAGGCCATGGATGGATTTGAACATAAGGATGAGAATTAAAATTTGAGGCATTGCTGGACGTGGAACCAATGTAGGTCAGCGAGCACAGGGGCAACGGGACTTGGTGTGAGCTAGGATACGGGCAACAGGGTTTTGGAATGTTCTCAAGTTTACAGAGGGTGGAAGATGGGGGAGCATTAGAATAATCAAGTCTGAAGCTAACAATGGCATGGATGCGGGTTTCAGCAGCAGATGGGCTGAGGTAGGGGCAGAGATGGGTGGTGTATTTGAGGGGCGCTGTGTCTGTACAGGGAACTGAGAAAGGACATAGCATGGCTCCTCCCCCTTTTCCTCTTCACCGCATCTGGCAACCGAGCATTCCCTGGGTGCAACAAAGATGAAAATCTACCATATCTAATGTGCAAAACGACAAACAGAAAAACACAATGGCCCCGATTTAAAAAGGGGGGGGGGGGGGAACAATGCGCATGAACCCCAAAGCACCAGGGACATGGCGGCCCTGCCAATCTCAATGGAAAGAGGTTGTTTCTATGGCAACCTGCCTCGCTAAAATGGCTGTAATCAAAGTAAACAGTGTAACTAGTTAATCATTTACACATTTCAGAAGATTTCATTCAGTAACTGAATGCCCTGTTGTATTATTAGCTCACCATTAGCAAAGTGAGCAAAAAGGAAGTGAGAACTTCCTGATGAATTAAGTGTTGAACAGCTGGTCAGGAAGTGACTTTATTTCCATGGTTATCTCTATTGGTTCAACAGGATATCCTTGCTGCATTGTGTTGAATGAAGCAGAGCGAGGGTTCCATTTAATGAACGGGAATGCCCTATTGTTTGATTGTTAAAAAAATATATATATATATGTACACAATATGCATCTGTTAGACTTGTGCCACATGCTTATGATTCCAAACACCGACTCCAAACAAATATGAAAAGCAAGGAGGAAAATGAAGTTTGAGACGTTGTCTTCAGACATATGTACAGGGGTTTGTACAAACGTCAAAAACTGAGGAGGGCAAAAAAAAAGAATTCTGGGGAGTCAAACTGGATTTATGTCCTTCGGTGCTCCGTTCGATAGGAGGTAAACAAAGCCATCATTTAACCAACAACAAAAAAAAGTGCCCCTCAATCATCAGTTTGAAAGATGTGCAAGTTCCTGCATTGAAGGTGAATGTCAGTAGTAGGTAATTTATGTACTCTCATCGCTGACCTCTGCAGGGTTAAATAAAGTACAGTGCATATCCATGCTATAGCCAGGAGGATGGTAACTACATTTTCCTGAGGCTGAACCAGGCTGTTCGCAACCTTGGTGTTATATTTGACACCGAGATAAGCTTCCTACTACATATCCGCATCATCACTACGACCACCCATTTCCACCTCCGTAACATCGCCCGACTCCGTCCCTGCCTCAGCTTATCTGCTGCTGAAACCCTCAGCCATGCCTTTGTTACCTCTAGCCTTGACCATTCCAATGCACTGCTGGCCGGCCTCCCTAGTTCTACCCTCCGTAAACTTGAGGTCATCCAAAACTCTGCTGCCCGTGTCCTAACTCGCACCAAGTCCCGTTCACCCATCTCCCCTGTGACCTACATTGGCTCCCGGTTAAGCAACACCTCTATTTTAAAATGGTCATCCTTGTTTTCAAATCCCTCCATGGCCTCGCCTCTCCCCATCTCTGTAATCTCCTCCAGCCCTACATCCCACTTCCCCCTCCACCTCCCCGAGATCTCTGCTCTCCTCCAATTCTAGCCTCTTGAACATCCCCAATTTTAATCACTCTACCATTGGCAGCCGTGCCTTCAGCTGCCAAGGCCCTAAGCTCTGGAATTCCCTCACTAAACCTCTCTACCTCTCTTTCCTCCTTTAAGATGCTCCTTAAAACCTACCTCTTTGACCATCTGTCTTAATATCTCCTTATGCGGCTCGGTGTTAAATTTGTTTGATAATGCTCCTGTGAAGTGCCTAGTGACGTTTTAGAATATTAAATGAGCTATATATAAATGCCTGTTGTTGTTATTGTAACAATATAGGCCCGGATTTTGCAGTCTACGGCGAAGTGATGGTGCTCACCGCTGACCTCGAAGAAAGATGCTCACAAAGATCTAGCGATCTCTGGCATCGATTTCACCTCTCTCGACATTAATTTGGATCTGACGCCAAGTCTAGGGGATCTCCAGTATCCTGCAACAGTGATGTCATCAAGCTGGCTAAGCAGCCAATCACATTAAAGAATTCTCACAGACAGCAAACCAGGAAGTAAAATGCACTGATTTTTCTTCACTTTTTAAACATTTTACAGAGAGAGAAATAAAGATTGGGACATACACATGGGATTAAAGTAAAAGCTGAAATATCAAACAAACTTTTAAAAAAATTTAAAAAGCATGAATTTTTTTTATCATAATGGAAAAATTTTACATTCTAAAAATATAAAATTAGATTTTCAGGACCAGAAGTGTTGTTCAGCAGTAATTTGGACTCAGTATGCCACTAAAAATCCAGTTACACCTCATTCAACATGGCTTAACATTTTCAGACATTTTTAAGAGCGATATTCCAGTGTAAAAGTTTAAGCTCTCGTCAGTTCACTGATCTCAATTGATTGCCGGCTGTGGGGAGTTCAACACTGCACCTTGTGGTGGAGCTTCTGGATTTTCGCGCTTAACTGCGCGTGTTCATACTCCAGAAGTTGCTGTCAGATTCACAGTTGTAATGACGACGAATGCTGACAGTTTCGTCGTCGTTACAACCAAAAATTCAGAGATAATCTCATATTTTATTGTAAACTGTACTGCTTACCATGCTGCTTATTAATGTGACCTGGAGTTGGGATTTTTTTCCCCACTCATAACCAGATAAGCCTGGAAGCCAATGCCCCAGTGAGCAAGGTAGTCCCAGCTGACAAGTACACAATGATGGTAAAGGGTGTGATTAGAGCGCAAGGGAAAACAAGAGCGAGAGAGCGAGCGCGAGGGAAAACGAGAGCGCGAGGGAAAAAGAGAGCGAGAGGGAAAACGAGGGCGAGGGAAAAAGAGAGCGAGCGTGAGGGAAAACGAGAGCCAACGAAATCGAGAGAGCAAGCGAGCGCGAGGGAAAACGAGAGAGTGAGAGGGAAATCGAGAGAGCGAGAGGGAAACCGAGAGAGCGAGGGGAAACCGAGAGAGCGAGGGGGAAACCGAGAGAGCGAGAGGGAAACCGAGAGCGCGAGCGGGAAACCGAGAGAGCGAGGGGGAAACCGAGAGAGCGAGGGGGAAATCGAGAGAGCGAGGGGAAACCGAGAGAGCGAGGGGGAAACCGAGAGAGCGAGGGGGAAACCGAGAGAGCGAGAGGGAAACCGAGAGAGCGAGAGGGAAACCGAGAGAGCGAGAGGGAAACCGAGAGAGCGAGAGGGAAATCGAGAGAGCGAGAGCGCAAGAGGGAAATTGAGTGCGAGAGAGAGCGAGCGAGCGCGAGGGAAAACGAGTGCGAGCGAGCGCGAGGGAAAACGAGAGCGAGCGAGCGCGAGGGAAAACGAGAGAGGGAGCGCGAGGGAAAACGAGAGAGCGAGCGCGAGGGAAAACGAGAGAGCGAGCGCGAGGGAAAACGAGAGAGCGAGCGAGCGCGAGGGAAAACGAGAGAGCGAGCGCGAGGGAAAACGAGAGAGCGAGCGCGAGGGAAAACGAGAGAGCGAGCGCGAGGGAAAACGAGAGAGCGAGCGCACGAGAGGGAAATCGAGAGAGCGAGCGCACGAGAGGGAAATCGAGAGAGCGAGCGAACGCGAGAGGGAAATCGAGAGAGCGAGCGAGCGCGAGAGGGAAATCGAGAGAGCGAGCGCGAGGGAAAACGAGCGCGCGAGAGGGAAATCGAGAGAGCGAGCGAGCGCGAGGGAAAACGAGAGACAGCGAGCGCGAGGGAAAACGAGACAGCGAGCGCGGGGGAAAACGAGAGAGCGAGCGCGGGGGAAAACGAGAGAGCGAGCGCGAGGGAAAACGAGAGAGAGCGAGCGCGAGAGGGAAAACGAGAGAGAGCGAGCGCGAGGGAAAACGAGAGAGCGAGCGCGAGAGGGAAATCGAGAGAGCGAGCGAGCGCGAGGGAAATCGAGAGAGCGAGAGCGCGAGAGGGAAATCGAGAGAGCGAAAGCGCGAGAGGGAAATCGAGAGAGCGAGAGGGAAATCGAGAGAGCGAGAGGGAAATCGAGAGAGCGAGAGGGAAATCGAGAGAGCGAGAGCGCGAGAGGGAAATCGAGAGAGCGAGAGCGCGAGAAGGAAATCGAGAGAGCGAGAGGGAAATCGAGAGAGCGAGAGAGCGCGAGAGGGAAATCGAGAGAGCGAGAGCGCGAGAGGGAAATCGAGAGAGCGAGAGCGCGAGAGGGAAATCGAGAGAGCGAGAGCGCGAGAGGGAAATCGAGAGAGCGAGAGCGCGAGAGGGAAATCGAGAGAGCGAGAGCGGGAAATCGAGAGAGCGAGAGGGAAATCGAGAGCGCGAGAGGGAAATCGAGAGAGCGAGAGGGAAATCGAGAGAGCGAGAGGGAAATCGAGAGAGCGAGAGGGAAATCGAGAGAGCGAGAGGGAAATCGAGAGAGCGAGAGGGAAATCGAGAGAGCGAGAGGGAAATCGAGAGAGCGAGAGGGAAATCGAGAGAGCGAGAGGGAAATCGAGAGAGCGAGAGGGAAATCGAGAGAGCGAGAGGGAAATCGAGAGAGCGAGAGCGCGAGAGGGAAATCGAGAGAGCGAGCGCGCGAGAGGGAAATCGCGAGAGCGAGAGGGAAATCGAGAGAGCGAGAGGGAAATCGAGAGAGCGAGAGGGAAATCGAGAGAGCGAGAGGGAAATCGAGAGAGCGAGAGGGAAATCGAGAGAGCGAGAGGGAAATCGAGAGAGCGAGAGGGAAATCGAGAGAGCGAGAGGGAAATCGAGAGAGCGAGAGGGAAATCGAGAGAGCGAGAGGGAAATCGAGAGAGCGAGAGCGCGAGAGGGAAATCGAGAGAGCGAGCGCGCGAGAGGGAAATCGCGAGAGCGAGAGGGAAATCGAGAGAGCGAGAGGGAAATCGAGAGAGCGAGAGCGCAAGAGGGAAATTGAGTGCGAGAGAGAGCGAGCGAGCGCGAGGGAAAACGAGTGCGAGCGAGCGCGAGGGAAAACGAGAGCGAGCGAGCGCGAGGGAAAACGAGAGCGAGCGCGAGGGAAAACGAGAGAGAGCGAGCGCGAGGGAAAACGAGAGAGCGAGCGAGCGAGAGAGGGAAATCGAGAGAGAGCGAGCGCGAGGGAAATCGAGAGAGAGCGAGCGCGAGGGAAAACGAGAGAGAGCGAGCGCGACGGAAAACGAGAGAGCGAGAGGGAAATCGAGAGAGCGAGAGCGCGAGAGGGAAATCGAGAGAGCGAGAGGGAAATCGAGTGCGAGAGAGAGCGAGCGAGCGCGAGGGAAAACGAGTGCGAGCGAGTGAGCGTGAGGGAAATCGAGAGCGAGCGCGAGGGAAAACAAGAGAGCGAGCGAGCGCGAGAGAGCGAGCGAGCGCGAGAGGGCGAGCGCGAGGGAAAACGAGAGCGAGCGAGCGCGAGGGAAAACGAGAGCGAGCGAGCGCGAGGGAAAACGAGAGCGAGCGAGCGCGAGGGAAAACGAGAGCGAGCGAGCGCGAGGGAAAACGAGAGCGAGCGAGCGCGAGGGAAAACGAGAGCGAGCGAGCGCGAGGGAAAACGAGAGAGCGAGAGAGCGCGAGAGGGAAATCGAGAGCGCGAGAGAGCGCGAGAGGGAAATCGAGAGCGCGAGAGCGCGAGAGGGAAATCGAGAGCGCGAGAGCGCGAGAGGGAAATCGAGAGCGCGAGAGGGAAATCGAGAGAGCGCGAGGGAAATCGAGAGAGCGAGAGCGAAATCGAGAGAGCGAGAGCGCGAGAGGGAAATCGAGAGAGCGAGAGGGAAATCGAGAGAGCGAGAGCGCGAGAGGGAAATCGAGAGAGCGAGAGCGCGAGAGTGAAATCGAGAGAGCGAGAGCGCGAGAGGGAAATCGAGAGAGCGAGAGCGCGAGAGGGAAATCGAGAGAGCGAGAGCGCAAGAGGGAAATCGAGAGAGCGAGAGAGGGAAATCGAGAGAGCGAGAGGGGGAAATCGAGAGAGCGAGAGGGAAATCGAGAGCGAGAGCGCGAGAGGGAAATCGAGAGAGCAAGAGCGCGAGAGGGAAATCGAGAGAGCGAGAGGGAAATCGAGAGAGCGAGAGGGAAATCGAGAGCGCGAGAGGGAAATCGAGAGAGCGAGCGCGCGAGAGGGAAATCGCGAGAGCGAGAGGGAAATCGAGAGAGCGAGAGGGAAATCGAGAGAGCGAGAGGGAAATCGAGAGAGCGAGAGGGAAATCGAGAGAGCGAGAGGGAAATCGAGAGAGCGAGAGCGCGAGAGGGAAATTGAGTGCGAGAGAGAGCGAGCGAGCGCGAGGGAAAACGAGTGCGAGCGAGCACGAGGGAAAACGAGAGCGAGCGAGCGCGAGGGAAAACGAGAGAGCGAGCGCGAGGGAAAACGAGAGAGCGAGCGCGAGGGAAAACGAGAGAGAGCGAGCGCGAGGGAAAACGAGAGAGCGAGCGAGCGAGAGAGGGAAATCGAGAGAGAGCGAGCGCGAGGGAAAACGAGAGAGCGAGCGAGCGCGAGAGGGAAATCGAGAGAGAGCGAGCGCGAGGGAAATCGAGAGAGAGCGAGCGTGAGGGAAATCGAGAGAGAGCGAGCGCGAGGGAAAATGAGAGAGAGCGAGCGCGAGGGAAAACGAGAGCGACCGAGCACGAGAGGGAAATCGAGAGAGAGCGAGCGCGAGGGAAAACGAGAGAGAGCGAGCGCGAGGGAAATCGAGAGAGAGCGAGCGCGAGGGAAAACGAGAGCGACCGAGCGGGAAAATGAGAGCGAGCGAGGGCGAGGGAAAACGAGAGCGAGCGAGCGCGAGGGAAAACGAGAGCGAGCGAGCGCGAGGGAAAACGAGAGAGAGCGAGCGCGAGGGAAAACGAGAGAGAGCGAGCGCGAGGGAAAACGAGAGAGCGAGCGCGAGGGAAAACGAGAGAGCGAGCGCGAGGGAAAACGAGAGAGAGCGAGCGCGAGAGGGAAATCGAGAGAGCGAGCGCGAGAGGCAAATCGAGAGAGTGAGCGAGCGCGAGGGAAAACGAGCGCGAGAGGGAATTCGAGAGAGCGAGAGCACGAGAGGGAAATCGAGAGAGCGAGCGAGCGCGAGAGGGAAATCGAGAGAGCGAGCGAGCGCGAGAGGGAAATCGAGAGAGCGAGCGCGAGGGAAAACGAACGCGCGAGAGGGAAATCGAGAGAGCGAGCGAGCGAGAGGGAAAACGAGAGAGCGAGCGAGAGGGAAAACGAGAGAGAGAGCGAGCGCGAGGGAAAACGAGAGAGAGAGCGAGCGCGAGGGAAAACAAGAGAGAGAGCGAGCGCGAGGGAAAACGAGAGAGCGAGCGCGGGGGAAAATGAGAGAGCGAGCGCGGGGGAAACGAGAGAGAGCGAGCGCGAGGGAAAACGAGAGAGCCAGCGCGAGGGAAAACGAGAGAGCGAGCGCGAGGGAAAACGAGAGAGCGAGCGCGAGGGAAAACGAGAGAGCGAGCGCGAGGGTAAACGAGAGAGCGAGCGCGAGGGAAAACGAGAGAGCGAGCGCGAGGGAAAACGAGAGAGCGAGCGCGAGGGTTAAACGAGAGAGCGAGCGCGAGGGAAAACGAGAGAGCGAGCGCGAGGGAAAACGAGAGAGAGCGAGAGAGAAAACGAGAGAGAGCGAGAGGGATAACGAGAGCGAGCGAGAGGGAAATCGAGAGAGCGAGCGCGAGAGGGAAATCGAGAGAGCGAGAGCACGAGAGGGAAATCGAGAGAGCGAGCGAACGCGAGAGGGAAATCGAGAGAGCGAGCGAGCGCGAGAGGGAAATCGAGAGAGCGAGCGCGAGGGAAAACGAGAGAGAGCGCGAGCGCGAGGGAAAACGAGCGCGCGAGAGGGAAATCGAGAGAGCGAGCGAGCGAGAGGGAAAACGAGAGAGAGAGCGAGCGCGAGGGAAAACGAGAGACAGCGAGCGCGAGGGAAAACGAGAGAGCAAGCGCGCGAGAGGGAAATCGAGAGAGCGAGCGAGCGAGAGGGAAAATGAGAGAGCGAGCGCGAGGGAAAACGAGAGACAGCGAGCGCGAGGGAAAACGAGAGAGCGAGCGCGGGGAAAACGAGAGAGCGAGCGCGAGAGGGAAATCGAGAGAGCGAGCGAGCGCGAGGGAAATCGAGAGAGCGAGAGCGCGAGGGAAAACGAGAGAGCGAAAGCGCGAGAGGGAAATCGAGAGAGCGAGAGGGAAAACAAGAGAGCGAGCGAGAGCGCGAGAGGGAAATCGAGAGCGCGAGAGCGCGAGAGGGAAATCGAGAGCGCGAGAGCGCGAGAGGGAAATCGAGAGCGCGAGAGGGAAATCGAGAGCGCGAGAGCGCGAGAGGGAAATCGAGAGAGCGAGAGGGAAATCGAGAGAGCGAGAGCGCGAGAGGGAAATCGAGAGAGCGAGAGCGCGAGAGGGAAATCGAGAGAGCGAGAGCGCGAGAGGGAAATCGAGAGAGCGAGAGCGCGAGAGGGAAATCGAGAGAGCGAGAGCGCGAGAGGGAAATCGAGAGAGCGAGAGCGCGAGAGGGAAATCGAGAGAGCGAGAGCGCGAGAGGGAAATCGAGAGAGCGAGAGCGCGAGAGGGAAATCGAGAGAGCGAGAGCGCGAGAGGGAAATCGAGAGAGCGAGAGCGCGAGAGGGAAATCGAGAGAGCGAGAGCGCGAGAGGGAAATCGAGAGAGCGAGAGGGAAATCGAGAGAGCGAGAGCGCGAGAGGGAAATCGAGAGAGCGAGAGCGGGAAATCGAGAGAGCGAGCGCGAGAGGGAAATCGAGAGAGCGAGAGCGCGAGAGGGAAATCGAGAGAGCGAGAGGGAAATCGAGAGAGCGAGAGGGAAATCGAGAGAGCGAGAGGGAAATCGAGAGAGCGAGAGGGAAATCGAGAGAGCGAGCGCGCGAGAGGGAAATCGCGAGAGCGAGAGGGAAATCGAGAGAGCGAGAGGGAAATCGAGAGAGCGAGAGGGAAATCGAGAGAGCGAGAGGGAAATCGAGAGAGCGAGAGGGAAATCGAGAGAGCGAGAGGGAAATCGAGAGAGCGAGAGGGAAATCGAGAGAGCGAGAGGGAAATCGAGAGAGCGAGAGCGCGAGAGGGAAATTGAGTGCGAGAGAGAGCGAGCGAGCGCGAGGGAAAACGAGTGCGAGCGAGCGAGAGAGGGAAATCGAGAGAGAGCGGGCGCGAGGGAAAACGAGAGAGCGAGCGAGCGCGAGAGGGAAATCGAGAGAGAGCGAGCGCGAGGGAAATCGAGAGAGAGCGAGCGCGAGGGAAAACGAGAGAGAGCGAGCGTGAGGGAAAACGAGAGAGAGCGAGCGCGAGGGAAATCGAGAGAGAGCGAGCGCGAGGGAAAACGAGAGCGACCGAGCGGGAAAAGGAGAGCGAGCGAGCGCGAGGGAAAACGAGAGCGAGCGAGCGCGAGGGAAAAGGAGAGCGAGCGAGCGCGAGGGAAAACGAGAGCGAGCGAGCGCGAGGGAAAACGAGAGAGCGAGCGCGAGGGAAAACGAGAGAGCGAGCGCGAGGGAAAACGAGAGAGCGAGCGCGAGGGAAAACGAGAGAGCGAGCGCGAGGGAAAACGAGAGAGCGAGCGCAAGGGAAAACGAGAGAGCGAGCGCAAGGGAAAACGAGAGAGAGCGAGCGCGAGAGGGAAAGCGAGAGAGCGAGCGCGAGAGGCAAATCGAGAGAGTGAGCGAGTGCGAGGGAAAACGAGCGCGAGGGAAAACGAGAGAGCGAGCGCGAGAGGGAATTCGAGAGAGCGAGAGCACGAGAGGGAAATCGAGAGAGCGAGCGCGAGGGAAAACGAGAGAGCGAGGGAAAACGAACGCGCGAGAGGGAAATCGAGAGAGCGAGCGAGCGAGAGGGAAAACGAGAGAGAGAGCGAGCGCGAGGGAAAACGAGAGAGAGAGCGAGCGCGAGGGAAAACAAGAGAGAGAGCGAGCGCGAGGGAAAACAAGAGAGCGAGCGCGGGGGAAAACGAGAGAGCGAGCGCGAGGGAAACGAGAGAGAGCGAGCGCGAGGGAAAACGAGAGAGCCAGCGCGAGGGAAAACGAGAGAGCGAGCGCGAGGGAAAACGAGAGAGCGAGCGCGAGGGAAAACGAGAGAGCGAGCGCGAGGGAAAACGAGAGAGCGAGCGCGAGGGAAAACGAGAGAGCGAGCGCGAGGGAAAACGAGAGAGCGAGCGCGAGGGAAAACGAGAGAGCGAGCGCGAGGGAAAACGAGAGAGCGAGCGCGAGGGAAAACGAGAGAGCGAGCGCGAGGGTTAAACGAGAGAGCGAGCGCGAGGGAAAACGAGAGAGCGAGCGCGAGGGAAAACGAGAGAGAGCAAGAGGGAAAACAAGAGAGAGCGAGAGGGATAACGAGAGCGAGCGAGAAGGAAATCGAGAGAGCGAGCGCGAGGGAAAACGAGAGAGCGATCGCGAGAGGGAAATCGAGAGAGCGAGAGCACGAGAGGGAAATCGAGAGAGCGAGCGAACGCGAGAGGGAAATCGAGAGAGCGAGCGAGCGCGAGAGGGAAATCGAGAGAGCGAGCGCAAGGGAAAACGAGAGAGAGCGCGAGCGCGAGGGAAAACGAGCGCGCGAGAGGGAAATCGAGAGAGCGAGCGAGCGAGAGGGAAAACGAGAGAGAGAGCGAGCGCGAGGGAAAACGAGCGCGCGAGAGGGAAATCGAGAGAGCGAGCGAGCGAGAGGGAAAACGAGAGAGAGAGCGAGCGCGAGGGAAAACGAGAGACAGCGAGCGCGAGGGAAAACGAGAGAGCAAGCGCGCGAGAGGGAAATCGAGAGAGCGAGCGAGCGAGAGGGAAAACGAGAGAGCGAGCGCGAGGGAAAACGAGAGACAGCGAGCGCGAGGGAAAACGAGAGAGCGAGCGCGGGGAAAACGAGAGAGCGAGCGCGAGAGGGAAATCGAGAGAGCGAGCGAGCGCGAGGGAAATCGAGAGAGCGCGAGGGAAATCGAGAGAGCGAGAGCGCGAGGGAAAACGAGAGAGCGAAAGCGCGAGAGGGAAATCGAGAGAGCGAGAGGGAAATCGAGAGAGCGAGAGCGCGAGAGGGAAATCGAGAGAGCGAGAGCGCGAGAAGGAAATCGAGAGAGCGAGAGCGCGAGAGGGAAATCAAGAGAGCGAAAGCGCGAGAGGGAAATCGAGAGAGCGAGAGCGCGAGAGGGAAATCGAGAGAGCGAGAGGGAAATCGAGAGAGCGAGAGGGAAATCGAGAGAGCGAGAGAGAGCGAGCGAGCGCGAGGGAAAACGAGTGCGAGCGAGTGAGCGTGAGGGAAATCGAGAGCGAGCGCGAGGGAAAACAAGAGAGCGAGCGAGCGCGAGCGAGCGCGAGAGAGCGAGCGCGAGGGAAAACGAGAGCGAGCGAGCGCGAGGGAAAACGAGAGCGAGCGAGCGCGAGGGAAAACGAGAGCGAGCGAGCGCGAGGGAAAACGAGAGCGAGCGAGCGCGAGGGAAAACGAGAGCGAGCGAGCGCGAGGGAAAACGAGAGCGAGCGAGCGCGAGGGAAAACGAGAGAGCGAGCGCGAGGGAAAACGAGAGCGAGCGAGCGCGAGGGAAAACGAGTGAGAGCGAGCGCGAGGGAAAACGAGAGAGCGAGCGAGCGCGAGAGGGAAAACGAGAGAGCGAGCGAGCGCGAGAGGGAAATCGTGAGAGCGAGAGCGCGAGAGGGAAATCGAGAGGGCGAGAGCGCGAGAGGGAAATCGAGAGGGCGAGAGGGAAAGCGAGAGGGAAATCGAGAGGGCGAGAGGGAAATCGAGAGAGTGAGAGCGCGAGAGGGAAATCGAGAGAGCGCGAGAGGGAAATCGAGAGAGCGAGAGCGCGAGAGGCAAATCGAGAGAGCGAGAGCGCGAGAGGGAAATCGAGAGAGCGAGAGGGAAATCGAGAGAGCGAGAGCGCGAGAGGGAAATCGAGAGAGCGAGAGGGAAATCGAGAGCGAGAGCGCGAGAGGGAAATCGAGAGAGCGAGAGGGAAATCGAGAGAGCGAGAGGGAAATCGAGAGAGCGAGAGGGAAATCGAGAGCGCGAGAGGGAAATCGAGAGAGCGAGAGCGCGAGAGGGAAATCGAGAGAGCGAGAGCGCGAGAGGGAAATCGAGAGAGCGAGAGCGCGAGAGGGAAAGCGAGAGAGCGAGAGCGCGAGAGGGAAAGCGAGAGAGCGAGAGGGAAAGCGAGAGAGCGAGAGGGAAATCGAGAGAGCGAGAGGGAAATCGAGAGAGCGAGAGGGAAATCGAGAGAGCGAGAGGGAAATCGAGAGAGCGAGAGGGAAATCGAGAGAGCGAGAGGGAAATCGAGAGAGCGAGAGGGAAATCGAGAGAGCGAGAGGGAAATCGAGAGAGCGAGAGGGAAATCGAGAGAGCGAGAGGGAAATCGAGAGAGCGAGAGGGAAATCGAGAGAGCGAGAGGGAAATCGAGAGAGCGAGAGGGAAATCGAGAGAGCGAGAGGGAAATCGAGAGAGCGAGAGGGAAATCGAGAGAGCGAGAGGGAAATCGAGAGAGCGAGAGGGAAATCGAGAGAGCGAGAGGGAAATCGAGAGAGCGAGAGGGAAATCGAGAGAGCGAGAGCGCGAGAGGGAAATCGCGAGAGCGAGAGGGAAATCGCGAGAGCGAGAGGGAAATCGAGAGAGCGAGAGGGAAATCGAGAGAGCGAGAGGGAAATCGAGAGAGCGAGAGGGAAATCGAGAGAGCGAGAGGGAAATCGAGAGAGCGAGAGGGAAATCGAGAGAGCGAGAGGGAAATCGAGAGAGCGAGAGGGAAATCGAGAGAGCGAGAGGGAAATCGAGAGAGCGAGAGGGAAATCGAGAGAGCGAGAGGGAAATTGAGTGCGAGAGAGAGCGAGCGAGCGCGAGGGAAAATGAGTGCGAGTGCGAGGGAAAACGAGAGCGAGCGAGCGTGAGGGAAAACGAGAGCGAGCGAGCGCGAGGGAAAACGAGAGCGAGCGAGCGCGAGGGAAAACGAGAGAGCGAGCGCGAGGGAAAACGAGAGAGCGAGCGCGAGGGAAAACGAGAGAGCGAGCGCGAGGGAAAACGAGAGAGAGCGAGCGCGAGGGAAATCGAGAGAGAGCGAGCGCGAGGGAAATCGAGAGAGAGCGAGCGCGAGGGAAATCGAGAGAGAGCGAGCGCGAGGGAAAACGAGAGAGCGAGCGAGCGCGAGAGGGAAATCGAGAGAGAGCGAGCGCGAGGGAAATCGAGAGAGAGCGAGCGCGAGGGAAATCGAGAGAGAGCGAGCGCGAGGGAAATCGAGAGAGAGCGAGCGCGAGGGAAATCGAGAGAGAGCGAGCGCGAGGGAAAACGAGAGCGACCGAGCACGAGAGGGAAATCGAGAGAGAGCGAGCGCGAGGGAAATCGAGAGAGAGCGAGCGCGAGGGAAAACGAGAGCGAGCGAGCGCGAGGGAAAACGAGAGCGAGCGAGCGCGAGGGAAAACGAGAGAGCGAGCGCGAGGGAAAACGAGAGAGCGAGCGCGAGGGAAAACGAGAGAGCGAGCGCGAGGGAAAACGAGAGAGCGAGCGCGAGAGGGAAATCGAGAGAGCGAGAGCACGAGAGGGAAATCGAGAGAGCCAGCGCGAGGGAAAACGAGAGAGCGAGCGCGAGGGAAAACGAGAGACCGAGCGCGAGGGAAAACGAGAGAGCGAGCGCGAGGGAAAACGAGAGAGCGAGCGCGAGGGAAAACGAGAGAGCGAGCGCGAGGGAAAACGAGAGAGCGAGCGCGAGGGAAAACGAGAGAGCGAGCGCGAGGGAAAACGAGAGAGCGAGCGCGAGGGATAACGAGAGAGAGCGAGAGGGAAATCGAGAGAGCGAGCGCGAGGGAAAACGAGCGCGAGGGAAAACGAACGCGCGAGAGGGAAAACGAGAGACAGCGAGCGCGAGGGAAAACGAGAGAGCGAGCGCGAGAGGGAAATCGAGAGAGCGAGCGAGCGCGAGAGGGAAATCGAGAGAGCGAGAGCGCGAGAGGGAAATCGAGAGAGCGAGAGCGCGAGAGGGAAATCGAGAGAGCGAGAGCGCGAGAGGGAAATCGAGAGAGCGATAGGGAAATCGAGAGAGCGAGAGCGCGAGAGGGAAATCGAGAGAGCGAGAGGGAAATCGAGAGAGCGAGAGCGCGAGAGGGAAATCGAGAGAGCGAGAGGGAAATCGAGAGCGAGAGCGCGAGAGGGAAATCGAGAGAGCGAGAGCGCGAGAGGGAAATCGAGAGAGCGAGAGCGCGAGAGGGAAATCGAGAGAGCGAGAGCGCGAGAGGGAAATCGAGAGAGCGAGAGCGCGAGAGGGAAATCGAGAGCGCGAGAGGGAAATCGAGAGAGCGAGAGGGAAATCGAGAGAGCGAGAGGGAAATCGAGAGAGCGAGAGGGAAATCGAGAGAGCGAGAGGGAAATCGAGAGAGCGAGAGGGAAATCGAGAGAGCGAGAGGGAAATCGAGAGAGCGAGAGGGAAATCGAGAGAGCGAGAGGGAAATCGAGAGAGCGAGAGGGAAATCGAGAGAGCGAGAGGGAAATCGAGAGAGCGAGAGGGAAATCGAGAGAGCGAGAGGGAAATCGAGAGAGCGAGAGGGAAATCGAGAGAGCGAGAGGGAAATCGAGAGAGCGAGAGGGAAATCGAGAGAGCGAGAGGGAAATCGAGAGAGCGAGAGCGAAATCGAGAGAGCGAGAGCGCGAGAGGGAAATCGCGAGAGCGCGAGAGGGAAATCGAGAGAGCGAGAGGGAAATCGAGAGAGCGAGAGGGAAATCGAGAGAGCGAGAGGGAAATCGAGAGAGCGAGAGGGAAATCGAGAGAGCGAGAGGGAAATCGAGAGAGCGAGAGGGAAATCGAGAGAGCGAGAGGGAAATCGAGAGAGCGAGAGGGAAATTGAGTGCGAGAGAGAGCGAGCGAGCGCGAGGGAAAATGAGTGCGAGCGCGAGGGAAAACGAGAGCGAGCGAGCGTGAGGGAAAACGAGAGCGAGCGAGCGCGAGGGAAAACGAGAGCGAGCGAGCGCGCGGGAAAACGAGAGAGCGAGCGCGAGGGAAAACGAGAGAGCGAGCGCGAGGGAAAACGAGAGAGCGAGCGCGAGGGAAAACGAGAGAGCGAGCGCGAGGGAAAACGAGAGAGAGCGAGCGCGAGGGAAATCGAGAGAGAGCGAGCGCGAGGGAAATCGAGAGAGAGCGAGCGCGAGGGAAATCGAGAGAGAGCGAGCGCGAGGGAAAACGAGAGAGCGAGCGAGCGCGAGAGGGAAATCGAGAGAGAGCGAGCGCGAGGGAAATCGAGAGAGAGCGAGCGCGAGGGAAATCGAGAGAGAGCGAGCGCGAGGGAAATCGAGAGAGAGCGAGCGCGAGGGAAAACGAGAGCGAGCGAGCGCGAGGGAAAACGAGAGCGAGCGAGCGCGAGGGAAAACGAGAGCGAGCGAGCGCGAGGGAAAACGAGAGAGCGAGCGCGAGGGAAAACGAGAGAGCGAGCGCGAGGGAAAACGAGAGAGCGAGCGCGAGAGGGAAATCGAGAGAGCGAGAGCACGAGAGGGAAATCGAGAGAGCCAGCGCGAGGGAAAACGAGAGAGCGAGCGCGAGGGAAAACGAGAGACCGAGCGCGAGGGAAAACGAGAGAGCGAGCACGAGGGAAAACGAGAGAGCGAGCGCGAGGGAAAATGAGAGAGCGAGCGCGAGGGAAAACGAGAGAGCGAGCGCGAGGGAAAACGAGAGCGCGAGCGCGAGGGATAACGAGAGAGAGCGAGAGGGAAATCGAGAGAGCGAGCGCGAGGGAAAACGAGCGCGAGGGAAAACGAACGCGCGAGAGGGAAAACGAGAGACAGCGAGCGCGAGGGAAAACGAGAGAGCGAGCGCGAGAGGGAAATCGAGAGAGCGAGCGAGCGCGAGAGGGAAATCGAGAGAGCGAGAGCGCGAGAGGGAAATCGAGAGAGCGAGAGTGCGAGAGGGAAATCGAGAGAGCGATAGGGAAATCGAGAGAGCGAGAGCGCGAGAGGGAAATCGAGAGAGCGAGAGCGCGAGAGGGAAATCGAGAGATCGAGAGGGAAATCGAGAGAGCGCGAGGGAAAACGAGAGCGAGCGAGCGCGAGGGAAAACGAGAGCGAGCGAGCGCGAGGGAAAACGAGAGCGAGCGAGCGCGAGGGAAAACGAGAGCGAGCGAGCGCGAGGGAAAACGAGAGCGAGCGAGCGCGAGGGAAAACGAGAGAGAGCGAGCGCGAGAGGGAAATCGAGAGAGCGAGCGCGAGAGGGAAATCGAGAGAGCGAGAGCACGAGAGGGAAATCGAGAGAGCGAGCGAGCGCGAGAGGGAAATCGAGAGAGCGAGCGCGAGGGAAAACGAGAGCGCGAGGGAAAACGAACGCGCGAGAGGGAAAACGAGAGAGCGAGCGAGCGAGAGGGAAAACGAGAGAGAGAGCGAGCGCGAGGGAAAACGAGAGAGAGAGCGAGCGCGAGGGAAAACGAGAGAGCGAGCGCGGGGGAAAACGAGAGAGCGAGCGCGAGGGAAAACGAGAGAGCGAGCGCGAGGGAAAACGAGAGAGCGAGCGCGAGGGAAAACGAGAGAGCGAGCGCGAGGGAAAACGAGAGAGCGAGCGCGAGAGGGAAATCGAGAGAGAGCGAGGGAAAACGAGAGAGCGAGCGCGAGGGAAAACGAGAGAGCGAGCGCGAGGGAAAACGAGAGAGCGAGCGCGAGGGAAAACGAGAAAGAGCGAGAGGGAAAATGAGAGAGCGAGAGGGATAACGAGAGAGAGCGAGAGCGCGAGGGGGAAAATGTGAGAGAGAGCGATAATGAGAGGGAAAACGAGAGAGAGCGAGCGCGAGGGAAAACGAGAGCGACCGAGCGCGAGAGGGAAATCGAGAGAGCGAGCGCGAGGGAAAACGAGAGAGCGAGCGAGCACGAGAGGGAAATCGAGAGCGAGCGAGCGCGAGGGAAAACGAGAGCGAGCGAGCGCGAGGGAAAACGAGAGCGAGCGAGCGCGAGGGAAAACGAGAGCGAGCGAGCGCGAGGGAAAACGAGAGCGAGCGAGCGCGAGGGAAAACGAGAGCGAGCGAGCGCGAGGGAAAACGAGAGCGAGCGAGCGCGAGGGAAAACGAGAGCGAGCGAGCGCGAGGGAAAACGAGAGCGAGCGAGCGCGAGGGAAAACGAGAGCGAGCGAGCGCGAGGGAAAACGAGAGCGAGCGAGCGCGAGGGAAAACGAGAGCGAGCGAGCGCGAGGGAAAACGAGAGCGAGCGAGCGCGAGGGAAAACGAGAGCGAGCGAGCGCGAGGGAAAACGAGAGCGAGCGAGCGCGAGGGAAAACGAGAGAGAGCGAGCGCGAGGGAAAACGAGAGCGAGCGAGCGCGAGGGAAAACGAGAGCGAGCGAGCGCGAGGGAAAACGAGAGCGAGCGAGCGCGAGGGAAAACGAGAGAGAGCGAGCGCGAGGGAAAACGAGAGAGAGCGAGCGCGAGGGAAAACGAGAGAGAGCGAGCGCGAGGGAAAACGAGAGAGAGCGAGCGCGAGGGAAAACGAGAGAGAGCGAGCGCGAGGGAAAACGAGAGAGCGAGCGCGAGGGAAAACGAGAGAGAGCGAGCGCGAGGGAAAACGAGAGAGAGCGAGCGCGAGAGGGAAATCGAGAGAGCGAGCGCGAGAGGGAAATCGAGAGAGCGAGCGCGAGAGGGAAATCGAGAGAGCGAGCGAGCGCGAGGGAAAACGAGCGCGAGGGAAAACGAGAGAGCGAGCACGAGAGGGAAATCGAGAGAGCGAGCGAGCGCGAGAGGGAAATCGAGAGAGCGAGCGCGAGGGAAAACGAGAGCGCGAGGGAAAACGAACGCGCGAGAGGGAAAACGAGAGAGCGAGCGAGCGAGAGGGAAAACGAGAGAGAGAGCGAGCGCGAGGGAAAATGAGAGAGAGAGCGAGCGCGAGGGAAAACGAGAGAGCGAGCGCGGGGGAAAACGAGAGAGCGAGCGCGAGGGAAAACGAGAGAGCGAGCGCGAGGGAAAACGAGAGAGCGAGCGCGAGGGAAAACGAGAGAGCGAGCGCGAGGGAAAACGAGAGAGCGAGCGCGAGGGAAAACGAGAGAGCGAGCGCGAGGGAAAACGAGAAAGAGCGAGAGGGAAAACGAGAGAGCGAGAGGGATAACGAGAGAGAGCGAGAGCGCGAGGGGGAAAATGTGAGAGAGAGCGATAATGAGAGGGAAAACTAGAGAGAGCGAGAGGGAAAATGAGAGAGAGAGCGGGAAAATGAGAGAGAGGGAAAACGAGAGATACTGCGTGAGGGAAAACGAGAGAGAGCGCGAGGGAAAACGAGAGAGAGCGCGAGGGGGAAAACGAGAGCGAGAGAGGGGGAGTGGGAGAGGGAAAACGAGAGAGAGAGCGAGCGCGAAAAGGAGAGCGAAAATGAGAGAGAAAACGAAAGAGAGAAAACACGAATAAGTGCATGAAGGAGCGCGAGTGAGAGAGAGAGGGAGTGCGAGAGTCAGAGAGAGAGGGAGCGCGAGAGTCAGAGAGAGAGGGAGCGCGCACAAGAGAGAGAGAGAGAGAGATAACATGACAGGAAAAACTAGAGAGAGCGCGAGGGAAAATGAAAGAGCAAGTGAGAACGCGAGAGGGGAAAATGAGAGAGAGAGAGAGAGAGATAACGAGAGAGGGAGCGAAACGAGAGTGAGGGAAAACGAGAGAGAGAGAGAGAGAGCGCACAAGGAAAAACGAGAGAGAGCGCATGAGGGAAAACGAGAGCGAGAGAGAGGGAGTGGGAGAGGGAAAATGAGAGAGAGAGCGAGCGCGAAAAGGAGAGCGAAAATGAGAGAGAAAACAAAAGAGAGAAAACGCGAATAAGCGCATGAAGGAGCGCGCGCGAGAGTGAGAGGGAGATAACAAGAGAGGGAAAACGAGAGAGAGAGAGAGAGAGAGAGAGCGTGAGAGGGAAAACGAGAGAGAGAGCGCGAGAGAGAGGGAAAACTAGAGAGAGCGCGTGAGTGAAAACGAAAGAGAGAGAGAGATAACGCGAGAGGGGAAAACGAAAGAGAGATAACAAGAGCGAGAGAGAGAGAGAGAGAGGGAGAGAGAGTGAGAGGGAAAACGAGAGATATAACGAGAGGGAAAAATAGATCGGAGGAAAACGAGAGAGATAACACGAGAGGGGAAAACATAGAAACATAGAAAAATAGGAGCAGGAGTAGGCCATTTGGCCCTTCGAGCCTGCTCCGCCATTCAATATGATCATGGCTGATCCTCTATCTCAATACCATATTCCCGCTCTCTCCCTATACCCCGAGAGAATGAGAGATAACGAGAGAGAGAGCGAAAACGAGAGCGAATGAGCGAAAATGAGTGCGCGAAAAGGAGACAGCGAGAGTGGGAAAAGGAGAGCGAAAATGAGAGAGAGAAAACGAAAGAGAGAAAACGCGAATAAGCATGTGAGAGATCACGAGGGTGCGCGTTTGCAAGAGAGGGAGGGAGGGAGGGACCGCGCGCGAGAGGGAGAGCACGGAAGCGCGAGAGGGGGAGGGAGCGCGGAAGCGCGAGTGAGAGAGAGGGAGCGCGCATGCGAGAGGGGGTGAGGGAGCGCGGAAGCACGAGAGGGGGAGGGAGCGCGGAAGCGCGAGTGAGAGAGAGGGAGCGCGCATGCAAGAGGGGGTGAGGGAGCGCACATGCGAGAGAGAGGGAGAGAGAGAGAGAGAGAGGGAGCGCACATGCGAGAGAGAGAGAGAGAGAGGGAGCGCACATGCGAGAGAGAGAGAGAGAGAGAGAGCGCACATGCGAGAGAGAGAGAGAGAGCGCACATGCGAGAGAGAGAGAGAGAGAGAGAGAGGGAGCGCACATGCGAGAGAGAGAGAGAGAGAGAGGGAGCGCACATGCGAGAGAGAGAGAGAGAGAGAGAGAGAGAGAGAGCGCACATGCGAGAGAGAGAGAGAGAGGGAGAGAGGGAGAGAGAGAGAGAGAGCACATGCGAGAGAGAGAGAGAGAGGGAGAGAGGGAGAGAGAGAGAGAGAGAGAGAGAGAGCGCACATGCGAGAGAGAGAGAGAGAGAGAGAGAGGGAGCGCATATGCGAGAGAGAGAGAGAGAGAGGGAGCACACATGCGAGAGAGAGAGAGAGAGAGGGAGAGAGGGAGAGAGAGAGAGAGAGCGCACATGCGAGAGAGAGAGAGAGAGAGAGAGGGAGAGAGGGAGAGAGGGAGAGAGGGAGAGAGAGAGAGAGAGAGAGAGAGAGAGAGCGCACATGCGAGAGAGAGAGAGAGAGAGAGAGAGAGAGGGAGCGCACATGCGAGAGAGAGAGAGAGAGAGAGAGGGGGAGAGAGAGAGAGAGAGAGAGAGAGGGAGAGAGAGAGAGGGAGAGAGAGAGAGAGAGCGAGCGAGAGAGAGCGCGAGCGAAAGAGAGCGGCGAGCGAGAGAGAGCTAGCTAGCGAGAGAGAGCGCGAAGCGAGAGAGAGAAAAGAGCGCGTGAGAGAGAGAGCGCGAGAGAGAGAGAGCGCGAGAGAAGAGAGCGCGAGAGAGAGAGCGCGAGAGAGAGATCAGCGAGAGAGAGAGCGCGAGAGAGAGAGTGTCGCGAGAGAGAGAGAGGCTCGCGAGAGAGGAGAGCGAGAGAGAGCGAGAGAGAGAGAGCGCGAGAGAGGAGAGCGCGAGAGAGAGCGCGAGCGCAGAGAGAGAGCGCGAGAGAGCGAGAGCGCTGAGCGAGAGCGAGGGCGCGAGCGAGCGAGAGCGCGAGCGAGAGAGCGAGAGAGCGCGAGAGAGAGCGAAGAGCGCGAGAGAGAGAGAGAGCGAGAGAGCGAGAGAGCGAGAGAGAGCGCGAGAGCGAGAGCGAGAGCGCGAGAGAGAGAGCGAGAGCGCGAGAGAGAGAGCGAGAGCGCGAGAGAGAGCGAGAGCGCGAGAGAGAGAGCGAGCGCGGCGAGAGAGCGAGAGCGCGAGAGAGAGAGCGAGAGCGCGAGAGAGAGCGAGAGCGCGAGAGAGAGCGAGAGCGCGAGAGAGAGCGAGAGAGCGAGAGCGCGAGAGAGCGAGAGAGAGCGAGAGCGAGAGCGCGAGAGGAGCGAGAGCGCGAGAGAGAAATCGAGAGGGGGGGGAGCGAGAGCGCGAGATGGGAAATCGAGAGAGCGAGAGCGCGGAGAGGGAAATCGAGAGAGCGAGAGGGAAATCGTGAGAGCGAGAGGGAAATCGAGAGCGAGCGAGAGGGAAATCGGAGAGAGCGAGAGGGAAATTCGAGAGATGCGAGAGGGAAATCGGAGAGCGAGAGGGAATCGAGAGAGCGAGAGCTGCGAGAGGGAAATCGAGAGAGCGAGAGCGCGAGAGGGAAATTCGAGAGAGCGAGAGCGCGAGAGGGAAATCGAGAGAGCGGAGGCGCGAGAGGGAAATCGAGAGGCGCGAGAGAGCGAGAGGGAAATCGAGAGCGCGAGAGGGGAAATCGAGAGAGCGAGAGCGGCGAGAGGGAAATCGAGAAGGAGGCGAGAGCGCGAGAGGGAAATCGAGAGAGCGAGAGGGAAATCGAGAGAGCGAGAGGGAAAGTCGAGAGAGCGAGAGGCGGCGAGAGGGAAATCGAGAGAGCGAGAGGGAAATCGAGAGCGGAGACGGGAAATCGAGAGAGCGCGAAGGGAAATCGAGAGAGCGAGAGGGAAATCGAGAGAGCGAGAGGGAAATTCGAGAGAGCGAGAGGGAAATCGAGAGAGCGAGAGTCGCGAGAGGGAAATCGAGAGGAGCGAGAGCCGCGAGAGGGAAATCGAGAGAGCGAGAGCGCAGAGGGAAATCGAGAGCGCGAGAGGGAAAACGAGAGCGAGCGAGCGGCGAGGGGAAATACGAGAGAGCGAGCGAGCGCGAGAGGGAAATCGAGAAGCGAGCGAGCGCGAGGGAAATCGAGAGCGAGCGAGCGCGAGGGAAAACGAGAGCGAGCGAGCGCGAGGGAAAACGAGAGCGGAGCGAGCGCGAGGGGAAAACGAGAGCGAGCGAGCGCGAGGGAAACGAGAGCAAGCGAGCGCGAGGGAAAACGAGGAGCGAGCGAGCGCGAGGGGAAAACGAGAGCGAGCGGAAGCGCGAGGGAAAAAGAGAGCGAGCGAGCGCGAGGGAAAACGAGAGCGAGCGAGCGCGAGGGAAAACGAGAGCGAGCGAGCGCGAGGGGAAACGAGAGCGAGCGAGCGCGAGGGAAAACGAGAGCGAGGGAAAACGAGAGCGAGCGAGCGCGAGAGAAATCGAGAGAGCGAGAGCGCGAGAGGGAAATCGAGAGAGCGAGCGAGCGCGAGAGGGAAATCGAGAGAGCGAGCGAGCGCGAGAGGGAAATCGAGAGAGCGAGCGAGCGCGAGAGGGAAATCGAGAGAGCGAGCGCGAGGGAAAACGGGAGAGAGCGAGAGGGAAAACAAGAGCGAGCGAGTGCGAGGGAAAACGAGAGACTGCGAGCGCGAGGGAAAACGAGAGACAGCGAGCGCGAGGGAAAACGAGAGAGCGAGCGCGAGAGGGAAATCGAGAGAGCGAGCGAGCGCGAGAGGGAAATCGAGAGAGCGAGAGGGAAATCGAGAGAGCGAGAGCGCGAGAGGGAAATCGAGAGAACGAGAGCGCGAGAGGGAAATCGAGAGAGCGAGAGCGCGAGAGGGAAATCGAGAGAGCGAGAGCGCGAGAGGGAAATCGAGAGAGCGAGAGGGAAATCGAGAGAGCGAGAGGGAAATCGAGAGAGCGAGAGCGCGAGAGGGAAATCGAGAGCGCGAGAGGGAAATCGAGTGCGATCGAGCGCGAGGGAAAACGAGTGCGAGCGAGCGCGAGGGAAAACGAGAGCGAGCGAGCGCGAGGGAAATCGAGAGCGAGCGTGCGCGAGAGGGCGAGCGCGAGGGAAAACGAGAGAGCGAGCGCGAGGGAAATCGAGAGAGAGCGAGCGCGAGGGAAAACGAGAGCGAGCGAGCGCGAGGGAAAACGAGAGCGAGCGAGCGCGAGGGAAAACGAGAGCGAGCGAGCGCGAGGGAAAAACGAGAGCGAGCGAGCGCGAGGGGAAAACGAGAGCGAGCGAGCGCGAGGGAAAACGAGACCGAGCGAGCGCGAGGGGAAAACGAGAGCGAGCGAGCGCGAGGGAAAACGAGAGCGAGCGAGCGCGAGGGAAAACGAGAGCGAGCGAGCGCGAGGGAAAACGAGAGAGCGAGCGCGAGGGAAAACGAGAGACAGCGAGCGCGAGGGAAAATCGAGAGAGCGAGCGCGAGAGGGGAAATCGAGAGAGCGAGCGAGCGCGAGGGAAATCGAGAGAGCGAGAGCGCGAGAGGGAAATCGAGAGAGCGAGAGCGCGAGAGGGAAATCGAGAGAGCGAGAGCGCGAGAGGGAAATCGAGAGAGCGAGAGCGCGAGAGGGAAATCGAGAGAGCGAGAGCGCGAGAGGGAAATCGAGAGAGCGAGAGGGAAATCGAGAGAGCGAGAGGGAAATCGAGAGGGAAATCGAGCGCGAGAGAGAGCGAGCGAGCGCGAGGGAAAATGAGAGCGAGCGCGAGGGAAAACGAGAGCGAGGGGAAAACGAGAGAGCGAGCGCGAGGGAAAACGAGAGAGAGCGAGCGCGAGGGAAAACGAGAGAGCGAGCGAGCGAGAGAAAACGAGAGCGAGCGAGCGCGAGGGAAAACGAGAGAGCGAGCGCGAGGAAAAACGAGAGTGACCAAGCGCGAGAGGGAATCGAGAGCGAGCGAGCGCGAGGGAAAACGAGAGAGAGCGAGCGCGAGGGAAAACGAGAGAGCGAGCGCGAGGGGAAAACGAGAGAGTGCGAGCGCGAGGAAAACGAGAGAGTGCGAGCGCGAGGGAAAACGAGAGAGAGCGAGCGCGAGGGAAAACGAGAGCGCGAGCGCGAGGCAAAACGAGAGAAGCGAGCGCGAGGGAAAACGAGAGAGCGAGCGCGAGGGAAAACGAGAGAGCGAGCGCGAGGGAAAACGAAGAGAGAGCGAGCGCGAGGGAAAACGAGAGAGAGCGAGCGCGAGGGAAAACGAGAGAGCAAGCGAGCGAGAGAGGGAAAACGAGAGCGAGCGAGCGCGAGGGAAAACGAGAGAGCGAGCGCGAGGGAAATCGAGAGAGAGCGAGCGCAGGGAAAACGAGAGCGACCGAGCGCGAGAGGGAAATCGAGAGCGAGCGAGCGCGAGGGAAAACGAGAGAGAGCGAGCGCGAGGGAAAACGAGAGAGCGAGCGCGAGGAAAACGAGAGAGTGCGAGCGCGAGGGAAAACGAGAGAGAGCGAGCGCGAGGGAAAACGAGAGAGCGAGCGCGAGGGAAAACGAGAGAGCGAGCGCGAGGGAAAACGAGAGAGCGAGCGCGAGGGAAAACGAGAGAGCGAGCGCGAGGGAAAACGAGAGAGCGAGCGCGAGAGGGAAATCGAGAGAGCGAGCGAGCGCGAGAGGGAAATCGAGAGAGCGAGCGAGCGCGAGAGGGAAATCGAGAGAGCGAGCGAGCGCGAGAGGGAAATCGAGAGAGCGAGCGAGCGCGAGAGGGAAATCGAGAGAGCGAGCGAGCGCGAGAGGGAAATCGAGAGAGCGAGCGAGCGCGAGAGGGAAATCGAGAGAGGCGAGCGCGAGGGAAAACGAGCGCGAGGGAAAATGAGCGCGCGAGAGGGAAATCGAGAGAGCGAGCGAGCGCGAGGGAAAATGAGAGACAGCGAGCGCGAGGGAAAACGAGAGAGCGAGCGCGGGGGAAAACGAGAGAGCGAGCGCGAGGGAAACGAGAGAGCGAGTGCGGGGGGGAAACGAGAGAGCGAGCGCGAGGGAAACGAGAGAGCGAGCGCGAGGGAAAACGAGAGAGCGAGCGCGAGGGAAAACGAGAGAGAGCGAGAGGGAAACGCGAGAGAGAGCGAGCGCGAGGGAAAACGAGAGACAGCGAGCGCAAGGGAAAACGAGAGAGCGAGCGCGAGAGGGAAATCGAGAGAGCGATAGGGAAATCGAGAGAGCGAGAGCACGAGAGGGAAATCGAGAGAGCGAGAGCGCGAGAGGGAAATCGAGAGAGCGAGAGCGCGAGAGGGAAATCGAGAGAGCGAGAGCGCGAGAGGGAAATCGAGAGAGCGAGAGCGCGAGAGGGAAATCGAGAGAGCGAGAGGGAAATCGAGAGAGCGAGAGCGCGAGAGGGAAATCGAGAGAGCGCGAGAGGGAAATCGAGAGAGCGAGAGCGCGAGAGGGAAATCGAGAGAGCGAGAGCGCGAGAGGGAAATCGAGAGAGCGAGAGGGAAATCGAGAGAGCGAGAGGGAAATCGAGAGAGCGAGAGCGCGAGAGGGAAATCGAGGGAGCGAGAGCGCGAGAGGGAAATCGAGAGAGCGAGAGCGCGAGAGGGAAATCGAGAGCGCGAGAGCGCGAGAGGGAAATCGAGAGAGCGAGAGCGCGAGAGGGAAAGCGAGAGAGCGAGAGCGCGAGAGGGAAAGCGAGAGCGCGAGAGGGAAATCGAGAGAGCGAGAGCGCGAGAGGAAAATCGAGAGAGCGAGAGCGCGAGAGGGAAATCGAGAGAGCGAGAGGGAAATCGAGAGAGCGAGAGGGAAATGGAGAGAGCGAGAGCGCGAGAGGGAAATCGAGAGAGCGAGAGGGAAATCGAGAGAGCGAGAGCGCGAGAGGGAAATCGAGAGAGCGAGAGGGAAATCGAGAGAGCGAGAGCGCGAGAGGGAAATCGAGAGCGCGAGAGGGAAATCGAGAGCGCGAGAGGGAAATCGAGAGCGCGAGAGGGAAATCGAGAGAGCGAGAGCGCGAGAGGGAAATCGAGAGAGCGAGAGGGAAATCGAGAGAGCGAGAGGGAAATCGAGAGAGCGAGAGGGAAATCGAGAGAGCGAGAGGGAAATCGAGAGAGCGAGAGGGAAATCGAGAGAGCGAGAGGGAAATCGAGAGAGCGAGAGCGCGAGAGGGAAATCGAGAGAGCGAGAGCGCGAGAGGGAAATCGAGAGAGCGAGAGCGCGAGAGGGAAATCGAGAGAGCGAGAGCGCGAGAGGGAAATCGAGAGAGCGAGAGCGCGAGAGGGAAATCGAGAGAGCGAGAGCGCGAGAGGGAAATCGAGAGAGCGAGAGCGCGAGAGGGAAATCGAGAGAGCGAGAGCGCGAGAGGGAAATCGAGAGAGCGAGAGGGAAATCGAGAGAGCGAGAGCGCGAGAGGGAAATCGAGAGAGCGAGAGCGCGAGAGGGAAATCGAGAGAGCGAGAGCGCGAGAGGGAAATCGAGAGAGCGAGAGCGCGAGAGGGAAATCGAGAGCGCGAGAGGGAAATCGAGAGCGCGAGAGGGAAATCGAGAGAGCGAGAGCGCGAGAGGGAAATCGAGAGAGCGAGAGCGCGAGAGGGAAATCGAGAGAGCGAGAGGGAAATCGAGAGCGCGAGAGGGAAAGCGAGAGCGCGAGAGGGAAATCGAGAGAGCGAGAGCGCGAGAGGAAAATCGAGAGAGCGAGAGCGCGAGAGGGAAATCGAGAGAGCGAGAGGGAAATCGAGAGCGCGAGAGGGAAATCGAGAGAGCGAGAGCGCGAGAGGGAAATCGAGAGAGCGAGAGGGAAATCGAGAGAGCGAGAGCGCGAGAGGGAAATCGAGAGAGCGAGAGCGCGAGAGGGAAATCGAGAGAGCGAGAGCGCGAGAGGGAAATCGAGAGCGCGAGAGGGAAATCGAGAGAGCGAGAGCGCGAGAGGGAAATCGAGAGCGCGAGAGGGAAATCGAGAGAGCGAGAGCGCGAGAGGGAAATCGAGAGAGCGAGAGCGCGAGAGGGAAATCGAGAGAGCGAGAGGGAAATCGAGAGAGCGAGAGGGAAATCGAGAGAGCGAGAGGGAAATCGAGAGAGCGAGAGGGAAATCGAGAGAGCGAGAGGGAAATCGAGAGAGCGAGAGGGAAATCGAGAGAGCGAGAGGGAAATCGAGAGAGCGAGAGCGCGAGAGGGAAATCGAGAGAGCGAGAGCGCGAGAGGGAAATCGAGAGAGCGAGAGCGCGAGAGGGAAATCGAGAGAGCGAGAGCGCGAGAGGGAAATCGAGAGCGCGAGAGCGCGAGAGGGAAATCGAGAGCGCGAGAGGGAAATCGAGAGAGCGAGAGCGCGAGAGGGAAATCGAGAGAGCGAGAGCGCGAGAGGGAAATCGAGAGAGCGAGAGGGAAATCGAGAGAGCGAGAGGGAAATCGAGAGAGCGAGAGCGCGAGAGGGAAATCGAGAGAGCGAGAGGGAAATCGAGAGCGCGAGACGGAAATCGAGAGAGCGCGAGAGGGAAATCGAGAGAGCGAGAGGGAAATCGAGAGAGCGAGAGGGAAATCGAGAGAGCGAGAGGGAAATCGAGAGAGCGAGAGCGCGAGAGGGAAATCGAGAGAGCGAGAGCGCGAGAGGGAAATCGAGAGAGCGAGAGCGCGAGAGGGAAATCGAGAGCGCGAGAGGGAAAACGAGAGCGAGCGAGCGCGAGGGAAAACGAGAGAGCGAGCGAGCGCGAGAGGGAAATCGAGAGCGAGCGAGCGCGAGGGAAATCGAGAGCGAGCGAGCGCGAGGGAAAACGAGAGCGAGCGAGCGCGAGGGAAAACGAGAGCGAGCGAGCGCGAGGGAAAACGAGAGCAAGCGAGCGCGAGGGAAAACGAGAGCGAGCGAGCGCGAGGGAAAACGAGAGCGAGCGAGCGCGAGGGAAAACGAGAGCGAGCGAGCGCGAGGGAAAACGAGAGCGAGCGAGCGCGAGGGAAAACGAGAGCGAGCGAGCGCGAGGGAAAACGAGAGCGAGCGAGCGCGAGGGAAAACGAGAGCGAGGGAAAACGAGAGAGCGAGCGCGAGGGAAATCGAGAGAGCGAGAGCACGAGAGGGAAATCGAGAGAGCGAGCGAGCGCGAGAGGGAAATCGAGAGAGCGAGCGAGCGCGAGAGGGAAATCGAGAGAGCGAGCGAGCGCGAGAGGGAAATCGAGAGAGCGAGCGCGAGGGAAAACGGGAGAGAGCGAGAGGGAAAACAAGAGCGAGCGAGTGCGAGGGAAAACGAGAGACTGCGAGCGCGAGGGAAAACGAGAGACAGCGAGCGCGAGGGAAAACGAGAGAGCGAGCGCGAGAGGGAAATCGAGAGAGCGAGCGAGCGCGAGAGGGAAATCGAGAGAGCGAGAGGGAAATCGAGAGAGCGAGAGCGCGAGAGGGAAATCGAGAGAACGAGAGCGCGAGAGGGAAATCGAGAGAGCGAGAGCGCGAGAGGGAAATCGAGAGAGCGAGAGCGCGAGAGGGAAATCGAGAGAGCGAGAGGGAAATCGAGAGAGCGAGAGGGAAATCGAGAGAGCGAGAGCGCGAGAGGAAATCGAGAGCGCGAGAGGGAAATCGAGTGCGATCGAGCGCGAGGGGAAAACGAGTGCGAGCGAGCGCGAGGGAAAACGAGAGCGAGCGAGCGCGAGGGAAATCGAGAGCGAGCGTGCGCGAGAGGGCGAGCGCGAGGGAAAACGAGAGAGCGAGCGCGAGGGAAATCGAGAGAGAGCGAGCGCGAGGGAAAACGAGAGCGAGCGAGCGCGAGGGAAAACGAGAGCGAGCGAGCGCGAGGGAAAACGAGAGCGAGCGAGCGCGAGGGAAAACGAGAGCGAGCGAGCGCGAGGGAAAACGAGAGCGAGCGAGCGCGAGGGAAAACGAGACCGAGCGAGCGCGAGGGAAAACGAGAGCGAGCGAGCGCGAGGGAAAACGAGAGCGAGCGAGCGCGAGGGAAAACGAGAGCGAGCGAGCGCGAGGGAAAACGAGAGAGCGAGCGCGAGGGAAAACGAGAGACAGCGAGCGCGAGGGAAAATCGAGAGAGCGAGCGCGAGAGGGAAATCGAGAGAGCGAGCGAGCGCGAGGGAAATCGAGAGAGCGAGAGCGCGAGAGGGAAATCGAGAGAGCGAGAGCGCGAGAGGGAAATCGAGAGAGCGAGAGCGCGAGAGGGAAATCGAGAGAGCGAGAGCGCGAGAGGGAAATCGAGAGAGCGAGAGCGCGAGAGGGAAATCGAGAGCGCGAGAGGGAAATCGAGAGAGCGAGAGGGAAATCGAGAGGGAAATCGAGCGCGAGAGAGAGCGAGCGAGCGCGAGGGAAAATGAGAGCGAGCGCGAGGGAAAACGAGAGCGAGGGAAAACGAGAGAGCGAGCGCGAGGGAAAACGAGAGAGAGCGAGCGCGAGGGAAAACGAGAGAGCGAGCGAGCGAGAGAAAACGAGAGCGAGCGAGCGCGAGGGAAAACGAGAGAGCGAGCGCGAGGGAAAACGAGAGTGACCAAGCGCGAGAGGGAAATCGAGAGCGAGCGAGCGCGAGGGAAAACGAGAGAGAGCGAGCGCGAGGGAAAACGAGAGAGCGAGCGCGAGGGAAAACGAGAGAGTGCGAGCGCGAGGGAAAACGAGAGAGTGCGAGCGCGAGGGAAAACGAGAGAGAGCGAGCGCGAGGGAAAACGAGAGCGCGAGCGCGAGGCAAAACGAGAGAGCGAGCGCGAGGGAAAACGAGAGAGCGAGCGCGAGGGAAAACGAGAGAGCGAGCGCGAGGGAAAACGAGAGAGAGCGAGCGCGAGGGAAAACGAGAGAGAGCGAGCGCGAGGGAAAACGAGAGAGCAAGCGAGCGAGAGAGGGAAAACGAGAGCGAGCGAGCGCGAGGGAAAACGAGAGAGCGAGCGCGAGGGAAATCGAGAGAGAGCGAGCGCGAGGGAAAACGAGAGCGACCGAGCGCGAGAGGGAAATCGAGAGCGAGCGAGCGCGAGGGAAAACGAGAGAGAGCGAGCGCGAGGGAAAACGAGAGAGCGAGCGCGAGGGAAAACGAGAGAGTGCGAGCGCGAGGGAAAACGAGAGAGAGCGAGCGCGAGGGAAAACGAGAGAGCGAGCGCGAGGGAAAACGAGAGAGCGAGCGCGAGGGAAAACGAGAGAGCGAGCGCGAGGGAAAACGAGAGAGCGAGCGCGAGGGAAAACGAGAGAGCGAGCGCGAGAGGGAAATCGAGAGAGCGAGCGAGCGCGAGAGGGAAATCGAGAGAGCGAGCGAGCGCGAGAGGGAAATCGAGAGAGCGAGCGAGCGCGAGAGGGAAATCGAGAGAGGCGAGCGAGCGCGAGAGGGAAATCGAGAGAGCGAGCGAGCGCGAGAGGGAAATCGAGAGAGCGAGCGAGCGCGAGAGGGAAATCGAGAGAGCGAGCGCGAGGGAAAACGAGCGCGAGGGAAAATGAGCGCGCGAGAGGGAAATCGAGAGAGCGAGCGAGCGCGAGGGAAAATGAGAGACAGCGAGCGCGAGGGAAAACGAGAGAGCGAGCGCGGGGGAAAACGAGAGAGCGAGCGCGAGGGAAACGAGAGAGCGAGTGCGGGGGGAAACGAGAGAGCGAGCGCGAGGGAAACGAGAGAGCGAGCGCGAGGGAAAACGAGAGAGCGAGCGCGAGGGAAAACGAGAGAGAGCGAGAGGGAAACCGAGAGAGAGCGAGCGCGAGGGAAAACGAGAGACAGCGAGCGCAAGGGAAAACGAGAGAGCGAGCGCGAGAGGGAAATCGAGAGAGCGAGCGAGCGCGAGGGAAATCGAGAGAGCGAGAGGGAAATCGACAGAGCGAGAGCGCGAGAGGGAAATCGAAAGAGCGAGAGCGCGAGAGGGAAATCGAGAGAGCGAGAACGCGAGAGGGAAATCGAGAGAGCGAGAACGCGAGAGGGAAATCGAGAGAGCGAGAGCGCGAGAGGGAAATCGAGAGAGCGATAGGGAAATCGAGAGAGCGAGAGCACGAGAGGGAAATCGAGAGAGCGAGAGCGCGAGAGGGAAATCGAGAGAGCGAGAGCGCGAGAGGGAAATCGAGTGCGCGCGAGCGCGAGGGAAAACGAGAGCGAGCGAGCGCGAGGGAAAACGAGAGCGACCGAGCGGGAAAACGAGAGCGAGCGAGCGCGAGGGAAATCGAGAGCGAGCGCGAGGGAAAACAAGAGAGAGAGCGAGCGCGAGGGAAAACGAGAGAGAGCGAGCGCGAGGGAAAACGAGAGAGAGCGAGCGCGAGGGAAAACGAGAGCGCGAGGGAAAACGAGAGAGCGAGCGCGAGGGAAAACGAGAGAGAGCGAGAGGGAAAACGAGAGCGAGCGAGCGCGAGGGAAAACGAGAGCGAGCGAGCGCGAGGGAAAACGAGAGAGAGCGAGCGCGAGGGAAAACGAGAGCGAGCGCGAGGGAAAACGAGAGAGCGAGCGCGAGGGAAATCGAGAGAGCGAGGGAAATCGAGAGAGCGAGAGCGCGAGAGGGAAATCGAGAGAGCGAGAGCGCGAGAGGGAAATCGAGAGAGCGAGAGCGCGAGAGGGTAATCGAGAGAGCGAGAGGGAAATCGAGAGAGCGAGAGTGGGAAATCGAGAGAGCGAGAGCGCGAGAGGGAAATCGAGAGAGCGAGAGGGAAATCGAGAGAGCGAGAGGGAAATCGAGAGAGCGAGAGCGCGAGAGGGAAATCGAGAGAGCGAGAGCGCGAGAGGGAAATCGAGAGAGCGAGAGCGCGAGAGGGAAATCGAGAGAGCGAGAGCGCGAGAGGGAAATCGAGAGAGCGAGAGCGCGAGAGGGAAATCGAGAGAGCGAGAGCGCGAGAGGGAAATCGAGAGAGCGAGAGCGCGAGAGGGAAATCGAGAGAGCGAGAGCGCGAGAGGGAAATCGAGAGAGCGAGAGCGCGAGAGGGAAATCGAGAGAGCGAGAGCGCGAGAGGGAAATCGAGAGAGCGAGAGCGCGAGAGGGAAATCGAGAGAGCGAGAGCGCGAGAGGGAAATCGAGAGAGCGAGAGCGCGAGAGGGAAATCGAGAGAGCGAGAGGGAAATCGAGAGAGCGAGATGGAAATCGAGAGAGCGAGAGGGAAATCGAGAGGGAAATCGAGTGCGAGAGAGAGCGAGCGAGCGCGAGGGTAAACGAGTGCGAGCCAGCGCGAGGGAAAACGAGAGAGCGAGCGAGCGTGAGAGGGAAAACGAGTGCGAGCGAGCGCGAGGGAAAACGAGAGAGCGAGCGCGAGGGAAATCGAGAGAGAGCGAGCGCGAGGGAAAACGAGAGAGCGAGCGAGCGTGAGAGGGAAAACGAGTGCGAGCGAGCGCGAGGGAAAACGAGAGAGCGAGCGCGAGGGAAATCGAGAGAGAGCGAGCGCGAGTGAAAACGAGAGCGACCGAGCGCGAGAGGGAAATCGAGTGCGAGCGAGCGCGAGGGAAAACGAGAGAGAGCGAGCGCGAGGGAAAACGAGAGAGAGCGAGCGCGAGGGAAAACGAGAGAGAGCGAGCGCGAGGGAAAACGAGAGAGCGAGCGCGAGGGAAAACGAGAGAGCGAGCGCGAGGGAAAACGAGAGAGCGAGCGCGAGGGAAAACGAGAGAGCGAGCGCGAGGGAAAAAGAGAGAGCGAGCGCGAGGGAAAACGAGAGAGCGAGCGCGAGAGGGAAAACGAGAGAGCGAGCGCGAGAGGGAAATCGAGAGAGCGAGCGAGCGCGAGAGGGAAATCGAGAGAGCGAGCGAGCGCGAGAGGGAAATCGAGAGAGCGAGCGAGCGCGAGAGGGAAATCGAGAGAGCGAGCGAGCGCGAGAGGGAAATCGAGAGAGCGAGCGTGAGGGAAAACGAGCGCGAGGGAAAATGAGCGCGCGAGAGGGAAATCGAGAGAGCGAGCGAGCGCGAGGGAAAACGAGAGACAGCGAGCGCGAGGGAAAACGAGAGAGCGAGCGCGGGGGAAAACGAGAGAGCGAGCGCGAGGGAAACGAGAGAGCGAGCGCGAGGGAAAACGAGAGAGCGAGCGCGAGGGAAAACGAGAGAGAGCGAGAGGGAAACCGAGAGAGAGCGAGCGCGAGGGAAAACGAGAGACAGCGAGCGCGAGGGAAAACGAGAGAGCGAGCGCGAGAGGGAAATCGAGAGAGCGAGCGAGCGCGAGGGAAATCGAGAGAGCGAGAGGGAAATCGAGAGAGCGAGAGGGAAATCGAAAGAGCGAGAGCGCGAGAGGGAAATCGAGAGAGCGAGAACGCGAGAGGGAAATCGAGAGAGCGAGAGCGCGAGAGGGAAATCGAGAGAGCGAGAGCGCGAGAGGGAAATCGAGAGAGCGATAGGGAAATCGAGAGAGCGAGAGCACGAGAGGGAAATCGAGAGAGCGAGAGCGCGAGAGGGAAATCGAGAGAGCGAGAGCGCGAGAGGGAAATCGAGTGCGAGCGAGCGCGAGGGAAAACGAGAGCGAGCGAGCGCGAGGGAAAACGAGAGCGACCGAGCGGGAAAACGAGAGCGAGCGAGCGCGAGGGAAATCGAGAGCGAGGGAAAACAAGAGAGAGAGCGAGCGCGAGGGAAAACGAGAGAAAGCGAGCGCGAGGGAAATCGAGAGAGAGCGAGCGTGAGGGAAAACGAGAGCGCGAGGGAAAACGAGAGAGCGAGCGCGAGGGAAAACGAGAGAGAGCGAGAGGGAAAACGAGAGCGAGCGAGCGCGAGGGAAAACGAGAGCGAGCGAGCGCGAGGGAAAACGAGAGAGAGCGAGCGCGAGGGAAAACGAGAGAGAGCGAGCGCGAGGGAAAACGAGAGAGAGCGAGCGCGAGGGAAAACGAGAGCGAGCGCGAGGGAAAACGAGAGAGCGAGCGCGAGGGAAATCGAGAGAGCGAGGGAAATCGAGAGAGCGAGAGCGCGAGAGGGAAATCGAGAGAGCGAGAGCGCGAGAGGGAAATCGAGAGAGCGAGAGCGCGAGAGGGTAATCGAGAGAGCGAGAGGGAAATCGAGAGAGCGAGAGTGGGAAATCGAGAGAGCGAGAGGGAAATCGAGAGAGCGAGAGCGCGAGAGGGAAATCGAGAGAGCGAGAGGGAAATCGAGAGAGCGAGAGCGCGAGAGGGAAATCGAGAGAGCGAGAGGGAAATCGAGAGAGCGAGAGCGCGAGAGGGAAATCGAGAGAGCGAGAGCGCGAGAGGGAAATCGAGAGAGCGAGAGCGCGAGAGGGAAATCGAGAGAGCGAGAGCGCGAGAGGGAAATCGAGAGAGCGAGAGCGCGAGAGGGAAATCGAGAGAGCGAGAGCGCGAGAGGGAAATCGAGAAAGCGAGAGGGAAATCGAGAGAGCGAGATGGAAATCGAGAGAGCGAGAGGGAAATCGAGAGGGAAATCGAGTGCGAGAGAGAGCGAGCGAGCGCGAGGGTAAACGAGTGCGAGCGAGCGCGAGGGAAAACGAGAGCGAGCGAGCGCGTGGGAAAACGAGAGCGAGCCAGCGCGAGGGAAAACGAGAGAGCGAGCGAGCGTGAGAGGGAAAACGAGTGCGAGCGAGCGCGAGGGAAAACGAGAGAGCGAGCGCGAGGGAAATCGAGAGAGCGAGCGCGAGGGAAAACGAGAGAGCGAGCGAGCGTGAGAGGGAAAACGAGTGCGAGCGAGCGCGAGGGAAAACGAGAGAGCGAGCGCGAGGGAAATCGAGAGAGAGCGAGCGCGAGTGAAAACGAGAGCGACCGAGCGCGAGAGGGAAATCGAGAGCGAGCGAGCGCGAGGGAAAACGAGAGAGAGCGAGCGCGAGGGAAAACGAGAGAGAGCGAGCGCGAGGGAAAACGAGAGAGCGAGCGCGAGGGAAAACGAGAGAGCGAGCGCGAGGGAAAACGAGAGAGCGAGCGCGAGGGAAAACGAGAGAGCGAGCGCGAGGGAAAACGAGAGAGCGAGCGCGAGGGAAAACGAGAGAGCGAGCGCGAGGGAAAACGAGAGAGCGAGCGCGAGAGGGAAAACGAGAGAGCGAGCGCGAGAGGGAAATCGAGAGAGCGAGCGAGCGCGAGAGGGAAATCGAGAGAGCGAGCGAGCGCGAGAGGGAAATCGAGAGAGCGAGCGAGCGCGAGAGGGAAATCGAGAGAGCGAGCGTGAGGGAAAACGAGCGCGAGGGAAAATGAGCGCGCGAGAGGGAAATCGAGAGAGCGAGCGAGCGCGAGGGAAAACGAGAGACAGCGAGCGCGAGGGAAAACGAGAGAGCGAGCGCGGGGGAAAACGAGAGAGCGAGCGCGAGGGAAACGAGAGAGCGAGTGCGGGGGGGAAACGAGAGAGCGAGCGCGAGGGAAACGAGAGAGCGAGCGCGAGGGAAAACGAGAGAGCGAGCGCGAGGGAAAACGAGAGAGAGCGAGAGGGAAAACGAGAGAGAGCGAGCGCGAGGGAAAACGAGAGAGAGCGAGCGCGAGGGAAATCGAGAGAGAGCGAGCGCGAGGGAAAACGAGAGAGCGAGCGAGCGTGAGAGGGAAAACGAGTGCGAGCGAGCGCGAGGGAAAACAAGAGAGCGAGCGTGAGGGAAATCGAGAGAGAGCGAGCGCGAGTGAAAACGAGAGAGAGCGAGCGCGAGTGAAAACGAGAGAGAGCGAGCGCGAGTGAAAACGAGAGAGCGAGCGAGCGTGAGAGGGAAAACGAGTGCGAGCGAGCGCGAGGGAAAACGAGAGCGAGCGCGAGGGAAATCGAGAGAGAGCGAGCGCGAGGGAAAACGAGAGCGACCGAGCGCGAGAGGGAAATCGAGAGCGAGCGAGCGCGAGGGAAAACGAGAGAGAGCGAGCGCGAGGGAAAACGAGAGAGAGCGAGCGCGAGGGAAAACGAGAGAGCGAGCGCGAGGGAAAACGAGAGAGCGAGCGCGAGGGAAAACGAGAGAGCGAGCGCGAGGGAAAACGAGAGAGCGAGCGCGAGGGAAAACGAGAGAGCGAGCGCGAGGGAAAACGAGAGAGCGAGCGCGAGAGGGAAAACGAGAGAGCGAGCGCGAGAGGGAAATCGAGAGAGCGAGCGAGCGCGAGAGGGAAATCGAGAGAGCGAGCGAGCGCGAGAGGGAAATCGAGAGAGCGAGCGAGCGCGAGAGGGAAATCGAGAGAGCGAGCGTGAGGGAAAACGAGCGCGAGGGAAAATGAGCGCGCGAGAGGGAAATCGAGAGAGCGAGCGAGCGCGAGGGAAAACGAGAGACAGCGAGCGCGAGGGAAAACGAGAGAGCGAGCGCGGGGGAAAACGAGAGAGCGAGCGCGAGGGAAACGAGAGAGCGAGCGCGAGGGAAAACGAGAGAGCGAGCGCGAGGGAAAACGAGAGAGAGCGAGAGGGAAACCGAGAGAGAGCGAGCGCGAGGGAAAACGAGAGACAGCGAGCGCGAGGGAAAACGAGAGAGCGAGCGCGAGAGGGAAATCGAGAGAGCGAGCGAGCGCGAGGGAAATCGAGAGAGCGAGAGGGAAATCGAGAGAGCGAGAGGGAAATCGAAAGAGCGAGAGCGCGAGAGGGAAATCGAGAGAGCGAGAACGCGAGAGGGAAATCGAGAGAGCGAGAGCGCGAGAGGGAAATCGAGAGAGCGAGAGCGCGAGAGGGAAATCGAGAGAGCGATAGGGAAATCGAGAGAGCGAGAGCGCGAGAGGGAAATCGAGAGAGCGAGAGCGCGAGAGGGAAATCGAGAGAGCGAGAGCGCGAGAGGGAAATCGAGTGCGAGCGAGCGCGAGGGAAAACGAGAGCGAGCGAGCGCGAGGGAAAACGAGAGCGAGCGAGCGCGAGGGAAAACGAGAGCGACCGAGCGGGAAAACGAGAGCGAGCGAGCGCGAGGGAAATCGAGAGCGAGGGAAAACAAGAGAGAGAGCGAGCGCGAGGGAAAACGAGAGAAAGCGAGCGCGAGGGAAATCGAGAGAGAGCGAGCGTGAGGGAAAACGAGAGCACGAGGGAAAACGAGAGAGCGAGCGCGAGGGAAAACGAGAGAGAGCGAGAGGGAAAACGAGAGCGAGCGAGCGCGAGGGAAAACGAGAGCGAGCGAGCGCGAGGGAAAACGAGAGAGAGCGAGCGCGAGGGAAAACGAGAGAGAGCGAGCGCGAGGGAAAACGAGAGAGAGCGAGCGCGAGGGAAAACGAGAGCGAGCGCGAGGGAAAACGAGAGAGCGAGCGCGAGGGAAATCGAGAGAGCGAGGGAAATCGAGAGAGCGAGAGCGCGAGAGGGAAATCGAGAGAGCGAGAGGGAAATCGAGAGAGCGAGAGCGCGAGAGGGTAATCGAGAGAGCGAGAGGGAAATCGAGAGAGCGAGAGTGGGAAATCGAGAGAGCGAGAGGGAAATCGAGAGAGCGAGAGCGCGAGAGGGAAATCGAGAGAGCGAGAGGGAAATCGAGAGAGCGAGAGCGCGAGAGGGAAATCGAGAGAGCGAGAGGGAAATCGAGAGAGCGAGAGCGCGAGAGGGAAATCGAGAGAGCGAGAGCGCGAGAGGGAAATCGAGAGAGCGAGAGCGCGAGAGGGAAATCGAGAGAGCGAGAGCGCGAGAGGGAAATCGAGAGAGCGAGAGCGCGAGAGGGAAATCGAGAGAGCGAGAGCGCGAGAGGGAAATCGAGAAAGCGAGAGGGAAATCGAGAGAGCGAGATGGAAATCGAGAGAGCGAGAGGGAAATCGAGAGGGAAATCGAGTGCGAGAGAGAGCGAGCGAGCGCGAGGGTAAACGAGTGCGAGCGAGCGCGAGGGAAAACGAGAGCGAGCGAGCGCGTGGGAAAACGAGAGCGAGCCAGCGCGAGGGAAAACGAGAGAGCGAGCGAGCGTGAGAGGGAAAACGAGTGCGAGCGAGCGCGAGGGAAAACGAGAGAGCGAGCGCGAGGGAAATCGAGAGAGCGAGCGCGAGGGAAAACGAGAGAGCGAGCGAGCGTGAGAGGGAAAACGAGTGCGAGCGAGCGCGAGGGAAAACGAGAGAGCGAGCGCGAGGGAAATCGAGAGAGAGCGAGCGCGAGTGAAAACGAGAGCGACCGAGCGCGAGAGGGAAATCGAGAGCGAGCGAGCGCGAGGGAAAACGAGAGAGAGCGAGCGCGAGGGAAAACGAGAGAGAGCGAGCGCGAGGGAAAACGAGAGAGCGAGCGCGAGGGAAAACGAGAGAGCGAGCGCGAGGGAAAACGAGAGAGCGAGCGCGAGGGAAAACGAGAGAGCGAGCGCGAGGGAAAACGAGAGAGCGAGCGCGAGGGAAAACGAGAGAGCGAGCGCGAGGGAAAACGAGAGAGCGAGCGCGAGAGGGAAAACGAGAGAGCGAGCGCGAGAGGGAAATCGAGAGAGCGAGCGAGCGCGAGAGGGAAATCGAGAGAGCGAGCGAGCGCGAGAGGGAAATCGAGAGAGCGAGCGAGCGCGAGAGGGAAATCGAGAGAGCGAGCGTGAGGGAAAACGAGCGCGAGGGAAAATGAGCGCGCGAGAGGGAAATCGAGAGAGCGAGCGAGCGCGAGGGAAAACGAGAGACAGCGAGCGCGAGGGAAAACGAGAGAGCGAGCGCGGGGGAAAACGAGAGAGCGAGCGCGAGGGAAACGAGAGAGCGAGTGCGGGGGGGAAACGAGAGAGCGAGCGCGAGGGAAACGAGAGAGCGAGCGCGAGGGAAAACGAGAGAGCGAGCGCGAGGGAAAACGAGAGAGAGCGAGAGGGAAAACGAGAGAGAGCGAGCGCGAGGGAAAACGAGAGAGAGCGAGCGCGAGGGAAATCGAGAGAGAGCGAGCGCGAGGGAAAACGAGAGAGCGAGCGAGCGTGAGAGGGAAAACGAGTGCGAGCGAGCGCGAGGGAAAACAAGAGAGCGAGCGTGAGGGAAATCGAGAGAGAGCGAGCGCGAGTGAAAACGAGAGAGAGCGAGCGCGAGTGAAAACGAGAGAGAGCGAGCGCGAGTGAAAACGAGAGAGCGAGCGAGCGTGAGAGGGAAAACGAGTGCGAGCGAGCGCGAGGGAAAACGAGAGCGAGCGCGAGGGAAATCGAGAGAGAGCGAGCGCGAGGGAAAACGAGAGCGACCGAGCGCGAGAGGGAAATCGAGAGCGAGCGAGCGCGAGGGAAAACGAGAGAGAGCGAGCGCGAGGGAAAACGAGAGAGAGCGAGCGCGAGGGAAAACGAGAGAGCGAGCGCGAGGGAAAACGAGAGAGCGAGCGCGAGGGAAAACGAGAGAGCGAGCGCGAGGGAAAACGAGAGAGCGAGCGCGAGGGAAAACGAGAGAGCGAGCGCGAGGGAAAACGAGAGAGCGAGCGCGAGAGGGAAAACGAGAGAGCGAGCGCGAGAGGGAAATCGAGAGAGCGAGCGAGCGCGAGAGGGAAATCGAGAGAGCGAGCGAGCGCGAGAGGGAAATCGAGAGAGCGAGCGTGAGGGAAAACGAGCGTGAGGGAAAACGAGCGCGAGGGAAAATGAGCGCGCGAGAGGGAAATCGAGAGAGCGAGCGAGCGCGAGGGAAAACGAGAGACAGCGAGCGCGAGGGAAAACGAGAGAGCGAGCGCGAGGGAAACGAGAGAGCGAGTGCGGGGGGGAAACGAGAGAGCGAGCGCGAGGGAAACGAGAGAGCGAGCGCGAGGGAAAACGAGAGAGCGAGCGCGAGGGAAAACGAGAGAGAGCGAGAGGGAAAACGAGAGAGAGCGAGCGCGAGGGAAAACGAGAGACAGCGAGCGCGAGGGAAATCGAGAGAGCGAGCGAGCGCGAGGGAAATCGAGAGAGCGAGAGGGAAATCGAGAGAGCGAGAGCGCGAGAGGGAAATCGAGAGAGCGAGAGGGAAATCGAGAGAGCGAGAGCGCGAGAGGGAAATCGAGAGAGCGAGAGCGCGAGAGGGAAATCGAGAGAGCGAGAACGCGAGAGGGAAATCGAGAGAGCGAGAACGCGAGAGGGAAATCGAGAGAGCGAGAGCGCGAGAGGGAAATCGAGAGAGCGATAGGGAAATCGAGAGAGCGAGAGCACGAGAGGGAAATCGAGAGAGCGAGAGCGCGAGAGGGAAATCGAGAGAGCGAGAGCGCGAGAGGGAAATCGAGAGAGCGAGAGCGCAAGAGGGAAATCGAGTGCGAGCGAGCGCGAGGGAAAACGAGAGCGAGCGAGCGCGAGGGAAAACGAGAGCGACCGAGCGGGAAAACGAGAGCGAGCGAGCGCGAGGGAAAATGAGAGAGAGCGAGCGCGAGGGAAAATGAGAGAGAGCGAGCGCGAGGGAAATCGAGAGAGAGCGAGCGCGAGGGAAAACGAGAGCGCGAGGGAAAACGAGAGCGCGAGGGAAAACGAGAGAGCAAGCGCGAGGGAAAACGAGAGAGAGCGAGAGGGAAAACGAGAGAGAGCGAGCGCGAGGGAAAACGAGAGAGAGCGAGCGCGAGGGAAAACGAGAGAGAGCGAGCGCGAGGGAAAACGAGAGAGAGCGAGCGCGAGGGAAAACGAGAGCGAGCGCGAGGGAAAACGAGAGAGCGAGCGCGAGGGAAATCGAGAGAGCGAGGGAAATCGAGAGAGCGAGAGCGCGAGAGGGAAATCGAGAGAGCGAGAGCGCGAGAGGGTAATCGAGAGAGCGAGAGCGCGAGTGGGAAATCGAGAGAGCGAGAGGGAAATCGAGAGAGCGAGAGCGCAAGAGGGAAATCGAGAGTGCGAGAGGGAAATCGAGAGAGCGAGAGGGAAATCGAGAGAGCGAGAGCGCGAGAGGGAAATCGAGAGAGCGAGAGGGAAATCGAGAGAGCGAGAGCGCGAGAGGGAAATCGAGAGAGCGAGAGGGAAATCGAGAGAGCGAGAGGGAAATCGAGAGAGCGAGAGGGAAATCGAGAGAGCGAGAGGGAAATCGAGAGAGCGAGAGCGCGAGAGGGAAATCGAGAGAGCGAGAGGGAAATCGAGAGAGCGAGCGCGCGAGAGGGAAATCGAGAGAGCGAGCGCGCGAGAGGGAAATCGAGAGAGCGAGAGGGAAATCGAGAGAGCGAGCGAGCGCGAGAGGGAAAACGAGAGCGAGCGAGCGCGAGGGGGAAATCGAGAGCGAGCGAGCGCGAGGGGGAAAACGAGAGCGAGCGAGCGCGAGGGAAAACGAGAGCGAGCGAGCGCGAGGGAAAACGAGAGCGAGCGAGCGCGAGGGAAAACGAGAGCGAGCGAACGCGAGGGAAAACGAGAGCGAGCGAGCGCGAGGGAAAACGAGAGCGAGGGAAAACGAGAGAGCGAGCGCGAGAGGGAAATCGAGAGAGCGAGAGCACGAGAGGGAAATCGAGAGAGCGAGCGCGCGAGAGGGAAATCGAGAGAGCGAGAGCGCGAGAGGGAAATCGAGAGAGCGAGAGGGAAATCGAGAGAGCGAGAGGGAAATCGAGAGAGCGAGAGGGAAATCGAGAGAGCGAGAGGGAAATCGAGAGAGCGAGAGCGCGAGAGGGAAATCGAGAGAGCGAGAGGGAAATCGAGAGCGCGAGAGGGAAATCGAGAGAGCGAGAGGGAAATCGAGAGAGCGAGAGGGAAATCGAGAGAGCGAGAGGGAAATCGAGAGAGCGAGAGCGCGAGAGGGAAATCGAGAGAGCGAGAGGGAAATCGAGAGAGAGCGAGCGCGAGGGAAAACAAGAGCGAGCGAGCGCGAGGGAAAACGAGAGCGAGCGAGCGCGAGGGAAAACGAGAGAGCGAGAGCGCGAGAGGGAAATCGAGAGAGCGAGAGCGCGAGAGGGAAATCGAGAGAGCGAGAGGGAAACGAGAGCGCGAGAGGGAAATCGAGAGAGCGAGTGGGAAATCGAGAGAGCGAGAGCGCGAGAGGGAAATCGAGAGCGCGAGAGGGAAATCGAGAGCGCGAGAGGGAAATCGAGAGCGCGAGAGGGAAATCGAGAGAGCGAGAGGGAAATCGAGAGAGCGACAGGGAAATCGAGTGCGATCGAGCGCGACGGAAAACGAGTGCGAGCGAGCGCGAGGGAAAACGAGAGCGAGCGAGCGCGAGGGAAATCGAGAGCGAGCGCGAGGGAAAACAAGAGAGCGAGCGAGCGCGAGAGGGCGAGCGCGAGGAAAAACGAGAGCGAGCGAGCGCGAGGGTAAACGAGAGCGAGCGAGCGCGAGGGTAAACGAGAGCGAGCGAGCGCGAGGGAAAACGAGAGCGAGCGAGCGCGAGGGAAAACGAGAGCGAGCGAGCGCGAGGGAAAACGAGAGCGAGCGAGCGAGCGCGAGGGAAAACGAGAGAGCGAGCGAGCGCGAGGGAAATCGAGAGAGCGAGAGCGCGAGAGAAATCGAGAGAGCGAGAGCGCGAGGGAAATCGAGAGAGCGAGAGCGCGAGAGGGAAATCGAGAGAGCGAGAGCGCGAGAGGGAAATCGAGAGAGCGAGAGCGCGAGAGGGAAACGAGAGCGCGAGAGGGAAATCGAGAGAGCGAGAGGGAAATCGAGAGAGCGAGAGCGCGAGAGGGAAATCGAGAGCGCGAGAGGGAAATCGAGAGCGCGAGAGGGAAATCGAGAGAGCGAGAGGGAAATCGAGAGAGCGAGAGGGAAATCGAGAGAGCGAGAGGGAAATCGAGAGAGCGAGAGGGAAATCGAGAGAGCGAGAGGGAAATCGAGAGAGCGAGAGCGCGAGAGGGAAATCGAGAGAGCGAGAGCGCGAGAGGGAAATCGAGAGAGCGAGAGAGGGAAATCGAGAGAGCGAGAGGGGGAAATCGAGAGAGCGAGAGGGAAATCGAGAGAGCGAGAGCGCGAGAGGGAAATCGAGAGAGCGAGAGCGCGAGAGGGAAATCGAGTGCGAGAGAGAGCGAGCGAGCGCGAGGGAAAACGAGAGCGAGCGAGCGCGAGGGAAAACGAGAGAGAGCGAGCGCGAGGGAAAACGAGAGAGCGAGCGAGCGCGAGAGGGAAATCGAGAGAGAGCGAGCGCGAGGGAAATCGAGAGAGAGCGAGCGCGAGGGAAAACGAGAGAGAGCGAGCGCGAGGGAAAACGAGAGCGAGCGAGCGCGAGGGAAAACGAGAGCGACCGAGCACGAGAGGGAAATCGAGAGAGAGCGAGCGCGAGGGAAAACGAGAGAGAGCGAGCGCGAGGGAAAACGAGAGAGAGCGAGCGCGAGGGAAAACGAGAGCGACCGAGCGGGAAAACGAGAGCGAGCGAGCGCGAGGGAAAACGAGAGAGCGAGCGAGCGTGAGAGAGAGGGAAATCGAGAGAGAGCGAGCGCGAGGGAAAACGAGAGCGAGCGAGCGCGAGGGAAAACGAGAGCGACCGAGCGCGAGAGGGAAATCGAGAGAGAGCGAGCGCGAGAGGGAAATCGAGAGAGAGCGAGCGCGAGGGAAAACGAGAGCGAGCGAGCGCGAGGGAAAACGAGAGCGAGCGAGCGCGAGGGAAAACGAGAGCGAGCGAGCGCGAGGGAAAACGAGAGCGAGCGAGCGCGAGGGAAAACGAGAGCGAGCGAGCGCGGGGGAAAACGAGAGAGAGCGAGCGCGAGGGAAAACGAGAGAGAGCGAGCGCGAGGGAAAACGAGAGAGAGCGAGCGCGAGGGAAAACGAGAGAGCGAGCGCGAGGGAAAACGAGAGAGCGAGCGCGAGGGGGAAATCGAGAGAGAGCGAGCGCGAGGGAAAACGAAAGAGCGAGCGCGAGGGTAAACGAGAGAGCGAGCACGAGGGAAAACGAGAGAGCGAGCACGAGGGAAAACGAGAGAGCGAGCGCGAGAGGGAAATCGAGAGAGAGCGAGCGCGAGAGGGAAATCGAGAGAGCGCGAGAGGGAAATCGAGAGAGCGAGCGCGAGAGGGAAATCGAGAGAGCGAGCGCGAGAGGGAAATCGAGAGAGCGAGCGCGAGAGGGAAATCGAGAGAGCGAGCGCGAGAGGGAAATCGAGAGAGCGAGCGCGAGAGGGAAATCGAGAGAGCGAGCGCGAGAGGGAAATCGAGAGAGCGAGCGAGCGCGAGGGAAAACGAGCGCGAGGGAAAACGAGAGAGCGAGCGCACGAGAGGGAAATCGAGAGAGCGAGAGCACGAGAGGGAAATCGAGAGAGCGAGCGCGAGGGAAAACGAGAGAGCGAGCGAGCGAGAGGGAAAACGAGAGAGAGAGCGAGCGCGAGGGAAAACGAGAGAGAGCGAGCGCGAGGGAAAACGAGAGAGCGAGCGCGAGGGAAACGAGAGAGAGTGAGCGCGAGGGAAAACGAGAGAGCGAGCGCGAGGGAAAACGAGAGAGCGAGCGCGAGGGAAAACGAGAGAGCGAGCGCGAGGGAAATCGAGAGAGAGCGAGCGCGAGGGGGAAAACGAAAGAGCGAGCGCGAGGGAAAACGAGAGAGCGAGCGCGAGGGAAAACGAGAGAGCGAGCGCGAGGGAAAACGAGAGAGCGAGCGCGAGGGAAAACGAGAGAGCGAGCGCGAGGGAAAACGAGAGAGCGAGCGCGAGGGAAAACGAGAGAGCGAGCGCGAGGGAAAACGAGAGAGCGAGCGCGAGGGAAAACGAGAGAGCGAGCGCGAGGGAAAACGAGAGAGCGAGCGCGAGGGAAAACGAGAGAGCGAGCGCGAGGGAAAACGAGAGAGCGAGCGCGAGGGAAAACGAGAGAGCGAGCGCGAGGGAAAACGAGAGAGCGAGCGCGAGGGAAAACGAAAGAGCGAGCGCGAGGGTAAACGAGAGAGCGAGCGCGAGGGAAAACGAGAGAGCGAGCGCGAGGGAAAACGAGAGAGCGAGCGCGAGGGAAAACGAGAGAGCGAGCGCGAGGGAAAACGAGAGAGCGAGCGCGAGGGAAAACGAGAGAGCGAGCGCGAGGGAAAACGAGAGAGAGCGAGAGGGATAACGAGAGAGAGCGCGAGAGGGAAATCGAGAGAGCGAGCGCGAGGGAAAACGAGCGCGAGGGAAAACGAACGCGCGAGAGGGAAATCGAGAGAGCGAGCGAGCGCGAAGGAAAACGAGAGAGCGAGCGCGAGGGAAAACGAGGGAAACCGAGAGCAAGCGAGTGCGAGGGAAAACGAGCGCGAGGGAAAACGAACGCGCGAGAGGGAAATCGAGAGAGCGAGCGAGCGCTAGGGAAAACGAGTGCGAGCGAGCGCGAGGGAAAACGAGAGTGAGCGAGCGCGAGGGAAAACGAGAGAGCGAGCGAGCGCGAGAGGGAAATCGAGAGCGAGCGCGAGGGAAATCGAGAGAGAGCGAGCGCGAGGGAAAACGAGAGCGACCGAGCGCGAGTGGGAAATCGAGAGAGAGCGAGCGCGAGGGAAAACGAGAGAGAGCGAGCGCGAGGGAAAACGAGAGAGAGCGAGCGCGAGGGAAAACGAGAGAGCGAGCGCGAGGGAAAACGAGAGCGAGCGAGCGCGAGAGGGAAATTGAGAGAGCGAGCGCGAGAGGGAAATCGAGAGAGCGAGCGCGAGAGGGAAATCGAGAGAGCGAGCGAGCGCGAGGGAAAACGAGCGCGAGGGAAAACGAGAGAGCGAGCGCGAGAGGGAAATCGAGAGAGCGAGAGCACGAGAGGGAAATCGAGAGAGCGAGCAAGTGCGAGAGGGAAATCGAGAGAGCGAGCGAGCGCGAGAGGGAAATCGAGAGAGCGAGCGCGAGGGAAAACGAGAGAGCGAGCGCGAGGGAAAACGAGAGCGCGAGGGAAAACGAACGCGCGAGAGGGAAATCGAGAGAGCGAGCGAGCGAGAGGGAAAACGAGAGAGCGAGCGAGCGAGAGGGAAAACGAGAGAGAGAGCGAGCGCGAGGGAAAACGAGAGAGAGAGCGAGCGCGAGGGAAAACGAGAGAGAGAGAGCGAGCGCGAGGGAAAACGAGAGAGCGAGCGCGGGGGAAAACGAGAGAGCGAGCGCGAGGGAAAAAGAGAGCGCGAGGGAAAACGAGAGCGAGCGCTAGGGAAAATGAGAGCGCGAGAGGGAAATCGAGAGAGCGAGAGAGCGAGAGGGAAATCGAGAGAGCGAGAGGGAAATCGAGAGAGCGAGAGCGCGAGAGGGAAATCGAGAGAGCGAGAGCGCGAGAGGGAAATCGAGAGAGCGAGAGCGCGAGAGGGAAATCGAGAGAGCGAGAGCGCGAGAGGGAAATCGAGAGCGCGAGAGGGATATCGAGAGAGCGAGAGGGAAATCGAGAGAGCGAGAGCGCGAGAGGGAAATCGAGAGAGCGAGAGCGCGAGATGGAAATCGAGTGCGATCGAGCGCGAGTGAAAACGAGTGCGAGCGAGCGCGAGGGAAAACGAGAGCGAGCGAGCGCGAGGGAAATCGAGAGCGAGCGCGAGGGAAAACAAGAGAGCGAGCGAGCGCGAGAGGGCGAGCGCGAGGAAAAACGAGAGCGAGCGAGCGCGAGGGTAAACGAGAGCGAGCGAGCGCGAGGGTAAACGAGAGCGAGCGCGAGGGTAAACGAGAGCGAGCGAGCGCGAGCGAGGGAAATCGAGAGAGCGAGCGAGCGCGAGGGAAATCGAGAGAGCGAGAGCGCGAGAGAAATCGAGAGAGCGAGAGCGCGAGGGAAATCGAGAGAGCGAGAGCGCGAGAGGGAAATCGAGAGAGCGAGAGCGCGAGAGGGAAATCGAGAGAGCGAGAGCGCGAGAGGGAAACGAGAGCGCGAGAGGGAAATCGAGAGAGCGAGAGGGAAATCGAGAGAGCGAGAGCGCGAGAGGGAAATCGAGAGCGCGAGAGGGAAATCGAGAGCGCGAGAGGGAAATCGAGAGCGCGAGAGGGAAATCGAGAGCGCGAGAGGGAAATCGAGAGCGCGAGAGGGAAATCGAGAGCGCGAGAGGGAAATCGAGAGCGCGAGAGGGAAATCGAGAGAGCGAGAGGGAAATCGAGAGCGCGAGAGGGAAATCGAGAGAGCGAGAGGGAAATCGAGAGAGCGAGAGGGAAATCGAGAGAGCGAGAGGGAAATCGAGAGAGCGAGAGGGAAATCGAGAGAGCGAGAGGGAAATCGAGAGAGCGAGAGGGAAATCGAGAGAGCGAGAGGGAAATCGAGAGAGCGAGAGGGAAATCGAGAGAGCGAGAGGGAAATCGAGAGAGCGAGAGGGAAATCGAGAGAGCGAGAGCGCGAGAGGGAAATCGAGAGAGCGAGAGAGGGAAATCGAGAGAGCGAGAGGGAAATCTAGAGAGCGAGAGCGCGAGAGGGAAATCGAGAGAGCGAGAGCGCGAGAGGGAAATCGAGTGCGAGAGAGAGCGAGCGAGCGCGAGGGAAAACGAGAGCGAGCGAGCGCGAGGGAAAACGAGAGAGAGCGAGCGCGAGGGAAAACGAGAGAGAGCGAGCGCGAGGGAAAACGAGAGAGCGAGCGAGCGCGAGAGGGAAATCGAGAGAGAGCGAGCGCGAGGGAAATCGAGAGAGAGCGAGCGCGAGGGAAAACGAGAGCGAGCGAGCGCGAGGGAAAACGAGAGCGAGCGAGCGCGAGGGAAAACGAGAGCGACCGAGCACGAGAGGGAAATCGAGAGAGAGCGAGCGCGAGGGAAAACGAGAGAGAGCGAGCGCGAGGGAAAACGAGAGAGAGCGAGCGCGAGGGAAAACGAGAGCGACCGAGCGGGAAAACGAGAGCGAGCGAGCGCGAGGGAAAACGAGAGAGCGAGCGAGCGTGAGAGGGAAATCGAGAGAGAGCGAGCGCGAGGGAAAACGAGAGCGAGCGAGCGCGAGGGAAAACGAGAGCGAGCGAGCGCGAGGGAAAACGAGAGAGAGCGAGCGCGAGGGAAAACGAGAGAGAGCGAGCGCGAGGGAAAACGAGAGAGAGCGAGCGCGAGGGAAAACGAGAGAGAGCGAGCGCGAGGGAAAACGATAGAGCGAGCGCGAGGGAAAACGAGAGAGCGAGCGCGAGGGAAAACGAGAGAGCGAGCGCGAGGGGGAAATCGAGAGAGAGCGAGCGCGAGGGAAAACGAAAGAGCGAGCGCGAGGGTAAACGAGAGAGCGAGCACGAGGGAAAACGAGAGAGCGAGCACGAGGGAAAACGAGAGAGCGAGCGCGAGAGGGAAATCGAGAGAGAGCGAGCGCGAGAGGGAAATCGAGAGAGCGAGCGCGAGAGGGAAATCGAGAGAGCGAGCGCGAGAGGGAAATCGAGAGAGCGAGCGCGAGAGGGAAATCGAGAGAGCGAGCGCGAGAGGGAAATCGAGAGAGCGAGCGCGAGAGGGAAATCGAGAGAGCGAGCGCGAGAGGGAAATCGAGAGAGCGAGCGCGAGAGGGAAATCGAGAGAGCGAGCGCGAGAGGGAAATCGAGAGAGCGAGCGCGAGAGGGAAATCGAGAGAGCGAGTGAGCGCGAGGGAAAACGAGCGCGAGGGAAAACGAGAGAGCGAGCGCGAGAGGGAAATCGAGAGAGCGAGAGCACGAGAGGGAAAACGAGAGAGAGAGCGAGCGCGAGGGAAAACGAGAGAGAGCGAGCGCGAGGGAAAACGAGAGAGCGAGCGCGAGGGAAAACGAGAGAGCGAGCGCGAGGGAAACGAGAGAGAGCGAGCGCGAGGGAAACGAGAGAGAGCGAGCGCGAGGGGAAACGAGAGAGCGAGCGCGAGGGAAAACGAGAGAGCGAGCGCGAGGGAAAACGAGAGAGCGAGCGCGAGGGAAAACGAGAGAGCGAGCGCGAGGGAAAACGAGAGAGCGAGCGCGAGGGAAAACGAGAGAGCGAGCGCGAGGGAAAACGAGAGAGCGAGCGCGAGGGTAAACGAGAGAGCGAGCGCGAGGGAAAACGAGAGAGCGAGCGCGAGGGAAAACGAGAGAGCGAGCGCGAGGGAAAACGAGAGAGCGAGCGCGAGGGAAAACGAGAGAGCGAGCGCGAGGGAAAACGAGAGAGCGAGCGCGAGGGAAAACGAGAGAGCGAGCGCGAGGGAAAACGAGAGAGCGAGCGCGAGGGAAAACGAGAGAGCGAGCGCGAGGGAAAACGAGAGAGCGAGCGCGAGGGAAAACGAGAGAGCGAGCGCGAGGGAAAACGAGAGAGCGAGCGCGAGGGAAAACGAGAGAGCGAGCGCGAGGGAAAACGAGAGAGCGAGCGCGAGGGAAAACGAGAGAGCGAGCGCGAGGGAAAACGAGAGAGCGAGCGCGAGGGAAAACGAGAGAGCGAGCGCGAGGGAAAACGAGAGAGCGAGCGCGAGGGAAAACGAGGGAGCGAGCGCGAGGGAAAACGAGAGAGCGAGCGCGAGGGAAAACGAGAGAGCGAGCGCGAGGGTAAACGAGAGAGCGAGCGCGAGGGAAAACGAGAGAGCGAGCGCGAGGGAAAACGAGAGAGCGAGCGCGAGGGAAAACGAGAGAGCGAGCGCGAGGGTAAACGAGAGAGCGAGCGCGAGGGAAAACGAGAGAGCGAGCGCGAGGGAAAACGAGAGAGCGAGCGCGAGGGAAAACGAGAGAGCGAGCGCGAGGGAAAACGAGAGAGCGAGCGCGAGGGAAAACGAGAGAGCGAGCGCGAGGGAAAACGAGAGAGCGAGCGCGAGGGAAAACGAGAGAGCGAGCGCGAGGGAAAACGAGAGAGCGAGCGCGAGGGAAAACGAGAGAGCGAGCGCGAGGGAAAACGAGAGAGCGAGCGCGAGGGAAAACGAGAGAGCGAGCGCGAGGGAAAACGAGAGAGCGAGCGCGAGGGAAAACGAGAGAGCGAGCGCGAGGGAAAACGAGAGAGCGAGCGCGAGGGAAAACGAG